>CM039677.1:155835383-157035383 GCA_022496015.1 Hordeum marinum
AGAGTTTAACACTTAGTACTGGTCAACTAAACATACTCATAAACTTCAGAGTTTAAAACTTCACAAAAGGTACTGAAATAATTAAACTACTCTTCATTAAGGATTATCCTCAGCTCGCGAATTTTCTTCCGATTGATCTCTCACCATTTTTGAAGTGAGCAACTTGTGTTTGTAGCTCAATCCTCTCTGTCCTGGGTATTTTTTTCTCCTTCTTCAGTTTATCCCTCTCCTCAGTCGACTTATCCCTATGCTCCCTTGGTTTTTTTGACTTAACGAGGGCATTAGCACCCTCTGTGATAGACTATCCCCTTCATTCTTCAGATACACATTGTTTTCTTCCAGTTTTTTATGTACCACTATGACTGCTCTAAGCGCAACGTATTTCACTTGTCCACGTCGTACATCGATTCGTTGTTGCTTGTAGAATTGTCCATATGTCATGTTTCAAATCATGTACACAACAAGCAAATTAAAACTTGTGGTAGTAATTATAAATCAATTACTACCTAATATAAAAATAACAAGATTGAGGCATATATTCTCAAATCCATCTGATATAAAGCACTGGAAACATATCTTAGAATTCATATGAACCTCGCCATCTTAGAATGAAGAATTTAAAAATAAGATTCATTCCATGCGTCTCTTGACATTTTTAGATTTTATTGTATATGAGAAATAGATATACTTGATAAAATTCACATGCAGAATTTCGAAAGCTCATATGTGTACTACATAAGATTACACAGACTTAGTAGGGATTATGAATTACCGTAAAATTTACAGATGGGGGGAAACACCCATGCAGATTATCAAGATTGAATAGTTAATTAACACATCATGGTTCTTACCAACAAAAAACAGATCATGGTTTCTTTTCCACTATTTTTTTACTAATCGGTCATGGTGGAAGCAACATGTTATACCGTGCGACATTCAAGAATGAATAACAACTAGTAGTACATGTTCACCATTTGCCAATTCACAATGCTTCAAAGGGCATAAATTAGTTGAATGACAACTGAACTCCGGATGTAAAGTTTATCCTTTTGTCTACTACATTCATTCAACTACACATATAGCTCTGCCATATATCCAAGAGATCAACAATGTGAAGGATCTTTTGGTTGATGCAAAGGATATGCACGTGTACTGTAGGCTCGTCAGGAACATCAAAACTGAACATGACACCTAATTTGTGAGGTGAAACTCCAAGCTTCATGCTAATGCAAATTCTCCTTGCCAAACTGTTACACTCGGTGCACCCAGTGTTCCAACCGAAGCTATATCATCGGTGCGCCAACTAATTTGATCCAACATAGGATCACAATGGTTCTTTAAAAAACCTATAGGGAACTAAATCTGGAACTGACACAACATGGCTACCTAATTTCAAAAGAATGAACAAACGACACCTCATGCTCCACTCCACACCCAGGGGTGGTAAAAACAAGATGATAGATAGATTTGCCGGGGATGATAGATTTGATGTACCTATGCTTGAGTGTTGGCTGGTGGTTGATCTTGGTGGTTCTTTGTCTACTCCTCCGACCAAGATGGGCCACGTCTGGCGGGGCACTGTCGAGCGGAGACGGGTCACGTCGGGCAGCGGCGACGGGGATCGAGAGGAGGAAAGGTGGAGTTGGGTATAGAGAGTGAGGATGAAAGGATAAGTGTATCGCACCGGGAGCTGTTAAAATCGACTAGTGCTGGCATGGGTCTAATGGGCCTAATGTGCAACGCTGGGCCTAATATGCAATGCTAGCACTAAGCAAATAGATACGGCTTCCGAATTTAGTCAACATTAGCACTATTTAAAATATTAGTGTTGGCGTTGGTGAGAAATGGTGCGCCACGAACAAGAGTTGTGGCTAGCCATTTCTCCACTAGTGGATGGTTACTGTAAGAGAGGTATTATAGTGGGATTATGGGCATGAGTCTTAATGGGAATACCATGGAGATTATATTCATGTTCGTGTGCGTTATGATGTGCGGAAGCCTCTTACACAATTTGTCAGTATAGTTTGGGGCAAGGAACACAAGTTTACTTTGTGCGGTATGAGAAATTAGCATAATTTTGTGTTTGCGGTGTTAGTTTGAGCATGAATTTAAAGAATGAGGTCCCGGTGTGCATGACGGGAAGAGCAAGAAGTTTGGTCTCAGACTGTATACAGATTAGTTGAATAAACCACGTGATGGCCAGTTTACAAGGGCTCATGTAGCCCCCCTTAGGTTGTGGCAAATTGGTGGTGTGCAACACCAGACTTAGTACACAAGGGAGATGATTTGGCGCAAGAACCAGGGTTGGTTGGAGAAGCTCTTGTGAAAAGTTGGGAAATAGATTTTGATTAAAGTGGTTGTCCAGGCAATTCATACTTATACGATGTCATGTTTCGACCTGACCAAGAGCCTTTGTGAGGATATCAGCACAATGGTGTGCCGTTACTGGTGGAACCAACAAGATGGGAAGCATAAGTGTCACTAGATTGACTAGGACAAGGACAGGAGGAAGAAGAGGAAAGGGGGGAATCGGGTTTCGGGACCTACATATTTTCAATATGGCGATACTTGCACGACAGAGTTGGAGGTTGACACAGAACCACGAGTCATTTTGTCTTGTGGTACTAAAGGCAAATTACTTCCCAAACTTGTCCATTTTGGAGGCGACAAAACAACCAGGTATGTCACCTGGCGAAGCATTTTAAGAGGTCGGGATCTGCTCAAAGAGGGGATTGTGTGGCACATCGGAGATGGGACACAAATGAAGGTTTGGTCGGACCCAAAGCTGCCTAGAGGGATGACGAGACGACCGGTAGCCGATAGGGGTAGTCGATCATCACAAATGTGTATGAGCTCATAAAACCTATTGCTACCTCTTGAGCTTGCGTTGGTTTTACCTTGAAGAGGAAAGGGTGATGCAGCAAAGTAGATAAGTATTTCCTTGAGTTGTTGAGAACCAAGGTATCAATCCAGTAGGAGGAACAAGCAAGTCACCAATGGATGCACCTACACAAACAATCAAACTCTTGCACCCAACGCTATAAAGGGGTTGTCAATCCCTTCACGATTATTTGCAAGGATAGATCCGATAGAGATAGATGTAAACGAGAACGGAAAGTAAAAGGTAAATAAATTGCAGTAAAGTATTTTTGGTATTTTTGGTTTATAGATCTGAAAATATATTATGGAAACTAGACCCGGGGGCCATAGATTTCACTAGAGGCTTCTCTCTTGATGGAAAATATCATGGTGGGTAAACAAATTACTGTCAAACAATTGATAGAAAAGTGAATAATTATGTGGTTATCCAAGGCAATGATCATGCATATAGGCATCACGTCCGTATCAAGTTGACCGAAACGATTCTGCATCTACTACTATTACTCCACACATCGAGCGACTCTTGCCTCCATCTAGAGTATTAAGTTCATGAAGAACAAAGTAACACATTAAGAAAGATGACATCATGTAGAGGGATAAACTCAAGCAATATGATGAAAACCCCATCTTGTCACCCTTGATGGTAACAATACAATACGTGCCTCGCTACCCCTACTATGTCACTGGGTGAGGACACCGCAAGATTGAACCCAAAACCAAGCAGTTCTCCCATTGCAAGAATTACCAATCTAGTTGGCCAAACCAAACCAATAACTCGAAGAGACTTACAAGGATATGAAATCATGCATATAATAATTCAGAGAAGATTCAAATAAGATTCATGGATAATCTGAACATAAATTAACAATTCATCGGATCTTGATAGACACACCACAAAAGAGGATTACATCGGATAGATCCCCATGAAGATCATGAAGAACATGGTATTGAAGACCAAAGAGAGAGAAGAAGCCATCTAGCTACTAGCTATGGACCCGTAGGTCTGTGGTGGACTACTCACGCATCATCGGAGGGGCAATGGAGTTGATGTAGACGCCCTCCGTGATCGAAACCCCCTCCGGCAAGTTACAGGAAAAGGCTCCAAGACTGGATCTCTCGGGAACGGAGGCTTCTGGCGGCGGAAAAGTATTTGCGTGCCTCGTTCTGGTGTTGGGGGAATATTTGGGTATTTATAGGACGAAGAATACGGTTAGGAGGCCTGCTAGGAGATGGCAAGCCTGCTAGGCACGACCAGGGGGGTGGCCGCGCCTACCAGGCGTGTGACCTCCTGACAGGTGCCCATAGCATGCACTCCAAGTCTGGTTGATTTGTTTCCTTCCAGAAAAATTCATTCCAAAGGTTTTATTCCGTTTGGACTCCGTTTAATATTCCATATCTGCAAAACTCAATAACAAGGAAAAAACAAAAACTGGCACTAGGCTCTAGATTAATAGGTTAGTCCCAAAAATAATATAAAATAGCATATTAATGCATATAAAACATCCCAAACAGATAATATAATAGCATTCCATCATCAAAAATTATAGATACGTTGGAGACGTATCAGGATCCCCAAGCTTAATTCCTGCTCGTCCTCGAGTAGGTAAATGATAAAAACAAATTTTTTGATGTGGAGTGCTACCTAACATATTTATCCATGTAATAGTTTCTATTGTGGCATGAATATTCAGATCCCTAAGACTCAAAACAAAATAATATTGATACAAAAACAATGACATTGCAAGCATACTAGCAAAGCAATTGTATCTCCTCAAAATATAATGGCAAAAGAAAGTTATCCCTACAATCTCATATGGTCTGGCTATGCTCCATCTTCCCCACACAAAGTATTTATATCATGCACAACCCCGATGACAAGTCAAGCAATTGTTTCCACACCTTTATTTTCTCAAACTTTTTCAACTCTGATGCAATACATGAGCTTGAGCCATGGATATAGCACTATAGGTGGAATAGAATATGGTGGAGGTTGTCAAGGAAAGGGAGAAGATAGTCTCACATCAACTAGGCGTATCAACGGGCTATGGAGATGCCCATCAATAGATATCAATGTGAGTGAGTAAGGATTGCCATGCAACGGATGCACTAGAGCTATAAGTGTATGAAAGCTCAAGAGGAAACTAAGTGGGTGTGCATCCAACTTGCTTGCTCATGAAGACCTAGGGAAATTTGAGGAAGCCCATCATTGGAATATACAAGCCAAGTTATATAGATAAAAATTCCCACTAGTATATGAAAGTGACAAAATAGGAAACTCTCTATCATAAAGATCATGGCGCTACTTTGAAGCACAAGTGTGGAAAAAGATAGTAGCAATGTCCCTTCTCTCTTTTCTCTAATTTTTTTCTTTTTTTATTGGTGGGCATCTAAGGCCTCTTTTATTTTTTTATTTGGGCTTCACTGGCCTCTTTTATTTTTTTCATAAAGTCCAGAATCTCATCCCCACTTGTGAGGGAATCATAGCTTCCATCATCCTTTTCTCACACGGGACATGCTCTAATAATGATAATCGTCACACTTTTATTTACTTACAACTCAAAAGAAAATTACAACTTGATACCTATAACAAAGCATGACTCTATATGCAATATGGAAGTGATGGTGCAAGTCATAAAAGGAAACGGTGGAAGTTGTATGGCAATATATCTTGGAATGGCTATGGAAATGCCATAATAGGTAGGTATGGTGGCTGTTTTGAGGAAAGATATATGGAGGCTGTTTTGAGGATGGTATATGGTGGCTATTTTGAGGAAGGTGTTTGTTGTACCGGCAAAATTTGCATGGTACTAGAGAGGCTAGCAAAGGTGGAAGAATGAGAGTGCGTATATTCCATGGACTCAACATTAGTCATAAAGAACTCACATACGTATTGCAACAGTCATTAAAGAAAAGTATTGACTCATGCTCCTAGGGGAGAGGTTGGTAGGAGTTAACCATCGCACGCTCCCGACCCTCACACAAAGGTTGACAATCTATAACCAAATCATGCTCCGACTTCCGTACACAACGGTTCACCATACGTGCATGCTACGGGAATCACAAACCTTTACACAAGTATTTTTTACCAAATTGCAGTTACTTCCTAACATGACTCTTAACATTACCATCTTTATATATCAAAACTTTATGCAAGGAATCACACTTCTCATAATATTAAATGCACTTAATATGGAAGTTTTTATCATATCCCTCTTGGATGCCTATCATATTAGGACTAAATTCATAACCTAGACCAATTACCATGCTGTTTAGAGACTCTCAAAATAATATAAGTGAGGTACGAGAGTTCTATTAATTCTATAAAACGCAAACACCACCGTGCTCTAAAAAAATATAAGTGAAGCACATAGAGCAAAATTGCCTAACTCAAAAGATATAAGTGAAGCACATAGAGTATTCTAATAAATTCACGATTCAGTGTATCTCTCTCAAAAGATGTGTGCAGCAAGGATGATTGGGGCAAACTAAGAAGCAAAGACTCATACAATACAAGACGCTCCAAGCAAAACACATATCACGTGGTGAATAAAAATATAGCCTCAAGTAAATTTACCGATGGATTGAAGACGAAAGAGGGGATGCCTTCCGAGGCATCCCCAAGATTAAGCTCTTAGGCATCCTTGAATATGACTTGGGATTCCTTGGTCATCCCCAAGCTTAGGATCTTGCCACTCCTTATTC
Source organism: Hordeum marinum (assembly GCA_022496015.1). Classification (NCBI taxonomy): domain Eukaryota; kingdom Viridiplantae; phylum Streptophyta; class Magnoliopsida; order Poales; family Poaceae; genus Hordeum; species Hordeum marinum. Next base: position 155,841,966 of record CM039677.1, read on the forward strand.
CATAGTCCATCAAATCTTTACCCAAAACTTGAAAACTTCACAACACGAAACTTAACAGAAAACTCATGAGATCCGTTAGTATAATAAAATAAATCACCACTTTAGGTACTGTTGTGAATTCATTATTTATTTATATTGGTGTTGTAACTACTCTATTGTAACTTCTGCATGGTTCATACCCCATGATACAACCCATATATTCATCAAAATAAGCAAACAACTCAAAGAAAACATAATCTGTCAAAAACAGAATAGTCTGTAGCAATCTGAAAACTTCGTATACTTATGTAACTCAAACAATTGTGAAACATTAGGAAAACCTGGGAACTTTATATATCAATCTTGCGTATTACTTTCAGACTAATTCAATGCTCTGAAAAAATTAGAAAATTCCTGGACTGAGCGCAAAAGTTTCTGTTTTTCAACAAGATCAAATCAACAACTACCATAGACCACCCCCGAAGGTTTTACTTGGCTCAAACACTAATTAAAACACCAAAACACAATTACTACAGAATTATCAATGTGGGAAACACTCAAAAACAGAAGCAAAAAACAGAACACAAAAATAGAATTGGGTTGCCTCCCAACAAGCGCTATTGTTTAACACCCCTAGTTAGCCAAAACGCAATAGATCTCGGTATTGTCATATTTGGTATGCAATTCCTCAAATGAACTTATGAGACTTAGGTAGTCCGTAGTTCTTATCAATAATAATTCTCCTAGGCAAAAATTCAAGAGATTTAATGGTGTCTATTGGTTCCTTTATGATATTGAAAAGGCAAGGGTGAATACCTATCATCTTGAGATCTTCAGTAGAAGATTCACGCTTATTTTTAGGAACATAAACAAATTTGGAAGCCTTAGGAGGGAGAGGAGTAGGGGTAGTTTGAACCAAAGCAAAAGCAGATCCCAAGTTGGTAATAATGTCCTCTAGCTTGCCAATTCTAGAGGAATCTTGTTCCAATTTTTCATTAACTATTGGTTCCTTTTTCTTTAGATTTTTTAATGTAACTCCTACTTTAGATCCGTATTGAGTAATGTGATTATGAATCTTTTTATCCAAGTTTTCAGTAATCTCAACCGTAGCAACCCTTTTTCCAATAATATCAAGCCTCCACATCACATGTTCCAAAGTCAAGTTTGTTCCATTAACCATGATTGGGGGTGAGCCTAAATCTTTTATCATAGTGCTATAAGAGTCAAAGGTATGACTTCCCAAGAAATTCCCTCCCATGATGGTATCTAGAACATATCTATTCCAAGGAGTAATACCCATGTAAAAATTGTGAAGGAGAACGATAGTAGATTGCTTACAAATAGATCAATTTTGAGCATTACAAAATTCTATACCAAGCATCTTTTAGTTTTTTCCTTCCCTTTGCTTAAATTTAAGAACCTCATACTCGAGAGTATTAGCTATAGTGGTAAGGCTATCCATAAGTTCAAGAAATCCAACACACGGGCAAAAGAAAGGCAAACGGAAGAACGAACGGAAAAAGGGCGAATAAAAAGGCAAATCTTTTTGGTATTTTCTGAAAAGCATTTTAGAAATGGGGGAGAGGAAAACGAGAGGCAAACGGAAAATAATGTAAATGCAAGAGATGAGTTTGTGATGGGTGCTTGGTAGGCTTGATGTGTATCCTCCCCGACAATGGCGCCAAAAATCCTTCTTGCTACCTCTTGAGCTTGCGTTGGTTTCCCCTTGAAGAGGAAAGGGTGATGCAGCGAAGTAGATAAGTATTTCCCTCAGTTGTTGAGAACCAAGGTATCAATCCAGTAGGAGGAACAAGCAAGTCACCAATGGATGCACCTACACAAACAATCAAACTCTTGCACCCAACGCTATAAAAGGGTTGTCAATCCCTTCACGATTATTTACAAGGATTAGATCCGATAGAGATAGATGTAAACGAGAACGAAAGTAAAAGGTAAAAATATTGTAGTAAAGTATTTTTGGTATTTTTCGTTTATAGATCTAAAAATATATTATGGAAAATAGACTCGGGGGCCATAGATTTCACTAGAGGCTTGTCTCTTGAAGGAAAGGATCATGGTGGGTAACAAAATTACTGTCAAGCAATTGATAGAAAAGTGAATAATCATGTAGTTATCCAAGGCAATGATCATGCATATAGGCATGAATTCCGTATCAAGTAGACTGAAACGATTCTGCATCTACTACTATTACTCCACACATGGATCGACTCCTGCCTGCATCTAGAGTATTAAGTTCATGAAGAACAGAGTAACACATTAAGAAAGATGACATGATATAGAGGGATAAACTCAAGCAATATGATGAAAACCCCATCTTGTTACCTTCGATGGAAACAATACAATACATGCCTTGCTACCCCTACTATGTCACTAGGTGAGGACAGCGCAAGATTGAACCCAAAACCAAGCACCTCTCCCATTGCAACAATTACCAATCTAGTTGGCCAAACCAAACCAATAACTCGAAGAGACTTACAAGGATATGAAATCATGCATATAAGAATTTAGAGAATATTCAAATAATATTCATGGATAATCTGAACATAAACTCACAATTCATTGGATCTTGAAAACACACCACAAAAGAGGATTACATCGGATAGATCCCCATGAAGATCCAAAAGAACATGGTATTGAAGATCAAAGAGAGAGAACAAGCCATCTAGATATTATCTATGGACCCCTAGGTATGTGGTGGACTACTCACGCATCACCGGAAGGGCAATGGAGTTGATGTAGATGCCCTCCATGATCGAAACCCCCTCCGGCAGATTACCGAAAAAGGCTCCAAGATTGGATCTCTCGGGAACGGAGGCTTCTGGCGGCGAAAAAGTATTTGCGGGCTCGTTCTGGTGTTGGGGGGGGGGAATATTTGGGTATTTATAGGACGAAGAATAGGGTTAGGAGGCCTGCTAAGAGAAGGCAAAGCCTGCTAGGCGCGACCAGGGGGGTGGCCGCGCCTACCAGGCTTGTGACCTCCTGGTAGGTTCCCTAGCATGCACTCTAGGCGTGATTGATTTGTTTCCTTCCAGAAAAATTCATTCCAGAGGTTTTATTCCGTTTGGACTCCATTTAATATTCCATATCTGCAAAACTCAAAAAAAGGAAAAAACTAGGATCTAGACTAATAGGTTAGTCCCAAAAATAATATAAAATAGCATATTAATGCATATAAAACATCCAAAACAGATAATATAATAGCATGCCATCATAAAAAAATTATAGATACGTTGGAGACGTGTCACCTGTTAGCGAGAGATGGGGAGAGGATCTTGTGAGGGAGATTTTCATACAGGAGGATGCCAAGATCATTTTAGCAATCCATCTCAAAGCAGGCATGGAGGATTTATTTCTCCTAGCGCTATGAGAACAAGGGGTTGTTCTCGGCAAAATCAGCATACCGGCTATGGCGAGTTTGAAAGAAACGAAGAAACACCAGGATGCGGAGGTGTTTACTGGTCAGGGTATGTTAGGGAGCAATGGAAACACATCTAGAAGCAAGATTTGGCCGGGAAAGTTCACATGTTCCTGTTGCGTTTGGCGCATAACAGAGTGCCAATGAGAATGAATATTAAGCGGAAGCATGTGTAGATTTATACTATGTGTCCTATGTGTTTGCAGCTTGATGAGGATCGGAGGCATCTGTTACTTAAATGCAAAAGGCCGAAAGTTGTGTGGAGGGAGAAACACCTTGAGGATGTTCGGCTTAAGCTATGTGATTTCCATGATTCTTTCCATGCGATCAAGCAAATATGTACGTTGCCATCAAAGAGAGAGACTTCGTGTGGCCATTATCTTCTAGGATTGGTGGACATCAAGGAATAAGACCAACACCATTGAGAAACAGAGGACTGCGTAGGAGATTTGTGGTTTCATTACTAGGCACTTGCAGGTTTTTTGTAGTTTGCAGCAGCGGGGCCTCCCTCGGACAGTGACATGCCAATGATGGGTTCCGCTAGATCGGGGGTGCTAAAATTTAGCATAGACGCAACATTTCACCAAGTGGTTGAGGCTGGAGTATGGGGATTCATTGCTAGGGACGAGTTGGGCAATTTTATCACAACGATGACAGTCAAGTTGGAGCATATGCGGAGCCCCTCCAAGCTAAGCTTAGTGTGTGCATGATGGCAATTGAAGGGGCTACAGACTTGGAGGCTCAACATGTCGGTTTTGAGTCAGATTGTCTAAGAATGATTAATTCTCTTAATGGCCGAGAGTATGACGTCGTGGAGCTGGGTGTCCTCTTTAGAGAAGCTAGAAGCTTGTGTCGACTTTCTTTTCAGTCTTATGAATTCAGTTACTATAGTAGGGGATGCAATTTAATTGCGAATACTGGCATAGTTTGGCCTAGGGGTTATCGATTCCCTTTTTTCTGTGGGATGCAAAAGTTCTAGACTTTGTTTTTTTTGTTTGGTGGGCACCGAGATGGTGCACTAGGTTTAAGTTGAATGCAAGTTATTCCTTCTAAAAAACACCAGGCTGGGATGGGCACTGTTAAGGAGCCAATTAATCCCGAGGGGGCCAACACCGCCACTTGCCGCACAAGATAGGTATAGTGCTCATGAATATTGATCCTACTATAAGGAAAATGTTGTATATGGAGGGATCCTAGTATAGTTGAGGTGGCCATCTGGAACCTTGGTGCTAAATGAAGGGAAGGGGGAGGACCTTCAGGACAATAACTCCATGACCAACAACTCAATCAGTAATAGAGATAAGGTGGGTACATATGGTGTCATTAATGATAGATTGGTGGCCTCCTGCGAGGGGGCCATAGGGCACAATGTGTCACATCCCTAGATAGATGTCATATGACAACATGTGTGTGCATCACGTTTCAATTTTTGCATCAACATGAAGTGGGGATTAAAAGAAACCTCAAGCTCACATTGGAATCAAATTAATTCAAAGTTTGTGAAAACTCAATAAATTCAAAATGCCCATACAAAATGTTCCCTATTTCTTATAATTATGGACATGTAAATATTAGGGGCCATTTTAAATATTTGAACCATTACAACAATTTAAAAATAAATAACAAAGCTGCTGAAAAGGCCAAATAAAGCATTATCATTATTTTAGATTTTAAAATATCGTGAAACTTTTCATAATAGTTTGAAATATTCAAACTTAATTATATAAAATAATTGGGATATTTTATAATAGCATTTGTATCTGAAAAAAGAAATAAAACAAATGTCAGATTTATAAAACAGAAAGTAAAAAAATTACAAAAAAGAGGGAGGCAAACCTCCCTGGCAGCCCATCTACGACCCAACCCATTGGGGGCACGAGGGTCTTCTTCCTCCTGGCGCCAGTGGACATGGCGTGTGGCCGGCGCCACGTGCCTGCCTGGCCGTCCCTGGCCAGCGCGACACCGCGGATGACCTTGCAAGAGGCGTCTGGGTCGATCCGGCCTCGCTCTCTCCCTTTTCCCACTCGTCCTCCCTGAGGAGCCAGAAGACGCCGGGAGCCTTTGCGTCGCACCACCGCCATTTCTTCCCCGCCGGCCACCGGAGCCCTGCCCTGACGATTCGCCCCGTCCGGACCTCCCCCGACCTCACCGTCGCCTCTGCTGGAACCGCGGTGAGCCATTGGTGCTCCTCCCCTTCAACCCTTTCTCTCCTATGCCCCATAGCCATCGCGCCCGTCCTGCCCGAGCCGTTGCCGCCAAGCTCGTCGTGGACGTCGTCTCCGGTGACCCCAAGCCCCCTCTGCTGCTCCGTTGGATTCGCGCGTGCGCGGGCTATCTCCCGGTGCCCTCCGCGTGCCAAATGGCCGCCGGATGCGTAAGTCCGGCGAGTCACCGCCGTGCTTTTGGTCGCCGCCGACCCCGCTCCGGTGGACGCCGACGTGGCCGGCCATCAGGGGCTAATCCCCTTGCTAATTAGCCCCCCTAGCTACTGACTAGTGGGCCCCAGATGCGGGTCAAACCCTGGTCAATGCGGGGATTAGGCCTGTGTCACTGGCGTGCAGACCCGCACATCAGGTTTGACTTGGCCTCATCAGCTGACCTGCTGACGCCATGATGACGTGAGGCTGATGTAATAAAAGGAATTTCTAGTTTTAAAATAATTCCAAAAAATGTTTAAAACTTCAAAACTTCATATAAATTAACCTTTAACTCAGATGAAAATAATTTATATATGAAAATTTATCAGAAAAATCCAATGAATCTAATGGTGCTATTATAATGCATGTTAGAGCAACCTATGTAGATGAACATTGACATTTACTATTAGGTTAATATATGGAATATGAAATGGAGATTGATTTTGAACCAATATTCAAACTCATTTCAAATTAACTTGGATAATAGTCGCATTAGACCATCCTTACATGTTACCATGTCATGATCTTGCATCATATTGTTGCACTTGCGTGTATTGATTGTTATTTATCTGCATTACGGTAGGCCCTGCTTCTGAGGATACCCCCGAGTATTCCAACAAAGGAGAGAACCTTTCCGCTACCCAGCAAGGCAAGCAAGTCCCTTTGATCATTCTGATAACATCCCACTCTCTCGCTCCTGCTCTTGTTTATTGCATTAGGACAAACGTTCACTTGTCTGTCATACACGGTAGATGAACCTATTCTTTTGCATGATCTGTCATTGTCACAATAAATAGCTAAACCTTGCAACCTAGCATACCTGGTAGATGCTTGTGCCATGATGTGCTTAGCTTACTTTGCCTGCTATGCTTGCTATGCTTAGAGTTGTGTCAGGACTGGTACATCTGGGTGATGAACTGGGGTGAAACCATGTTGTCTGATGTGATAAGCTTATGATGAACCTGATTTGGTAAAGGCAGCGATGAGAGGCTATGTAGGAGTACATAGCGGGTTGTCTCATTGGGACCGTCTTAGGAACTGAGTTCCATGTTTGTGATCCAAGACTAGTTACTACCACACATTGGGTTCCGGTAACTCGACCCCTCTCGACTTATTAGTCGCTTAGTCCTTAGTCCAGGAGTTGCAAGTAGTTTCTGGTGTTTATAGCATGCTGGAGGCCGTGCGTAGCGCTGACCCTAGGGGTGGGTTACGACGAGGTAGGCAGTGGCACGGTGTACCAGGGGTCACCCGAATGGTGGTCTTGGGAACCCTGCGCACATCGTTTGGGGCCGTAGTGGAAACTTCGGCCAGACTTCCGTGCGGGTTCAGTCTCAAATAGGCGATAGCCTGGACTAGAGGTCTTATGTGATTGACGGTCCTGGCCGACTCCCTCGCTGGGCTTCTGCTTGAAGGTTGCCGAGGTGCATGGTTTTATGGCACACAACGATAAGTGGCAAGAGCATGTGTTAAGAAGGACACCCCTGTAGGGTATGAAACTATTCGAATAGCCGCGTCCTCGGATATGGACTACTTGGAAAACTTATGCTCTTTGTAGATAATCAAATGGATACTCATAAAAATATCAAGACAAGTGTGAGTACCGTGGATGGCACTCTCCCAGGAGAGGGAAGTGAATCCATGGTGGTGTATTGTCATGGAGTTAGTGGACTCGTGTGCGATATCTAAAATTTCAACAAAGGGTTAAAATTGTGTAGTGTAGGTTAGCCATGAGTCAAAGTTGGCATTGCTGCATAAACTCCACCACTCCCCTTGTTAATTCATGAGCATGAAAAGACTAGGTCTGTTTTAAAGACTTGCTGAGTACATTTGTACTGACGTTTGCTTAATAATGTTGCAGATGAGACCCAAGACCCATCAGGTGGGTTCTTTCTAGATGTCGACGATGCCGAATAGCTGGTGTCTTAGCTACGACCTTATGCCCTATGGCAGGCTATAGATAGTCAGGCCATGTGCCTTTTTACCCTTTCATCTGTGTGTACTCAGACAGCTTATGCTTCCGCTTGGTTTGTATGACTTGAGTGTCGGGTCATGTGACCCCTATCTGTAAGAACATGTTATGTAAGGCTCGTTTGAGCCCCTTAAATAAAAGTTGTTGTATGGTTATGTTGTGATGCCATGGTTGTATCTATGCATATCGGGCATGTCGTGCGTACATGTGACGTGCAACGGTATGTATGGGATACGACACCTAGTCGTGTGCCTTTAGTAGTACTCTTTATGGGAAATTGCCTCTTTGTGCTTCCATCGAGCCTTGGTAGCTTGCTACTACTCTAGACACATTGATTGACCGGCATGTATCCTTCTTTGCTGCTCTACCACTCTAGACACATTGATTGACTGGCATGTATCCTTCTTTGCTGCTGTGTCTGTCCCTTCGGGGAAATGTCTCGCAGTGTAATGGAGTCCCTGTAGCCTGCTACGACTCGTCTACGTGCGGTGATGGCATTTATGTCTCACGACGTAATGGAGTCCTTGTAGCTTGCTATGACTCGTCTACACACGCTTGAGGCCGACACCTGCATTGTTGGGTTACGTATGCCTGTTTCTGTATGGATGTGCCACTTGGGTCCTATGACTAGTCATGTCGGCCCGGGTTCTCTATCGTTTGATTGCCAGCGACATGTTCACATACGTGAGCCAAAAGACGCAAACGGTCCTGGCTAAGGTAAGGCTGCAGCCGTGGAGCTTACCGTGCGTGAGGCCGCAAAGTGATGTGATATGTTACTGTCTGGATTCGTATGACTTAGGATCGGGGTCCCGACAACATTGGTATCAGAGCTTGACTAACTGTAGGACTACCAAGCCAAACCAATCGAAGTTGAGTCTAGAAACACTATAGAAAAGTAGGGGAATTTATTGTGGAAGGGAACATAAGGTTCTTTTTACTCCTCTTCCCAAGTTATTCTATGCTGAGCCTTTCTCATCTTTTCTACGGGGATAAGAACTAGGCTTCTCATCTATTGCTTAGGATGACGAGTAACTAACCATGGACTACTAGCTAGCTTGTTCGCAAGTGAATGTAGGTACTTGAGTGTTGTTGGTGTGACAAACAGATGGAGAAGGGATTTGAGTCTAGAAAGTCGAGTGGTTATGCTTTCCAATCTTTTGCAGTTGTCTCAAAATCCTTTTTGTGCAACTACAGCCGTTATCCTGTCCAATTTCTGCTAGAGTCTCTAATAACTTTGCATCATTCTCTGTTTCAGATGCCCCCTCGTCCTTCCCGTCACGTGGTCCGTCTGACCAGGTGCATCGATGTACCGGGTCACACGGCCATGTTGGTTAGAGTTATGATGGAGGCTGGCTACCGTTGGTACCCAGAGTACACAGTGGAGGAACAGTATCGATATTTCAACCAGAGCCAGTATCTGTGTACTGTTAAGATATATGCTTCATATCCCGGGGCTGTAGAGCCGCTTCACTGGACTTATGGACTAGTTGTCACCATAGACATGGCAGTTCAGGAGGCTGCCTACACCATTTTGACTATCATGAGGTTTCACCATGGTCTGCTTCAGAACACAGAGTTCTGTTATGTTCCTGCTTCCATGGGAGGAGAGGATGTCTATCTTAGCGCATCCTACTATGATCATTCCCATGAGGACCCTAGGCTGTAGGTGACCGCTCAGATGTTGGAGAGCAGGGATCGTGATGCACATGACCTTCGCATGGAGCTTTATGCTACCCGTGCACGTCTTTGGACAGCCCTAACGTAGTTGGCAGCTGTCGTGCAGACAGGCTATGGAGATTTGGAGATGCTGAACCCATCGTGGACTCATCTGCCAGCACGCGTAGACTGGCCCGATGTTGGAGGCATCACCTGCTGTTGCTGCCAACAAGGGGACCAAGGCCACATCCGTGTCCTTACGGTTTCCTGGGGTCACAGGCTAGAGTGTTTCCGGATCCTCAGGTTCAGCTCCCGGGTCACGGGGGTAACCTTTATGAGGCATTCTACGGTGATGCTTGAGTACGTGGATGTTAGTACTAGTATGGTAGTAGTCGTATCACCACATTCCTGCGTGTCTTGTGGGATATGACTCACGTTGAGAGTTGAGCTCCGGAGGTGTAGATAGATAATGTATAGGAAGCTTGTAATGCCTCCGATGAGTTGTGTCATCTCTCCGTAGTTTGTATTTTAGCTTGGGCTTGTACTGAACTATGTCATGGTGTGTATGAATCATGGTGTTCACACGGCATTTGTTATTACCATGTTGTTTGGGTGTTTACCCTACATGCCATGTTGTCCAGTACATTCCTTATCTCATGTCTTAGAGTTGATGTCCTCTATGGCTAAGCTGTGGGTTTGTTTTCCTAGGATGATGGCAACTAGGAATAACCCCGTGCCTGCTCCTGAGCAGGGCGAGGGAAGCCAGCCAAGGCAAGAGAACCTGCCACACGCGCCCTCTTTGGCAAAAGTGATGCTTGGAGCTGAGCGGAACAAAAGGGAGACCAACAGGCTGCTGGAACAAATTGAGCAGAACACAGCGCGTGCTCCCCGCAATGATCACAATGATGGTGTGTCCCTCGGTGAATTCATCAAGCTGTGCCCACCCAAGTATCATCATTCGATCGACCCACTTGATGCGGATGATTGGCTGACCAGCATGTTCCATAAGATCTGAGCTACCAATGTATCCGAGGCCAACAAGGTGACCTTTGCTACCTACTTTCTAGAAGGACCTGCCAATCTATGGTGGGAAAATTATGAAGCCATGCATCCCGCAAGCCCCACACCAACTTGGGCAGAATTCAGCGCGGTATTTCGTACCCATCACATCTCGAAAGGGACGATGGATCGCAAGAGAGAGGAATTTTGTGCTTTCACCCAGGGCAGACTATCAGTGGATGCCTATAGCCGTGAGTTCGGCAATCTTGCTCGTGATGCTCCGGAGAAAGTTTCAACTGATGCCAAGAAATAGGCTAGGTTCCGCAAGGGGCTTAATCCTGAGCTCCGTCGAGATCTGCGCCTGCATGAGTGCACAACCTTCCAGGCTCTCGTCAACAAGGCTATCAATGCCGAGTCTGGACAGACTGACTATGAGGCCACGAGGAAGCACAACCATGACTTCAGCTCTGCATCTGGCTCGGGCTCCAACAAACGCCGGGTGTGGGTGCCCAACGCAGCTTTGCCGCCAAGATACACCGCGAGGCCATCCTTCCAGGCGCCTCGCCCAGCTCAGCCCAACCCTCCAGCCAGGCCATTTGGAGGTCCGCCTGCCAATGCTGCTCCCCGTGCCACCGTGGTTTGCTACAAATGTGGGGAACCAGGACACTACTCCCGTGAGTGTCCTCAGAACAATTCTAAGCCGAATGGACGTGGGAAGCCGGGAAAAGCTTTCTATGTGAAGCCAGCTCCTGCTCATGGAGGAGTGAACTATTTTTCTGCTAAGGAAGCCCTTGAGGATCCTGATGTTATCCTAGGTACGCTCCTTGTCAATAGCCATCTAGCATATGTTCTGTTTCATACTGGGGTATCTCATTCTTTCATCTCAGAAAGTTATGCATAGTTGCATAACATGTCTTTTTGTGATATGCCTACTCCTTTAGTAGTTCAGACTCCTGGTTGAAAGTGGCAAACTTCTAGAGTGAGCCATGATGATGAGATTCTGGTGGATAGGCTAGTCTTCCTAGCATCTTTGATAGCCCTCAAGTCTTCGGACATCATTCTAGGCATGGATTGGATGAAAGCCCACTATGCTAAGATTGATACTGATACTAGGAATGTTCAACTTACACATCCATCGGGTGAGATAGTTAATGTCTCCACTCGAATAGCCAAGCACCAACTCTATTCCCTCAATGCTAGCCCTCTTCCAGTATTTGAAGATATTCCGGTAGTCCGTGACTTTTCGGATGTCTTTCCACAAGAACTGCCAGGAATTCTACCTGTCAGAGATGTTGAGTTTGTGATAGAGCTCATTCCAGGGACTGTCCCAATAGCCAGAAGACCCTATAAGATGGCACCCTTAGAACTAGCCGAACTTAAGATTCAACTCGATGAGGCTTTGAAGAAAGGTTTCATCCGTCCTAGTTCTTCTCCTTGGGCTTGTCCTGTCCTCTTCGTCAAGAAGAAGGATGGATCGGATCGGATGGTTGTGGATTATCGGCTAGTGAATCTGGTCACCACAAAGAATAAGTATCCGCTCCCCAGGATCAACAATTTGTATGATCAACTCGCTGGATCCTCTGTCTTTTCCAAAATGGATTTGAGGTTGGGATACCATCAAATCAGAATTAGAAACAGGGACATTCCAAAAATGGCCTTTGTTACTCGTTATGGCCAATACGAGTACACCGTCATGTCCTTCGGTTTAACCAATGCCCCAACCACCTTCTCCCGCTTGATGAATTCAATCTTCATGGAGTATTTGGATAAATTCGTCGTGGTTTACCTCGACAAAATACTCATCTACTCGAAGAACGAACAGGAACATGCCGAGCATCTAAGGCCGGTATTGATGAAACTTCGAGAGCACCGTCTGTATGCCAAATTCTCCAAGTGTGAATTTTGGTTGCCATAAGTGACCTATCTAGGCCACGTGATGTCTGGTAAAGGTATTGCTATCAATCCCGAGAGAGCTCAGGCCATCCTTGATTGGACTCAACCTGAATCGGTTAAGCAAGTTTGGAGTTTCCTTGGCTTAGTGAGCTATTGTCGCCGCTTTGTTGAGAATTTCTCCAAGGTTGCGAAACCTCTAACTGAACTCCACAAGAAAGATAAAAAGTTCGAGTGGACTCCACAATGCGAGCACAGTTTTTAGGAGTTGAAAAGACGACTGACCTCTGCTCCCATTCTGGTGCCACCAGATTTCTCTAAGGACTTTGTTAGCTATTGCGATGCCTCGCGACAAGGATTAGGTTGCATTCTCATGCAAGATCGCCATGTGATTGCATACGCATCTCGACAGTTGCGTCCACATGAGGATAATTATCCAACTCATGATCTTGAGCTTGCAGCTGTGGTCCATGCACTAAAAACCCGACGACATTACCTTCTGGGTAACCGTTGCGAAATTTACACTTATCACCAAAGTTTGAAATATATTTTCACCCAGCCGGATTTGAATCTCAGGAAAAGATGGTGGGTTGAGTTGATTACAGATTACGACTTAGGGATAACTTACACCCTAGGGAAAGCCAATGTTATGGCTGACGCACTAAGTCGTAAGTCTTATTGTAACAACCTGATGTTACAACAAGGTCAACCACTTCTCCATGAGGAATTTCGGAAGTTAAACCTTCACATTGTTCCTGAAGGATTCCTTTCCAACCTGGTGGGGAAACCTACTCTTACGGATCAAATCATAGAAGCCCAGAAGCATGATGCCGAGATATCTCGGATCAAGAAAAACAATAAGAAGGGTAATGTTAGGTGCTTCTCGGAATATGATCGAGGTGTTGTATTCTTTGAGAAACGCTTGGTGATCCCGAAGAAGCAATGTCTACGACAATTGATCCTTAAGGAGGCTCATGATTATCCTCTCACAATTCATCCGGGTTGTACCAAGATGTATCAGGACCTACGCCAGAGGTTCTGGTGGACTAGGATGAAGAGAGAAATTGCCCAGTTCGTTGCTAATTGGGACATTTGTCGTCGCGTGAAAGCAGAACATCAAAGGCCTGCTGGCACCCTTCAACCTTTAGCTATTCCCGAATGGAAATGGGATAAGGTCGGTATGGATTTCATTACCGGATTTCCCAGGACCAAGAGAGGGAATAATGCTATCTTTGTGGTCATCGACCGCCTTTCCAAAGTGACTCATTTTCTTCCTGTTCGGGAGAGTATAACTGCTAGCCAGTTGGCTGAGTTATATGTTTCCCAAATAGTTTCTCTTCATGGTGTTCCTTTGGAGATTTACTCACACTGCAGAAGTATCTTTACTTCTCGATTTTGGGAAAGTTTTCAAACCGCTATGGGGACTCATCTATCCTTTAGCACTGCTTTCCACCCACAATCAAGTGGTCAAGTTGAGCGAGTCAATCAAATCCTCGAAGACATGCTCCGAGCTTGTGTTATATCCTTCGGTCTGAACTGGGAGAAATGTCTTCCATTTGCCGAATTTGCTTATAACAATAGTTATCAATCAAGCTTGGGCAAAGCCCCTTTTGAAGTTCTCTATGGACGAAGGTGTCGAACACCTCTTAACTGGTCAGAAACCGTAGAGAGGCAACTCTTTGGCCCGGATATGATCCAGAATGCAGAGGAGCAAGTTCGCATTATTCGTGAAAAGTTGAAAATGGCCCAATCTCGTCAAAAGAGCCAATATGATCGCCATCATAAGGCTGTGACCTATGAAGTTGACGAGAAGGCTTACCTTCGGGTTACACTTCTGAAGGGTACCCATCGATTCGGTATCAAGGGCAAGTTGGCTCCTCGTTACATTGGATCTTTTCACATTCTTGCTAAATGAGGAGAGGTTGCCTACCAATTGGAACTTCCGCCGCATCTTTGCAAGGTTCATGATGTCTTCCACGTCTCGCAACTAAGGCGTTGCTTCTCGGACCCTGTCCGTGAAGTAGACCACGAAGCGCTTGATCTCCAAGATAACCTTACATATCGAGAATACCCTGTTCGTATTCTTGATCAAGCTGAGCGTACCACTCGGCGTCGGAATATCAAGTTTCTCAAGGTTCAGTGGTCACACCATTCTGAAAAGTAGGACACATGGGAAAGAGAAGATCATCTTCGACTAGAGTACCCCGCACTCTTCCCGACAACTTCAGAATCTCGGGACGAGATTCTTTTGAGTGGGAGTGAGTTGTCACATCCCTAGCTAGATGTCATAGGACAACATGTGTGTGCATCATGTTTCAATTTTTGCATCAACATCAAGTGGGGATTAAAAGAAACCCCAAGCTCACATTGGAATTAAATTAATTCAAAGTTTGTGAAAACTCAACAAATTCAAAATGCCCATACAAAATATTCCCTATGTCTGATAATTATGGTATGTAAATCTCAGGGGCCATTTTAAATATTTGAACCATTACAACAATTTAAAAATAAATAACAAAGCTACTGAAAAGGCCAAATAAAGCATTATCATTATTTTAGATTTTAAAATATCCTGAAACTTTTCATAGCAGTTTGAAATATTCAAACTTAATTATATAAAATAATTGGGATATTTTATAATAGCATTTGTATCTGAAAAAAGAAATAAAAAAATGTCAGATTTATAAAATAGAAAGTAAAAAAATTAAAAAAAGAGGGAGGCAAACCTCCCTAGCAGCCCATCTACGACCCAACCCATTGTGGGCAGGAGGGTCTTCTTCCTCCTGGCGCTAGTGGACATGGTGTGTGGCCGGCGAGCGCGCAGGCGTGCCGCCACGCCACGTGCCTGCCTGGCCATCCCCGGCTAGCGCGACGCCGCGGATGACCTCTTGAGAGGCGTCCAGATCGAGCCGGCCTCTCTCTCTCCCTTTTCCCCCCTCGTCCTCCCTGAGGAGCCAGAAGACGTCGGGAGCCTTTGCACCGCGCCACCGCCGTTTCTTCCCCGCCGGCCACCAGAGCCCTGCCCCGACGAGTCGCCCCGTCCGGACCTCCCCAGACCTCGCTGTCGCCTCTGCTGGAACCGCGATGAGCCGCTGGTGCTCCTCCCCTTCCTCCCTTTCTCTCCCGTGCCCCATAGCCATCGCGCCCTTCCTACCCGAGCCGCCGCCGCTGCCAAGCTCATCATGGCCATGGTCTCCGACGACCCCGAGCCCCTCTACTGCTCCGTTGGATGCGCGCGTGCACGGGATACCTCCCGATGCCCTCCGCGTGCCAAATGGTCGCCGGATGCGCAAGTCCGGCGAGTCGCCGCCGTGCTTTTGGTCACCGCCAGCACCGCTCCAGTGGGCGTCGACGTGGCCAGCCATCAGGGGCTAATCCCCCTGCTAATTAGCCCCCCAGCCACTGACCAGTGGGCCCCAGATGTGAGTCAAACCCTGGTCAGCGCGAGGATTAGGCTTGTGTCACTGACGTGCGGACTATTGGGGAACGTCGCATGGGAAATAAAAACTTTCCTACGCACACGCAAACCTATCCATGGTGATGAGCATCTACGAGAGGGAGAGTGGATCTACGTACCCTTGTAGATCGCTAAGCGGGAAGCGTTAAGAAACACGGTTGGTGTAGTCGAACTTCTTCGCGATCCAAATCGCCGAGCGTCCCGCGATCCAATCACGAACCGTCCCGCGAACACATCATGATCCGTCCTGCAAACTCATCACGATTCCGTCTCACGATCTTGATCACGATCTGTCCCGCGAACTCATCACGATCCGTTCCATGATCACATCACGAACCGTCTCGCGATCTCGATCACGGTCCTTCCGATCTAGCGCCGAACGGACGGCACCTCCGCGTTCAGCACACGTGCAGCTTGATGACGATCTCCACCGTCTCGATCCAGCGAGAGGAGGTGGAGAGGAGAGAGAGTTCACCGGCAGCGTGACGGCGCTCCGGTGATGGTGGTGGAGCAATTCCGGCAGGGCTTCGCCATGGGACTTTCTCTCCTGTGCCATGGGCATTTGTGGCTGTTTTCCCAGCCCACTGAGGGCCGGTTATTATTCTCCCACAGCCCATGGACCTCTTGGGGTCGAAATACCCCTCCCGGAGGCCTCCCGGTACACTACCGGCACTCCCGGTACACTACCGGCACTCCCGGTACACTACCGATGAGACCGAAACTTTTCCGGAAACCAAACTGGGACTTCCTATGTATGAATCTTTACCTCCGGACCATTATGGAGCTCCTCGTGACGTCCGGGATCTCATTCAGGACTCCGAACAAACTTCGGTCACCACCATACATAACTCTACACTACCGAAACGTCATCGAACCTTAAGTGTGCAGACCCTACGGGTTCAAGAACTATGTAGACATGACCGAGACACCTCTACGGTCAATAACCAATGGCGGGACCTGGACGTCCACATTGGTTCCTACATATTCTATGAAGATCTTTATCGGTTGAACCTCTATGTGAAGGATTCAGTTAATCCCGTATAACGTTCCCTTTGTTCTTCGGTATGTTACTTGCCCGAGATTCGATCGTCGGTATCTTCATACCTAGTTCAACCTCGTTACCGGGAAGTCTCTTTACTCGTTCCGTAATACAAGATCCCGCAACTAACAATTAGTCACATTGCTTGCAAGGCTTATTGTGATGTTGCATTACCGAGTGGGCCCTGAGATACCTCTCCGTCACACGGAGTAACAAATCCCAGTCTTGATCCATGCCAACTCAACAGACACCTTCGGAGATACCTGTAGTGCACCTTTATAGTCACCCAACTATGTTGCGACGTTTGATACACACAAAGTATCCCTCCGGTGTCAGTGAGTTGCATGGTCTCATGGTCATGGGAACATATACTTGACATGCGGAAAATAGCAGCAATAAACTGACACGATCATATGCTACGTTTGTAATTTGGGTCTTGTCCATCACATCATTCTCCCAATGATGTGATCCCGTTATCAAATGACATCTCATGTCCATGGCTAGGAAACCTTAACCATCCTTTGATCAACGAGCTAGTCTATTAGAGGCATACTAGGGACATGGTTTTGTCTATGTATCCACACATGCATTTAAGTCTCCGATCAATACAATTATAGCATGGATAATAAACGATTATCAGAACAAGGAAATATGATAATAACTAATTTTTTATTGCCTCTAGGGCATATTTCCAACAGTCTCCCACTTGCACTAGAGTCAATAATCTAGTTCACATCACCATGTGATTCACATTGTTATGAATCTAACACCCAATGAGTTCTGGAGTTCGATCATGCTTTGCATGTGAGAGAGGTCTTATAGTCAACGGGTCTGTAACATTCAGATCCGTGTGTACTTTGCAAATCTATGTCAAACCGTAAACACTTCTACCACACTCCACTTGGTACTTTACCAAATGGCCGCTCCACTATACGTATCCAGATTGCTACTACGAGCCATCCGGATTGGTGTTTAAAGCTTGCATCGACGTAACTCTTTACGACGAACTCTCTATTACCTCCATAATCGAGAAACATCTCCTTAGTCCTCTGGTTACTAGGAATAATTTCGACCGCTGTCCAGTGATCCACTCCTGGACCAGTCTAGTACCCCTTGACAGACTCATGGCAAGGCACACACAGGTGCGGTACACAGCATGGCATACTACACAGAGCCTATGGCTAAGGCATAGGGGACGATGTTCGTCTATTCTCTTTCTTCTACCGTTGTCAAGATTTGGGTCTTACTCAACTTCACACGTTTATAAATCAGGCGAGAACTCTTTCTCTGACTGATCCATTTTGAACTCTTTCAAAATCTTGTCAAGGTATGTATTTATTGAAAGTCTCATCAAGCATCTTGATCTATCTCTATAGATTTTGATGCTCAACAATTAGGTAGCTTTATCCAGGTCTTCCTTTGAAAATCACTTTTCAAACAACCATTTATGCTTTCCAGAAATCCTACATTATTTCCGATCAACAATATGTCATCCACATATACTTATCAGAAATTCTATAGCGCTCCCACTCACTTTATTGTAAATACAAGTTTCTCATAAACTTTGCATAGACTCAAAACTTTGATCACCTCATCAAAGTGCATATTCCAACTCCGAGATGCTTGCTTCTGTCCATAGAAGGATCACTAAAGCTTGTACACCTTTTAGCATCGTTAGGACTGACAAAACCTTCTGGTTGTATCACATACAACCTTTCCTCAAGTAAAACCATTAAGGAAATGATGTTTTGATATCCATCTGCCAGATTTCATAATTGAAAAATGCAGCAACTGCTAAATATTTCCAACAGACTTTAGCATCGCTATGAGTGAGAAAGTCTCATCGCAGTCAACTCCTTGAACTTGTCACAAACAACTTTGCAACAAGTCGAGCTTTACAAATGGTGATAATTACCATCAGCGTCTGTCTTCATTTTAAAGATCCATTTGTACTCAACGACCTGCCGTCCAACGAGGAAGTCTACCAAAGTCTATACTTGGTTTTCATACATGGATTCTATCTCGGATTTCATGGCCTCCAACCATTTGTCGGAATCTGGGCCCATCATCGCTTCTCCATAGCTCGTAGGTTCATCGTTGTCCAACAACACGACCTCCAAGACAGGGTTGTCGTACCGCTTAGGAGCAGTACACATCCTTATCGACCTACGAAGTTCGATAGTAACTTGATCCTGAAGCTTCATGATCATCATCATTAACTTCCTCTTCAACTAACGTAGGCTTCACAGAAACAACATCCTGCGCTGCGCTACTCTCTAGTTGAACAAAGGTTTAACAACCTCATCAAGTTCTATCTTCCTCCCACTCAATTCTTTCGAGACAAACTTTTCCTCAAGAAATGATCCGTTTTAGTAACATACACTTTGCACTTGGATCTGAGATAGAAGGTTCACCCAACTGATCTTAGGGTATTCTATGAAGATGCATTTGTCCGCCTTGGGTTCGACCTCATTAGGTGAAAACATTTTCCACACAAGTGTTGCAGCCCCAAATATTAAGAAATGACAGCTTAGGTTTCTATCAAACCATAATTCACATGGTGTCATCTCAACGGATTTAGATGGTGCCCTATTTAAAGTGAATGTAGTTGTCTCTAATGCATAACCCCAAAATTATAGTAGTAAAACGATAAGAGACATCATAGCACGCACCATGTCCAATAGAGCATAACTATAATGTTCGGACACACCATCACACTATGGTGTTCCAGGTGGCGTTTAGTTGTGAAACAACTTTCACATTGTCTTAAGTTGTATACCAAACTCGTGACTCAGATATTCACCTCCACGATCATATCGCAGTCATTTTTATTTTCTTGTCACGATGATCTTTAAACTTCACTCTGAATTTGCTTGAACCTTTCAAACGATTCAGACATGTGTTTCATTAAGTAAATATACACTATATCTACTCAAATCATTAGTGAAGGTAAGAAAATAACGATATCCACTGCACGCTACAAGACTCACTAGAGTGCATACATCAACATGTATCGTTTCCAATGAATCACTTGCCCGCTCCATCCAATGGGGTCCTTTAGTCTTCTTGCCCAAGAGGCATGGTTCGCATGTCTCAACGGATTCAAAGTCGAATGAGTCCAAATATCCATCAGCATGGAGTTTCTTCATGCGCTTTATACCAATATGACATTTTGCGGCAGTGCCACAAGTATGTGGTACTATCATTATTTAACTTTATCTTTTGACATCAATGTTATGAACATGTGTATTACTACGATCAAGATTTCAACAAACCATTCTCACTGGGTGCATGACCATTGAAGGTATTATTCATGTAAACAGAATAACCATTATTCTCTGACTTAAATGAATAACCGTATTGCAACAAACATGATCTAATCATGTTCATGCTCAACGCAAAACTCCAAATAAAATTTATTTAGGTTCGTCACTAATCCTGAAGGTAGAGAGAGCGTGCGATGTTGATCACATCAACCTTGGAAACATTTCCAACACACATCTTCACCTCACCCTTAGCTAGTTCTCCGTTTATTCCGTAGCTTTTATTTCGAGTTACTAACATTTAGCAACCGAACCGGTATCCAATACCCAGGTGCTACTAGGAGTACTAGCAAGGTACACATCAATAACTCGTATATCAAATATACTTCTGTCGATGTTGCCAGCCTTCTTATCTACCAAGTATCTAGGGTTGTTCCGCTTCAGCGACCTCTCACCTCATAATAGAAGCATTTAGTCTCGGGTTTGAGTTCAACTTTGGGTTGCTTCACTGGAGTAGCAACTGACTTGCTATCCATGAAGTTTCCCTCCTTGCTCTTGCCCTTTTCGAAACTAGTGGTTTGATTAACCATCAACACTTGACGCTCCTTCTTGATTTCTACCTTCGCGGTGTCAAACATCGCGAACAACTCAGGGATCAATACTTCTATCCCTGGTGTATTATAGTTCATCACGAAGTTCTAGTAGCTTTAGTGACAGTGACTTGGAGAACTATATCAATCACTATCTTATCTGGAAGATCAACTCCCACTTGATTCAAGCGATTGTAGTACCCAGACAATCCGAGTACATGCTCAACGATTGAGCTATTCTCCTTCATCTTACAGGTAAAGAATCTTGTTGGAGATCACATATCTCGCAACACAGGCACGAGCCTGAGATCACAATCTCTGCTCCTAGAACATCTCATATGTTCCGTGACGTTCAAAACGTTTCGGAGCCTCAATTCTAAGCCGTAATGCATGATGCACTAAACTATCAAGTAGTCATCGAAACGTGCCTGTCAGATGTTCACAACATCTACAGACCACGCTAGAGGGGGTGGCGCACCAAGCGGTGCATTAAGGACATAAGCCTTCTGTGCAGCAATGAGGACAATCCTCAGATCACGAACCCAGTCCGCAATATTGCTACCAACATCTTTCAACTCTATTTCTCTAGGAACATATAAAAATTTAAGGGAGCTACAGCGCGAGCTAGTAATCTACAACATAATTTGCAAAGACACTATTGACTATGTTCATGATAATGAGTTCAATTAATAATATTACTTAAGAACTCCCACTCAAATCGACATCCCTTCGATCATTCGAGTGATACATGATCCAAATTCACCAACTCAAGTCCGATCATCACGTGAGTTGAGGTGGCTGCAATGGTGAACATCATTATGTTGATCATATCTACTATATGACTCATGATCGACCTTTCGGTCTCTTGTGTTCCGAGGCCATGTTTGTACATGCTAGGCTCGTCAAGTTTAACCCGAGTGTTCTGCACGTGCAAATCTGGCTTGCACCCGTTGTATGTGAACGTAGAGTCTATCACACCCGATCATCACGTGGTGTCTCAACACGACGAACTTTCGCAACGGTGCACACTCGGGGAGAACACAATTTATCTTGAAATTAAGCGAGGGATCACCTTATAATGCTACCGTCGTCCTAAGCAAAACAAGGTGCATAAAAAGGATTAACATCACATGCAAATCATAAGTGACATGATATGGCCATGAACTTGTGTTTAAGATCTCCATCTTCAAAACACCGACATGATCTCCATCGTCACCGGCACAACACCATGATCTCCATCATCTTGATCTCCATCAATGTGCTGCCATTGGGGTTGTGGCACCAGCCCTACTTCTACTTCTATTGCTACCGCTTAGCGATAAAGTAAAGCATTACATAGCGCTTAATGATTGACACGCAGGTCATACAATAATTAAAGACAACCCTATGGCTCCTGCCGGTTGCTGTACTCATCGACGTGCAAGTCGTGAAATTCTATACATCACATGATCATCTCGTACATCACATATATCACATCATGTAATTGGCCATATCACATCACAACATACCCTGCAAAAACAAGTTAGACGTCCTCTAATAGTTGTTGCATGTTTTACGTGGCTGCTACGGGTATCTTGCAAGAACGATTCTCACCTACGCATAAACCACAACAGTGATACACTAGTTTGCTTTTCAACCTTCTCAAGGACCGCCTTTATCGAATCCGATCCAACTAAAGTAGGAGAAACTGACACCCGCTAGCCATCTGTTGCAACAAGTGCAGTTGAGGGAACCGGTCTCTCGTAAGCGTACGAGTAAGGTTGGTCCGGGCCGCTTCATCCCACAATACCGCTGAACCAAAACACGACCAAGGGAGGAAGCAATCTAAGCATCAACGCCCACAAACCTTTTGTGTTCTACTCGAGATCTCATCGAACCATCAACCTAGCTCTGATACCACTCTTGGGGAACGTCGCATGGGAAACAAAAATTTTCCTACGCACATGCAAGCCTATCCATGGTGATGAGCATCTACGAGAGGGAGAGTGGATATACGTACCCTCGTAGATCGCTAAGCGGGAAGCGTTAAGAAATGCGGTTGGTTTAGTCGAACTTCTTCGCGATCCAAATCGCCGAGCGTCCCGTGATCCAATCACGAACCGTCCCGCGAACACATCATGATCCGTCCTGAAAACTCATCACGATTCCGTCTCACGATCTTGATCACGATCTGTCCCGTGAACTCATCACGATCCGTTCCATGATCACATCACGAACCGTCTCGCGATCTCGATCACGGTCCTTCCGATCTAGCGCCGAACGGACGGCACCTCCGCGTTCAACACACGTGCAGCTTGATGACGATCTCCACCGTCTCGATCCAGCGAGAGGAGGTGGAGAGGAGAGAGAGTTCACCGGCAGCGTGACGGCGCTCCGGTGATGGTGGTGGAGCAATTCCGGCAGGGCTTCGCCTAAGCGCTGCAGAAAATCGATCTAGAGGAGAAACTATGCACCGGTGGAATGGGTAGCACGTGGCCGGAAATTCTGTCCAAAAACCACCCAATCCACTAGTATATATAGGAGGAGAGGAGAGGAGAGGCAGCCAAGGCCTTTGGGTCGGCCGAAATAGGAGGTGGGAAGCAATCCTACTTCACCTCCAATCCTAGTTGGAGTAGGATTGCCTCCTATTGGCTGATTTTCCACTTTTTGCTTTAGGACTTTCTCTCCTGCGCCATGGGCCTTTGTGACTGTTTTCCCAGCCCACTAAGGGCTGGTTATTATTATCCCACAGCCCATGGACCTCTTGGGATCGAAATACCCCTCCCGGAGGCCTCCCAGTACACTACCGGCACTCCCGGTACACTACCGGCACTCTCGATACACTACCGATGAGCCCGAAACTTTTCCGGAAACCAAACTGGGACTTCCTCTATATGAATCTTTACCTCCAGACCATTCTGGAGCTCCTCGTGACGTCCAAGATCTCATCCGGGACTCTGAACAAACTTCGGTCACCACCATACATAACTCTACACTACCGAAACGTCACTGAACCTTAAGTGTGCAGACCCTGCGGGTTCGAGAACTATGTAGACATGACCGAGACACCTCTACAGTCAATAACCAATGGCGGGACCTGGACGTCCACATTGGTTCCTACATATTCTACGAAGATCTTTATCGTTCGAACCTCTATGTCAAGGATTCAGTTAATCCCGTATAACGTTCCCTTTGTTCTTCGGTATGTTACTTGCCCGAGATTCGATCATCGGTATCTCCATACCTAGTTCAACCT
This sequence comes from Hordeum marinum, assembly GCA_022496015.1. Lineage (NCBI taxonomy): Eukaryota > Viridiplantae > Streptophyta > Magnoliopsida > Poales > Poaceae > Hordeum > Hordeum marinum. The sequence continues at coordinate 155,865,896 of CM039677.1, forward strand.
CGTTACCGGGAAGTCTCTTTACTCGTTCTGTAATACAAGATCCCGCAACTAACAATTAGTCACATTGCTTGCAAGGCTTATTGTGATGTTGCATTACCGAGTGGGCCCTGAGATACCTCTCCGTCACACGGAGTAACAAATCCCAGTCTTGATCCATGCCAACTCAACAGACACCTTCGGAGATACCTGTAGTGCACCTTTATAGTCACCCAGTTACGTTGCGACGTTTGATACACACAAAGTATCCCTCCGGTGTCAGTGAGTTGCATGATCTCATGGTCATAGGAACATATACTTGACATGCGGAAAACAACAACAATAAACTGACACGATCATATGCTACGTTTGTAATTTGGGTCTTGTCCATCACATCATTCTCCCAATGATGTGATCCCGTTATCAAATGACATCTCATGTCCATGGCTAGGAAACCTTAACCATCCTTTGATCAACGAGCTAGTCTATTAGAGGCATACTAGGGACATGGTTTTGTCTATGTATCCACACATGCATTTAAGTCTCCGATCAATACAATTATAGCATGGATAATAAACGATTATCAGAACAAGGAAATATGATAATAACTAATTTATTATTGCCTCTAGGGCATATTTCCAACGGGTTTGACCTGGCCTGGTCAACTGACCTGCTGATGCCATGATGACGTCAGGCTGATGTAATAAAAGGAATTTCTAGTTTTAAAATAATTCCAGAAAATGTTTAAAACTTCAAAAATTCATATAAATTAATCTGTAACTCAGATGAAAATAATTTATATATGAAAATTTATCACAAAAATCCAATGAATCTAATGGTGCTATTACAATGCAGAGCAACCTATGTAGATGAACATTGACATTTACTAATAGGTTGATATATGGAATATGAAATGGAGATTGATTTTGAACCTATAATCAAACTCATTTCAAATTAACTTCGACAATAGTCACATTAGCCCATCCTTACATGTTACCATGTCATGATCTTGCATCATATTGTTGCACTTGCGTGTATTGATTGTTATTATTACGGTAGGCCCTGCTTCTGAGGATACCCCCGAGTATTCCAACGAAGGAGAGAACCTTTCCGCTACCCAACAAGGCAAGCAACCCCCTTTGATCATTCCGATAACATCCCACTCTCTCGCTCCTGCTCTTGTTTATTGCATTAGGACAAACGTTCACTTGTCTGTCATACACGGTAGATGAACCTATTCTTTTGCATGATCTGTCATTGTCACAATAAATAGCTAAACCTTGCAACCTAGCATACCTGGTAGATGCTTGTGCCATGATGTGCTTAGCTTACTTTGCCTGCTATGCTTGCTATGCTTAGAGTTGTGTCAGGACTGGTACATCTGGGTGATGAACTGGGGTGAAACCATGTTGTCTGATGTGATAAGCTTATGATGAACCTGATTTGGTAAAGGTAGCGATGAGAGGCTATGTAGGAGTACATAGCGGGTTGTCTCATTGGGACCGTCTTAGGAACTGAGTTTCGTGTTTGTGATCCAAGACTAGTTACTACCACACATTGGATTCCGGTAACTCGACCCCTCTCGACTTATCAATCGCTTAGTCCTTAGTCCAGGAGTTGCAAGTAGTTTCTAGTGTTTATAGCATGCTGGAGGCTGTGCGTAGCGCTGATCCTAGGGGTGGGTTATGACGCTGTAGGCAGTGGCACGGTGTACCAAGGGTCACCCGAATGGTGGGCTTGGGAACCCTGCGCACATCGTTTGGGGCCGTAGCGGAAACTTCGGCCGGACTTCCGTGCGGGTTCAGTCTCAAATAGGCGATAGCCTGGACTAGAGGTATTATGCGATTGACGGTCGTGGCCGACTCCCTCGTTGGGCTTCCGCTTGAAGGTTGCCGAGGTGCATGGTTTTATGGCACACAACGATAAGTGGCGAGAGTGTGTGTGAAGAGGTACACCCCTGTAGGGTATGAAACTATTCGAATAGCCGCGTCCTCAGATATGGACTACTTGGAAAACTTATGCTGTTCATAGATAATCAAATGGATACTCATAAAAATTTCAAGACAAGTGTGAGTACCATGGATGGCACTCTCCTAGGAGAGGGAAGTGAATCCATGGTGGTGTATTTTCATGGAGTTAGTGGACTCGTGTGCGATATATAAAATTTAAACAAAGAGTTAAAATTGTGTAATGTAGGTTAGCCATGAGTCAAAGTTGGCATTGCTGCATAAACTCCACCACTCCCCTTGTTCATACATGAGCATGAAAAGACTATGTCTGTTTTAAAGACTTGCTGAGTACGTTTGTACTCACATTTGCTTAATATATGTTGCAGATGAGACCCAGGACCCATCAGGCGGGTTCTTTCTAGATGTTGACGATGCCGAATAGCTGGTGTCCCAGCTATGACCTTATTCCCTATGGCGGGCTGTAGATAGTCAGGCCATGTGCCTTTTTACCCTTTCATCTGTGTGTACTCAGACAGCTTATGCTTCTGCTTGGTTTGTATGAACTTGTTTGTATGACTTGAGTGTCGGGTCATGTGACCCCTATCTGAAAGAACATGTTATGCAAGGCTCGTTTGAGCCCCTTAAATAAAAGTTGTTGTATGGTTATGTTGTGATGCCATGGTTGTATCTATGCATATCGGGCATGTCGTGCGTACGTGTGACGTGCAACGGTATGTATGGGATCCGACACCTAGTCGTGTGCCTTTAGTAGTACTCTTTACGGGAAGCTGCCTCTTTGTGCTTCCATCGATCCTTGGTAGCCATCTACTGCTCTAGACACATTGATTGACCGACATGTATCCTTCTTTGCTGCTGTGTCTGTCCCTTCAGGGAAATGTCTCGCAGTGTAATGGAGTCACTGTAGCCTGCTACGACTCGTCTATGTGTAGTGATGGCATTTATGTCGCACGACGTAATGGAGTCCTTGTATCTTGATATGACTCGTCTACACACGCTTGAGGCCGACACCTGCATTGTTGGGTTACGTATGCCTGTTTCCATACGGATGTGCCACTTGGGTCCTATGACTAGTCATGTCGGCCCGGGTTCTCTGTCGTTTGATTGCTAGTGACATGTTCACATACATGAGCCAAAAGATGCAAACGGTCCCGACTAAGGTAACGCTGCAGCCGTGGAGCTTACCGTGTGTGAGGCCGCAAAGTGATGTGATATGTTACCGTCTGGATTCATATGACTTAGGATCGGGGTCCCGACATAATGAATCTGTTAAGTTGGAACTATGAGAGGGACCATCGGGTATACAATGAATCTATTAAGTTGGAACTACCTGGGGGACTGATGTCTACTACACAACTTTATTCTTGTAGACTAGGTCGGGCCTCCAAGCACAAAGTTTTGTATGAGAGTAGAAATTTTCCCTCAAGTGGATGACCTAAGGTTTATCAATCCGTGGGAGGTATAGGATGAAGATGGTCTTTCTCAAACAACCCTGCAATCATATACAAGAAATATCTTGTGTCTCCAACACATTCCATACAAAGGTAAATTGTATATGTGCACTAGTTCGGCAAAGTGATGGTGATACAAGTGCAATATGGATGGTGGATAAAGGTTGTTGTAACATGAAAATATACAAGCATAAAGGCAAGTAGTAGTAAACAACGAGAAAACAGTATAGCAATGCTTGGAAATAAGGCCTAGGGTTCATACTTTCACTAGTGCAATCTCTCAACAATGCTAACATAATAGAATCATATGATCATCCCTCAATGTGCAACAAAGATTCACTCCAAAGTTCATAAGTAGCGAAGAAAATAAGATGAAATTGTTGTAGGTATTAGAACCACCTCAAAGTTATTCTTTCCGATCAATCCATTGAGCTATTCCTATAAGTGTCACAAAGAACCCTAGAGTTCATACACAAATAACACCTATGATACACATCAACCAACCCTAATGTCACCTCAGGTAGCCATGAGTTAATTATTCGACATGCATAAAAAAAATTCTAATTCATATTCATTCCAACACAAAGAACTTAAAAGAGTACCCCAAGATTTATATTGGCAAAAGTAGGACAAGAACGTGTATCAACCCCTATGCATAGATTACCCCATTATCACCACGGGAATCCGCAAGTTGAGTACCAAAACATATATCAGGTGAATAATATAACACCCCATTGTCACCATAGGATTCCACATGCAAGACATACATCAAGTGATCTCGAATCCAATATTCAATCCGACATAATGGGATCCCAAAGGGAAAGATTCAATTCATCACAACAAGGTAGCAAGGGAATAATATCATATGATCCAACTATATTAACAAGGCCCATGATACATCAAGATCATGACATCTCAAGAACATGGGAGAGAGAGATCAATCACATAGCTACTGGTACATACCCTCGACCCTGAGGATGAACTACTCCCTCCTTGTCATGGACACCGCCGGAATGATAAAGATAGCCTCTGATGATGACTGCCCCCTCTGGTAGGTTGTCAGAACAGGGCTTTGGATGAGTTTTCTTCGGTAAAGAGGCCTGTAACGACGGAGCGGAAGTTCTAGGCTAACTTTCAGAGGTTTATGTATATCTATATATATGATTTTTAAGCATTGGAATCACGTCAACCGGAGCCACGAGGGACCCACAAGCTACCAGGGCGCGCCCGGGGGGGGGGGGCTGTTGGCTTGTGTCCAACAAGTGCCCCCTTATGGTGGTTCTTCACTCCGGTATTTCTCACATTGTCCAGAAAAAATCGTATAAAAGTTTTGGGCGATTCTAAGAAGTTTTATTTTCTAAATAAACACCACCACGATAATTCTCCTAAAAACATCGTCAGTCCGGGTTAGTTCTAATAAATCATATAAAATGCATCAAAACCATAATAGTATTATAAACATATTTAAATATGGCATGAATACTTCATAAATTATCGATACGTTGGAGAAGTATGAGCATCCCCAAGCTTAATTCCTACTCGTCCTCGAGTAAGTAAATGATAAAAGAAGTAATTTATGAAGTGTGAATGCTAGCATAGTATATATGTTTGATCAATGATTTTTTAATCACTTTTCTAGCATTATGAACAACAACTCTTTTCTCATAAAACATGTCTTGATAAAGTAGCAAGCTGTTCACATGTACAAGTATAGACCATAAACTTTCTTGAAAACCAACAAACTATGTTCTAAGTCATCAACCAATTACAATTCATCTTATTTTCACGGAGGGTCTACGTAAGAGCTTTGATTTAGCAAATTCCGCATACTCAACTATCATTTAGTCTTCCTTGATTGCTGACACTCAAAGCATGTTTTTAGAACAAATAGTTTTAGTGATCCTTGGTTTGTGTGTGGGGAATACAATGAAACTCTCTAGACACGTGAACACATTCAAGAGCACGTTGGCGTGGCTTGAGACTGCGTCGGTATTTCCCCAAAGAGGAAGTAAAAACCAAGCAAAAATAGCAACTGACGCTTTGGCACTATGTCAATAGGTTAGTCCCAAAAAATGATATAAAGTTGCTATAAAATGATTGTGAAACATTCAAGATTGATAATATAACAACATGGAACAATCAAAAAGTATAGATAGATTCGAAACGTATCAGCATCCCCAAGCTTAATTCCTACTCGTCCTCGAGTAGGTAAATGATAAAATAGAATTTTTGATGTGGAATGCTGCCTATCATGTTCATCACATATTATTTTCTTTATAGCATGGACATTTGGACTTTTCATATGGTTCAAAACAATAGTCTAGTATTGACATGAAAACTTTAATACTCAAGCATATCAACAAGCAACCATGTCTTTCAAACTATCAACGCTAAAGCAAGTTATACCTAGCCCATCATGCTCAATCATTGATTCATTCACAATACACACTCAAATATTAGCTACACCTAATGCTCAAGTACGATAATAGTGCCCCCACTTTTTGCTTTATAAGAGAAGATGGAGACTCAAATTGAAAAATAAAAATTGCATAAAGTAAATAGATAGGCCTTTCACAGAGGGAAGTAGGTATTTGTAGAGGTGACAGAGCTCAAGTGTTTAAATTGATAGAGAAAAATATTTTGAGTGGCATGCCTTTCGTGTCAATGAAAATGACTGAGAAATTTCAATATCTTTCTACACTAGATGAATCACAGGCATTTCCCAAATAGTAAATAAAGTTTACTCCTATTCCACCATACTTGCACTTTCCATGGCTAGCAGAATCCACGCTTGCCTTCCATACCAACACTTTCCAAGGAATTTATTATTTGACAACATAAAGTAAATTTCTTTCCTTTTACATTTTGGGAGTGGGCATCCCTATTACCTCCATACTCTTGTGCAATGACAAGTGAATAAACACTCATCTTCACAATAACACATCTAGCATGAAAAAATATCGGTCACCCCCTACCATGTCATGAGCGGTACGAGCACACAAAAAGGAAAAATTATTTTGAAAGTTTAGAGATGGCACATACAAATTTACTTGGAATGGCATGGAAATACTATATATAGGTAGGTATAGTGGTCTCATATGGCAAAACTTGGTTTACGGACTTTGGATGCACAAGTAGTATTTCTACTTAGTACAAGTGAAAGATAGCATGAGATTGAGAAGCATCCAACTAAGAAACAAAAAATCTCATAAGAGATCATTAAGCATAACTAATACTGAATAATGCACCATAAGTAGGATGTAATTTCGTAGCACAACTGTTGACTTTCGTCCTTGCATATGGAATCACAAACCTTAACACCAATATTCTTACTAAGCATAATTACACATCAACATAACTCACATATCCCTATTGTCATGTATCAAAACTATTACAAAGAATCTAGTTTAATTTGTCCAATGATCTTCATGAAAGTTTTTATTATATCCCTCTTGAATATCTATCACTTTGGTACTAGTTTCAATTGTTGCAATTGCTTTTGATAAGCTCACATGGATATAAGTGAAGAACATGAGCGTAGAAGTTTCATCTCTCCAAATAATATAAATGAAGCATGAGAGGATTTCTTAAAAATGAATACCTCTCAAAATAATATAAGTGAAGCATGAGAGTGTTTCTTCAAACATGTAAAAGCACGTCGTACTCAAAAAGATATAAGTGAAGCACTAGAGCGATTCATTTGCTCAAACGTTGTAAGTGAAGCATAAAGAGCAATTCTAACAAATCATAGATTAATTTTGGCTCTCTCAAATAGGTGTGTCCATCAAGGATAGTAATGAAAATGTAAAAAAGCAAGGCAAGAAAAGATACAAGACGCTCCAAGCAAAACTCATGATATGTGACGAATAAAAATATAGTTCCAAGTGGTATACGGATGGTTGTTGGAAGAAGGAGGGGATGCGACTCGGGGCATCCGCAGGCTTAGTTGCTTGTTACTCTTTGGATATTACCTTGGGGCGCTGTAGCATCCCCAAGCTTTCACTCTTGTAACTCTTTATTCCTTCATCCATCATGATCTCACCCAAAACTTGAAAACTTCAATCACATAAAACTTAACAAAATTCTTGTGAGATCCGTTAGTATAATAAAGCAAATTACCACTTTAGGTACTGTTATAAACCCATTCATATTTTATTATAGCATTATAGCTACTGTATTATAATTTTACCATGACTTATACCCCCGATACAAGCCATAGATTCATCAAAACAAGCATACAAAGCAACGAAAACAGAATCTGTTTCACACAGAATAGTTTGTAGTAATATGTACTCTACCCATACTTCTGGAACTCTAACAATTCTTAAAAATTAGGAAAAATTAAACAATTTGTATAGAAATACCCTGTTCGAATTTCAGCTCAATATCACATTGAGTAAAAAATGAAAATTCGTGCACTGGGAACAAAGTTTCTGTTTCAGATTCAACATTGTTTCTACTCATGTTATTGATCGTCCTAAAGGCATTACTTGGCAGAAACACTAAATAAAACATAAAAACAAAATCATAACAGAAGCATAATTGTGAAAAACACTGAAAAACAGAAATAAAAATATAAAAATAATTTATTCATTGGGTTGCCTCGCAACAAGCGCTATCGTTTTACGCCCCTAGCTAGGGATAACACATAGATTCAAGTATTGTCATCCTTCTTTATTTACTTCATAGATGAATTTTCATCAAAGTTTTTTGTGAATACATCTTGGAACACATTATCCTTAGAAATTTTTGGATTATCAAGTTGTCCATCTATATATCCCCTTTGATTACCGGCTACGATCCAAGAGTATTGCTGATTAACATTATTAAAAGTTTGTTGAATCATGTCTAAAATGGGAACTTCCTTACTAAGGTTCTCATAAAAAATTTGATTATTCCCAAGTAAATGTCTCAACATATAATTTATTTCATATAGGATTTCATCTATTGCCATTTTTTCACGAATTTTACCAAAATGATCAAAAATTTCCCTAGCTTCTCGTATGATGTAATCAAATTCATTCATGAGAACAAGGGTAGATAACTTTTTAACTTTAGGATATTTTAAAATAGGTCATAAAACAATCTTTTCAAGGTAGGATGTGTGCAGACAAATCTATTTTAAAGTTTAAGAACTAATGCTGAGATAGCTTCCGCATAGGTTTTAGTTCTTTTAAGTATAGGAGCATCATCAAAAGTCAAGTTTCCAACACAACTGAAAAATTCTTGGAGAGTTTCTTTTCCTATAACGTTCCCTTGCACCAAAACAAAAGTTTTAGAATTCAGATTAATAGAACGTCCAGGTTTAGGAGTCCTACCATCATCTGTTTCTGCCATATCAAAAAATCACTCATGATGACAAGCAAACAAGAGATTTGACGAGAAAAAGGCAAATGAAAAAGAGAGGGCGAATAAAACGACAAATTGATGAATTGGGGGAGAGGAAAACGAGAGACAAATGGCAAATAATGTAATTGCAACGTGATGAGATTTGTGATTAGGAACCTGGTGGATGAGATTGCTTCCTCCCCGGCAACGGCGCCATAAATTCCTTGGCGTGGCTTGAGACTGCATCGGTATTTCCCCAAAGAGGAAGGGATGATGCATCACAACGACGGTAAGTATTTCCCTCAGTTTATGAAACCAAGGTATCAATCCATAGAGGAAGATCACGAACTCACGTAAACAATACCTACACCCAAACAACAAATACTTGCAACCCAACACGAAAGAGAGGTTGTCACGCTCTCTACGGTAATAAGATAGATTAGGTAGTGATAGTTTTGGCAAATAGATCTCGCAAGAACACAAAGTGAAGTAAATAAGCAAAAAGTGTAGCAAGGTATTTTTGGTTTTTTGGAATAATATATCTGAAAACAAAGGTTTCAAATAGTAGATCGGAAAGCAATATGTTGGAAAAGTAGACCCGGGGGCCGTAGGTTTCACTAGTGGCTTCTCTCATGAGTATAGCACACGATGGGTGAACAAATTACTGTTGGGAAATTGATAGAAGATCAAATAATCACGATGATATCCCAACAATGATCATTATATAGGCATCACGTCCAAGATAAGTAGACCAAAACGATTCTCCATCTACTTCAATTACTCCACACATCGACTACTATCTAGCATGCATCTAGTGTATTATGTTCATGGAGAAACAGAGTAATGCAATAAGAATGGTGACATGATGTAGACAAGATCTATTCATGTAGGAATAGACCCCATCTTGTTATCCTTAATGGCAACTATACATGCGTGTCTTGCTTCCCCTTCTATCTCCGGGAAAGAACACCGCAAGATCGAACCCATCACAAAGCAAGAAAAATCGATCTAGTTGGCCTAACTAAACCAAAGATTCGAAGAAGAAATACGAGGCTATTAGTAATCATGCAAATAAGAGATCAAAGAAAATAAAATCATATTCATGGATGGAAACTGATCATGAACTCAAAATTCACCGGATCCCAACAAACATACCGCAAAAGTCATTACATCAAATGGATCTCCAAGATACCATTGTATTGAGAAACATAGAAAGAGAGAGGAATACATATAGCTACTTCCTACAGACCCGTAGGTCTATGGTGGACTACTCACGCATCATCGGAGAGGCACCTATGAGGAAGATGAACCCCTCCGTGATGGTGTTAGATTAGATCTCGAGGTTCTGGAACTTGCGGCGGCTGGAATTGTGTTTTGTTGACTTCCCTAGGGTTTTTGGATATTCAGGGAATTTATAGGCTCAATAGTCGGTTGGGGTGTGCCCGAGGTGCCGACCCTCCACCAGGCCACGCCAGGGGCCTCTAGCGCGCCCTGGTGGAGGGTGGCCACCCAGGGCCCCCTCTTCTGGTGTTGTTTGGCTCATCTTCCTTCTTCTGGTCCATAAAAATCCACAAAAATCCCCGTAGAATTTGGGCTCCATTTGGTATTGATTTTCTGCGAACTAAAAAACAAGCAAAAACATCGACTGACACTTTGGCACTATGTCAATAGGTTAGTCCCAAAAAATGATATAAAGTTGCTATAAAATGATTGTAAAACATCCCAGATTGATAATATAACAACATGGAACAAGCAAAAATTATAGATACGTTGGAGACGTATCACACTTCAAAGTGAAATTTAGATGAGTGCCTTCCAGGATACACAGTTAGTGTGAGAGTTGGAGGATCTCGGCTTCACAGGTTCCCCTTACACATACGATAATGGGAAGATGTGTGATTGTAATGTGTCTGTGTGTGACCTGATCACGCATGTGCTAACGATGCATAGAGCTATGTTTTTTGGAGACTCATGTTAAGAACCTAGCTACCTCATGCTCTAAACACCGCCCCGTCTTGGTGTAGCTGGCTCCACTAGTATAGAAAGGTCCAAATACAACACATCAATCTAAGACCATTCAACCTAACTATGTGCAAAGCATGAATCACAAACGGTATAGTTCTAGCTCCGTTGCCAATAAGGCGAACTATGTATGATGGCAGATCCATGAAATACGATTCAGGAAAGAGGTGCGTGTGTGATATGTGGCAAACGGTTGATCTAGATGAACTGTTTGTGATGTGCCAACATAAAGAAAATGGCTAATAAGATATAGATGTGTGAGATACGTGGCATACAGTTGGTCCTCATGAACTGTCTGCAATTAGCCAAAATAATACAAATGGTTAAGCAAATGCAGATGTATGTGATGTATGACATACAGTTCAGTGGGATAAATTGTTTGGGCCATCTGGCCAAACACAAATGATCTAGTGTAAGAAGGTGTGTGTGTGATACCTGTTAAACATGTCAGTAATCATAATCATGGGGAACACAGATAATAACATAGATGATTCCTACTGACCAGCTGTGTGTGTTGTGAGCAAACAGTTGCTGGTAAATAATTGTCAGCGATTGATGAGATCAGCACCGACGTGTTCCTTAGTTTAAGCGTGTGAGATGTGATTTGCTCTATTTGCGCAACATCTATATATGCTTTGTCTATAGAACAACAACATAATTGCATAACCAGATTGAACATCCAATTAGATAAGTGAGTACACAACACATGTACATTCCTCAATAAGAAATTACAAGAAGTAGACGATCATCAAAACATGTACTTCTTGTGATGACGGTTGACACCACTTCTATGCTTGTGGCTAACCCTCGCCATCTGTAGGAAGGAATCACCTCCTCATTTCAAAAATCCTCCTGTACATCTCGTAGCTTGTGTATGTGTCCTTGACCACATACTTGACGTGTTCTTCATCTAGTTTGTTCACACAGGCCTTGTGCCAGATAGGCTTGTCCTTGTCGGACTCATCCTTCATGTCTTCATATTAGGGGTTGATGATGGCCACAGTGAGGTCAACCAGGGAGCCCCTCTCCTTATTTTTGTCCTAGAACCTATACTGCTCTTGGATGTCGACAAACTTCTGGTAGGCCAAGCCCGAAGTCTTGAGCACCTTTAGATTGTTGATGGTGTCCACCGTTGTGAACCTCTAGTCGGAGTTGTTGACAAACATGGCGAAATGCTTGCAAGGCCTTGTGGCCAGGCAATAGGGGTAGACAAGGATGTGATGGCACACGCACAACTGGGCGACGACAACCTTCCGATCATACTTGGCACGACCATCGGTGTACTCGAGGTCGAAGCCGACCACTTTGTACTTGTCATCATCAGCAAGAAGCTACTCAATAGTGTCGATGGAGTGCTCCACTGCGACCGGGTCATTGGTGTAAACTACCGAGAGGTTCGTGTTCTTGTTGTGGGCGTCCACTTTGACAACAATGGTGAACTGTCGGTCGCTAGGATCGCCGCCATTGGATCCGTGGAGGAAGGTTGAAGAGATGAAGAGTGCATCCTCTCTGTATTTTTCATCGTGGGTGTGCTTCTTGTGTTGTGTGACATGGTCGGAAGGTAGAAGAGATGAAGGTAAATGGCCGCGGGAAGAAGTGGGTAGGCGCCGGAACGTCCTGGAATTTTGGCATGTCCACATGGCTGTTTTTGTAGCGCTTAACTACATCGTGGATCACATAACCATATGGTGGCGCCGGGCATGGTGCAACCGCATGTATATGGCGCCCCAAACGTATATGACCGTTCGCGCATGGATGGACGTCGATAGAGCGCCTGAAAAGAGCGCACCGCGACCGCTGATACGTCTCTAGTGTGTCTATAACTTTTTATTGTTTCATGCTATTCTATTATCAATCTAGGACACCTTATATGCAATTATATGCTATTTATATCATTTTTTGGAACTAACCTATTAACCCAGTGCCTAGTGCCAGTTGTTTTTTTTGCCTGTTTTTAGTTTTACAAGAAAGCAGTACCAAACGAAGTCTAAACGCTAAAAAACTTTTTGACGATTTTTTCTTGACAAAAGAGACCTTGGAAGCTTCTAAGGAGTCAAGAAGAGATATGAGGAGACGACAAGGCAACATGGCGCGCCCAAGGGGTAGGCACCCCTGTTACCATGTGGGCCCATCGTGGCTCCATTTGACTTAATTCCACCTCCATAAATTCTCTAAAATTGAGAAACCAACAGAGAGCCACCCTAAACATTTTTTCGGCCACCGCAAGTCTCTGTTTTGATGGGAGGCCATCTGGAGACCTTTTCTGGTACTTTGTCGGAGGGGGAATCAATCACGAAGGCCATCTACATCAACCTTGCTACCTCCATGATGATGGGTGAGTAGTCCACCACCGATCGATGGGTCCATAGCTAGTACCTAGATAGCTTTATCTCTATCTCTCTCTCTCTCTCTCTCTCTCTCTCTCTTTGATCTTCAATACCATGTTCACCGCTATCCTCACTGTGATCTATCCGATGTAATCTTCTTTTACGTTGTTTTGTTGGGATCCGATGATTTGTGGGTTTATGATCAAATTATTCCTTTAAGGTAAGTGCGTATTTTCTGAATTCTATTATGCATGATTGTTATAGCTTCACATTTCTCTTTGATCTATTAGTTTCGTTTGGCCAACTAGACTGATTTATCTTCAGCAGGAGTGGTGCGCTGTAATGGGTTCAATCTTGAAGTGCTCTATATCCAAGTGATAGAATGGGACAAGTCACATATTTTTATTGTTGCCATTAAGGATAAAACGACAGTGTGTGAACATATTTCTTGTCTTACTTTGTCTACAACATGTCATCTTGCTCCAAGCATTACTCTGTTTGTTATGAACTCAATAGCATAGATGTAGGAAGGAGACGACTGATACTTGTGATATGCATTGGGTTTTCCATGAAGAGGAGTGGGTGATGCAAAAAAATAAAGATAAGTATTTCCCTCAGTAGAGAACCAAGGTTTATGGAACTAATAGGAGTAGCACACAACCCCCGTCTTCAATGACTACACACAAAGAAGCAAACACTTGCACCCAATGTGGGCAAGAGGGTTGTCAATCCCCTTCGACTCGTAACTTGCAAGCTAATAAGTTGTGTGGTTGGTAGTAGATAATAATAAATTGCAAAATAATATGTAAAGTAAATAAGGACAACAAGGTAATTGATATTTTGTAAAGATATATTTATATAGACCCGGGGGCCATAGTTTTCCCTAGTGGCATCTCTCATGAAGTTGGCATATGGTGGGTAAACAAATTATTGTTGGACAATTGATAGAAATGCGCATAGTTACGTGATATTCACGACAATCATCATGTGTATATAGGCATCACACCCATAAGAAAATAGGTCGACTCCCGTCTTCACCTATTACTATTACTCCACCCATCGACCGCTATCCAACATGCATCTAGAGTATTAAGTAAAACAGAGTACTGATTGGAGGACAATGACATGATGTAGACAAAGAGAACTCAATCAATATGAATTAACCCCATTGTTTTATCATTAGTGGCAACAATACAAAAATGTGTGTTGTCCCTTTCTGTCACAGGGATATAGAGCACCGCTAGATTGAACCCACTACAACGCACCCCTCTCACTGAAGAAATACCAATGTAGTTGGCCAAACTATTTCAATATCTTGGAGAGATTTACGAAGATATAATAATCATGCAGATTGCTTGGCAAGATATACCCATAGTAAACATCATACAACCGTGTGGCTATGCAGAGTGCCCCCGTGTATCGAGGAATTCTTGCCTAATAATTATAACTCTATTATAGTGGAATAAAACGCACTTTACCACTACTAAAAAGGCAGAGCACAAATGATAGGGTTGTAAAACGTGTTGTTTATGTGATCAAATTGAAACAACCTATTATATTTCTCTATATTGTTGCCTCACACTGTATTTGGCGTATGATCCATGCATTGTTTAATCTCCCTCCACCTTACTAGTGTAACACATATGTTTGGGAAGTGATTGGATGAGTTTATCTCAAGTTTAACGCTCATATACAATCAGGAATGTGTGCCTTACTATTTGCAATTTAGAGTTGCCAAAACGATTGGTGTTTTTAACAGAATAAAGCTTCCAATTTTTTTGGTTGATACGTCTCCAATGTATCTACTTTTCCTAACACTTTTGCTCTTGTTTTGGACTCTAGTTTGCATGATTTGATGAAACTAACCCGAATTGACGCTGTTTTCAGTAGAACTACCACGGTATTGTTTTTGTGCAGAAAAAATTTCTCGGAACGGAGTGAAAGTTTTTGGAGATTTATTTCAGAATATATGAGGAATATTAGAGCTAGAAGCCCCTAGAGAGGGGGCCCAAGGTGGCCACCACCCAGCAGGGCGCGCTAGCCCCCTCGCCCGGCCTGGTGAAGCATGCCTGCTACTTCTTGAGCTTGCATTGGTTTTCCCTTAAAGAGGAAAAGGTGATGCAACAAAGTAGATACGTATTTCCCTCAGTTGTGAGAACCAAGGTATCAATCTAGTAGGAGGTAAAAGAATGGCCCCAATTTATGCACCTACACAAACAATCAAACACTTGCACCCAACGCTATAAAGGGGTTGTCAATCCCTTCACGGTTACTTGCAAGGATGAGATCTGATAGAGATAGATATACAAGATTGATAGAAGTAAAAATCAATAAAAGTAAATAAAGTTGCAGCAAGGTATTTTTGGTATTTTTCGATTATATATCTAAAAATATAATGGAAAATAGACCCCGGGGCCATAGGGTTCACTAAAGGAATTTCTCTTAAAGGAAAATAATACGTTGGGTGAACAAATTATTGTTGAGCAATCGATAGAAAAGCACATAGTTACGATGATATCCAAGGCACTGATTATGCATATAGGCATCACGTTCATGTAAAATAGATTGAAATGATTCTGCATCTACTACTATCACTCCACACATCGATCGACTCCTGCCTTCATCTAGAGTATTAAGTTCATGAAGAACAGAGTAACGCATTAAGTAAGATGACATGATGTAGAGGGATAAACTCAAGAAATATGATGAAAACCCCATCTTTTTATCCTTGATGGCAACAATACAAATACGTGCCTTGCTACCCCTACTTTGTCACTAGGTGAGGACACCACGAAATTGAACCCAAAACTAAGCACTTCTCCTATTGCAAGAATTACCAATCTATTTGGCCAAACCAAACCAATAACTCGAAGAGACTTGCAAAGATATGAAATCATGCATATAAGAATTCAGAGAATATTCAAATAATATTCATAGATAATCTGATCATAAACCCACAATTCATCGGATCTTGACAAACACACCGCAAAAGAGTATTACATTGGATAGATCTCCATGAAAATCATGGAGAACATGGTATTAAAGAACATATAGAGAGAAGAAGCCATCTAGCTACTAGTTATGGACCTGGAGGTCTGTGGTGAACTACTCATGCATCATCAGAAGGGCAATGGTGTTGATGTAGATCCCCTTTGTGATCGAATCCCCCTCCAGCAGATTACCGGAAAAGGCTCCAAGATGGGATCTCACGAGAATAGAGGCTTGCGGCGGCGGAAAAGTATTATCGTGGCTCTTTATGGTATTGGGGGAATGTTCCTGAATTTATAGGCAAAGAATTAGGGTTGGAGGAGCTACGGGGGGCCCACAAACCAGGGGGCGTGACCACCCTAGGGCATGCCTAGGTGGCTTGTGGCCCACCCGTAGGTATTATGGCCTCTTATCCAAGTCTCCTGGGTTCCTTATGGTCCAAGAAAAATCATCGCAGAATTTTATTGCATTTGGACTCTGTTTGACATTCCTTTTCTGCAATACTCAAAAATAAGGAAAAATAGAAACTTGCACCGGGACTAGGTTAATAGGTTAGTCACAAAAATAATATAAAATAGCATATTAATGCATATAAAACATCCAAAATAGATAATATAATAGCATGGAACAATAAAAAATTATAGATACATTGGAGACGTATCAACATCCCCAAGCTCAATTCCTGCTCGTCCTCGAGTAGGTAAATGATAAAAACAGAATTTTTGATGTGGAGTGCTACCTAACATATTTATCCATGCAATATTGTTTATTGTGGCATGAATGTTCAGATCCATAAGACTCAAAACAAAAGCTTAATGTTGACATAATAATAATAATACTTCAAGCATAATAACAAAGCAATCGTGTCTCTTCAAAATAACATGGCAAAAGAAAGTTATCCCTACAAAATCATATGGTCTAGCTATGTTCCATCTTCCCCACACAAAGTATTTAGATCATGCACAACCCTGATGATAAGTCAAGCAATTATTTCACACCTTTTATATTCTCAAAGCTTTTCAACTTGCACGCAATACATGTGCGTGAGCCATGGATATAACATTATAAGTGGAATAGAATATGGTGGAGGTTGTGAGGAATAGAAGAAGATAGTCTCACATCAACTAGGCGTATCAACAGGCCATGGAGATGCCCATTAATAGATATCAATGTGAGTGAGTAGGGATTGCCATTGTAGCGACCCGACCTGAAAGGTCAAGTCTCCGGTGTTTCCGTACCATCCCAAGATCATGCTGGTACACACACGGTACATCAATGTATATATATCAAAGGGAAATCACACAGCATTATATTAATCGAAATCTCATATCGAGTCCTTTATTATAATAAAAATTACAATAAAGTGGCCAAAAAGCCAACTCATGAGAATAACTAAATCTTGCGGAAGCGTCGACGGTAGATGAGTCCATCCGACTCCAAGGGCATCTCACTGAGCATAGAACGCGTCCTCACTCCTGGTCGGAAAAATACTCTGCAACATGATACGTTGCAGCCGGGTAGGTCAGCATATGGAATATGCCGGCAAAGTCACAGTAGAGGTGTGAAAATAATCAGCTAGTCTATATGCATATATGGCAGGTGGGGTGGTAAGTTTTTGCGTAAAGCCAAGTTTTTCCTACATCAAGAGAGGGGCTAAGCAAAATATTACTAAGTTGGTTGATTAATGAGATGGTTCCACCAACCAATTCTCATACCCAAAATTATTAAATACCCACATCATCATATTAATTGTGTTGAGAGTTCCGAAAGTTTCAATTCCTTTGGCTCAAGTCGTCCATGACCGTGGACACGGCTAATCGATTAGGTTTGAAATACTCTGCAGAGTTTTGCACACGTTCCCCACAAGATTTGGTCGCCTCCGTTTGATTTCTCGCACTTCAGGGTGTTTGAGAAACGGATGACCAAAACATGGTCTTCCAAAGGGTTTCCCCGCGACTCTGTCGGTGCCCATCCTTTCCTACCGTTCTTCTACCTCTCGTAGCACCGCCTGTCCAGGGTCACCACGATTTCCAACCAAGCCAGAGCCCATAATGACTTGTGGCTGTGCAGGTAAGCCTTGGGTTTTGAAGCACCCATCCTTCTCTTTGTGCCTGGGTGGACCTTTCCGCGTGAATACTGGCCATCTCCAGCATCACCTAGGCAAATCCATTGGTTTCTCCAGGGTGCCGTTCAACCATCATCCACCCAGAGGTATGTTGAAAACTCGGAGTCTTAAATCTTGTTCATTATGTAGGTCTTGAAATTATTAACTCTCTCAACTCCCATGAATCACACAACCAACCCCGTCTACTAATAGCATAGCAAAAGTAAAAACAACGTTTCCCGGGGCCAAAATTGTCAAAGAGGGTTGAGAGGGGTACCTATCACATGATACTACTACAATGTAACCAAATTTCCAACTAACCTATCTTGCATGCAATTGGGGAGATGGTAGAACTAATGCATATAAAACATGGGTAAAAGTATGATCAAGGTGACTTGCCTGATTGATGATCTTCGTACGTGAGTGACTCTAAGTAACAAGCTTCGCACTCCGAATAATCTAACGAAGCAAACAAGCACTCAAATAAGCATACAACCAAAATAAGTACTCATAACATTCAGGAAAGAAGTACTAAACAATCAAGGCAAACAATGCACAAAAGTCTCTAGCAAGTAAAACACACAAGGTTTTGTTTTCCAAAGGAGATGATGAAAACACTACTACATAATAAAACTATTTTGAAATAACAAGACAATTGTTGATAGCAAGGCAACAATAGAATATTTTATTATTAAACAAAACAAAATCAATTTAATTTTGTTGGGAAAACTTTAGTAAAGTTTGTAAAAGTTTTGATAAACACTATATGAATCAACTATAGTTGTACTAACAAAAGAAATGAAAAACTAACTTATTATTTATTAGTAAAACATGTTCTTGATAGAAATAATTTACTACTAAATCTGTCTTAGAAAACAGAAACAAAATATACAAAACTTTGTTTGAAAACAAAACTATTACTAGTTAGTTGTTTAGTCAAATTAAGCCTATTTGAAAAGACATTGTGATTCCTATGTTAAATAAAATTAAACTAAGCAAATTTATATTTTTTATTAACAGTGAGTGAAGACACTAAGTGTTTACTAACAGAACCTAATAAACAAATAAAACCAAATTCTAAAACAAACTAATTAAAATCAAGTTTATAAAACTATATTATAATACTAGACAGATTCTGTTTTTAACTGAAACACAAATCAAATATATCCTAAAAATCCTCAAGCTAAACATGGATATAGTCCTAACCAATATCAAACAGTAGCAAAAAGAATCATATCAAAATCTATTTTTAAACTCTAGTTATTCAGATTTGAAGATTTTAAGCAAATTTGATTAAGTTCAAATTTTATAGTTCAAATTTGAAATTTAAAAGTACAGGGTGAAACTACATGAAAATTGTGAGCTACTGCAAAAAGAATCAACTCAAAACACTAAATATATTAAAAGATATAAGCAAAACAAAATTTGAAAACATTCTGTTAATTAAAACAAAACTGAAAAAGAAAAATAATTTGCGACGGTCAGGGGGCTACGTGGCACTGTCCGATTGGCTAGCGAGCGCGTGCGGTAGGTGATTTAGAGCGGGCGACCAATTGGAAGAGGATACCGGTTCGGACTTAAGCCCGTTCTAATCTGGGTCGTTGGTTCGGGATCCGATGGTCGAGGGAGCTTACGGAGGGAGGTTGCCGGCGTCGGGGTTTCTCCGGCGATCCGAAGGCGGCGAGGATGACGGCGAGGCGCTCCGGTGGTCGAGGAGGACGGGGAAATGGTCCGGGTGACGGCGACGGTTCTCCGGAGTCGACTGGTGGCAACAATGGGGCGAACGGTGGTCGGACGTGGTGGCTACGGTCGACGGCGAGCTCCGGTGGGGAAGTAGCTCCGGCGAGCAATTGACAGCGTCTCGGCGAGAGAGAAAAAGGGGACTCGGGGTGAACGGATGCGGGAAGTGGCCGGCTACTTATAGGGCACTCGAGGGGTGCGGGGGAGTTAAGAGGAGAGAGATCCGGTGAGGGAGGAAACGGCCGGCGAGTCGGGTCCGGCGCGCGCGGGGAGGAGGGCGATGACCGTTTCGGGGCAACGGTCGGTCGGGTGTGGGACCTAGCGTCAGAGAGAGAGGGAGGCGTTACTGCGCTCGGTCGGCCGGCTTCTAATTAATTCGCGAGTAACTGTCGTGGGCCGGCCCGTTTAATACCGGAAACGGTTACCGTTTCTTTTTAATAATTTTCCAGAGACATTCAAATACATTTAAAGCATTCAAAAAATCTCTAAATATAGGGGTATTATATATCAAAATTAACAGAATAATAAATGCTATTTAATGAACATTTCTATTCTGTCATTTGAATACTTTGAAAAAAATAATATTTTCAGAAATTGCCTAATTGTTTTTTAAACCCTTTTTGCAAATATTTTCAAAATAACCCCTGGTTATTATTGTTCAAATATATCACCAATTAGTACCTGGTGTGGAGTGTCATGTTCCTCCTCTCTTATTTGAACTTATAACGAAAATTTCCAATAGGTGAAAGCAACATAGGGAATAGTAGAAAGGACTTTCAGAAAGTCAGAAAAGGCATTTCAACTATTTCATAAAATCAAGAAATGATGATGATGGATGCATAGCTATATTCATAACATTCCAAAAATGAAATTTTGGGATGTTACAAACCTACCCACCTTAAGATGAATCTCGCCCTCGAGATTCGGGTTGGCTAGAAAATAGGTGCGGATGGTCTCTACGAAGATCTTCGCGTTCCCAGGTGGCTTCTTCCTCGGTATGGTGACTCCACAAAACTTTGCAGAACTTGATGATCTTGCTGCGGGTAACTCTGTTGGATGTCTCGAGGATCTTAACTGGCTTCTCCTCATAAGTTAGATCACTTTCAAGCTGTATGGCCTCTAGGGGCACTGTGTCTCGCAAAGGGATATCAGCCATCTCGGCATGACATTTCTTCAGCTGGGAAACATGGAACACATCATGAACTTCGGATAATCCTTCCGGCAATTCCAGTTTTTATGCGACTTCACCTCTACGTTCAAAAATTTTGTAGGGGCCTATGAATCTGGGTGCTAATTTTCCTTTAACACCAAATCTCTTGATTCCTCGAAGCGGGGATACACGAAGATATGCTCTGTCTCCCACTTCATACGCCACTTCCTTGCGCTTGCTGTCAGCATAACTCTGCTGTCGAGATTGAGCTATCTTGAGTCTGTCACGAATCAACCTGACTTTCTCTTCCGAATCTTGGATAAGGTCGGGACCAAAAAGTTTTCGGTCTCCAACACCATCCCATGTCAGTGGTGTTCTGCACCTCCTTCCGTATAGAGCTTCGAAAGGGGCCATCTTTAGACTGGTCTGATAACTGTTGTTGTATGAGAATTCTGCGTAAGGCAAGTTATCGTCCCAACTAGAACCATAGTCTTGTGCACAAGCTCTCAACATGTCTTCCAGAATCTGGTTGACTCTCTCAGTCTGTCCATCTGTCTGCGGATGAAAGGCTGTACTGAACTCTAGCCTTGTACCCAAAGTTTCATGTAATTGATGCCAAAACTTTGAGGTAAATTGTGTTCCTCTATCTGACACGATACTCCTCGGAACTCCATGCAGACATACGATCCTGGTCATATATATCTTGGCTAGCTTAGCACTGGTATAGGTGGTTTTCACTGGAATGAAGTGAGCTACCTTGGTCAAGCGATCTACCACTACCCAGATGGAATCATAACCTGAACGGGTCCTGGGCAATCCTGTGATGAAATCCATACCAAGCTTTTCCCATTTCCACTCGGGTATCTGCAAAGGTTGGAGTAACCCTGCTGGTTTCTGATGTTCTGCCTTTACTCGATGACAAACATCACATATTGCAACATGTTCCGCAATGTCTTTCTTCATACCTGTCCACCAATAAGTTTCCTTTAAATCCAGATACATCTTGGTGTTGCCTGGGTGTATCGAGTAAGGTGAATCGTGGTCTTCCTGAAGTATCAACTTCCTGAGCTCTGGGTCATTGGGCACATAGATTCGGTTCTCAAACCACAAAGTTCCGTGTTCATCCTCACGAAAACCTTTAGCTTACCATCTTCCATTCTCTGTTTAATCTCAGCTATCGCCTTGTCCGATTTCTGGGCTTCACGAATTCTTTCGGTCAAGGTGGACTGAATTTCCAGTGTACCAACATATCCTCTTGGAACTATCTCTAGCTTGAGCTCTCTGAGATCATCGACTAACTCTTGAGGTAATCCTCCCGCTGTGAGTGTGTTCACATAAGTTTTCCGACTCAAGGCATCGGCTACAACATTAGCCTTACCTGGATGGTCGTGTAATCTCATGTCATAGTCCTTGATTAACTCTAACCATCTCCTCTGTCTGAGGTTCAACTCTTTCTGAGTGAAAATATATTTCAGGCTCTTATGGTCAGTGTAAACATCACAACTATTTCCGATAAGGAAATGTCTCCAAGTCTTGAGTGCGTGCACTACGGCTGCTAACTCCAAGTCATGGGTGGCATAATTTAACTCATGAGGTCGTAGCTGTCTGGAAGCATAGGCTACAACTTTTCCATCTTGCATAAGTACTCCTCCGAGTCCTTGACGTGAGGCATCACAATAAACTTGGAAATCCTTCCGAATATCGGGCAAGATCAATACTGGGGCTGTGACCAAACGTTCCTTCAACTCTTGGAAACTGGTTTCACATTCCTCGGTACAGACATACTTGGATTCTTTCTTTAACAACTCTGTCATGGGCTTGGCAATCTTTGTGAAATTCTCAATGAATCTCCGGTAATATCCAGCAAGTCCAAGGAAACTGCGGATCTCCTTAACTGAGGTAGGGGACTTCCACTCGGTGACGGCTTCAACCTTAGCGGGGTCCACTACTATTCCTTCTCCGGAAATAACATGTCCAAGGAATCCGACTTCCGTCAGCCAAAATTCACATTTGCTGAACTTGGCATATAGTTGATGCTCTCTCAGCTTCTCCAGAACTAAACGCAAAAGTTCCTTATGCTCTTCCTCGTTCTTGGAGAATATTAGAATGTCATCGATGAATACCACAACAAACTTGTCCAAATATTCCATGAACACTTTGTTCATCAAATTCATGAAGTAGGCAGGAGCATTAGTCAATCCAAAAGACATGACCGTATACTCATACAAGCCATACCTCGTGGTGAAAGCTGTTTTGGGTATATCCTGTTCACGAATTTTGAACTGGTGATACCTTGATCGAAGATCGATCTTAGAGAATACTTTGGCGCCTACTAGCTGATCAAACAAATCATTAATCATCGGCAGAGGGTACTTGTTCTTGATAGTCACCTCGTTCAAGGCACGATAATCGACTACCATTCTCAAGGTTTTATCCTTCTTCTCCACCAAAAGAACTGGGGCTCCCCAAGGTGATGAACTTGGGCGAATATAACCTTTGTCCAATAACTCCTTAATCTGCTTCTTGATTTCCAAAAGATCATTTGCGGGCATCCGATAGGGTCTCTTGGAAATTGGGGCTGTCCCTGGCTGTAGCTCTATTAGGAACTCAATTTCCCTATCTGGTGGCATTCCTGGTAATTCTTCCGGAAATACATCCAGATAATCTTTTACCACAGGTACTTCCTCCTGAACAACTCCTGTGAGGGCATTTAACCTAACACTCATACGTGTGCGTTGGGATACATACTTAATCCTCTTGTTCTCCGGGGTGGTGAGTGAAACAGATTTGCTAGGGCAATCAAGATTACCTTCATACTTGGTCATCCAATCCATGCCTAGGATTACATCCAATCCTTGTGACTCTAAGACGATGAGGTCAGTGGGAAAAACATGATTTACTATATTGAGTTTCAAGGCATGGCATCCTATCCCTGCCATCATCATACCTCCTGGGGAACTGACCTTAATGGGCTGACTAAGGGTTTTGGTGGGCAAGCCATACTTATCCACAACTACCCTTGATATGAATGAATGAGTTGCACCAGAATCAAAAAGTACTGTAACAGGACGTGAATGCAATAAAAAACTTACCAACCACAGTCTCGGGTTGATCATAGACTTCTTCCACGTCGATGTGATTCACTTGAGCACGGGGAAACGGATTGGGTTTCTTGGCTGCGGAGTTGCCGTTTCCATTGCTTTGCTTGCTGTGGGGACACTCAGTAGCATACTGCCCTGTCTTCTGACACTTGAAACAGGTGATGTGACTCAGATCCTTCTGAGTAGGAACTTGACGGTGCTGGTTGTTGTTCCCATTCCCATTGTCACTCTTGAAGTTACCATGGTTGGGACGGTTGTTCCCATTTCCTCCATGATGGTGGCCTCCATGGTTGTGCACAACATGAGTGTGCTTTCCAAACTTACTGTTTCCTGATCCGGTATTCCCTGAGTACGGGGAGTAGCGAGCCTTCTGATGAGTTCCAGAGTTGAACTTCCCCTGAGTGTACTTCCTCTTGCGGTTCTCAATTTGCTGTTGTTTACCCTCCAGAATAAGGGCCTTGTCCACCAACTCTTGGTAGTTGTTGAAAGTAGCCACTACCAGCTGTATGCTCAACTCGTCGTTGAGTCCTTCCAGAAACTTTTCTTGCTTGGCCGCATCATCGGCCACATCTCCTGGGGCATAACGGGCCAACATGTTGAACTCTTCCACATATTGGGCCACAGAGCGATTACCCTGGCGCAAGTTGCGAAACTCGCGCTTCTTTAGACTCATGGCTCCAGCTGAAACATGAGCGGTGCGGAAAGCAAGCTTGAACTGCTCCCAAGTCACATCTGCAATAGGATAAGTGGTGGTGTAGTTCTCCCACCATGAAGCTGTTGGTCCTTCCAGTTGATGTGCGGCAAATCGCACCTTCTCAGCGTCAGTGCATCCAGCGGTGAAAAGTTCTCTCTCCACCTTACGGAGCCAATCATCTGCCACAATGGGCTCAGTGCTGCTGCTGAAAGTTGGAGGGTTCAACCTCAGAAAACGGGTGAGATTGTCAGTCTGGGGTGGATGGTGGTTGTTGTTGTTCTGGTTGTTGGTCTGATTCTGAATCAATAACTGCATCAGTGCATTCTTTTGCTGAAGGAGTTGAGTGAGTTCCGGCGGAAAAGTGAAATCGGTCTCACGTCGTGGAGGCATCTTGCTGTTTTCAGAGGGATGAGAATTAGAATAGAACAAGGGTCTAGAAGAAATCACTACCCATATGCAATGCAACAAACATATCACACCAAACACTCATTCATTTATTCAATCAACGTCAAACATCGGGAATACAAATCTCAAACAACTAAGCATCGACCTACGCTTTAACGACTAAAATAAAAGATACATTGGAGGGCATAACTAAGGTTCTCCTCAAAAGTGCATAGTCGTAGGTCCTCCAGTGGTGCTTTCCTCATAGTCTTCATCGTCGCTGATGAAGGGTGCCATGTCTCCTTCGGGATGAAGGTTTTCCCCCATGTCTAGCTGCTCCTCCAGAGTTGCGATGCGTGCATTCTGCTCATCAATCCTCTCTAGGAAGTCCTTCACTTCATGCTCGTGTTCATAGTTGGCCTCTCGTAGATCAGCTTCAAGGTCCAGCTCGCGGTTCATCAGATTCTTGATTGTCTCTGTATCAGCATGAACTCGAAGCTCCAGAGTCCTGATGTGAGTCTCCAGGGTCTGGATATAGGAAATAGTGGTGTCTGCAGTGGGAGGAGTTATGATGTTTCCATTGGCATCTCTGCGACAAACCATGCTGAGTCCTGGTGAAATGGTTCCACCTCTGTATTCCTCCTGAATACGTCCAAGGGCACGATGAATGGCCATGTCTCTTCCAAGTATCCAGCTGGGTGCCACGAACTTGAAGTCGATGGGTTTCTTCCGATTCCCAAAAGTCTTCCCTGGGATATGCACCTCGATCCTATAGCGTCCATCTTGGGGAAATGACATGATAGGAATCCCGGTGATGCTCGGCAAAGCAATCCTTACGTCCTTGGCGATCCTCATCAGCTCCTTACCAAAGGGCATCGTTGCGTCAGGCTGGCAAAACTCCGTGATCAACACTGGGATGAAGGTGGCCATCTATAAATTTTGAAATAATCGGAGAGGAGTCAGAAACGAATAGATGAGAGTATAAGATATTTCAAGACAAAGAGAAACAATCCTAAGGCTTTCCAATCCTAGAGGTTACGTCCTACGGTCAACATGTGCTCTGATACCATTTCTGTAGCGACCCGACCTGAAAGGTCAAGTCTCCGGTGTTTCCGTACCATCCCAAGATCATGCTGGTACACACACGGTACATCAATGTATATATATCAAAGGGAAATCACACAGCATTATATTAATCGAAATCTCATATCGAGTCCTTTATTATAATAAAAATTACAATAAAGTGGCCAAAAAGCCAACTCATGAGAATAACTAAATCTTGCGGAAGCGTCGACGGTAGATGAGTCCATCCGACTCCAAGGGCATCTCACTGAGCATAGAACGCGTCCTCACTCCTGGTCGGAAAAATACTCTGCAACATGATACGTTGCAGCCGGGTAGGTCAGCATATGGAATATGCCGGCAAAGTCACAGTAGAGGTGTGAAAATAATCAGCTAGTCTATATGCATATATGGCAGGTGGGGTGGTAAGTTTTTGCGTAAAGCCAAGTTTTTCCTACATCAAGAGAGGGGCTAAGCAAAATATTACTAAGTTGGTTGATTAATGAGATGGTTCCACCAACCAATTCTCATACCCAAAATTATTAAATACCCACATCATCATATTAATTGTGTTGAGAGTTCCGGAAATTTCAATTCCTTTGGCTCAAGTCGTCCATGACCGTGGACACGGCTAATCGATTAGGTTTGAAATACTCTGCAGAGTTTTGCACACGTTCCCCACAAGATTTGGTCGCCTCCGTTTGATTTCTCGCACTTCAGGGTGTTTGAGAAACGGATGACGAAAACATGGTCTTCCAAAGGGTTTCCCCGCGACTCTGTCGGTGCCCATCCTTTCCTACCGTTCTTCTACCTCTCGTAGCACCGCCTGTCCAGGGTCACCACGATTTCCAACCAAGCCAGAGCCCATAATGACTTGTGGCTGTGCAGGTAAGCCTTGGGTTTTGAAGCACCCATCCTTCTCTTTGTGCCTGGGTGGACCTTTCCGCGTGAATACTGGCCATCTCCAGCATCACCTAGGCAAATCCACTGGTTTCTCCAGGGTGCCGTTCAACCATCATCCACCCAGAGGTATGTTGAAAACTCGGAGTCTTAAATCTTGTTCATTATGTAGGTCTTGAAATTATTAACTCTCTCAACTCCCATGAATCACACAACCAACCCCGTCTACTAATAGCATAGCAAAAGTAAAAACAACGTTTCCCGGGGCCAAAATTGTCAAAGAGGGTTGAGAGGGGTACCTATCACATGATACTACTACAATGTAACCAAGTTTCCAACTAACCTATCTTGCATGCAATTGGGGAGATGGTAGAACTAATTCATATAAAACATGGGTAAAAGTATGATCAAGGTGACTTGCCTGATTGATGATCTTCGTACGTGAGTGACTCTAAGTAACAAGCTTCGCACTCCGAATAATCTAACGAAGCAAACAAGCACTCAAATAAGCATACAACCAAAATAAGTACTCATAACATTCAGGAAAGAAGTACTAAACAATCAAGGCAAACAATGCACAAAAGTCTCTAGCAAGTAAAACACACAAGGTTTTGTTTTCCAAAGGAGATGATGAAAACACTACTACATAATAAAACTATTTTGAAATAACAAGACAATTGTTGATAGCAAGGCAACAATAGAATATTTTATTATTAAACAAAACAAAATCAATTTAATTTTGTTGGGAAAACTTTAGTAAAGTTTGTAAAAGTTTTGATAAACACTATATGAATCAACTATAGTTGTACTAACAAAAGAAATGAAAAACTAACTTATTATTTATTAGTAAAACATGTTCTTGATAGAAATAATTTACTACTAAATCTGTCTTAGAAAACAGAAACAAAATATACAAAACTTTGTTTGAAAACAAAACTATTACTAGTTAGTTGTTTAGTCAAATTAAGCCTATTTGAAAAGACATTGTGATTCCTATGTTAAATAAAATTAAACTAAGCAAATTTATATTTTTTATTAACAGTGAGTGAAGATACTAAGTGTTTACTAACAGAACCTAATAAACAAATAAAACCAAATTCTAAAACAAACTAATTAAAATCAAGTTTATAAAACTATATTATAATACTAGACAGATTCTGTTTTTAACTGAAACACAAATCAAATATATCCTAAAAATCCTCAAGCTAAACATGGATATAGTCCTAACCAATATCAAACAGTAGCAAAAAGAATCATATCAAAATCTATTTTTAAACTCTAGTTATTCAGATTTGAAGATTTTAAGCAAATTTGATTAAGTTCAAATTTTATAGTTCAAATTTGAAATTTAAAAGTACAGGGTGAAACTACATGAAAATTGTGAGCTATTGCAAAAAGAATCAACTCAAAACACTAAATAGATTAAAAGATATAAGCAAAACAAAATTTGAAAACATTCTGTTAATTAAAACAAAACTGAAAAAGAAAAATAATTTGCGACGGTCAGGGGGCTACGTGGCACTGTCCGATTGGCTAGCGAGCGCGTGCGGTAGGTGATTTAGAGCGGGCGACCGATTGGAAGAGGATACCGGTTCGGACTTAAGCCCGTTCTAATCTGGGTCGTTGGTTCGGGATCCGATGGTCGAGGGAGCTTACGGAGGGAGGTTGCCGGCGTCGGGGTTTCTCCGGCGATCCGAAGGCGGCGAGGACGACGGCGAGGTGCTCCGGTGGTCGGGGAGGACGGGGAAATGGTCCGGGCGACGGCGACGGTTCTCCGGAGTCGACTGGTGGCAACAATGGGGCGAACGGTGGTCGGACGTGGTGGCTACGGTCGACGGCGAGCTTCGGTGGGGAAGTAGCTCCGGCGAGCAATTGACAGCGTCTCGGCGAGAGAGAAAAAGGGGACTCGGGGTGAACGGATGCGGGAAGTGGCCGGCTACTTATAGGGCGCTCGAGGGGTGCGGGGGAGTTAAGAGGAGAGAGATCCGGTGAGGGAGGAAACGGCCGGCGAGTCGGGTCCGGCACGCGCGGGGAGGAGGGCGATGACCGTTTCGGGGCAACGGTCGGTCGGGTGTGGGACCTAGCGTCAGAGAGAGAGGGAGGCGTTACTGCGCTCGGTCGGCCGGCTTCTAATTAATTCGCGAGTAACTGTCGTGGGCCGGCCCTTTTAATACCGGAAACGGTTACCGTTTCTTTTTAATAATTTTCCAGAGACATTCAAATACATTTAAAGCATTCAAATCATCTCTAAATATAGGGTATTGTATATCAAAATTAACAGAATAATAAATTCTATTTAATGAACATTTCTATTCTGTCATTTGAATACTTTGAAAAAAATAATATTTTCAGAAATTGCCTAATTGTTTTTTAAACCCGTTTTGCAAATATTTTCAAAATAACCCCTGGTTATTATTGTTCAAATATATCACCAATTAGTACCTGGTGTGGAGTGTCATGTTCCTCCTCTCTTATTTGAACTTATAACCAAAATTTCCAATAGGTGAAAGCAACATAGGGAATAGTAGAAAGGACTTTCAGAAAGTCAGAAAAGGCATTTCAACTATTTCATAAAATCAAGAAATGATGATGATGGATGCATAGCTATATTCATAACATTCCAAAAATGAAATTTTGGGATGTTACAGCCATGCTATGGATGCACTAGAGGTATAAGTGTATGCAAGCTCAAAAAGAAACTAAGTGGGTGTGCATCCAACTCGCTTTCCCAACAAGACCTAGGGAAATTTGAGGAAGGCCATCATTGGAATATACAAGCCAAGTTATATAATGAAAAATTCCCACTAGTATATCAAAGCGACAAAATAGGAGACTCTCTATCATGAAGATCATGGTGCTACTTTGAAGCACAAGTGTGAAAAAATAGTAGCATTGTCCCTTCTCTCTTTCTCTCATTTTTTGGTGTGCATATTTAGCCTCTTTTATTTATTTATTTGTGCTTCATTGGTCTCTTTCATTATTTTTAAAGTCCTTAGTCTCATCCCAACTTGTGAGGGAATCATAGCTTCCATCATCCTTTCCTCACATGGGACAATGGTCTTATAATGATGATCGTCACACTTTTATTTACTTACAAGTAAAGAATTACAACTCGATACCTAGAACAAAATATGACTCTATATGAATGTCCGACAGTGTACCGGGATGTGCAACGATCTAGCATAGCAAATGACATAAAAAACGGACAAGCCATGAAAACATCATGCGAGCTATCTTATGATCATGCAATGCAATGTGAAAATGATGGTGTGTGTCATAATAAATGGAATGGTGGAAGGTGCATGGCAATATATCCCGGAATGGCTATGGAAATGCCATAATAGGTAGGTATGGTGGCTGTTTTGAGGAAGGGTATATGGTGAGTTTTATGCACTGACGAAAGTTGCGCGGTACTAGAGAGGCTAGCAAAGGTGGAAGGGTGAGATTGCGTATAATCCATGGACTCAACATTAGTCATAAAGAACTCATATACTTATTGCGAAAGTCTATTAGTTATCGCAGCAAATTATTAGATGCATGCTTCTAGGGTAGAGGTTGGTATGAGTTAACCATCGCACGCTCCCGAGCCTGACACAAAGGATGACAATAAATAAACAATCATGCTCCGACTTCATTACATAACGGTTCACCATACGTGCATGCTATGGGAATCACAACCTTTAACACAAGTGTTTCTACCAATCCACAATTACTCACTAGCATGACTCTAACATCACCATATTTATATCTCAAAACTTTATGCAAGGAATCAAACTTCTCATAGTATTCAATGCACTTTATATAAAAGTTTTTATTATATCCCTCTTGGATGCCCATTATATTAGGAATAAATTCATAACCTAAACCAATTACCATGTTGTATAAAGACTCTCAAAATAATATAAGTGAGGTACAAGAGTTCAATTATTTCTACAAAATAAAACACCACTGTGCTCTGAAAAGATATAAGTGAAGAACTAGAGCAAAATTGCCTAGCTCAAAAGAGATAAGTGAAGCACATAGAGTATTCTAATAAATTCATGACTCATGTGTGTCTCTATCAAAATATGTGTGCAGAAAGTATGATTGTGGCAAACTAAAAAGAAAAGATGATATCATAAAAGACGCTCCAAGATAAACACATATCATGCGGTGAATAAAAAATAGCCTCAAGTAAATTTACCGATGGATTGAAGACGAAAGAGGGAATGCTTTCCGGGGCACCCCCAATCTTAGGATCTTTGGTATCTTTGAATATTCCTTGGGGTGCCTTGGTCATACCCAATCTTAGGATCTTACCACTCCTTATTCCATAGTCCATCAAATCTTTACCCAAAACTTGAAAACTTCACAACACAAAACTCAACAGAAAACTCGTGAGATCCGTCAGTATAAGAAAAATAAATCACCACTTTAGGTACTGTTGTGAACTCATTCTTTATTTATATTAGTGTAATATCTACCATATTCCAACTTCTACATTGTTCATACCCCCCGATACAACCCATAGATACATCAAAATAGGCAAACAACACAAAGAAAACAGAATCTGTCAAAAACAGAACAATCTGTAGCAATCTATAAACTTCGAATACTGATGTAACTCCAAAACTTCTGAAACCTTAGAAAAATCTGGGAAATTTGTATATCAATCTTGTATAAAAATTTCATACTCATTCGGTGGTCTGGTGAATTTATAAAATTCCTGGACTGAGCGCAAAAGTTTCTGTTTTTCAGCAAGATCAAATCTACAATCACCGTAGACCATCCGAAAGGTCTTACTTGGCTCCAACACTAATTAAAAAACCAAAACACAATTACTACATAGGTAATAATGTGTAAATAACTCAGTATCTTAAACAAAAACAAAAACATAAAGTAAAATTGGGTTGCCTCCCAACAAGCGCTATTGTTTAACGCCCCTAGCTAGGCATAACACAATAGATCTAGGTATTGTCATATTTGCTATGCAATCCATAAGTATCTATCATTGTAGATTAATAAGGTAATTTTATTTTCTTTCTAGGGAAGTTTCCCATGCGTTTCCTTAACGTAAATTGGAATCTAATGTTTCCTTCTTTCATATAAATAATTGCACCGGTCGTTCTAGGGAAAGGTCTACCAAGAATAATAGGACATGTAGGATTGCAATCTATATCAAGACAAATGAAATCTACGGTCACATAATTACTATTTTCAACAAAAATAACATCATTAATCCTTCGCATAGGTTTCTTAATAGTGGAATCCGCTACATTCAGATTTAAAGAGCAATCGTCAAGTTCATGGAAACCTAGCACATCACATAAAGTTTTTGGAACCGTGGAAAGACTAGCACCCAAATCACACAAAGCATGGCACTCATAATATTTAATTTTAATCTTAATAGTAGGTTCCCACTAATCATAAATCTTTCTAGGTATAGAAACTTCCAACTCAAGTTTTTCTTCAAAACATTTCATCATCGCATCAACGATATGTTTAGTAAAAGCCTTATTTTGATTATAAGCATGTTGAGAATTCAAAATGGATTGCAACAAGGAAATACAATCAATCAAATAACAACAATCATAATTAAAGTCCTTTAAATCCAAAAGAGTGGGTTCATTGCTATTTAAAGTTTTGACCTCTTCAATCCCTCTTTTATCAATTTTAGCATTAAGATCTATAAACTCCGAATCATTCGGATGACTTTTAACTAAAGTTGAATTATATACAATCCCATATTTATCAAGATTTATGTTGGATAACAAAGATTCAATATGAGTCACATCAATCACTTTAAGATCTTCATCATTATTATCACAAGAACACACTTTTTCAAGCCATTCACGCTTAGCACGCATTCTAGCGGTTCTTTCCTTATACTCATCAATAGTAGTTCTCATAGATTTTAAAGAATCATTAATGTCAAGCTTGGGTGGAGTAGATCTAATTTTCAAAGAATGACTCTCAAGCGAAATTCTATCAGCATTCCTAGACAAATCATCAATCTTGAGCAATTTTTCTACAATTGAAGCATTGGAAACCTTTTGCGAACTAATAAATTCTTTAATATTATTGTCAAGATCAGAGGGAGTATTACTATAATTACCATAAGGATTGTTGTAGGAATTACCATAATTATTACAGGAATTACTTGGAACCGTCCTAGGGTTGAAATTACCTCCATACGCGTTGTTACCAAAATTGTTCCTACCAACAAAATTCACATCCATAGATTCATTATTATTCCCAATAAAAGAAGGCCAAGGCATATCATTAGTATCAATAGTAGCACTCTTACTATCAAACAATTTCATTAATTCATCCATCTTTTCACTCAAAGTATTTATTTCTTCAATAATGTGCACTTTTTTACTAGTAGGAGATCTTTCGGTATTCCATTGAGAGTAATTTTCCATAATACTATCTAGGAGGTTAGTAGCTTATACTAATGTTATTTCCATAAAAGTGTCACCTGCGGAGGAATCTAAAAGATTCCTAGATGCA
The DNA here is from genome assembly GCA_022496015.1 of Hordeum marinum. Lineage (NCBI taxonomy): Eukaryota > Viridiplantae > Streptophyta > Magnoliopsida > Poales > Poaceae > Hordeum > Hordeum marinum. Next base: position 155,899,582 of record CM039677.1, read on the forward strand.
AAATTCAATCCCGCATAATTTTTTTGTATAATCATCCATAAACTCAAACCATGTACAAGGCAATTTCTAATCATTAATTTCATCCTCTCCCAAGATTGTGCAACATGCTCATGATCAAATTGGTTAAAATTCATTATATTGTTCCTAAGGGAGATGATCTTAGCAGGTAGAAAGTACTTGGAAATAAAAGCATCTTTACACTTATTCCATGAATCGATACTATTTTTAGGCAAAGATGAAAACCAAGTTTTAGCACGATCTCGTAGTGAGATCGAAAATAGCTTCAATCTAACAATATCATTATCCAAATCTTTCTTCTTTTGCATGTCACACAACTCAATGAAAGCATTTAGATGGGATGCGACATCTTCATTGGGAAGGCTGGAAAATTGTTCTTTCATAACGAGATTAAGCCACGCGACATTCATTTCAAAGGATTACGCCCTAGTGGCGGGAGCAATCGGAGTACTAATCAAATCATTATTATTAGTATTAGAGAATTCACACAAGTTGGTATTCTCAGACATCGTGACAAAGCAAGCAATCTAGCTCACAAGCAAACCAAAGGCAAATGAAAAGAAGAACGGAAGAAGGGCGAATAAAAAGGCAATTTTTTTCTAAAAATTGTTTTAGAAGTGTGGGAGAGGAAAACGAGAGGCAAATGGGAAATAATGTAAATGCAAGAGATGAACTTGTGGTGGGTACTTGGTAGGCTTGATGTAGACTTTCTATGTATTCTCCCCGGCAACGGTGCCAGAAATCCTTCTTGCTACTTCTTGAGCTTGCGTTGATTTTCCCTTGAAGAGGAAAGGGTGATGTAGCTAAGTCGATAAGTATTTCCCTAAGTTGTTGAGAACCAAGGTATCAATCTAGTAGGAGGTACAAGCAAGGACCCAATTTATGCACCTACACAAACAATCAAACACTTGCACCCAATGCTATAAAGGGGTTGTCAGTCCCTTCACGGTTACTTGCAAGGATGAGATCTCATAGATATAGATATAAAAGATTGCTAGAAGTAAAACTAAATAAAAGCAAATCAAATTGCAGCAAGGTATTTTTAATAACTTTTGATTATAGATCTGAAAATATAATATGGAAAATAGACCCCGGGGCCATAGGTTTCACTAGAGGATTTTCTCTTCAATGAAAATAATATGGTGGGTGAACAAATCACTGTCGAGCAACCGATAGAAAAGTGCATAGTTATGAAGATATCCAAGGAAATGATTATGCATATAGGCATCACGTCCGTGCCAAGTAGACTGAAATAATTCTCCATCTACTACTATTACTCCACACATCGACCAACTACTGCCTACATCCAGAGTATTAAGTTCATGAAGAACAGAGTAATGCATTAAGTAAGATGACATGGTGTAGAGGGCTAAACTCAAGCAATATGATGAAAACCCCTTTTTTTATCCTTGATGGCAACAATACAAATACGCGCCTCGCTACCCCTACTTTGTCACTAGGTGAGGACACCGCAAGATTGAACCCAAAACTAAGCACTTCTCCCATTGCAAGAATTACCAATCTAGTTGGCCAAACCAAACCAATAACTCAAAGAAACTTGCAAAGATATGAAATCATGCATATAAGAATTCATATAAGATTCAAATAATATTTATAGATAATCTGATCATAAACCCACAATTCATCGAATCTCGACAAACACACCACAAAAGAGTATTACATCGGATAGATCTCTATGAAAATAATGGAGAACATGGTATTGAAGAACATAGAGAGAGAAGAAGCCATCTAGCTACTAGCTATGGACCCGAAGGTCTATGGTGAACTACTCACGCGTCATCGGAAGGGTAGTGGTGTTGATGTAGATGCCCTCCGTGATCGAATCCCCCTCCGGCAGATTACCAGAAAAGGCTCCAAGATGGGATCTCACGGGAACAGAGGCTTGCGGCGGCGGAAAAGTATTATCGTGGCTGTTTATGGTATTGGTGAATATTCATGAATTTTTAGGCGAAGAATTAGGGTTGGAGGAGCTATGGGGTACCACAACCCAAGGGGGCGCGACCCCCCCTAGGGCGTGCCCAAGTGGCTCGTGGCCCACCCGTAGGTCTTCTGGCCTCTTCTCGAAGTGTCGTGGGTTCCTCCTGGTCCAAGAAAAATCATCGTAGAATTTTATTGCATTTGGACTCCATTTGATATTCCTTTTCTGCAATACTCAAAAACTAGGAAAAAAACAGAAATTGGCACTACGCACTAGGTTAATAGGTTAGTCCCAAAAATAATATAAAATAACATATTAATGCATATAAAACATCCAAAACAGATAATATAATAGCATGGAACAATAAAAAATTATAGATACGTTGGAGACATATCAGTGCCCGCCTCATGGGCCCTCCGACCCTAATTCCAGCACTATAAAATCCTAATTTTCCAGAAAACAATCAGAGAGAAAGTTTCATCGTGTTTCACGATATGGAGCCGCCGCCACCTCCTGTTCTTCATCGGGAGGCCAGATCTGGAGCCCGTTTGGGGCTTCGGAGGGGGGAATTTTCGGTCTTCGTCATCACCAACCCTTCTTCATCACCAACTCCATGATGCTCCCCATCGGGAGTGAGTAATTCCTTTGTACGCTTTCTGGTCGGTGAGGAGTTGGATGAGATTCATCATATAATCGAGTTACTTTTGTTAGGGCTTGATCCCCAGTATCCACTATGTTCTAAGATTGATGTTTCAAAGATTGATCATTAGTGCATGACTGCCATAATGTCAGATCTGAACCGTTTATGTTATCATCATTATATCTATGTTCTTGATCCGATCTTTCCTAGTCATATGCACCTATTACACATTATGATCCATCAACCCTGAGGTGACAGAAATCGGGATACTTCATGGTGATGGCCATAGTTTGAGGAGTTCATGTATTCACTATGTGTTAATGCTTTGTTCTGGTTCTATATTAAAAGGAGGCCCTAATATCCCTTAGTCTCCTTATGGACCCCGCTGCCACGGGAGCGTAGGACAGAAGATTTCATGCGAGTTCCTTTCCATAAGCACATATGACTATATACGGAATACATGCCTACATTACATTGACGAACTAGAGCTAGTTGTGTGTCGCCCTAGGTTATGACTGTTATATGATGAATATCATCCAATGAATACACCAATCCAGTGCCAACGAGTTTTCCACATATTGTCCTTGTTGGGGAACGTTGCATGGGAAACAAAAAAATTCCTAAATACACGCAAGATCTATCCATGGTGATGAGCATCTACGAGAGGGAGAGTGGATCTACATATCCTTGTAGATCACTAAGCGGGAAGCGTTAAGAAACGCGGTTCTATAGTCGAATGCCTTCGTGATCCAAATCGCCGAGCGTCCCGCGATCCAATCACGATCCATCCCGATCTAGCGCCGAATGTATGGCACCTCCACGTTCAGCACACATACGACTCGATGATGATCTTCGCCTTCTTGATCCAGCAATAGGGAGCAGATAGGTAGACAAGTTCTCCAGCAGCGCGACGGCGTTGCGGCGATGGTGGTGGGGCTATTCCAGCAGGGCTTTGCCTAAGCACCGCTGAAACCGATCCAGAGGAGAAACTACGATCTAGAGGAGAGGTGGCACGTGGCTGTTTTTCTGTCTCAAAAAACCCTAAAACCTCTAGTATATATAGGAGGAAGGGAGGGAGGAGGCTTGGCTCCCAAGGGAGCCAGCCCTTGTTCGGCCAAAGTGGGGGGAGGAGTCCACCTCCTTCACTCCTAGTAGGATTAGGACTCTTCCTTTTCCCACTTGGGCCTCTCTTCCCATCTTAGGTTTTCCTTCCCAGCCGCATGAGCTTCCTGTGGGGCTTCGTCCAGCCCACTAAGGGCTATTATACCTTCTCCCACAGCCCATGTAGCCTCTTGAGTCGAAATACCCCTTCCAACGGTCCCCCGGTACCCTCCCGACACTCCTGGTACACTATCTATGAGCCTGAAACTTTTCCGGCGACCAAACCAGGACTTCCTATATATCAATCTTTACCTCTGGACCATTCTGGAGCTCCTTGTGATGTCCGAGATCTCATCCGGGACTCCGAACAACCTTCGGTCACCACCATACATAACTCTATACTACCAAAACGTCACCGAACCTTAAGTGTGCAGACCCTGCGGGTTCGAGAACTATGTAGACATGACCGAGACACATCTATGGTCAATAACCGATAGCGGGAACTAGAGCCCATATTGGTTCCCACATATTCTACGAAGATCTTTATTGGTCGAACCTCTATGTCAAGGATTCAGTCAATCCCGTATGTTGTTCCTTTGTTCTTCGGTATGTTACTTGCCCGAGATTCGATCGTCGGTATCTGTATACCTAGTTCAATCTCGTTACCGGCAAGTCTCTTTACTCGTTCCGTAATACAAGATCCCGTAACTAACACTTTAGTCACATTGATTGCAAGGCTTGTTGTGATGTTGGATTATCGAGTGGGCCCTGAGATACCTCTCCGTCACACGGAGTAACAAATCCCAGTATCGATCCATGCCAACTCAACAGACACCCTCGGAGATACTTGTAGAGCACCTTTATAGTCACCCAGTTATGTTGTGATGTTTGATACACACAAGGTATTCCTTCAGTGTCAGTGAGTTGAATGATCTCATGGTCATAGGAATAGATATTTGACATGTAGAAAACTATAGCAATAAACTGAGACGATCAAATGCTACGTTTATAGTTTGGGTCTTGTCCATCACATCATTCTCCTAATGATGTGATCCCATTATCAAATGTCATCTCATGTCAATGGCTAGGAAACCTTGACCATCTTTGATCAACGACCTAGTCTACTAGAGGCACACTAGGGACAAAGTGTTGTCTATATATCCACACATGCAATGTGTTTCCAATCAATACAATTATAGCATGGATAATAAAAAATTATCATGAACAACGAAATATAATAATAACCATTTTATTATTACCTATAGGGAATATTTCCAACATTCCTTGCTAAGTTATTATTGCTGCTGTCTTGCACTTGCTACAATACTATTACCGCTATTGTTACCGCTACTGTTACTGTTACCACTACTATCAAACTACCACATTACTGTGATACTGATCATTTTTCTACATATATTTTTCTCCAGGTGTGGTTGAATTGAAAACTCAACTGATAACACTCTCAATTATTCTTTGGCTCCCCTTGTGTCAAATCTATAAATTTGGGTTGAATACTCTACCCTCAAAAACTGTTGTGATCCCCCATACTTGTGGGTTATCAAGACCTTTTTCGGGCGCCATTGCCGGGGAGCATAGCTATATTTTTTGAGTCACTTGGGATTTATATCAATCTACCACTATGAAGAATCCGAAGAATACTAAAACTAGGTTTTTCCCTCTACTACGGGGGGGCGGGGGGTAAGGAACTGCGATCTAGGTCTGCACTTGATTCACCTTCTGTTATGAGTAAGTTTGCAACACCACCACATGCTATTAATACTGATATTGATTATGCTACTCCTGCTACAAATGATGCTTATGATGATAGAAATATCATGCTTGATGATACTGTGCCACTAGGTGAATGTCTTGATGCACAAATTGCTAGAGCTAAAGAGAATGAAATTATTGAAACTGATGAAACTGCTGAAACTGATGCGATCTTTGAAATTGATGATTATGAAACACCTATTAGGCCTAGATCTCCAAGGTTTGAAATGCCTAAGATACATGAAGGTTATGCTTTTGATGGAGAAATGGTGAGAGAGATTCTTGTTTGTAAGGATAGAAACGATCTTTAGAATCTACTATGCAAGTATAAAGAAAAGGCTTTGAATGCTAAAATGAAATGTGATCCTAAGTTTTCTACATCACCTATGTTTGTTAAAAATAAGGATTATGAATTCCGTGTCTACGCAGAGTTAATCACTTTGGTTGAATATGATCCTTTTCATGGCTATGAGACTAAAACTATGGTAGCACATGTTACTAAGCTGAATGATATAGCCACCCTATTTTCTCATGATGAGAAGATCCACTACTATTATATTCCAAAATTATTTCTGTTCTCGTTAAAGGGTGATGCTAAGATATGGTACAATACTCTTACTCCTGGTTGTGTGTGTAGTCCCTAGGATATGATCTACTACTTCTTTGAAAAATATTTTCCTGCTCATAAGAAACAAAATGCCTTGAAGGAAATATTTAACTTTGTGCAAATTGAATAAGAGAGTCACCCACAAGCTTGGGGGAGGCTTCTCAAATTGCTTAATACTTTGCCTGATCATCCTTTTAAGAAAAATGAAATACTTGATTTTGGTGTATTGAAGACTTATGGGTTAAGGAACTAATGTGTTTGTGAGTGTACATAGGCTCTATAAGTCAATGAGGAGTTTGATATATTCGAAGATTACTGACCCCGAAAAATGCATGTCTTCAACTGAAGACTTTGCTGAAGACTTTGGTATTCTCTGAACACTTTGAAAATGAAGAAGTTGGTGTGACCTTGAAGATATGAACGAGGACTATGAAGAGTGAAGACTTTTTATTTAATAGTTTCATTTCCTTCCTTTGAGTCATAGGAAACACCATACTGTTAAAAGGGGCCAAGGTAATTTTAAGGAAAATTTCTAACTGATGCTCAACTCAAAAGCCTCAACCTATCCAATCCTTCGAGTGAAGCCTTTTGGAAATCTCTTGCGGTTCAGTCAAGTTCTTCAGTGACAGAGATGATGTTCTTCTGGTCTCCGAGGAAATTGACCTGACTGAGGAGTTAGGATTTCTCCAGTGCGAATGGCCTACAAGTGAGGAACATGATAAGCCTGAGGACTTCCATAGTTCAAAATTCCGACCATTGTTGTGCTTAGCGCCAGCTGTCCCCAATCATCTTATCCACATAACGGTCATATCATTGGGGGCATTTATGTCTTATCATGTCAGGTTTCACCCTGGCTATAAATAGCCACCCCCACAACCACTAGTTGGTTGCTGCTTCGAGAGAGAACTGACACTTGTCATTTGAGAGCAACCCATCCTCCGAGGGCTTTGAGAGAAAATCATCACTTAGGAAAAATCCAAATCCAAACCACCAAACCCAAAGTGATTGAGCATCACTGAAGAGATTGTTCCTGTGTGGAATCGATGCTTGTTTCCTTTGAAGACTGTGTATCTTCCAAATGGTTAGGCGTCATGGTCTAGTGCATCCTGTAGTCAATTAGGGATTATGGAGTGACCTTGGTCTAGAGCATCCAACGGTCAATTGTGGATCGTCGAGTGACCAGTTTGTGAGGGTTTTGGAAGTCTACCCTCAAGACTTACCACGAGTGTTGGGCGAGGACTTTGTGACTTTAGATGAAGGAGAATACGACAAGGATTTTGTGTCCTGGGACTATGTGTCCTCCGGTTTAAATACCAGGCCGCTCCAAACCAGATGTACAACTGTCATAGCAGTTGGAACTGGGTCACGAAACCATTGTCTTCATCAAGCTTCTAGGTTCTATTTCCTCGTATACTTGTTGATGAAATTGATCATTACTATTTGAAGAATTTGAGTGAAGACTTTCACAATTTCCTCACCTCGAATTCTTCAAGTTACCTTGTTCCTCACCTGCTTATCCTATATCACGGTACTTATAATATGTGCATGTTTTATTTCATCATGATGACTATGTTGTCGCTATGTTTCACATGCACTTGAGTACTTATTCTGTTGTTAGTAATTCATCACATTTCAAATTCCTCAAGTTGAAATTCCCCAGGTGATGAATTTGTAAAAATCACCTATTAACCCCCCCCTCTAGTCGATATAACGCACTTTCAATTGGTATCAGAGCAAGGTACTCCCTTGTTCTGTGTGATTTTGGTTTAACCACCTGGAGTTCTAGTTATGTCGAGTGCAGGTATGATCAAGGTTTTTGGAGGGTGTCCTATCGTCAATGGTACGGATTACCCCTACTGAAAGAACAAGATGCACATGCATCTTGAAGCTATTGACAACGATCTTTGGTACATTGTGGAAAATGTTGTTCCCCGCATTTCTCCGACTGTTACTGCCGCTGATAAAAAGAAATTCAAGGAACTTGATTCTCAAGCGAAGAATATCATCTATGGCCTTCTGACCAAAGGTCAGTATGGCAGAGTGAGTGCTTTGGAGTCTACTAAGCTTATCTGGGATAGGCTGTTCAAAGTCAACGAAGGTGTTTCCACTCAACATGACTCTCGTGTTGAAGTTCTTCACAATGTCTTCAACCGTTTCAAGAGACTCAACAATGAAAATGTTCAACAAACTTTTGATCGTCTCATTGATATCTCCAATGAGCTTCAAGCACTAGGTGCTACTAATATCACCGACCACGAGGTGGTGAAGAAACTGCTAAGATCTCTTGATTCCTCATTCGATACACTGGCTTTGATGATTCAAGAGGGTGGAGACTACAAGTCACTTGATCCCGCTGATATTCTTGAGAGAATCAATACTCATGAATGCCAACAAGATGAGAAGAGATACCTCTACGGGCCAAGCTACGGAATATCTCATGCTTTGAAGGCAAAAGCAATTTCCTCATCCAAAGGCAAAGATTCTGATAGTAGTCTTGGTGATCCCGAAAAACTGAGTGAGGAGATGGCAATGCTCGTGAGGAAATTCCAGAAGTTCTCAATGAGAGGTGGATTTGGAAAGTCATCAAAAAGTGGCTTGAGGAAATCAGATTCCTCAGACGACTACCAGAAGAGAACTTGTCACAAATGCAAGAAATCTGGTCACTTCATCTCTGACTGTCCTGTCTAGGAAAAAGAATCAAAGAAGAAGAAGAATTAGATGGACGACAGTTCTGATGACTCAAAGAAAAAGAAGAAATCTTTAAAGTCCTCATCTATAAAGTGCTCATCTTCAAAGTCCTCAATGCACAAGAAGAATAGTTCCAGAAAGGCTCGGGCTTTCATTGGCAAGGGAATGGACTCAGAAGAAGAGTCTGAAGAATATGAAGAAGAGGAAGAATCTGAGGTGGAATCTGAATCTGGTGTCACTAGCCTTGCTCTCGCTACAAATTTCATTAGCAAGTCTATCTTCAATGATGAAGAAAATGACTACTCCGATCTGACGTCAGCAATGATGATTACACTCCCACCTATTGCTTCATGGCTAAAGGTTCCAAGGTACATAAGCATCACTCCTCCTTTGAATCAAGTGATGGTGAATCTATTGAATATGTGAAACCTAGCTATGCCAAACTTACTAATATTGCTACTAGGAAACAAAGTGCACTTGAAAAGCTTCAAAAAATGCTAGACAAAAGCGATGATCTGTTGAATGAGGAAGTTGGTCGGACTCAAACTCTGTCTAACGATCTCAAAAGTCTTCAGACAAAGTATCCTAATCTTCATAGTCATCATAATGCTCTCTTAGCCGATCATGAGAAGCTTTCTTATGAATTTCTTCAAAGAAAGAAAGATCTTGAGAAACTAAGGGCGTGTCATGAAGATCTCCAAAGGGAAAACGATTACTTACTAGCTCAACAGACCAATACTGCCCAGGAAGAATTTGTTCCATCTTGTTTGAAATGCATCAAACGTGAAACTGCTAATTCTTCACCTGAATGTTCAAATGCTTCTATTTCTGCAAATTTTTCAACTATTCTAGTGGTCACAAATTACTCATCTGAGGATACCACAAGTATCACTGACGAAAATTTAGGGTTGAAGGAATTGTATGTGACAGGCATGTCCAAAAGTCTCAAAGGGGATCAAACCCTTTGCGATGTCGTCAAAAAGTAGATTCTAAACACAAACCCTAGGAAAGAGGGTATTGCATTTGAGAGGAAAATCAATGCTGATGGATCTTACTGGACACCTAAGCAGTACCCCAAAACCTCATCGGTTGATGCAAAAGGACCTCCTGTACATACATCCACTTTATCTGGCTTTACTTGTGAAACTTCATATTCCTCTGATGAGTCACTTGACTCCAACTACAAATTCTTCAAAAAACAGAAAGGTGAAGTATTTGTCACATTTGTTGGAACTAACTACAGGAACTGTTCACCTATGAAGAAAATTTGGGTTCCCAAGAGCTGCCTACAAAATCTTCAAGTGAATGTCCTCATGACACCACTCATGAAGAACAGGAACCCCAGATCAAATTCCTCATATGGACCAATGTATTCACTTGGACCAAATTCCTCAAATGGTTAAAAATATCATTCTCGTGCTAATGCATCTGTTTCGCAGGGAAAATCTAAGAGTTCTAAATGTGTGCATTATTCTTCAAATCATTACGTTCGTAAGTCCTCGAAGAATTTCTCTGCTTATTCATATGAGTACTCTAACCCGCGTCCTGTAAAACGAAGAGCACTAGATTCAATGCCTCCCTTCTCATATGGTGCTCGCAGAATGATGAAATCTTTGCCACCCCTTCGGATGTGGGTGGTGAAGAAATCGAACTAATCTCTTATGCAAGGTCAGGTCTCCAGATGAACTTGAACATCTGATGAATTTGCTGGAGACCTAAGGAAATTCTTGAAAGGACGCAAGCTAATCATGTAGAAATAAATTCCTCATTTCTCACATCCTCACACTACTTGCTTACTATGTTGTGTGAAGAAATTATGTCTCATGAAATTGATGTCATATTCTTCACTCTGAAGCATATGAGTTCATAAGTTGTACTAATTCATCTGCAGGATGAAACTCCAAAAGCTACTGAGTGGGTCCTCGATAGTGGATGCACAAACCACATGACTGGTGACAAGAATCTACTGATGAATTTGCCACTTGTTCCATCTCATCTGAAGCATATCACCTACGCTGACAAAGGAAAAAGTAAGGTATTGGGTCTAGGTAAGGTTGCAATCTCAAAGGACCGACACATGGACAAGGTGATGCTTCTCGAATCTATCGTGTTCAACCTTATGTTCCGTCTCACTGCTTTGTGACCTTGATATGGTTGTCGTATTTGGAAAATATCTTGTTTTTTCATCATGGAATCTGACAATTCCAAAGTCTTCGAAGGCTTCAGGAGAGTAGACTTGTATATTGTTGATTTCTCTACAGGTCCTCAGCCTGCCATATGCCTACTTGCAAACTCCTCAAAAGGCTGGTTGTGACATTGATGACTTGGACATGCTGGTATGAGGAACTTGCACCCGCTCTTGAAGAAAAAGCACATCATTGGCATTGAAGGTGTCAGATTCCTCAAGGACCACCTCTGTGGTGCATGTGAGTCTGGTAAGATGACCAGATCCAAGCATCCCTCGAAGACAATCATGACCACGACTCGACCCTTCAAATTGCTTCACATGGACCTATTTGGTCCCACTCATTATTCCACACTAACAAATTCTTAAAGTTTGTATGGCTTTGTCATCGTTGATGATTACTCTCATTACACTTGGGTGCATATTATTCTGTACAAGTCTGAAGTGCAGGATCTCTTCAGAAGATTTGCTTCAAGGGCCTCCACAAACTTCAGCGTCAAGATCAAGCATATCAGCAGTGATAATGGGACTGAGTTCAAGAACACCAATCTTGATGAATATCTTGATGAACTTGGTATTACTCATGAGTTATCTGCCCCATATACTCCTCAACAGAACGGCGTCGTGGAGCGCAAGAACATGACTCTTGTTGAGATGGCTTGCACCATGCTTGATGAATACAAGACTCCTCGTTGCTTCTGGCCTGAGGCAATTGATACAACATGCCACATCATCAACATGGTATATCTTCACAAATTCTTCAAGAAGACTTCATATGAACTTATGACTGGCAAGAAACCCAATGTAAGTTATCTCAAAGTCTTCGATGCAAAATGTTGGACTAGAGATCCTCACCATAGTTCTAAATTTGCATCAAAAGCACATGAAGGTTTTATGCTTGGTTGTGAAAAGGACTCGGACACCTACAGAGTCTTCAACACCTACCACCACAAGGTTGTTGAATTGTAGATGGCGGTTTGATGAAACTGATAGCTCGCAAAGAGAGCAGATGCCTTCTTTGCTAGATGAATAGTCTCCTGAGGAAACCATTCAGCTGAAGGAAACTGAAGATGTCATACCCACTGAGGAAGTCATTCCGATGAATGAAGACATTCATGCTGATACACCTGAAGAAAATGGTGCTGAAGAAAATCCTCAGCCACGTCAAACTGCTCATCCAAGAGTTGCAAATGAAGTGCAGATTGACTAAACCATCGATGACATTAAGGCACCAGGTCCCCTCACTCGCTCAAGAGCTTCACATTTGACTAACTTTTGTTGGCACTTTGCTTTTGTCTCTATCATAGATCCCACCAAAGTTGATGAAGCATTCAAGGAGCCTGGAAGGATTCAAGCTATGCAAGAGGAATTGCATCAATTCAAGCTCAACAACGTGTCGGAACTTATCAAGCGGCTAGATCCACACAAGCCTAACATCATAGGTACCAAGTGGATCTACCCCAACAAGCAAGATGAAAATGGCCTTGTGGTAAGAAATAAGGCTTGTCTTGTAGCTCAAGGCTAGACACACGTTGAAGGAATTGACTTTGATGAAAATTTTGCACTTGTTGCTAGACTTGAAGCTATTCGAATATTGCTTGCTTATGTTAACCATCATGATATCATCTTATATCAACTAGATGTGAAAAGTGCATTCATCAATGGTAAGCTTGAGGAAGAAGTATATTTTGCTCAACCCCCAGGTTTTGAAGATCCTAAGCATCCTGACAAAGTCTTCAGACTCAACAAGGCCCTCTATGGCCTCAAGAAGGCCCCTCGGGCGTGGTATGACACTCTGAAGGAATTCCTCATGAAGAAAGGCTTGAAACCCGGTTCACTCGACCCAACTCTTTTCACAAAATCCTATGACAATGAACTATTCTTATGCCAAATATACGTAGACGATATTATCTTTGCCTATACTAACAAACCTTACAGTGATGAATTTGCCTATATGATGAGTGAAGAATATCAAATATCTATGATGGGAGAGTTGAAATTCTTCTTAGGTCTTCAAATTCGTCAGCAAGATAATGACTGTAACATCCCAAATTTTGGAATGTTATAATTAATATTAGAATGAATGCTTGTTTGCTTGAGTGATTGAAATTGAGTGAAATTTGAAACTTTTGAAAACTTTTGAATGAGAGGGAATAAAATGACTTTCCCCTTTGTGTTTGAAGTCAAATTCCTACATTTCAAATCAGTGAGAGAAGATCACATGACTTCTTCAACATGAAATGATTTAGAAAGGGAATTTGAAAACTATTTGAAAATTTCTCATATGGAGTTTCACTTTCATATTTGAATTCCCTATTTGAATTTGTAAGCATTCAAACCCCTTGACAAAGTTTTTGAGAGGAGCAATATGACACTCCAAACCAGGGGTATTTTTGTGAAGTTCTCGAACCATAAAACCCAAGGGTTTATTTGAAAAATATTTGCAAAAATAAATAAAGCCATTTAGGCATTTTCTGAAAATAAATTTTTAAAAAGTATTCAATTTGGCCGTGGAAAAATGTCCATTAAATGGAATTTATTTCCCTGATCATTTTGATATATAAAACTTTATTTTTGGACTGGTTTTGAATGTCTTAATGTTGTTTTTAATGCCCTGTATATTAATAAAGGAAATAAACGCGTGTATTAAACGAGCCGGCCCACCGCCCCTAATCTCTCCCCGAAAACCTCTCCGCAACGGTCACCACTGACCGTGCTCTCTCCCTCTCTCTCTCTGATACCTCGGCCCCACCGACCGACTGAGCCGTCTCCGCGGTCGTCCCCTCCATCGCGCCCCTGACATCGTCGGCAAGCTCATCGCCCCAGATCTCGCTCCTCCTTCCCTCTCCCAACCCCGCACCTGGCCTATATAAGACCCGACCCTCTTCGCTCTTCCTCCACCCCGAAACCCCCTCTTTTCCTCGCCGGAACGTCGTCCCCACACCTCGCCGGAGTTCTAACCCCAACCGGACCTCCCCGACCTCCTAGCGCTCGCCACCGACGCTCCCTTACCTCGCCGTTGCCACCTACGAACGCCGGAGGTCCGCCGCCATCGACTGGACCACTCAGACACCGTTCCTGACCACCAGAGTGCCGCCCCGAGAACCATCGAGCCGTCGGCCTCCGTCGACATCGCCGGAGCGCCGCCATTTCCCCTGTGAGCTCCCCTCCACCTCTCCCAACCATTGGATCTGGATCTAGCGATTCAGGTTAGAACAATTAAAACACTGAAAAGTTTTCTTCTAACGTCCAGTCGTCCGCCCGCAAACACCCGCACGCGCACCCTTTCGACCAATAGGAAGCCTCCACGTAGCCCATGTCCGTTAGATAATTTTTTTTCTTTTCCTGTTTTTGTTTTAGAAAACAGAATAAGTTCTGTTTTTATTTTTCTTATATCTTTTATGTTTTTAGGTGTTTTAATTTGATTCTTCTTGAATTGTGTCAAAAATTTGTTATAGTTTCTGCAGATATCAAGTATGACCAAATTTGAATAATTTAAAATTGACTTCAAACAGATTTGATTCAAATCTTTGTTTCTGAATATATTGAGTTTACAAATATATTTTGAGTTGATTCTTTTTGCTACTTGTCACTAGTGACCTTAGTTATCACTAGGTAGAGTTTAGAAATTTTTAGAATATTTTATAGCAGTCTTTTCAAGCAAAACAGATTCTGTTTAGTTCTATTAGGTTTATTTATATTCCCTTTTGTTTTGAATTATTTTCTTTTATATTAGTGATAGACTTTTATAAAGTTTTCTGTTAGATAATAGTAGCCCTTCAAAACAAATAATATTTTATTAGTTGATTGCATGAAAATTCAATTCTAGTTCAGTTATAACTTGCAATTGGATTTACATTTCCTATATTGATCTTATATTTTGAAAATAGTTTCCACAAATTGTTTTATAATTTTGATTTGCTGTTAGTCAAGGTCTAGACCAGAAACAATTTGTATTATAGTTGAGATTGTTTGTGGTTTAAGCCAAGAATGACCTTATGAAAAGAAGAATCTTTATAAAAAGCTTTTCAATTAGTTCTCTTTGCAAAATGAAGACTTATGAGAAAATACTTTATGTTAATTATTTGATTTAAAATTTGTTTTTCTTTTGTTAACTTAGTGTTTTTCTTGATGATATGTTCAAGTAGTTAAAAACTTAAGTTGCTAGAGTATTATTTTCTTACTCCCTAGTTGTTCTTCAAAAGTAATTCTTTTTTGCTAAGTAAAATATTTACTAAACTACTTTTGATTATATTTTACTTTGTTTTGAGTTTTTACTTTTGAAAATAGGATGTACTTGTAGAGAAGACCAACTTTGGTGGTGTTGATGACATTTTGCTGATTTTAACTTTTGTCTTAAGTATTTCCTTCATCACCACATTAGTTGTGTTGATGTAGTTTTGTCATTTGAGTTTTGTCTTAAGTATTTCCTTCATCACCACCATGTTGCTTTTGGTTTTTGTGTTGCCTTTTTGATTGATTAGTATTGACTGCTAGTATGATTGCTTATAAGAATGCAATGTTTGATTGTATAGATTTTCATCTGAGAGTGATGAATAGTCTATCAGTATCTCTGAGAGCGATATTATTTCTTCATCAACAGTACATGCAAGTCACTTTGACCATGTGTACCTATGTTTTATTACATTAGTTCTACCATCTCCCCAATTGCATGCAAAGTAGGTAAATTGGAAACTTGCTTACTTGATGTAGTATCATGTGGTAGGCACCCCTCAACCCGTTGACACATTGGCCCCGGGAAACGTTGATTTAATTTTGCTATGCTATTAGTAGACGGGGTTGGTTGTGTGATTCATGAGAGTTGTGAGTTAATAATTTCAAGACCTACAAGATGATCAAATCTTCAAGACTCCGAGTTTTCAACATACCTCTGGGTGCATGATGGTTGAACGACGCCCTGGAGAAACCAGTGGTTAGCCTAAGTGTTGTTGGGGAAGTGCCAGTATTCACGCGGAAAGGTCCACCCAGGCACAAAGAGATGGATGGATGCTTCAAAACCCAAGGCTTACCTGCACAGCCACAAGTCATTATGGGCTCTGGCTTGGTTGGATATCGTGGTGACCCTGGACAGGCAGTGCTACGAGATGTAGAAGAATGGTAGGAAAGGATGGGCACCGACAGAGTCTCAGGGAAACCCTTTAGAAGACCATGTTTTGGTCATACGTTTCTCAAACACCCTGAAGTGCGAGAAATCAAACGGAGGCGATCAAATCTTGTGGGGAACGTGTGCAAAACTCTGCAGAGTACTAAAACCTAATCGATTAGCCGTGTCCACGGTCATGGACAACTTGAGCCAAAGGAACTGAAACTATCAGGAAGTCTCAACACAAAAAATTATAATGATGTGGGTATTAATGACAACTTGGGTATGAGAATTGGTTGGTGGAACCATCTCTTTAATCAACCAACTTTGTAGTAATAATTTTTGCATTACCCCTCACTTGTTGTAGGAAAAATTTGTTGTGGGCAAAAACTTAAACTTATAGCCCCTTCTGCCATATATGCATATAGTATAGATGATTATTTTTCACCCCCTCTTTTGTGACTTGCCGGCATATTCAAAATGCTGACCTACACGGCTGCAACGTCTTATGTTGCAGATAAGCTCTACGATGGGTAAGAGTACGATTCAGGGTTACGGTCTACACTCAACCTGCCGTTGGTGTTATTGGGACCCCACTCCCGTTGACTGTTTCCGCTGAGATTTTAAGGTATATATCAGTTTTAGGTTAATTACATGTGATTGCACTTTGATATATACATTGATGTACTGTGTGTGCGAGCATACTGATCCAGTGATGGCATGGAACACACAGAGGCTTGACTCGTTTTGAGTCGGGTCGCTACAACGACATCTTCATCTCACAAGAGAAATACCTCAAAGATGTTCTGAGGAAATTCGACATGCAAGATTGCAAAGGCGTGAAAACTCCAATGCCTTCAAAAGGACACCTCTGCACCGATGAAAATGGTAAAGATTTCGATCAGAAGGTATACCGTTCCATGATTGGGTCTTTATTGTATCTATGTGCATCTAGGCCTCACATTATGCTAAGTGTTTTCATGTGTGCCCGATTCCAAGCAACACCGAAGGAATCACACCATAAGGTTGTGAAACATATTCTTTGATACTTAGTTCACACAGCAACACTTGGATTATGGTATCCCAAGGGCTCAAATCTTCACCTCGTCGGATACTCTGATGCTGACTATGCTAGAGATCGTGTGGATCGCAAGTCAACCTCAGGCACATGTCATTTCCTCGGACGATCCTTAGTCCGTTGGTCCTCCAAAAAGCAGAACTACATCTCACTCTCTACTGCTGAAGCTGAGTACATTGCTGCTGGCTCATGTTGTGCTCAGTTACTATGGATGAAGCAAACCCTCAAGGACTATGGCATCAAGGTGAAGAATGTGCCTCTCTACTGTGACAACGAGGGCGCTATCATGATTGCTTACCACCGAGTTCATCATTCCAAGACCAAGCACATCCAGATTCGTCATCATTTTCTTCGAGATCATGTACTCAAGGGTGACATCTCCATCGACCCCATTCCCACTGAAGAACAACTTGCCGCTATCTTCACAAAGCCCTTGGATGAAAAGAGATTTTTCAAGTTGCGGTTTGAGCTAAATATCTTAGAATCTTCGAATGTTCTTTGAAAAAGGACACACATACTAATACTTATGCAAAATTGATGACTTAGATGTGCAACACACAAATTAACTTTTTTCTTCAATCAATGAAGAATAACCCTCTAAGTGTGAAGAAATTAATGAAGAATTTGATTTTCAGAACCCTACGACAATTGTGCTCAGTGTCTGAAATCATCATTCTTATATGGTGGGTCACGCCACCAACAATAGTTGAAATTCTTCAAAGTTGAGTTTTTTGTCATTTTGCAAATTCTTCAAATTTTCAAATTCCTCATGTTTGCAAATTCATCAACTTTTCAAATTCTTCAAAACTATGAATCTCATGTTCTTCATTGACTATATATATTTGAGTTTTGAATGTCCTCAACAACATTCACTTATTGCTAATTCTTCAAGTTGATATTCATCTAAGTGAATGTGATCGGACCCATTTCCCCTCTATGCTAAACTCATCCCAGTCTGTTCACAAATTCTTCATATGCGTTCTACGTTGAAACTCGTTCAAAGTCTTCACTGTGTCCTTGATAACTGAAGAATTTGCAAACAAAAACTTTAAATTTTTTTACTGTCAAAATTTCGGGTTCCCCGCTCAAACCGTTCCGATTCCCATGGCTGGATAACCCACGATCCCCCACTATCGCCACTACTCAGAACGTGGGTGACACATGTCGCTTGGAGAGCAAGGGTCAGGGGCAATCTGGTCCAAAATCTTCAGACATTGGTTTTCACCTCCGCTATAAATACCCCTTCCCTTTCACTATGATCGGTTACTCCTCACTCCTACTCTCTCCCGAGCTCAAACCTAGGCCGCCGCTAAAATCATCCCCGCTTGTGTGGAAGAGCTTCACTGCCTTGACCTCGTCGTCGCCGTACTCGCATCGGTCATGGAAGTCTTCAACCCGCCGCCACTATAGCTGTCTCCCTCTGCTGAGATAGGGCATGGGAGATCTGGACTGACAAACTTCCTCAATTTCATCTCACAGTTTGTCGTGTTCTTCATTAGGGTCAATAAAATCTGTTTTTACTGCCCTTGTTTGATCTTCAAGTTTTCCTCAATTTTCTCAAAAGTGTTTATTCTTCAAGAATCTCATTCTAAAGCACCTTACATGTTCATACACTTGATGTTTTTCTCTAAGTTATGATTTTCTTCAAGATTCCTCAATTGTGTGAATCCTCAAAATTTGCACAACTCTAGAACCTAAGACAAAGAACACTTAGTGAAAATCCTCAAGACACCCACGGTCAAATTCCTCACACTTGATGTTTTTGAAAAACTTCTGAGAACACATATGACCTCTTCAAATTCCTCGCACCTATACTCTGTTCACAGGTACACACATGTCCGCTGATGAATCACTAGTTTCTCATCAACTTAAATCATTTGCAGCGTTCCTTGAGGAAAAACTATGCACTTCTTCAGAATCTTCAAGAGTTCAGGATCCTCAGCGGAAGAAAATGGCTGATGGGAAGAAGCCACAGAAAGGTGGAAAGAAACCTGAAGTGCAGACTACTTTTGAGATACCTGATGACTTGTATGAGGAATATTGCACTCCAGACGAAGAAACTCATGGCAAAGAAAAAACAAAGCAGAGAAAGATCCACTTACAGAAAATTGAGAGGAGGTAGGCAAAGGAGTGGAAAGAATATCGCTATGTCACTCCCAAGTATATGACGAAATTCATAGTTAAACCCCCTTACAGCAGGACACGCTTGGCTCCAAATCAATTAGTTGATCCCACTAGTCTCAAGACTGGTAATGACTTTCCTCATGAATGGGAAAAACAGCAAGCCAAGCTGGAGAAGAAAGCAAAAGATGCTGTGAAGAAATTCAACAAAGACTCTCTTGCTGCTACGACTGTAGGAGCCACTACTAGTGCTCCGAAGAAATCAATTGTGAAGAAATCTGCTGTGAAGTCAAAGTTTTCAACTTCAAAATCATCACTTCAGATTCCTCAAGCAAAGCCTTCAAAGGCCTCAGCCACTGGTTCAGTAGCTGCCTAGTCCTCTGCTACTGCCGCAAAGTCCTCAACACCTGTGCACCTTGCATCATGTTAGAGGACAGAGGGATTGTCAATTGCTTCAAGGGTCTCTGCAAGTCCCTCTGCTCAAGCAAAGTCTTCAACAAGTCCTACTATGTTGAAGCTGAAGAAAACTGCTGGACGAGGTCAAAGACCAAGTCCTCACACTAGCAAAGCTATAGTGAATGTACCCTCAGGATCTGAGGCTGATGATGAGGCTGATGATGAAGAATTGGAATAAATCATTAGAGAAAGTCAACAAAGGGATGCAATAGCCAACGACAGCTCTGTTTCTCTTATGTTGGGTCCCAAGATGATCCTCAACTTCATTAACATATGGCATGAGGATCCCAACACCCGACTTTCCTCACTGAACCTACCTCTTGGTGTGGACCATGTTCTCACTCACTTCATTGCTGAGGAAAAATGGAAAAGAGATCAAACTCTGAGAGCTAAGAGGAGCAGGGCTCGAAAATAAAAATTTCTAAGGAATAATGTGATGAATTTGACTCCAAATCAACTCATCACTATTCAGTCTGAAATTCGCTGCCTCTCTGAGGAACAAGACAAATATGAAGCTTAATGGAAGGGCACGAAAGTGAGATTTGTCAGGGCAGCCCAAGCTGCCGTTAAGGACCATAACTCAAGGGCTGCAGATCGATCACAACCACAAATTCCTCAGGCTGAAGATTCTGCTCAGCCTGCTCATGAAACTGCTCCCGCAGCTGAAGAAAATCAGGCTGCTGAAGAACATGCCAGGACAACCTCCACAGTTGTGCTTGAAGAAATTGCCAGGCCAGCTGAAGTTTTTGCTGCGCCTAAGGAAATTTAGACCACGAGGGCAACATCATCAGTTGCATATGAAGAAAATGCTCCTCCTTCACCCACTGCAGAAATAGTGAAATCATCAAGGGTGAAAATCATCAACCTTCCTTCTGCATTAGAAGCGAATAAAACAAAGGCTGTGGAGAAGCAGACACTGATAAAAGCATCAACTTCAGATTCCTCAGTAGTGAAGAATTTGAAGACACTGCCAAGTTCTGCAACATAAGCATCTGATGCAATTCCTATTAGCTCTGTGCCAGCCTATGAAATTGTACCATTTGGTGTTGACTATGTCATTCCAAATGATGATCAAGAAGAAAAGGATCAATCTGCTGCTACCTCAGAGCAGATTGATGAAGAAACTGAAGTAGAAGCAAATGCTTCAACTCCAAAGGTATCATCGCCCTAGCCTCTGTTGACTGCTGAAGAGGCCGGTATTGAAGAAATTGATGTGGACGTGGACATTGGCAATACAACCACTGTCATCAATGATGAATATTGGGAAGTTGCACACCCAAATTCCCCAATGACCACTCCTCTGTCACAGATTCCTCAATCTCTAGCCCAGACTGAAGAAATTCATACAAGATCTGATGAATTGGCTGCAAATGCCACTGAAGAAATTCCAGCTGCATCAACTGAAGAAATTGTTGTTCCAACTGCCATTGAGGAAACTGCTCTGCAAATTCCTCAGTCTAAAGAAATTCCTCCTATGCCTATGGAGATTGTGGGCTGCTTTAAACCCAACCTTCAGCTAAAGCTAAGAATGCCATTCAAAGGCTCAAAGCGCCCCAAATTCATCAAGACCAATTTCTTCAATGAGCACAATTCGATGGACCCAATCCACGTGACTCAGCTAGGGCCAGTCGCACCAAGTTCTGGACTTCAACACAGATGAACTATTATGCATGAGTCCTGTTTGACAACAAGAAAGTCCTCGAGCACCATCAAATTCCTCATACGGATATGGAAACAATCCCATCCTTCAGAAGAAGCCCGCTGCCTGTTTGATGAATCTACTCTGCCCAACCATATGATGCAAGTGCTGATGAAGCCATTGGCTCCCGGAAAACCTCAAAGGACCACCTTCCTTGTGAAGGATTTGCTCTATGTGCCCAAGACGGTTTATCGCATCCTCACCAACACCCTTTGTCCTCAGAAGGGTCACAACTCTGAAGAAGAAGAAGTTGAGGGAGTCATGAAGAACATGCTATTCAACATCATTCATGGGATTCCCATCAACTACCATGACTTCTTCATGAGGACTTTAGCCAATGAAGCGTTAGACCCATTTGAATTGAAGCCTTATGGTCCATGATCATGATATTCATCAGATCAAGGTCTTCAATTCCCTTCAAGGCTGACTTCCAAAATCACTTTGGCTTTCTGTCTCCGATTGAAGTCCTCAAGAACACAATTGCCTCAGTTGAAGGAAAAGGCAAAGCTGTCCTTGATGAAGGTACTCGTCCATTGGATAGTTAGTTTCGCAAAGCTACATCTTACTCCACCAATGATGGCATTCCTACCCAGGACTCTGCTTCAAAAGCCTCAACGCAAAAGCCTCGAGAGTCTACCCCTCATGTGATGACAGATCGTAAACTGCTCATAAGTCTTTATCAGAAGGTTGATCGCAATCACAAGTGGGTGAAGCGTTAGTTTGCTTCCATTGTTCAGAACATGACTGTGATGCAGAAATTTGTGAGGAAAAATCACTACTATGTGCATGAAATCTTTGATCGCGCATGGGCCATTCTCACACATCTCAAGACTCATGAGGAACTCAAGGACATGGACTTTCAGCAAAACTTTGACTGGTCTCATCCTCCTTAGAAGAAATTCAAGAAGGTTCAAGTTCCTCAACTGGTTACAAGTTCATATTCTTCATCGCGTGAGACGGATCAAGATGAGGATATTGACGACACTGTGGTAGGCCCTGCATCGACAAACGACCCTGACACCGCTGGCGCTCCTTCCTCACCAACAAGATGAAGTTCTTCAAGGGGCATTAGTCCTCACTTTTTCATCCCTTTTGGTCTTCGATGACAAAGGGGGAGAAAATTTGAGTTAGTCTTCAAGTGTCTCAATATATATGGGTTGTTTTTTATTAAGTTACAACTCTTGCTCTTGTGAAGCTTCTGGTGGTTGAGTTGTAAACTTAAGTCCGATGGTGGTTTGACTCTTTTAAACTGCTTCTCGCATGCTTATTTCCTCAAGTACCTTAATGCACGCATGCTGAATTTCGTCGGACACCATTTTCATCATGCATTTCAAATTCTTCATATCATATGTTCAAATGCGTGTACGAATTACAAGATATGGGTGGAGTTCTCCATGTTTTAACCTGCCATGTGCATTTGCAGTCCAAAGCAAATTCTTCAAATATGCACATCTTTAGGGGGAGTTCTTCTATATCTTGTAATCAAATTCCTCACAATCAGTATTTACACTTCATAGTATTATCCCCATTGAAAACTTAACCTATTTGTCATCAATCACCATAAAGGGGGCGATTGTAAGTGCACCTAGTGCCCCTTAGTGATTTTGGTTTTTGAAGACTTATAGGTTAAGGAACTAATGTGTTTGTGAGTGTACACATGCTCTATAAGTCGATGAGGAGTTTGATATATTCGGAGATTACCGACGCCTAAAAATGTATGTCTTCAACTGAAGAATTTGGTGAAGACTTTGCTGAACACTTTGCTGAAGACTTTGGTATTCCTTGGAGACTTTGAAAATGAATAAGTTGGTGTGACCTTGAAAATATGAACGAGGACTATGAAGCATGAAGACTTTTATTTTCATAGTTTCATTTCCTTTTGTTGTGTCATAGGAAACACCGTACTGTTAAAGGTGTTGGAAATATGCCCTAGAGGCAATAATAAATTTGTTATTATCATATTTCCTTGTTCATGATAATCGTTTATTATCCATGCTATAATTGTATTGATCGGAAACTCAGGTACATGTGTGGATACATAGACAACACCATGTCCTTAGTATGCCTCTAATAGACTAGCTCGTTGATCAAACATGGCTATGGTTTCCTAGGCATGGACATGATATGTCATTCGATAATGGGATCACATCATTAGGAGAATGATGTGTTGGACAAGACCCAAACTATAAACGTAGCACATGATCGTGTCAGTTTATTGCTACAATTTTCTGCATGTCAAGTATATGTTCCTATGACCATGAGATCATGCAACTCACTGACACCGGAGGAGTACCTTGTGTGTATCAAACGTCACAACGTAACTGGGTGACTATAAAGGTGCTCTATAGGTATCTCCGAGGGTGTCTGTTGGGTTGGCATGGATCAAGACAGGGATTTGTTACTTCATGTGACGGAGAGGTATCTCAGGGCCCACTCGGTAATACAACATCACTATAAGCCTTACAAGGAATGTGACTAAAGAGTTAGCCATGGGATCTTGTATTACGGAACGAGTAAAGAGACTTGCCAGTAACGAGATTGAACTAGGTATGGAGATACCGACGATCGAATCTCAGGCAAGTAACATACCGAAGAACAAAGGGAACATCATACGAGATTAACTGAATCCTTGACATAGAGGTTCGACCGATAAAGATCTTCGTAGAATATGTACAAACCAATATGGGCATCCAGTTTCCGCTATTGGTTATTGACCGTAGAGGTGTCTCGGTCATGTCTACATAGTTCTCAAACCCGCAGGGTCTGCACACTTAAGGCTAAGTGACGTTTTGGTAGTATAGAGTTATGTATGGTGGTGACCAAAGGTTGTTCGAAGTCCCAGATGAGATCCCGGATGTCACGAGGAGCTCCGGAATGGTCCGGAGGTAAAGATTGATATCTGGGATAATAGTGTTTGGTCTCCAGAAGGGTTCTGGAATTCACTTGAAATAGTTTCGAATGTTTCCCGAAATGTTCGGGGTATAGGAACACTTTGTTTGGGCTAAGGGGTAAAGCCCATGACGCTTTAGGAAGGTGCAAAAGCTGTTTTGCGAAGGCCAAGGGCCAGACGCCAGGGGCCCTGGCATGTGGGGCCAGACGCCGAGGACCTTGGCGTTTGGTCCTGGAGTCCGAGAAGGACTCTTGCCTTGCGGGCAAACCGATCTTGAGGAGGATTTTTCTCCATGTTTCGACCCAAGGTCTCAGCATATAAATAGAGGGGCAAGGCTAGCACTTGGTAGACATCAAGAAACCTTAAGCCACGTGCTGCCTCTCCTCTAGTTCGTAGTTTCTCCTCTAGATCAATTTCAGCGGCAAAGCCCTGCTGGAATTGCTCCACCACCATCGCCACAGCGCCGTCACGCTGCCGAAGAACTCGTCTACCTCTCCGCTCCCTCTTGCTGGATCAAGAAGGTACAGATTGTCATCAAGCTGTATGTGTGCTGAATGCGGAGGTGCCATCCGTCCGACGCTAGATCGGAAGGACCGTGATCAAGATCACGAGACGGATCGTGATGAGATTGTGGGACGGATCGTGATGAGTTCACAGGACGGATCGTGATTGGATCGCGGGACGGATCGTGATGAGATCGTGGGATGCTCGGCAATTTGGATCGCGAAGACATTCGACTACACCAACCGTGTTTCTTAACGCTTCCCGCTTAGCGATATACAAGGGTATGTAGATCCACTCTCCCTCTCATAGATGCTCATCACCATGGATAGATTTTATGTGTGCATAGGATTTTTTTGTTTCCCATGCAACGTTCCCAAGCAAAAGGGGGTCGAGGTAATACTAAGGAAAATTTCCAACTAATGCTGAACTCAAAAGCCTCAACCTATCCAATCCTTCGAGTGAATCATTTTGGAAATCTCTTGCAGTTCAGTCAAGTTCTTCAGTGACAGAGACGATGTTCTTCTGGTCTCCGAGGAAATTGATCTGACTGAGGAGTTACGATTTTGCCAGTGCGAATTGGCTACAAGCGAGGAACATGATAAGCGTGAGGACTTTCATAGCTCGAAATTCCGACCATTGTTGTGCTTAGCGCCAGCTGTCCCCAATTATCTTATCCACATAACGGTCATATCATTGGGGGATTTGATGTCTTATCATGTCAGGTTGCACCCTGGCTATAAATAGCCACCCCGCACAACCACTAGTTGGTTGGCTGCTCCGAGAGAGAACTAACACTTGTCATTTGAGAGCAACCCATCCTCTGAGGACTTTGAGAGAAAATCATCAGTGAGGAAAAACCCAAATCCAAACCACCAAACCTAAAGTGATTGAGCATCACTAAAGAGATTGTTCCTGTGTGGAACCGACACTTGTTACCTTTGAAGACTGTGTATCTTCTAGACGGTTAGTCATCATGGTCTAGTGCATCCTGCAGTAGATTAGGGATCATTGACTGACCTTGGTCTAGAGCATCCAACAGTCAATTGTGGATCGTCGGGTGACCAGTTTGTGAGGGTTTTGGAAGTCTACCCTAAAGACTTACCAAGAGTGTTGGGCAAGGACTTTGTGACCTTAGCTCAAGGAGAATACGGTAAGGACCGTGTGTCCTTGGACTGTGAGTCCTCTGGTTTAAATACCAGGCCGCTCCAAACCAGACGTACGACTATCACAACAGTTGGAACTGGGTCATCAAACCATTTCTTCATCGGGCTTTCGGGTTCTATTTTCTCAACCCCTCTATTTCCTCGTATACTTGTTGATGAAATTGATCATTACTGTTTGAAGAATTTGGTTGATGATTTTAACCATTTTCTCATGTCAAATTCTTCAAGTTACCTTGTTCCTCACCTGCTTATCCTGTATCACGCTACTTGTAATCTGTGCATGTTTTATTTCATCATGATGACTATGTTGTCGCTATGTTTCACATGTACTTGAGTACTTATTCTGCTGCTAGTTATTCATCACATTTCAAATCCTCAAGTTAAAAATTCTCAGGTGATGAATTTGTAAAAATCGCCTATTCACCCCCCTCTAGTCGATATAACGCACTTTCACTAGGGACTTTGTAGATTGTTGTGCTGGATGTGTTTTCAGGGGACGAACTATTGAACAAGCTGATGAACTATTGAATAATATATTGAAGAATTATGATGATTGGACTCTCTGTGAACCACCACTTGAACCCACTCCTAAGAAGAGGGGTATCTTCTTTCTCGGTCCTGAAGATATGCAAGAGGCAAACAAATGTATGAAGGAAAAAGGTATTAAGGCTGAGGATGATAAGAATTTACCACCTATTGAAGAAATATATGGACTCAACACACCAACACCTCCACAATAAAGTCTCTCGG
The DNA here is from genome assembly GCA_022496015.1 of Hordeum marinum. Taxonomy (NCBI): domain Eukaryota; kingdom Viridiplantae; phylum Streptophyta; class Magnoliopsida; order Poales; family Poaceae; genus Hordeum; species Hordeum marinum. Next base: position 155,926,295 of record CM039677.1, read on the forward strand.
TAAATTCTTTATTAAAGTTTGATGAAGGTGATATCCCTTACAATAAACATCCTAGTAAATGCTTGTATGAGTTTGATAACTATATTAGGAAACAAGACCACTTCAATGCAAATGTTCTGAAACAATTGAAATATAATTCTGAAATGATTGCTCACTTGAGTGACTTGTTATTTAGAGTCCATAATGATGTTAGAGGTGTAGGAAAACATGCCTCTATGATTCAAACTTAGTTAGAACAAGTTGCTAAATCTCAAAGAGAATTTCTTGATGAAATGAATAATAATATGAATGATCATGCTATTAGAGTAGTGACTAGAGGAGGTAGAATGACCCAAGAACCTCTTTATTCTGAAGGTCATCCTAAAAGAATTGAACAAGACTCTCAAGGAATTAATGTTGATACACCAAGTCCTTCTCAGAAGAAGAAAAAATGATTGGACTTTGCATGCTTCTAGTGAACTTGAGATAGAAAAACCTCCTCATGATAATAATGATGTTTCTGTTTCTGATGCTGAAACTCTATCTGGTAATGAACGTCCATCTAGTGATAATGATAATGATAGTGATGTTCATGAAGATACTCAACCTAGTAATGATAAAGAACTAGATAATGATGTAGAAATAGAACGTGATGTTGATCTTGATAAGCCACAACCTAAAAATAAACGATATGATAAAAAAGACTTTGTGGCTAGAAAATATGGTAAAGAAAGAGAGCCATGGGTTCGCAAACTCGTGCCTTTTCCACCTAAACCATCTAAGAAAAGGGATGATGAAGAATTTGAACGCTTTGGTGAAATGATTAGGCCAGTCTTTCTGTATACCCGCTTAACTAATATCTTAAAGAATTAAGCTGCCTCTCTATGCTAAATACATGAAAGACATCATCACTAAGAAATGAATGATACCTGAAGTTGAAATATCCACCATGCTTGCTAATTATTCTTTTAAGGATGGAGTACCTAAAAAACTTGGAGATCTTGGAATACCAACTATACCTTGTTCCATTAAAAGAAATTATGTCAAAACTGCTTTGTGTGATTTTGGACCTGGTGTTAGTGTTATGCCTTTATCTTTATATAAAAGACTTGATTTGAATAAACTCACACCTACTGAAATATCTTTGCAAATGGATGGCAAATCAACTGCCATACATATCGGTATTTGTGAGGATGTGCCCGTTGTTGTTGCAAATGTTACTATCATAACAAACTTTGTTATTCTTGAGATGCCTGAGGACGAAAACATGTTGATTATCCTTGGTAGACCCTTTTTGAATACTGCAGGGGCTGTTATTGATTGCAGTAAAAGCAAAGTCACTTTTCATATCAATGGTAATGAACATACGGTGCACTTTCCAAAGAAGCAATTCCAAGTTAATGGTGTGAATGTTATTGAAAATTCTCCTACACTCACTATTGGAAGCTTTCATCTACCTCTACCTACTGCCAAAAACAAATATGATATAATTATAGTTGGGGATATGATATCCCCATTGAGGTAACTTAGTGTTTTATGAAGGTTCTTCAGTTTCATGCTAATCGAAGGTGGTTATTAATAAGATCAGGCGTCTTGCAACTCTTGTCGATTCTCATGTTTTCTGTACATGCGTGTTTATCTTAGATGTTGCATTACGCTTATGCCCGGCAAGTGCTAACGAACTGACAAGATTCCATACCCCTATTTTATCTTCTTTATTTTTCTTAAAGGATAGAAGGTTCCCTCGCGCACAAGTTGCCGGGGGGGATGAGGTGGTGTGGATACCTGCAGGCGACGCTCGAAGTTGGCACCTTGCGGGAAGGGGTACGACAATGAAAAGATAAGTCACAAAATCCTAAGTAAACCTTTAATACAAGGTTACCTCTGTCCTTGGACGATTTAAACTATTGTATGGAAAACCTGCATGCAAGGGATCCTTGTCGTGATCGGTTGCACCCTTGTATTGTTTCGAGTCCGCTCAACAGTTTAAGTGGTTGCACTGAAAATGTTAAGGTAACTTGTCACGATTGGACGTGCCCTTACTCTATTTCGAGTCCGCTCAACACTTTAGGTGGCTGCGCTAAATGTGTCAAGACATATTGCCGACAGCGGCATCACCAGCAGGCTGCTAAGCATCCGCTCCTCAAAGCGCTCGCGGCGGTGTTCCATATGTCGGTAAGTTTTCCGATAAAGCATAAGGAATACACCATACACAGGAAAATCAAACAAGAGGAGTAACATGCATCCATTCAAAGCATAGACAGTTATGTTACACTAAGGAATTAATGCAATTCTGACTTAAGATAGAATCGTCTCTGATATGAAACATCAATGATAAGGAGAAAAGGAGCGGCTAGTCCCTACGATCGCCCTCAACCCTCCTGACTTAGTTTACCTTGTCGACGATGGGCGCGACAAGTTCCTCAAGCGCCTTGGCGTCCACGTCCTTCGGCAAGCGATCAAGGACGTTGGTGAAGTTGATGTCGGGGTTCCTATGCGCCACCTGACGAGCACCTTGAGGAGGACATACCAGCAGAGCTTGCGGGACTCATTGGCTAAATGGGTCGCGCAATTGGAGTAGAGTTGCTTCAGGGCGTCGACTATGCCATCAAAGAACATGGTTACCTTGATGCTCAAAGACACCCTATCGTCGGAGGAGAAGTGGGAGCTTTGCAAGCCCAAAGCAGACAACTGTGCATCAAGCTTCTCCGACACATCCACGAGGCGCTCAGTCCAGATCAGCACGCCTTTCACATAATCATTATGAGAGGCGGCGACGCTCTTGAGAAAGTCCTACTACTTCAGGAGATCCTTGGCCAGGGTCTTCTCATGAGCTGTGCTACTCTTGAGAGACTCTTTCAACGTACTCAACTTCAGCTCCGGACCGGCGATGGACTCTTCGGCTGAGAAGAGATGTTTGGTTTTCTCGGACATGGCGATTTCCATGTCCGTCAAGCTATGGAGAGTTTTCTCTCTACCGGTCTTGAGCGTCAAGATCTCCTTGTTGCATCCCTCAAGGTCTGCTTCCAGCACCTTCACCTTGTCGGCAAGCTCATTTTTGGTAGCCTCTAAGGCTTCGGCAGCATCGACGGCTTCCTTCAGCTTGCGAGCATGATTGATGAGCAAAGCTTCGAGGGTTTCCTTGTGCTTCTGCTCTAGCTCCTGGGTTTGCTGCATGACAAGATTTTCGATTTCTTCATCCTTGCAATGAAGCTTGTAGGTGAGCGCCCTCTCACGAGCGACGAGGTCCTGTTCGTGGGCGTCAAGCCCAATGCGGCACTCCGTCAGACGAGCGTTCTCCATAGCAGCCTGTTGTGAAGCCTCCTCTCGAGCTCTTTTGACATCAGGCTGATGCAGGAAGAGCTCATCCCAGCCTTGGATTACATGCTCCCGATTGTATTTCAGCTCCCTGGTGGCTTCGGCGAACCAGGCCTGTGTTTCCTTGACGCACCCTTGGAATTCCACCTTCGCCGCCTGCGTAACTGCCGCCCTGGTGTCCAGCTTCTCCTTTCGAGTGCGATAGAGCTCCTGGAGTTTTTGGAAGTTATCACCCATCGCCTGGAGGAGCAGTTCCTGGGTTGGTCGCCGATACCCGCCTTGTCAAGAGCTTCGGGTCCGGCAGCAGTGGTGATTTACCCGTCAAGGGCCTCCCCTTCAGTGGGCTCCCCGATGTTTGCCATCCCTAGCACGTTGACAAACAGGTCCTCACTAGCCTTGAGATACCTGCTCGGGGAGGGGGCTTCAGATGTCGACGGTTGATCCTCGATGACCATCCCTCTGGTGGTCGGCGGCTCCATGGCTGATGCAGCGACTGGCGCTCCGACGGCGGGAACGTCGTCAGTGCGGTCTCCGGACCCCTCGCCAGCATCCCTAGTAGGTCTCTCAACGGTGTTCTCCTGTGCGTTCCTCGTGGCCTTGTCAGCAGCAACCCTAGTAGCATCAACGGCAGTATCCCTGGTGGTCTCCTTAATAATGGCGTTGACATCCATTTGTTGCCAAGGGAGATCTGAAAAATAGAAGCAGAGAGCAAGGATGAAGACGAGGTTGAAGTTCAATAAGATGATGTATGAGGATAGAATAACAAGTGCTCTGCGGCAAATGGTTTTACCTACACCGGGCTGTTGGGAGGTGGCTGCTTCTTCCCCGGCTATTTCGGTTGCCAGCGTAGGGCTGCCGGCACCAGCGCTTGCCAACTTCTCCTCAGCAAGGATCGACTCATCAACGGAACCCCCTACCGGAGAGCCGTCTCTAGGCGACGTAGTCGAAGGAAGTGGTGCGTCAGGGGTGGCCCCCAATGGCCCCCTTTGTTGCTGCCTTTCTTCTACAAGCCTGGTGATGTCAGCAACAAAGATACATGTCCCAACGCTTGCTAGTGGGAAATGAGTAATGGACTCACTCTAGGGGCTGTATTGGGGGCTGCATAGCGGGCTGGGCTCCGGGCTGATGTCGATCAGGTACGGCATGGTTGTGGTGCTGGTTGGCAGCACGTGACCCATTGAAGTCCTCGCCCTCTTCGCCATCCTTTGCGCCGGCGTTTTCGAATCTCTATGGGGACATGCCAAAGCAAGACAAATAATTTAAGAGGAATCAAAGAAAATCAATAGATAGAAGCAACATGGGATCCTTAATCTTCTTCCCCCGAGGTGAAGGCGGAGAGGTCGAAGTCCACCTCCGCCTCGGTGTTTGGAGGTGGAGAGGGTGCAGCCCTGGGTCGCTTGGTCGCAGCTAGAGTAGGGGTGTTGTTGAGCTCCTTTCTGCTTACACAGCCTTGCCAGCTATACCCTTGCCGGGGGCTACACTAATGGAAGAAGGATGGAGAGCAGGGCACCAGAAAAATCTTTCTAAAGGACGCACTTCTTCCTCTCGCGGGCGAGCGGCTCATCGTCCGACTCCTCTTAAACAGAGTCCTCGACGGAAGGACCCCCGGCAACGGTGCCGCTTGTTCCCTACCAACTTCACCCTACCTAGCGAGTTGATCCTTCGATGCCACTTCTTCTTCACCGGCTTCCTCTTCTACGAAGCCTACGCCGCCGGCCTCTGCGGCAAAGGTCGCCTCCTCCACCATGCTGGCGATGTATGTTATTTCTTCCTTGGTGGTGTTCTAGACGAGTTTCGTCCCTTCCCAAATGGCCTTTGCCGACAAGCTGCCGAAGAACTCGTGTACCCGTTCTGCGGACGGCTCTTCGCAGGTCCCGTCAGGGCTATGAACATTGCACATCGACATCATGGCGAGGATTGAAGCCAAGGCAGAGTTGTTGCACAGGGGGGTCACACCGGCCGGCAAGTCACGCCTCACATTGGACCTGAACAACCTTTGACAGAGAGCTGCGTGTTGCATCACCGTCAAGTTATTGTTCAGGCCAGGGCGCGGCCTCATGATGTCAGCCACGTTCCTGAACTCCCAAGCTGGCCTCCCTTTGCGCTGCAGAGGGGCTATGCGGCAGCGGACAAAATCAGCCCCGATCATCTCCACTATGAGCCCGATAACCTTGAGGCGGTGGATCCTGGTGATGGCGGCTATGAGCTTCTCGTCGAGGGGATCGAAGTTGCTCCAGTCGTCACCGTGCACCATTTTTGTCTACCGGGGCACACAAAAAAATTGGGGATTGTCCTCCCGAATCCATCACCACCCGGCCCACCATTCATCCCACTTATCATGGAGAGCCTTGGTAGGGTATATTTCCTTGTTCCATCCTATTGGAATACAGGCGATAGAACAGGAAAGGGCTTCTCCCCCTTGGATACGGGGGGTGAAGTAGTGGCGAAATAGGGCAGTATTGGGGACTACTCGGCAAAATTCTCACAGAGGTGGGCAAATACGAACATACATGTTACGGCATTCGGCGTGAAATTCAGGAGATGGAAGCCGTACGTGTACATGATATCGTTGAAGAAATCGGAAAAGGGGGGATAGATCCCGTAGTAAAAATAATCGACAAAGAAGGGGAATTTGTCAGGACCTCCATTGGAAGAACCTAGGCTCATGCGGGTAGCGGGGTGCGCATTCGTGTCCCTCGCCCACATGCTATGGTACCGCTCCTTCAAGGCCTTTGCGTCGAGCGCCAGAGGGAAGACGACGCGTGCCTTATGCATCTTCGCCAGATCTTTCTCCGAGATGGTGTCTTTCGCTCCCTTGCCCTTGCTCATCTTAGGCGGCATAGTGGTTGTGGAGGTGAAGGATAAGAACGGGGAGAGGGAGGAGGCAGAGGTTGAGCGGGAGAAGCTCTGCTTTGGGCTAGAGGAAGGAGACGGAGGTGGTTTCCAGATTGGAAAAGACAAGGAGTAAATGAGAAAGTGCCGTAGCAGGTCCTCTTTAATGAGGAAGATGCGAGGCCATCTCTTTACTAGCCAATGGTAAATACTATCACGAGCACGCTGCCGTTACGACCGCTCCGCGCACGCCTCCCACGTCGCGCACTTAATGCGCATTGTGGGAAGGCGCAGTAAGTGGAATGATTGCAACTACAGACTCTTGCCACACGTGACCGTGTACTGTTTGGGCCCAGCCCAACAATGCCTTGCACCGTGTGTGGCTCAGGCCCGGCGGCTCCTGTCGGTGTACTAAGGATCGGGTCCATTAGTACCCCTTACTTGTGCACGGGCAGTTGTAGCCACGCCGGTGGCAAGGCCCGCCAGAGGACTACGGGGAGCAAATGTGAAGACGTCAAAGGAATGTTGAAGTTAACAAACACAAGACCAAAGACCGAAGGCTGGAACACTGGCAAGATCTTGTTGGGGCTGGCTTGCGGAGCCCCGACAAGGAGGCTACCTATAGGATCGAAAGTAGGTCTAGAGGGGGTGATTAGACTACTTGACCAAATAAAACTATGGTTTTTCCCAATTTTAATTCTTGGCAAGTTTTAGCATTCATAACATATCAAGTACACCCTACACATGCAAGTCTAAGAGTATAGTAGCACGAAGTAACAACAAGCATGAGTAAAAGGATAGGGTATGAGGATCAAATGCAATTGTAGACACGATGACTTTTCCCGTGGTTCTGATAGGTGGTGCTTTTGTACATCCACGTTCATGGAGTCTTCAAACCATGGAGGGTAACGGTCGCGAGAGTCCATGGAGGGCTCTACCTACGGAGGGTTCCATGAAGAAGCAACCTTCACTATACCATGACGGCCTAGGTCCACGGAGGACTAGCCTTACTCGGGGTAGATCTTCACGAAGTAGGCGATCTCCTTGCCTTAAAAACTTCTTGGTTCACTCCACAACACGAAGTAGGAAGCTCCCAAGCGACACCTAACCAATCTAAGAGCCACCACCCTCCAAAAGGTAATAGGGTCGGTAATGACGACGAACTCCTTGCTCTTGTGCTTCAAGATGATAGACTCCTCAACACACAATCACTCTCTCACATATTTGGCTTGGTAGAAGAGATGGGATTGGTGGAAAGCAACTTGGGGAGGCTAGAAACCAAGATCCATATGGTTGGAGTGGAAGATCTTGACCTCAACACAAGGGTTGGTGGTTCTCTCTCAAAAAATCAGTAGGTATGAGTGGGGAACTATTCTCAGTGCTTCTCTTGCGAGTGGGTGGTGGTTAAGGGGTATATATATAGGCATCCCCAAAAATCCAACCGTTAGACACAAAATGACCTACTCGGCGGAACCGATGTGTTAATCTCGGTTGTACTAAAGTGACCAAAATGTGGCAACTTTTGAATCTCGGTGAGGCCGATATAGGAAACTCGGTTGCACCGACAAGGTGACCAACAGTCAGAATTTCCAAACTCGGTGACGCCGATTCAACATTCTCGATTGGCCGAAAGTTTGAACTTGTGTAACAGAAAGTTGGCAACCTAACCTGGTGGCACCGAAAGCAATGTCGGCTGCACCGAAGTGGCTAGGGTTTGGAATCGGTGGCACCAGGATAGAAATGTTGGTTGCATCGATTCTGAGTGTTTGGCTAGAGACATACTTTGGTGGGAGAGTTTGTGGATATTTTTGGTGACTATCACTTGTGCATGTATGAGAATTTTTTTCACCAACACAACCTTACCCCCTTTTAATAGTATTGGCTTTCCTATGGACTCAAAGTGATTTATCACAAATGTAAAATGTAGAGTCCTCTTGCTTGAAGCTTTGCCAACCTATTTCCTTGAATCTTGGGGTCCTTCCACAATCTCCTCAATCCTTTTGCCATCCCTATCATTGAACTTTTCCTGAAATATACTTGGTAGAAACATTAGTTCAATGACTTATATGTTGTTATTAATTACCAAAACCACCAAGGGAGCAAATGTGCTTTCAATCTCCCCCTTTTTGGTAATTGATGACAACATATAGATCACAGCTTGTACAAAGATATAATCAATGAATATAATCATCGCTTTGATAAGTATGTGATAAGAAAGAGCTCCCCCTAATTTGTGCATTATTTTAGATTTGCGTTTGAATGCAAATGCACAATCGATTAGGTACATGGGTCACTTCTTACATGTCGCATACCACTTGGTGGTGTGCGAGAATAATTAGAATGAAGATCATAGCACAACACAATCAAGCAAAGATGAATGATCATCACATAAGCATTAAGATGATAGGAAATAGTAACATCACACATTAAAGCGTATGATCAAACATCATCAAACGTGTATCACAAACAACCAAAAGCAATTGTTTTTGAAAACAAGCAACAAACACCAAACTCTCTCTCACTCGAAGCCTAAAGATCTATATACACTTCTCCCCCTTTGGCAACAAGTTACCAAAAAGTTCAAAGGCATATACCTAAGCGTTCTTGGGCTGACCTCCTCCGATTGTTGATGAAGGAGTTGAGAGAACAATGTCGGCGAAGATCTCTACAAATGTTGTGGATGGAGCTGGAGTAGATACTGGAGGTACTGGAGCTGATGGAGCAGGAGCTGATGAAGAGGGCCTCAAGTCTGGTGCAGGCACTGTAGCTGATCTAGCCTGAGTAGTGAACTGTGTGCTCGACCTGAGAGGTGATCCATCCTCATCCTCATCATCATAATCAGAAGAAGAAGTAGAAGAGACCCGAGGAATGTGCACTGAGTCAACTTCCTTCTGAAGCTCTATAACTGTCTTTGACAACTTGTCCACCTTATCACCAAGAGTCTTGATCCTTGTCTCAGAGATCCTCACAAGACTGTTCTGGTTGTCTAGAATCCCCTTGATATCCGTCTGTATGCCCTGAACTTCTGAGATCAAAAGATCCATTTGCTCGTTTCTGGATCTAGGGGCTTGAGCACTAGCGGCTCGAACTTCTTCTGCCTATGCATGTGCTATAGCAGATGTGGGATGATCTGGGTCCATCAGCACGACATTGTCCTTGAGTTCTGGTTATAGGGGCAGATGTGGACGATCTAGAGCAAATATGTGCTTCTCCAACTGAGAGTTGATAAACCTCTAGATGTAGGGTTCATAGCAGCAAGAGCGCTTTTGATCAACAGCAACCCTCTTGATTGTCTTAACAATCAAATCCATAACTCTAATCCTGGTATGTCCGTCAAGGTGGATCAACATGTTAATGGACTAGCCTCGGATCATCGATCTTGTCATCTCCTAACTTGGGCATCAAGGTATGCCTCGGAATAGTGTTCATGGTATGGAGGCCTGCTTGCAGATAGTAGATGGATCCTAGCTTGTGAGATTGCACTATGTGTGTGGGGATGGGAGTATACATATCCTTCATGGCATTGTGACTCGCCTTGGATTCTTAGTATACATTCAGATCACCATCCTAAGCTTCTGGAACTCCTAGAAGTGCAGCCCACTCCTCAACAGTGGATTCATACCTTGCTCCTTCAGTCATCCATACAATTCTACCATCTCCGTAGAAATGTGCAGTGGAGTAGAATTGCATGATCATCTCATTGTTCCATGTAGTAAGCTCTTGGCTAGTGAACTCATCTAGACCAATGCAGTGGAAATTATATTGGACACTTGGAAAGTAGTCCTCATTCTCCTTAATGAATTTTCAATCAACATATCTCATATCGCTAATAGTTTGGCTCTTGTCTAGCAGCACTGTCTCATAAACGTCATGTTGCTCTCTGGTGTAGAACCCGTAGTCAACATCAGTTTTATTCCTCTAGGCATAAGGATCAAGAGCTCTCCAAGCTCTCAATCCGAAGTCTTTCCTCTTCTTCATATCTTCAGCAACTAAGTGGTTGACATCATGTACTAGAAGATGTGGTCTGAGCTTCATCAATGTTGTCAAGTCATCATCATCTTTAAATCTCAAGGCAGTTCCCTTGTTCTTCTCAGAAGCTAGAATATCTCTGGTAGTCCTTCTAGGCTGCTGCGCAAAAGCTTTCTTGGATGTTCGCTTGGTGCTCTTGGATGTGCCAGTCTTTGGCATAGCATCATACAAAAGTTTCTTGGCCTTCTTCTTGGGAGGAGCCTTCTCAACATGTTCTTCCTCCTCTTCCGCAGCAGCAGCACCAGTAGCCTCCTCTGGATCTTCATAGATGGAGGTAGGCCTGCCAATCACATGAATGATACTTTTTCTGGCTCTCTTCTCCCCTACCTTCTTAGGCATAGACTTCCTTGGGGGATCAATGGTAATTGTGGCTCTAGCACTCTCATGTGCTTTGATAGTTTCAGAGCTGGCATAGAGCTTGTTGACAACTCTTCTAGAAGAAGTAGCTTCAGTTGCTGACTTCTTAGCAGCCTTTTCTTGCTTCTTGGCAATAATCTCCTCAGGAAAAAATCTGAATCTTCTTCATCAGAATTTAGCTTCTTCCTAGTCCTGGTGTTAGCATTGGGCAACCCATGGGAGCTAGGGGTGCGTGGATCTAAAAAAGAACTGGACTCTGGGCTTGTGCCTGAACTCATGTCAGCACCCTGCTTTGACATATTCTGACTGTCCTTAGCATCTGACATACTGACCTTGTGAATAGAGTGTAGAAGAGCAGAAGTAGATGAGTCATCACAAAATGAGGCTGGTTTTTGAAAGTTTGAACAATAGATTTTCAAAGTTTTTGCATTCTGTCAAATGAATATCAGTACAACCAAAGAAAAAATTTCGGTGCCACCAAGACTGACTGTCCCTCTTAATAGAACCTTGGCACTCTTTTCGGTGAGACCGAACAGAAGTACTCAGTTCCACCGAGATAGTTCTCAGCAACACAGAAAGTCAAATCGGTGAGACTGATTTGTTCGCTTCGGTTCCACCGAGTTCCATCGGGAGGATGGCAAAACCCTAGAAAATCTAATATTCGCTAGAATATTGAATTTTTGAGTGGATAGGAGTGTGTGCAAAGAGGGGCTTATAGATAAACTTCACTCGATTGTGCAAGAATCAAACGAGGAGCACAAAAGAGGTCGAATTTGTACCCTCACTTTGCGCGGATCCTCTACGGCGGCGACAACGGAGAGGATTTTGTCGACGCCGGCGATTCCCAGTGGCAGAGGAGCATAGGGAGACAAGGGTGACGACCAGGGGTCTCGAAGGCGGCAACTTAGGGTTTTGAGGCACGACGGTTTGAGGGTGAAATTCAAAGCGTTGGGGTCCAATGTTTATATACCCACCACTGTCGGTGTCACCAATTCTAACTTTTCGGTGTCACCGAGTTCCTCAACTGTCAGCTGACAGGGAAACTCGATGCAACCGAGAAAATGGAATTGGTGATACCGAGATTGAGAACCAGATCAACCCTAGGTATTCTATGAGACCGAGATTTTGTTGTTGGTTCCACCGAGATTCACTTGGGAGGTTTTAATGGTTAGTCCTTGTCGATACGGAACTCCGAGTGCTCCACACACAAAGGGTTCGAAAAGCACTTGTTGAAATTTTGTGATGCAGCATGAATAGAGTATGAGGTGAGAAAGCATAGATAGCTAAAAAAGTGGTCCTAGGCATTCTTGTATATCCAATTGGGAAAAGATAAATCGAAAGCCAAATAGCAACAATTGGATATCCTCGAATGAGTAAATAAATGCAGATCAACATGCTCACACAATAAGATGTCAAATGAAATCATGGCAAACATGCACAAACACTTTAGCATCTAGCAAGCACTTGGGCGATGATGAAGTCATCTATATATGATTATTTGACTTAGGAGCCAAGTAAGAGTACTTGATCATAGGTCATACTCATCGTTTAAGCACAAGTGGGGTTACCACTTGTACATTAAGCATTTAAAGTTGTCACATACTAAGAGATGCTTTGCCTCAAGTCTTAGGGTAAAGCTCCCCCTTGATGTGACACCCCCCATGAGAGGGATAAACTAACCTTGGGTTTTGTCGATGAAGACATCATGTTGGTGAGGTAGTGGTGGATGCTCAAACTTGATGAAGATCACCAAGAGTTAGGAGCATCCTTGCTGTGTCCTTACTCTTCTCACCTACATGGGTTAGTCCCAACACAAAAGAGACAAATACAAGGATATCTATGGACATGGTGTGCAAAGCATATGTGATGATGTCCATTCAATTGTTGAATACCTTGTCTCTTGCTTACCTTTGAGGGATGTGTGACTCCTTGAACTATTGCATAGGGTTGATGTTGATTGCAAATAGATCTTGCCAATAATGAATGTGAGTGAATTTCATTGGCGGAGTCACCCCTCAAGTACTTTATAGTTCTTCTTCTTAGGGACCCACATCAAGTTGATGGGGATACTTGGTGTTGACGTAGCACTTGTAGAAGTTGAGCTAGTAGTAGCCATGGGAACCCACTTCACCAAAGTTCGGTTTTCATCTTCATAAGAGTCAAAGTCCTCTTGGAGCTTGTTCTTGCCCTTGAGCTTGGTGTCTTGTGGTGGAAGGTCATCTTGCAACTTTGTTACCTTGTGAAGAGAATTTTCATACTTTTATCTTTGAGGAACAAACTTGGGATTGGGGTATTGACCTTCTTCCCATTCAACTCCATTAGCGTTGAAGTATCCAACACCATGATTCTTCCGGTATCCTCCATGCTTGCATACAATCACATCAAATTCTTTGTACCCTTGAAGACTCTTGTAGATACCTTTCTCTATAATTCCTTTCAATAAAGAATTTTCTTGCTCAAGTGTAACTTGGATAAGAGAATCATCATTAGTGGAATCAATAGAACTACTAGGAGCAACATCATTGGATTTAGCATTTTTATTATTGCTACTAGATGAAGAACCTTTCTTGCCTTTTTTACTAGTTTTCTTAGATTTGACTTGTGGCATGAATGTAGACAAGAGTAGTCATTTGGCAAGATAAGATGAAGTCTTCTTTCAGAGATCATCATTGATAGCTTTAATAAATTCATGTTCTTGCTCCAAATTGAGCTTCTCGAAGCGTAGCTTCTCATGAGTTCTTACAAGCTCTCTATGATCTTCAAGAGTAGATTCATGGGCTAACTTAAGAGTGTTAAGTTCTTTAGTTAGTTCTTCTATTTTCATCTTATCATCATCAATTGACCTATCTTGACTAGCATGAGAAATATCAAGTTCATTATGATCAACATCACTAGTTTTATCACATAGAAAGTCATCATCGTAAAGCAAATCATCTTCATCACTATCAAAATCAAGATACTCGGGGTGTCATACCTTGGGGCCTTTTGCCATGAAGCAACTTCCACTACCTTCATTTGGTGAATAAAATAGATCACAGTAGTTGGTTGTCACTAGAGCAATTCTGGCAACACCATCATCTTGACTATAGTCAGAGTTGGAGTGATAGCTTCTCTCGGAGTGGTTGTCGGAGTCAGAGCCGGAAACCCATTCACCAACATGAGCTTGATGTTTCCTTATTGAGTAGCTCTTGGTGTACTTGTCCTTCTTCTCCGAGTCCCTACTTCTCCTTGAGGGTCTTAGTTCATCACGATCATCTCTACTCCGTCTCTCTTCGAGGTGATTCATCTCTCGAGCTTCGTCTTCTTGGTGACTCTTCTCTTCATTTGTAGGGAGCCGAGCACTCATTGGAGTAATGTCCGGGTTTCCCACAATTGTAGCAGTTTCGGTCACGACTTGACGAACGCTTCTCTTCATGTCTTGAGTTGGAGCTATGATCTTTGCTTCTATTCTTGTAGAACTTGTTGAATTTCTTGACAATGACACTTATCTCTTCATTTGTAACAAGGTTATCGCTTGAGGTAGTGGGAGCATCACTTGTGGCTTTGTAAGAACCACTAGACTTGTGGTGAAGCTCTTCCTTGTCTTTGAGTGTCATCTCATGAGCAACAATTCTACCAATCACTTCCGTTGGTTTGAGATCTTTGTAGTTGGGCATCATTTGGATCAAGGTGCACACAGTGTCATATCTCTCATCCAAAGCTCGAAGTATCTTCTCGTTGATGAACTTGTCGGTCATTTCTTTGCTTCCTAAGCCGGCAATCTCATTGGTGATGAGAGCTAGCCTAGAGTACATTTCAGCGACTCCTTAACCATCCTTCATCTTGAACTTGTCAAGTTGACCTTGAAGAACATCTAACTTGGATTCTCTCACAGACTCAGTTCCTTCGTGAATATCAACCAAAGTATCCCAAATCTCTTTGGCCTGTTCAAGACGGCTGATTTTGTTGAATTCTTCAGGGCATAGGTAGTTGAAGATAATGTCACATGCTTGAGCATTGCTTTGCAACATCTTCAATTCTTCTGCGTTCGCCTCACGATCCGGTTCTCTTCCATCACCTAAGAATTCACCTTGCAAGCCAACACGAACAACAACCCAAGCGGCAGGATTATGACCAAGCGAATGCATTTTCATTTTATGCTTCCAACTAGCAAAATTTGTTCCATCAAAGTATGGACCTCTACGGTGATAATTTCCCTCACTAGATGCAATACTTCTCCTAGGTTGTGAAACCAATGCAATGGAGACCAAAGCTCCGATACCACTTGTAGGATCAAAAGTAGGTCTAGAGGGGGGTGATTAGACTACTTTACCAAATAAAACTATGATTTTTCCCAATTTTAATTCTTGGCAAGTTTTAGCATTCATAACATATCAAGTACACCCTACACATGCAAGTCTAAGAGTATAGCAGAGGAAAGTAACAACAAGCATGAGTAAAAGTATAGGCTAGGAGGATCAAACGCAATTGTAGACACGATGGTTTTTCCGGTGGTTCTGATAGGTGGGCTATTGTACATCCACGTTCATGGAGTCTTCAACCCACGGAGGGTAACAGTCGCGAGAGTCCACGGAGGGCTCTACCCACGAAGGGTTCCACAAAGAAGCAACCTTGACTATACCATGACGTCCTACGTCCACGGAGGACTAGCATTACTCGGGGTAGATCCTCACGAAGTAGGTGATCTCCTTGCCCTTACAAACTTCTTGGTTCACTCCACAACACGAAGTAGGAGGCTCCGAAGTGACACCTAACCAATCTAGGAGGCACCACCCTCCAAAAGGTAATAGGCTCGGTAATGACAATGAACTCCTTGCTCTTGTGCTTCAATATGATAGACTCCTCAACACACAATCACTCTCTCACAGATTTTGCTTGGTTGAAGAGATGGGATTGGTGGAAAGCAACTTGGGGAGGCTAGAAATCAAGATCCATATGGTTGGAGTGGAGGATCTTGACCTCAACACAAGGGTAGGTGGTTCTCTCTCAAAAAATCAGTAGGTATGAGTGGGGAACTGTTCTGAGTGCTTCTCTTGTGAGTGGGTGGTGGTGAAGGGGTATATATAGGCATCCCCAAAAATCCAACTATTACACACAAAATGACCAACTCGGTGAAACCAATGTGTTAATCTCGGTTGTACCGAGGTGACCAAAAGATGGCAAATTTTGAATCTCGGTGAGACCGATATAGGAAACTCGGTTGCACTGACAAGGTGACCAACGGTAAGAATTGCCAAACTCGGTGACGCCGATTCAACATTCTCGGTCGGACCGAAAGTGTGAACTTGCATAACAGAAAATTGGCAACCCAACTCGGTGGCACCGAAAGCAGTATCGGCTGCACCAAAGTGGCTAGGGTTTTGCTGAGTCTGTCTAGGGTTTGGAATCGGTGGCACCAGGATAGGAATGTTGGTTGCACCATTTTTTAGTGTTTGGCTAGAGACAGACTTTGGTGGGAGAGTTTGTGGATGTTTTTGGTGAATATCACTTGTGCACGTATGAGTATTTTGTTCACCAACAAAACCTTACCCCCTTTTAATAGTATTGGCTTTCCTATGGACTCAAAGTGATTTCTCACAAATTTAAAATGTAGAGTCCTCTTGCTTGAAGCTTGGCCAATATATTTCCTTGAATCTTGGGGTACTTCCACAATCTCCTCAGTCCTTTTGCCATCCCTATCATTGAACTTTTCCTGAAATATACTTGGTAGAAACATTAGTTCAATGACCTATATGTTGTTATTAATTACCAAAACCACCAAGGGAGAAAATGTGGTTTCAGCACCTGGCAAGGCCTCGCCACCCTGCCAGCGCGGAGGCCAGGTGTCGACCCCAGGATACGTGTCAAAGTGCTTGCGATGGAGAGGCTAAGCGGTGCGGATGGGATGGGCCCGTGTCCCATCCCATAAAAGGTCAAGGACGCCTGACGGAGCATTAAATGCATTTGTCCCACTCCATCAGCGTTAGGTGTGATAGCACCATAGCATTATGCACCCCGTGCGCGCACTGTACGCCACTTTTGGCATCCCCTTGGTCGTATAAAAGGAGGCCCAAGGCATTACGAGAGAGGACTTTTGGCTCCCACCTCCTGGCTCACGCGCGTAGTGGCTGCTCATAGCGCTCCTCTAGCTGGAACCTCAAAAACACCCGTAATACATCGAAGCAGGAGTAGGGTTTTCCTCTCCACAACGGCCCGAGCCTGGGTAAAAACCTTCCCTTGCACCGTTCATTTGATCTGCTCTTTGTACCTACCTTCTCCCCGCCAAACCACAAAGGGATCCACGCGGTCCCATAGGTGTCGTGCACCGACAATGTCAATCTTATGTTGAGCCAAGTGCGAGCTCGATACGGGATGCCAAAACCAAATCATGCCTTTGGCCGTGTAATACATTCATGGAAGGTGCCGGTATTAAGGAAGAATTTGAGAAGTACGTTCACAACTCCGATTTGGTTCCCTTCGTCAAAGATAAGTGCACTCAACACCTTACTCTCACAAAGGCATTT
The DNA here is from genome assembly GCA_022496015.1 of Hordeum marinum. Taxonomy (NCBI): domain Eukaryota; kingdom Viridiplantae; phylum Streptophyta; class Magnoliopsida; order Poales; family Poaceae; genus Hordeum; species Hordeum marinum. Next base: position 155,943,313 of record CM039677.1, read on the forward strand.
ACCAAGAAACATAAATATTTCCCTCGTGAGTCTAGAGTTTTATTTAGTCTTTATGATAATGCTTTTGCGACGCCTTTAGACGCATTCTGTGAAGCATCCAAAGTTCCATACCGGGGTTCGGTGGACGAACCAACAAAATCTGAGTATGAGTTATTATTGAGAAACCTTTGTTGCGGTGAAATTAGAGGGGTGACACAAGGCAGAAGAAAAAGCATCCATTGTCTATCTATTCAGTACCTTGCACTCTTTAATGGCAAACAGATTATAGGAAAGAAGGATTGTAGCACATTGTGTGCCCATGATTTGAGTCTTATACACACTGCTTTAACGGGAATTAAAGACTACAATTTAGGAGCAATTGTTGCACGGAGAGTGACTCTCGATGCTTCTAACGGTAATTTCTATGGAGGGATTTATGCCTCTCGCCTTGCTATGAGGTTGGGAGTGTACCCTTGGCCTAATGATCCTATCTTACCTAACCAGTACTTCGACTTTGATGCCATGAACCTCCATAGATTTCTTAAGGGAACAATCAATAACTATACTTACAACTTGAGGTTCGATAACGACCCTATTGTGCCTACTGTATTGCCTGCTCCTGCTCTCTTTGATTATAACATCAAGGGAAGATACTATGTTCTTGAGAGCGAGGCCTGCACGTACAATGCAGAGATTGAAGCTTCCAGGAGGGCTAAGGTGGTTGCACCAAGAGCCTCGGTACGCTATCACTAAGACTATTATCTAGGCTATGGATGGTGATTACCAAGCTAAGCCAAAAGCCTAAGCTTGGGGGAGTATGTGTTTCGAACCGACATTACATTCATGTTCACACATTCCATTCGAGTTGTTGATGTTCACACTCTTTCATTGTATTTTCTATGTTAGATTTGTTTTCCTCGTTTTCTTCTTGTGTGTTTGAATTTTTTCGAGAAAATCCAAACATACTTCTTGTTTATTTTCAGTTTTTCTTTTCTGTTTAGTTAGTTGTAGTATTAAAATAAAACCCAAAAAGATTTCTCATTTCTTCTTTTGCTTGTTGGGAGTTCTCCCGTGTAAATAATTTTTCTCATTTTTGTTTTTCCTTATCTTATTTGCTTCTTCACGAAAAAACTAAAAAATCCAAAAATATTTCAATGTGTTTCTCTAAAATTCTCTTTCTTTTTATTGAGTCATTCAAGGAGAAGACCACGATGAAAATGTTGAGTGGCTCTCATTTTCACCACTATTGATCTAACAAAGAGCCCATATTACTTTGTCTTCTCCTCTTGTATAAAATGTTTGCAGATTCCAGCTTAGTCCATGGCACTCTTGCACTATTATTATTTCTATATCATTCGATTGTGCAAGTGAAAAGTAATAATGATCATATTTGGTGAATTGGCTATGGCAGAGAGAAGCGGGTATGAACTCAACTTGTTCTTGTTTTTGTAAATATGTTTAACCTAGTATCCATGATTCCGCATATTATGATCAAACATATTTGCAATGACAATTAGAGGTTATAGTTGCTCATGCCATGCTCAAGTATCTAGGAGTATATAATGATTTATCTTAGTTATCAACATGCATTAAAACAATTGTGATATAGTATGATGATATGGTATCCTCCTATGAATGTTTCAAGTGGCTTGACTTGGCACATGTTCACGCATGTAGTTGAATCAAAACCAGTAGAGCCTTCATGATATTTATGCTCATGGTGTCCATATCCTACTCATGATAACAATCAATGTTTATTATTCGTAATGCATGTTTATAACTGTATTCGCTCTCTAGCTTGCCGCTTCTCAATCTATTTTCTAGCCTTCATGTGTACTAAGCGGGGATACTGCTTGTGCATCAAAAACCCTTAACCCAAAGTTATTCTAGATGAGTCCACTATATCTACCTATATGCAGTATTACCCTGCCATTCCAAGTAAATTTGCATGTGCCACCTCTAAAAATTTCAAATGAACATTTGTTTCGTGTACCTGGACCACTCATGGAGCTACAGGGGGTGCTCAGTATCTTCCATGTTGAGCGGTTTACTCTCATGATGAGTGTTTATTCGCTCGTCCTTGCACGAGATGGGAGGTACTAGGGATTCCCAGTCCCTAAATCAAAATAAATGCAAATAATTGAACAAAACTCCCCCAAGAATGTTGTTGGTTTGGACGGTACCTATGGATTCGGCTCGATGTGGTGTTTGTTTGTTGGTGGAAGGGTGATACGTCTCCAACGTATCCATAATTTTTATTGTTCCATGCTATTATATTATCTGTTTTGGATGTTGTATATGCATTAATATGCTTTTTTGTTATTTTTGGGACTAACCTATTAACTTAGTACCCAGTGCCAGTTTCTGTTTTTCCTTGATTTTGAGTATTGTAGAAAAGGAATATCAAATGGAGTCCAAACGGAATAAAATTCTACGATGATTTTTCTTGGACCATAAGAAACCCAGGAGACTTGGATAAGAGACCAGAAGAGGCACGGGTGGGTCACAAGCCACCCTGGCGTGGCTTGTGCCCCCCCCCCCCGTAGCTCCTCTAACCCTAATCTTCAGCCTATAAATTTAGAAATATTCCCCCAATACCAAAAGGAGCCACGATAATACTTTTCCACCACCGAAAGCCTTCATTCCCGAGAGATCCAATCTTGGAGCCTTTTCTAGTAATCTATCGGAGGGGGATTCGATCATGGAGGGCCTCTACATCAACTCCATTGCCCCTCCGATGATGCGTGAGTAGTTCACCTCAGACCTAAGAGTCCATAGCTTGTATCTATATGGCTTATTCTCTCTCTTTGTTCTTCAACACCATGTTCTCCATGATCTTCATGGGGATCTATCTGATGTAATACTCTTTTGTGGTGTGTTTGTTGAGATCCGATGAATTGTGGGTTTATGATCAGATTATCTATGAATATTATTTGAATCTTCTCTGAATTCTTATATGCATGATTTCATATCTTTGCAAGTCTCTTCGAGTTATTGGTTTGGTTTGGCCAACTAGATTGGTAATTCTTGCAATGGGAGAAGTGCTTAGTTTTGGGTTCAATCTTGCGGTGTCCTCACCTAGTGACAAAGTAGGGGTAGCGAGGCACGTATTTGTATTGTTGCCATCAAGGATAGAAAGATGGGGTTTTCATCATATTGCCTTAGTTTATCCCTCTACATCATGTCATCTTACTTAATGCCTTACTCTCTTCTTCATGAACTTAATACTCTAGATGCAGGCAGGAGTCGGTCGATGTGTGGAGTAATAGTAGTAGATGCAGAATCTTTTCTGTCTACTTGAAACGGACAGGATGCCTATATGCATAATAATTGCCTTGGATATCTTCATAACTATGCGCTTTTCTACCAATTGCTCAACAGTAATTTTTTCACCCACCTTATTATTTTCCTTCGAGAGAGAAGCCTCTAGTGAAACCTATGGCCCCCGGGTCTACTTTCCATATTATATTTTCAGATCTATAAAGAAAAAATACCAAAAATACCTTTTTGCAACTCGATTTACCTTTTACTTCTCGCAATCTTTCATATCTATCTCTATTAGATCTAATCCTTGCAAGTAACCGTGAAGGGATTCACAGCCCCTTTATGGCGTTGGGTGCAAGTGTTTGATTTTTGTGCAGGTTCATAAATTGGGGCCTTGCTTGTTCATCCTATTAGATTGATACCTTGGTTCTCAACAACTGAGGGAAATACTTATCTACTTTGCTACGTCACCCTTTCCTCTTCAAGGGAAACCAATGCAAGCTCAAGAAGTAGCAAGAAGGCTTTCTGGCACCGTTCCCGGGAAGGATACACATCAAGACTACCAAGTAACCATCACAAACTCATCTCTTGCATTTACATTATTTGACATTTGCCTCTTGTTTTTCTCTCCTGCACTTCTAAAATGATTTTCAGAAAATATCGAAAAGATTTGCCTTTTTATTCGCCCTTGTCCGTTCGCCTTTTCGTTTGATTTTTGTTTGGTCGTGTGTTAGATTGCTTGAACTCATGGCTAGCCTTACTACTATCGCTAGTACTCTTGAGAATGAAGTTCTTAATTTTAAGCAAAGGGATGGAGAAAACTTAAAAGATGCTTGGAATAGAATTTGCAATGCTCAATATAGATCTACTCGTAAGCAATCTACTACCGTTCTCCTTCGCAATTTTTATGTGGGTATTTCTCCATGGTATAGATATGTTCTAGATACCATTATGGGAGGAAATTTCTTGGGAAGCCATACCTTTGATTCTTACAGTGTTATGATAAATTTGGTAGGTTCACCCCCAATCATGGTAAATGAAACAATCTTAACTTTAGAACATATGATGTGAAGGCTTGATATTATTGAAAATAAAGTTGCTACTATAGAGCTTACTGAAATCTTGGATAAAAATATCCAGAATCAAATTACTCAATATGGATATAAGGTAGGACTTACTTAAAAAAATCTAAGGGAAAAAGAACCCATAGTTAATGAAAAATTGGATCAAGATTCCTCGAGAATTAGCAGGCTAGAGGACATTATTAGCAACTTGGGTTCTACTTTTGCCTAGGTTCAAAACGCTCCAAATTCTCCTCCTTCTAAGACTGCCAAATTTTTTTATGTTCCTAAAAATAAGGGTGGATCCTCTAGAAAAGAGGATGAAGATCTTAAGATGATAAGTATTCACCCGAGCTTTATCAATAATGTTAGGGAACCAATTACCACAAGTGAATCTCTTGACTTATTTCCTAGAAGCATTATTATTGATCAGAACAAAGAACCTCCTAGGGTTTATAAGTGTGCAATATAGGAGATCCATACCAAAGATGACAATACCTAGATCTATTGTGTTATGCCTAGCTAGGGGCGTTAAACAATAGCGCTTGTTGGGAGTCAACCCAATTTTATTTTTATGTTTTTATTTCTGCTTCTATTTTTGAGTGTTTCACACATTATTATCTCCGTAGTAATTGTGTTTTAGTGTTTTAATTAGTGTTTGAGCCAAGTAAGACCGTTGGGATGGTCTATGGTGATTGTTGATTTGATCTTGCTGAAAAACAGAAACTTTTGTGCTCAGTCTAGGAATTTCAGAAATTTACCAGAACACCGACAGAGTCTGAAATATTTACACAAGAGTGATGTACAAATTTCCCAGGTTTTCCTAATGTTTCGGAAATTTTGGAGTTACACAAGTATTCAAAGTTTATAGATTGCTACAGACTTTTCTGTTTTTTGACAGATTCTGTTTTCTTTGTGTTGTTTAATTATTTTGATGTATATATGGGTTGTATCGGGGGGTATGAACCATGGAGAAGTTGTAATATAGTAGATACTAGACTAATATAAATAATGAATGAGTTCACAAAAGCACCTAAAGTGGTGATTTAGTTTTCTTATACCAACAGATCTCACGTGTTTTCTGTTGAGTTTTGTGTTGTGAAGTTTTCAAGTTTTGGGTAATGATTTGATGGACTATCGAATAAGGAGTGGCAAGAGTCTAAGATTGGGGATTTCCAAGGCACCCCAAGGAATCAAGTATGTCAAAGAGCCTAAGCTTGGGGATGCCCCGGAAGGCATCCCCTCTTTCGTCTTCAATCCATCAATAAATTTACTTGAGGCTATATTTTTATTCACCACATGATATGTGTTTTGCTTGGACCGTCTTGTATGATATGAGTCTTTGCTTTTTAGTTTGCCACAATTATGATTGCTGGACACACCTTTTGAGAGAGACACGCATGAATCGTGAATTTATTAGAAAACTTATGTGCTTCACTTATATCTTTTGAGGTAGGCAATTTTGCGCTAGTGATCTTATATCTTTTTAGAGCACGGTGGTGTTTTATTTTGAGGAAATAATTGAACTCTTGTACCTCACTTATATTATTTTGAGAGTCTTTAAATAGCATGGTAATTGGTTTAGGTTATGAATTTAGTCCTAATATAATGGGCATCCAAGAGGGATATAATAAAAACTTTCATATAAAGTGCATTGAATATTATGAGAAGTTTGATTCCTTGCATAAAATTTTGAGATATAAAGATGGTGATATTAGAGTCATGCTAGTGAGTAATTGTGGATTGATAGAAATACTTGTGATAAACATTTGTGGTTCCCGTAGCATGCACTTATGGTGAACCGTTATGTAACGAAGTCACAACATGATTTGTTTATTGTTTTTCATCCTTTGTGTGAGGGTTGGGAGCGCGCGATGGTTAATCCTACCAACCTCTACCCTAGCAGCATGCGTCTAATATTTTGCTTCGATAACTAATATACTTTTGCAATAAGTGTGTCAGTTCTTCATGACTAATGTGAGTCCATGGATTATACACACTCTCACCCTTCCAGATTTGCTAGCCTCTCTAGTACCGCACAACCTTCGCCGGTGCATTAAACCCACCATATACCCTTCCTCGAAACAGCCACCATACCTACCTATTATGGCATTTCCATAGCCATTCTGAGATATATTGCCATGCAACTTCCACTGTTTCATTTATTATGACACCCACCATCATTGCCATATTGCTTTGCATGATCAAAAGATAGCTAGCATGATCTTTTCATGGCTTTTCCGTTTTTATGTCATTTGCTATGCTAGATCATTACACATCCCAGTACACCGTCGGAGGCATTCATATAGAGTCATATTTTCTTCTAGGTATCGAGTTGTAATTTTTGAGTTGTAAATAAATAGAAGTGTGATGGTCATCATTATTAAGGCATTATCCCATGTGAGGAAAGGATGATGGAAGCTATGATTCCCTCACAAGTTAGGACAACACTCCGGACTTTATGAAAACTAAAAGAGGCCAATGAAGCCCAAATAAAAAATAGAGGCCAAAGATGCCCGCCAAAAAAATGAGATAAAAGAGAGAAGGGACAATGCTACTATATTTTTTTCACACTTGTGCTTCAAAGTAGCACCATGATCTTCATGATAGAGAGTCTCCTATTTTTTCACTTTCATATGCTAGTGGGAATTTTTCATTATATAACTTGGCTTGTATATTCCAATAATGGGCTTCCTCAAATAGCCCTAGGGCTTCATTAGCAAGTAGGTTGGATGCACACCCACTTAGTTTCTTTTTGGGCTTTCATACACTTATAGCTCTGGTGCATCCATTTCATGGCAATCCCTACGCACTCAAATTGATATCTATTAATGGGTGTCTCCATAACCTGTTGATATGCCTAGTTTATGTGAGACTATCTTCTCCGTTTCTTCATAACTTCCACCATATTCTATTCCACCAATAGTGTTATATCCATGGCTCACGCTCATGTATCGCATGAGAGTTGAAAAGGTTAGAAACATAGAAGGTGTGAAACAATTGCTTGTTGTGGTTGTGCATGATATAAATACTTTGTTTGGGGAAGATGGAGCATAGCCAGACTATATGATTTTGTAGGGATAACTTTCTTTTGTCAAGATATTTTGAAGAGAAACGATTACTTTGTGAGTATGCTTGAAATATTACTGTTTTTATGACAACATTAAGCTTTTGTTTTGAGTCTTATGGATCTGAACATTCATCCCACAATAAAGAATATTACATGGATAAATATGTTAGGCAACATTCCACATCAAAAATTCTGTTTTTATCATTTACCAACTCAAGGACGAGCAGTAATTAAGCTTGGGGATGCTGATATGTATCCAGCGTATCTATAATTTTTGATTGTTCCGTGCTATTACATAATCTCTTTTGGATATTTTATATGCATTAATATGCTATTTTATATTATTTTTGGGATTAACCTATTAACCTAGTGTCGAGTGCCAGTTTCTGTTTTTCCTTGTTTTTGAGTGTTGTAGAAAAGGAATATCAAACGGAGTCCAAACGGAATAAAATTCTATGATGATTTTTCTTGAACCAGAAGAGCCACGGGTGGACCACAAGCCACCCTGGCGTGTCCAGGGCGCGCCCCTGGCTTGTGGGCCCCCCATTGCTCCTCCAACCCTAATCTTCTACCTATAAATTCAGAAATATTCCCAAGTACCAAAAAGTGCCACGATAACACTTTTCCGCCACCGAAAGCCTCCGTTCCCGAGAAAGCCACCGAAAGCCTCCATTCCCGATAAAACTATCTATGAATATTATTTGAATCTTCTCAGAATTCTTATATGCATTATTTCATATCTTTGCAAGTCTCTTAGAGTTATTGGTTTGGTTTGGCCAACTAGATTGGTAATTCTTGCAATGGGAGAAGTGCTTAGTTTTGGGTTCAATCTTGTGGTGCCCTCGCCGAGTGACATAGTAGGGGTAGCGAGGCACGTATTTGTATTGTTGCCATCAAGGATAAAAAGATGGGTTTTTCATAAAATTGCTTGAGTTTATCCCTCTACATAATGTCAGCTTACTTAATGCGTTACTATGTTCTTCATGAACTTAATACTCTAGATGCAGGAAGGAGTCGGTCGATGTGTGGAGTAATAGTAGTAGATAGAGAATCGTTTCGTTCTACTTGACACGGACATGATGCCCATATGCATAATCATTGCCTTGGATATCGTCATAACTATGCGCTTTTCTATCAATTTCTCGACATTAATTTGTTCACCCACCCTATTATTTTCCTTCCAGAGAGAAGCCTCTAGTGAACCTATGGCCCCCGGGACTACTTTCCATATTATACTTTCAGATCTATAAACCAAAAATACCTAAAATACCTTGCTGCAATTTTATTTACCTTTTACTTCTCGGAATCTTTCATATCTATCTCTATTAGATCTAATCCTTACAAGTAACCGTGAAGGGATTGACAACCCCTTTTTAGCGTTCCGTGCAAGTGTTTGATTGTTTGTGCAGGTGCATAAATTGGGGCCTTGCTTGTTCCTCCCACTGGATTGATACCTTGGTTCTCAACAACTGAGGGAAATACTTATCTACTTTGCTGCATCACCCTTTCCTCTTCAAGGGAAAACCAACGCAAGCTGAAGAAGTAGCAAAGGGGAGTAAACCTTTACTTTTACAGCTTGGCAACCGCCGCTAATTTGTTTAACATGGAAGATATTGATAGCTCTTGGTCGTAACCTTGACGGGAAGGGTGTACCTCTAAAAATTATACTTATCTATTATTTAATGCTTGAGCTCTCGCACCTCTAGAAATCCCTGCTCCTCTCTGCAAAGGGACTATCTATTTACTTTGAGGGTTTTTTACATCTATGACCCTAGTTCCTTAGCTCTACTCATTCATCCCCGCACTCTTAACTTTTGCTTAGTTTTCCCCACTCCCTTGCCCGAAACCCTCAGAACAGGTCACAACGGACGTTGCGTCGAGTGAATGGCTTGACCATTAACTCTGACGAGTGGGGTTGTGTTGGACTGTGTCACCTGTTGGGCCTGACTAGCGGAGCCGCGTTGGGCGATGCGTTGTTCAACCGTTGGGCCGTCCCTTGCATTAAACAACTATGCACACCGCCATGACAGAAGCCTGCTATGCATGCACCCAGCAAGCTTGCTTGCATGGGTCGATGCATGCTGCCACGATGCGCCGATCGAGCCTACATGCGCCGATCGAGCCTACATGCTTTGATGCGTGCCGCCACGATGCACTGACTGAGCCGCTTTCGTGCATGCCAGCCAGCACGGATGCAGCGACGGTCACTGCCGCTTGTTCCTTTCTTCTCGCATGCTTGTATCCTTGATTTAGAGCATCATTTTTATGATCAATTTCATCCGCTTCGATCCACTCGCATCTGCACCAGTTTCGCTACGAAAAATAAATTGGACAATATGTTTTATATTTTTGTGGCTGCATGCACTAGCTAGGTGGCTACATATTTGCGGCTTGTGTAAAAAAAGAGAAGGGTTTGTTGTGATTGCATGCACTAACAAAGAAAATTCTCTAAGAAAACATTCAACAAATACGTAGATAGGGCCAACAAGCCCATATCACGATCACATAGTTCAAACTAGCAAGAACTTAATAATAGAATAGATAGAAAACTTAATAATATAACTTAATAAAAGGGCCAACAAGCCCATAGCATCTCCAACATAGTTCAATTACAACTTAATTAACATAAAATAGATTTAAAAAAATAAAAATAGATAGGGGTTTAGGACCCTAGCCGCCACCTTCTCCACCTCACTCCACCTTTGGGCGCCCTTCACTGCTCCTCCGAGGCGTTGTCGATGGGTTACGGAAGAGTGTGCAGGTGCGGCACGGTGGGGAAGATGTTGGTGTACTCCGTGAACCTGTTGTGGGTGGTCAATGCAATGAACTCGCAGCCACACCAAAACACCCGGCCGAGGAGGTAGAAGGTGTCGAATGTGTTGGTGAAGTGGGCAAGGAGAGCAACCACCACCCCGTTTTTGATGACCTCCTCGACACGGAACATCGTTAGAGATCCCTGCGGGAGGTGGTGGTAGCCGACCGCGAGGAAGAACTCAGTGAAGTTCCTTGAGGTCCTCCACCTTGATATCACCCACACACATAGTGTGCACACAACGTACACGCCGGTAGGGAGAGCCTCTCCGGCACGGTGGGTGGGAAGCGGTAGGTTGGTCCGGTGTACTGCATGGTTGAGGAATGTGCAGAAGAAGGAGAAGGGGTCGAAGAGCAAGAAGGGAAGATGGTAGAGGATGGGAGATGGATGAGGGATGACAGAGGCAGAGGGTGGCTTAAATAGCCATAGTTCTACGTGTTATTTCATCATGGCAATAACAGGGTCAAATGTGAAGTAGCCCATTTTCACACCCACCGAGGCGTTGGGAGTGTACACGTGTGGGAACTGTGGTTTGAAAACAAGAAGAAAAAGAAGCTAATTACATTCATGGGAATCCGTGGTCATATATATTATATGAACAAAAAGAGACAATATTTGAATAGTTTGTGGCCATTTTGCATGTATAAATAAATTTGGCCCTTATAAATTTGGTCATTTTGCATTTGTATTGAACAAAAAGAACAAAAAATTTTAGGCAACGTCAATTGTTGTGTAATATCAAACGATGCAAAAAACAGAGCAAACACGTTCACTAAAAACAGAGCAAACGATGCAAAAAAACAACGCAATTCGACGGCCCAACCAGAGCTTGGTTTCCTTTTGGGCCCAATAACTACGATTTTTTTTCACCGAGTCAATGGTGGGCGAGCAACCGAGCACAACCAACAGGATCGCCTCTCGCTGATTGCCCCACGATCTAACAATGCGGAGCCGTCCATATGATTAGACGGTTGGCGTTCGGAGCTAGGGTTAGGCGGATCGCACCACGGAGTTTAGAGGAGTTTTGAGCTGGTCAACGGGGTTTCCAAGATTTTGAATGAGCATAACTAATTTGAAAAACAAAAAATATGAAACCTTCACCATTCGTCATTTTATAAGACACACTAACGAGAAAAAAAATACTAAAGTTGGTATACGGACATTTTCAAAAAAACCTAGCTGGCACGATCCAGGTCAAATGAGCAGCATTAATTTAAAAAAATCAAACAATATATAAAACATGTGCATAATGGTGTCTTATGTGACATGTTACCAACCAAATATCATAAACTTTGTATATAGTCATTTTCATAAAAAAAAACTTCACACATATGAGGTATCATGTACAACATTTCATAGAGTTCAAGGAGAGGAGGTAGGATTACCTTGCGTTTTTGAAAGAAAAAAATCACCAAAGCTTTATTTCAAAGTGAATAAGAAGGATCTAAACTTAGTTTTCCATTTTCATATTTTAAACATGTTTTTAATAGTTTTTATATTAAAGCATATTTTTCAGAAGAATATATAAAAATATGAATATTAATTCAAAAAATAGTGATACTTCGAATCTACACTATATTGATTGAATATGTGTTAATAAAAAATAATTGGCTCATTTAGAGACAAATGGGTCTATTTACCCTAGTGTGGGAGCTCATTTGGAGCACTTTCTCAAATTTAAATTTCTTTGACCTCCTCTAAATCACCTCAATTTTTTTGCATTTTTTCCAATTTATACTGTCATGTCGAATGTCAGTTCAAAACATCGGATAATGAGACATGGTGGGAAAAAGCATGCATTTGATTAATAAACACAAGACAAATAATTAGGATAATACTTCTTTATTACGAAAAATCATTACATATTCATTCAAATTTTGTTTTTTGCTCTGTTATTGGAATATTAGCATGTGTGATCATTGCAGCACCTAAACTCAGAAAATAAACACTGAAACAAATCATAGTAGACAAATTTAAAAAAACACAAATACGCAATATAGATAGCCATACCATCATAGTACCATACCATCCATAGATAGTTCACACACAAAGTTCACCAAACAACCAAAAATAAGTAAAACACATCATCACATGATCACATCACTTGAGAAGGGGAGTCAGGACTTTCGCGAGGGCACCATGCTGCCCCCTGAGCTTGTAGTCCTCGCCGTGGATGGCTCCATCTTCTACATGAGCTAGAAGGTGAACGAAGAGGCCGGACTTTGGATTTGGCTTGGTGGTGCAGTAGGGGCAGCGCCAAGTGTTGGTCTTAATTTTGTAGTAGTAATCATCTCCCTTGGCCCTGATCTTCTCCTCTTCCTTCACTTTGAAGGACGCGAAGTTACCCTCGTGCACATCCACATATTCTTCGAAGACATACTGCACACACGAATGAATTACATTAATACATTATAGATTCATATACACCATGTCAAAGGAACTAAATGAACAATCTAAATTTCAAGTAGGCTTACCTCATACTGTTCGTCATCACTATACCCTGGATCGTACGGGTCCTTGAACCCAGTAAGGTCCAGCTTCCTCTTTTCCCCCCAACCAGCATCCTCCTCAATATACAATTACATCCATCATTAGTAAATACAAAATCCAATTGAAAATTTAGATATGCACACATGACACATCTGATAATAAGGCTAATATACTATGATCCTATTTGCATTTTCCATTGCCATGCACACACACTGAAAAACAAAGCTAATTTAACTACATATTGTGGACAAATTTATATACTAATGAATCAAATAACTTCTTAATTAATGAATTCCATTTGGGCATATCACATTCAAAACCCCAATCTGTGTAGCATTCAAAAAAATCTAATAGGGACCCAATCTAATAAGCATACATGTGTGTAGCATTAAAAAACCCAATCTGTGTAGCATAAAAAATAAATCTAATAAGCATAAATTTGTGAAGCATTGAAACATAGAGATCCCTATCTCTCATATAAATCTATCTAGCATTTTTGCAAAGAATGTAATCCAAAAACCCTAGTACAAAACCCCCAATCCCCCAGATAGAAAAGCTCGACCCATCCGTCAAACCAAATACTCTAACCATATGTACTACCATACGAATCACAATCTAACCAATGCAACTAACTCCACAAGCTAAATATTTGAACTAAAAAGCAAGTGAAAATACCTCCTGCTCCTCACCAGGATGCGCATCGGGATGGACTGTGCTGCTCGACGCCGTCACCTTCAACTTCGGCAGCGCTAAGGCGGAGCCCACCACCTCCTTCTCCACATACGCAGCGGTTGCGAGTTTACCCACACTACCGTGGACGCCACCATCGTCCTTCACTCATTTGCGGTCACCGCGCCCTGCAACTCCACTACTAGATCTCCGGCCACTGCTCCGGCGTCGCCATGAGCGTCCGCCATGAGACAAATGGAGGCGATGAAGGTGAGGAAGAGGATGCGGTGGGGGAGAGCGAGATGGTGCGGTCGAGGCAGTGGAGGAAAGTGAGATGACGTAGTGGGTAGAGGAAGACGATGCGACAAGGAGGGGATTTGGGGTAAATGGTAGGGGCGATGCGTCGGGAGGTGGTTCCCCCTCTTTATACGATGGGATGTTTCGGGCATGTCCCATGGACAGGTGCTACCCATGACCGCGATCAGTTGCATGCATGGGAGCGGCTCATCAGATTTAACGGTTAGAGGCATTCACCCGACGGCAACGTCTGTTGTAACCTGTTCTAAGGGTTTCGAGCAAGGGAGTGGGGAAAAGTGAGCAAAAGTTAAGAGCATGGCGATGAATGAGTTCAACTAATGAACCAGGGGCACAAAAATAAAAATCCCCTACTTTTATGTTGAGTCATCACCTTCTAAAATAAGCGCCGGATCTGAGAGCACTATTGTCATCCTCATGCATTGTGTTTAGTGAATGTTGGATGCATCATGACTGGATCTTTTCTACCATGAATTACAATGTTTAGTTGCTGCTTGAACTTTAGAGGTGCTCTGCATTTATGTTTTGCAGTCTCAGAAAGGGCTAGCGAGGTACCACCATTGTCATATTATATCATGATTTTTTTGAAAAATGTTTGCACTTGAGATATCTTATTATTGCTCGCTAGTTGATTGTGTCATTGATATGAGTTAATATAATCTTTAAGAGTTATTGTTGACATTGTTACTCATAATCTTTGCTGAAAACCTGGGTGCTACTTAAGCATATGTCTGTAAACAAGAACAAAAGTGTTCGTAAAAGTTTTTCTTTTTCACTTTCAGTTTGTCAACTAAACTGCTTGAGGATAAGCAAGGGTTTAAGCTTGGGGGAGTTGATACGTCTACAACGTATCTACTTTTCCTAACACTTTTGCTCTTGTTTTGGACTCTAATTTGCATGATTTGAATGAAAGTAACCCGGACTGGCGTTGTTTTCAGCACAACTACCATGGTGTTATTTTTGTGTAGAAATACAAGTTCTCGAAACGAAACGATTTTTTTGGAGAATTACTTCAGATTATATGAGGAATGTTGGATCCAGAAGCCACCAGGGAGGGGGGCCAGGGTGGCCACCACCCACCAAGGCGCGCCAAGCCCCCCTGGCATAGCCTGGTGGAGCATGCCCACCTCATGGGCCCTCTGACCCTAATTCCAGCACTATAAAATCCTAATTTTCTAGAAAAAATCAGAGAGAAAGTTCCATCGCATTTCATGATACAGAGTTGCCGCCACCTCCTGTTCTTCATCAAGAGGCCAGATCTGGAGCCTATTTGGGGTTTCAAAGGGGGGTCTTCAGTCTTCGTCATCACCACCCCTTCTTCATCGCCAATTCCATGATGCTCCCCACCGAGAGTGAGAAATTCCTTCGTTGGCTTGCTGGTCGGTGAGGAATTGGATGAGATTCATCATGTAATCGAGTTAGTTTTGTTAGGGCTTGATCCCTAGTATCCAGTATGTTCTAAGATTGATGTTGCTATGACTTTGCCATGCTTGATGCTTGTCACTAGGGACCGAGTGCCAGGAGATTTTCTATGGACCAGAAGAGCCAGAATAGGCCAATGAATAATAGGAGAGGGGGGCAGGGTGGCCACCCTCCACCAGGGCACGCTAGAGGCCCATGGCGCGTCCTGGTGGAGGGTGCCCACCTCGAGACCCCCCTTAACCGACTGTTTGCCCTATAAATTCCCAAATATTTGGAAAACCCTAGAGGAGTCAACAAAACACAATTCCTGCTGCCACAAGTTCCAGAACCTCAAGATCCAATCTAACACCATCACGAAGGGGTTCATCTTCATCATAGGTGATAAGCCACAAGTATAGGGGATCGCAACAGTTTTCGAGGGTAGAGTATTCAACCCCAATTTATTGATTCGACACAAGGGGAGCCAAAGAATATTCTCTAGTATTCATAGCTGAGTTGTCAAGTCAACCACACCTAAAAGACTTAATATCTGTAGCAAAGTATTCAGTAGCAAAGTAGTATGGAAGTAACGATAATGATGGCAAAAGTGACAGTAGCAGTTTTGTAGTGATTGTAACAGTAGAAACAAAAAAGTAACTTAGCAGAGATCAATATGTGGAAAGCTCGTAGGCAATGGATCAGTGATGGATAATTATGTCGAATGGCATTCATCATGCAACAGTTATAACATAGGGTGACACGGAACTACCTCCAATTCATCAATGTAATGTAGGCATGTATTCCATATATAGTCATACGTGCTTACGGAAAAGAACTTGCATGACATCTTTTGTCCTACCCTCCCATGGCAGCGGGGTCCTAATGGAAACTAAGGGATATTAAGGCCTCCTTTTAATAGAGAACTGGACCAAAGCATTAGCACTTAGTGAATACATGAACTCCTCAAACTATGGTAATCACAGTAAAGAATCCCAGTTATTGTGACCCTGGGGGATGCGGATCATGACTCATAATAGGTGTCTACAACTTGTAAGATAGGATCAAGAACACATATATATTCATGAAAACATAATAGGTTCAGATCTGAAATCATGGCACTCGGGCCCTAGTGACAAGCATTAAGCATAGCAAATTCATAGCAACATCAATCTCACAACATAGTGGATGCTAGGGATCAAACCCTAACAAAACTAACTCGATTGCATGATAAATCTCATCCAACCCATCGCCGTCCAGAAAGCCTATGATAGTATTACTCATGAATGGCGGAGAGCATCATGGAATTGGTGATGAAGGATGGTTGGTGATGACGATGGCGTCGATTTCCCCTCTCCGGAGCCCAAAACGGACTCCAGATCTGGCCTCCCGAGGAAGAACAGGAGGTGGCGGCAGCTCCGTATCGTGAAACGCGATGAACTCTTCTCCTCAATTTTTTTCTCCACGCATAGGAAAATTTGAGTTTAATTGAGGTCGGTGGACCAGCAGGGGCCCCACAAGCTTGCTAGGTGCGACCAGGGGGTGGCCGTGCCTGGCAGGCTTGCCACTTGTGGGTGGCCCCCCTCTAGTTTATTCTTTCGCCAGTATTTTTTATTAAATCCAAAAATATTCTCCGTAAATTTTCAGGTCAATCTAAGAACTTTTATTTCTGCACAAAAATAACACTAAGGCAATTCTGCTGACAACACCGTTAGTCCGGGTTAGTTCCATTCAAATCATGCAAATTAGAGTCCAAAACAAGGGCAAAAGAGTTTGGAAAAGTGGATACGATGGAGATGTATCAACTCCCCCAAGCTTAACCCATTGCTTGTCCTCAAGCAATTTAGTTGATAAGCTGAAAATGATAAAAGAAAAACTTTTACAAACTCTGTCTGATCTTGTTGTTGTAAATATGTCTAATCGATGTTCACATTTTTAGCAAAGATCATGGACTAACCACGTTCACAATAACATTTAGGTCTCACATTTACTCATATCAATGACATAATCAACTAGCGAGCAATAATAATAACTCTCGGATCACAACACTTTATTAAAACAATCATGATAAAATATGATGAAATGATATCTCACTAGCCCTTTCTGAGGCCACAAAACATAAATGCAGAGCACCTCCAAAGAACAAGGACTGACTAGACATTGTAATTAATGGTGGAAGAGATCCATTCATGGTCATACTTAATATCAATTAACAGCAAAGCATACAAATGACCGTGGTGCTCTCTAACTGGTGCCCCTTTATAAGAGGATGGAATGACTCAACAATAAAGTAAAAGGAAAGGTCCTTCGCAGAGGGAAGCATTGATTTACAGAGGTGCCAGAGCTCGAGTTTCTAAATAGAGATTAGTACTAATTTTCGAGAGGTATGCTTTCATTTCTCACAAAACGATCAAAAGGTTTTCAACATCTTCCATGCTAGATACATTATAGGCGGTTCCCAAACAGAATGACAAAGTTTTTACTCCCCCTCCACCAATCAGTCACACTCCATGGCGAGCCGAATCGACGGGTACCATCCATACAAACATAGTCCTGGGGAGTTTTTTTTAATTATATCTTGATTTTATTTCGAGCATGGAATTGGGCATCCCGATTACCAGCCACTTTCTCGTGAATGATAGTGAATCAACACATATCGTGAGAATAACACACCTAGCATGGAAGATACTGACAGCCCCCAGTCGCCACATTGAGCGATTTGGGCATACAAAACGGAATGTTTATTTCAAGGTTTAGAGTTTGGCACATGCAAATTTACTTGGAACGGCGGGTAAATACCGCATATAGGCAGGTATGGTGGACTCATATGAAACAACTTTGGGTTTGAGGAATTGGATGCATAAGCAGTATTCCCGCTTAGTACAAGTGAAGGCTAGCAAAACATTGAGGAGCAACCAACTAGAGAGCGCCACAGTCATCAACATGCTTTGAGATTAACCAACATTGAATGCAAGCATTAGTAGGATATAAATCAGTATGAACATAAATGCCGTAGAGGCTATGTTGATTTTGTTTCAATTACATGCATGAACATGTGCCAAGTCGAGCCACTTGAATCGTTCAGAGGAGGATACCATCCCATCATACTACATCACAACCATTTTAATATGCATGTTGGCACCCAAGACAAACCATTATCCACTCTGAGCTATTTAAGCATGGAATGAGTAACTATAATCTCTAATTGTCATTGCAAATATGTTTCACCCATAATGAACTAAATTCGGAACGATGAGCTAATCATATTTACAAAAGAAAGATAGGTCGAGTTCATACCAGCTTTTCTCCATCTCAATATTTTCATCAAATATAATCATTATTGCCTTTCACTTGCGCGACCGAACGGTGTGGATAATAATAAGAGTGCACGAGCATTGGACTAAGATGGAATCTGCATACAATAACTCAAAGGAGAAGACAAGGTAACATGGGCTCTCTAATAGGTAAACAATAATGCATATGAGAGCCACTCGAAATTTTTCATTGTGGTATTCTCCTTATGACCCAACGAAAAAAATCAAAACAAGAACGAGAAAAACTTTGTACACGGGCAAGCTCCCAACTAGCAAAAGAAGAACGAAAAATATTTTTGGGTTTTCTTTTAATGCTACAACTAAGCAACTAGAAGGTAAAGCTAGAGCTAATTTTTTTGTATTTTTCTCCAAGTTAATTAAACACCAAGTTACCTCAATGGGGAACTCACATGTCCCTAACAATAAGTATATCATATTTCTTCTTGACAGTACGAAGAGGGAACTCAAAGTCTCCAATAATAATCATTGGAATTTTTTCAATGGAGTTGATACTATCAACTTGAGGTTGTTTCATACGAAAGTGTATTGTATGCTCATTACCATTAATATGAAAAGTGGCATTGCCTTTGTTGCAATCAATAACAGCCCCTGCAGTATTCAAAAAGGGTCTACCAAGTATGATCGACATATTGTCGTCCTTGGGAATATCAAGAATAACAAAGTCCATTAAGATAGTACCGTTTGCAACTATGACTGGTACATCCTCACAAATGCCGATAGGTAGAGCAGTTTATTTATCAACCATTTGCAAAGAGATTTCAGTAGGTGTCAACTTATTCAAATCAAGTATATGATATAATGAGAAAGGCATAACACTAACACCAGCTCCCAAATAACATAAAGCAGTTTTAACATAATTCCCTTTAATAGAGCATGTATAGTTGGTATTCCTGGATCTCCTAATTTCTTTGGTACTCCACCCTTAAAAGTATAATTAGCAAGCATGGTGGAAATTTCAGCTTCAGGTATCTTCCTTTTATGTCGGTGCACCAGAGTTTTGGGCTCTCCAGTGCCCCTTACTCGTGCACGGGCAGTAGTAGCCACCCTAGTGACGAGGCCCAACAGGGACTTCCAGGTACAAGCACAGAAGGATCAAGACCCTGGCAAGACCTTGCCGGGATGGCTATCAGACCCCCAGGCAAGTCAAGGCCCTGGCAAGGCGAAGCCCCGGCAAGGCCCCGTCAGCGCACAGACCAGGTGTCGCCTCGCCTAGGCATGTGTCGCGGCGTCGGCAATGCAGGGGCTAAGCAGTGCCAATGGGATGGGCCCCTGTCTCGTCCTGTGGATAGACAGAGATGCCTAATGATGCATTAAATGCTTATGTCCTAGTCCGTCGGAGTTAGGTATGATAGCATTGTAGCTCTATACACCCCGTGTAAGCACTGTACACCACTGTTGGGATCCCCTTCCGAGTATAAAAGGAGACCCAGGGCGATACGGTAGAGGACTTTCGGACTAGAGGACTTTTGGACTTTTAGTCTTTTGGCTTTTTGACTTGGGACCTTCTAGCTCACACGCGTGGCATCTGCTCATAGCGCTCTTGTAGCTAGAACCCTAAGAACACCCACAATACAACCAAGCACGCGTGTTGTTCATCAGACCTGCTCTTTCTACAAGCCTTCACCCCAGCTGAACCGAAAGGGGTCCCTTCAATACCGTAGGTGCTCATTTCCCACGACATCTTTGGCATGCCAGGTAGGGGGATAGGTCGTGTGAACCTGTTCTGGTGATCATCGTGCCAGTCTCTTCATACTAATCATCGCCATGGCCCCCAAGAAGAAGGGTCTAATGATGGTTGGCCCATCCGCGTTTGTTGTCCCTGTATCTGCATAGATAGGCGATGGCATAGCCGCGGGTGGAGGAGGAGACGAAGGTTCAGAACTTCTGTGATGCTCCGTGATCAAGGCCAAGCAAGCGGCGACGCCCGTTGCAAAGACGCCCATGGCGGCGGCGGGAACCCCCGCGCCGCTAGGTCTCAGGACGGAGCGGTACCACAAGCGGGCGGTACGATGAACTCCGGAATGGAAGGGTATCTTCTAGGACGCCCATGCCGCTGCCTACGCCGCGACCTTCCTAGGTCATGCGCGAAGAACTGCGCCACGACACCCGCGGTTCTCAATGTCCCCACGGGAAAACTCCTGCGCGTCACTCCCAAGGTGCGCAGGACCAACATGCTCGCCAGCATACTAGTGGGAGTGGCGTGCCATAGCGGGACCGCGGTGGAGCTCCTTCTAACACGGTTAGAATTCAGAGCACCTCGCATTCCTCATGTCGTTCGCTGTCGACCAAGTCGAAAGAAGCGATGGTGCGAGCACAGCTACTCCTAAACTTCCCTCCTGCTGCGGAGAAGCTCGATGAATGGATAGACACCATTCAAAGCCTCCTCAGCCTCGCAGATAAGTTCTGGACCACTGAGTCGGCTCACTCCAGTGGTGAGAAGGTCGGAGGCGGTGTGACCATGGTGCACTCTCCTCCACAACAGCAATGCCGGTCACCGACTCGACGGACCGACGCTTATGATGGCTACTCGATGGCGTCGTGTGACCCAGGGACACGCCGTGACTAGCGTCAAGTTCTTCGGGAACGTGTCAAGGAAGACACTCGAACTGCAATCGAGCAGCGGTGGGAAACGCGCCTTGAATCTGATAGGCGCGCGGGGCCCACTATAGACAAGTCTGCACCAGGGTATCCTGACAGCCTACCTTACGGGGTGGGTTGTCCAGTGTTTACCCGTGAGTTGCGGCAAGTCCAGTGGCCCAACTCCCGCACGTTCAAGACAGAGGTCCTGAGAAGTATGACAACAAGACTCACCCGTCGGAGTTCCTGGCCATCTACACCATTGTGGTGCAAGCTTCCGGGGGTCACGATGACAAGATACTCGCCAACTACTTACCGTTGGTGCTCAAGCCCAACGTCAGGTCGTGGTTGATGCACCTGCCGGAGAATTCCATCGCCTCCTGGGAAGACTTGTGGCATGAGTTTGTTGGCACTTTTACCGGAGGCCACCAAGCTCCTGGTCAAGAAAGTGATTTGCACATCATCTGTCAGAAGGAGGGCGAAACGTTGTGCAAGTACATCCAAAGGTTCATCCACGTGCACGACAACATACCAGACGTTCATCCTGCCGCTATTATCAGCGCGTTCCATCAGAATGTGCACAATTGTAGGATGCGGGAAGACCTCGTGATGAACAGGGCCGGGGATGTTGCTGAGCTTTATGCTCTGGCAGACAAATGTGCTCGGGCTGAAGAAGGGAGGAGACTCCCTTGCAAAGACACTGGCGTAGGGGTCGACTCTGAAGATGAAGACACCGCCACCCCGGCAAGGACAGGCCAGCGATGGAACAAGAAGCACAAGGGCAAACCTGTGGTTGTCGTCAAGGAATCCGGCAACCCCACTACCGCCAACAAGGGCACGTTTGATGACCCCGGCAACGATGTTGTCGAGTGCGCCTCCTACCATGCTATTGCGGCTACCGACAAGCCAAAAGGCTCCGACAAGCAGTATTGCAAGATCTATCGCACCAAAGGCCATGATCTCCACGACTACTGGCAAGTTGCACAGCTTGCCAAGAAGCAAAAAGCCAAGTACGAGAAGTGAGACAAGGAGAAAGGCCAGGATGGTGTTGAGGGGTCCGGCAAGAAGCGCGTTGACTGAAGTGGTCGCCGTGGCAAGCCCAAGCAACAAAAAGACCGACCCGCATGCGGTCGCGACAAGCAATAAGGTGGTGATGATGACATAGAAGAGGACGACGAGTCCAGCGACCATGAGTTCCAGAAGGCTATGAGATGATGTGCATCGAGGGAGGTGACTCATCGCATTCCTCTCATCGCCAACTTAAATAGTGGTGCGCGAGGTTAATGCAGCGGAGCCCTCTATCAGTGCCTAGAGACCTCTGAAGTGGCCCTCTATTGGTGCCTAGAGACACTCCTATCATCTTTGACAGCGAGGATCACCCTGATCGCATAACTGCGGTCGGGTGCACGCCGTTGTTGGTTTCGCGAACAATTCGCAACCTCAACGTGACGAAGATGCTAGTTGATAGTGGGGCCAGCTTCAACCTGATCTCGCCTGATGTCATCCAAAGGCTGCAAATTCCTGATGAAGATCTCGAGCCGACAAGCGCTTTCGAAGGGGTCAATTCAGGGAGAACTCAGCCGAAGGGCAAGATCATGCTGACGGTGACATTTGGCAGTGATATCAATTTCAGAACAGAGAAGATCGTCTTTGACATCGCCAAGATCTCGTTGTCGTATAGCGGCATCCTTGGTCGCCTAGCACTAGCCAAGTTCATGGCGGCCACCCACTTCGCTTACAATGTGTTGAAGATGCCCGGCCGATGAGCGTTATCATGATCAACTCCGACAAGAAAAGCGCACTTATCTATGCCGACCAACTCTATCGGGGGGCAGTTGCAGCACCTACCGCCAAGGCACTTCCTCCTGCCGTTGAAGCTCCCGGGGGGAAGAAGACCGGCAAGGCCTCTGGCGCACATTCCGGCAAGCGCACCTTCTCGGGGTGATGTGCTCCCGTTGACGTTGTGCCAAAGAGCTCCACCGGCAAGAGCAAGAAGTCCAAGGCAACTCCGCCAGAGACCAAGAAGGTGCCTGTCAAGGAGGATGGTACGGAAGGAACTTTCACCATAAGTTCCACCCTTGACGGCAAATAGGAAAGCGCGCTCGTCACCTTCTTGCGGGCGAATGTTGATGTGTTTGCATGGCAACCATCTGATATCCCCGGTGTTCCCAGGAAGGTGAATGAGCACCACCTTGCCGTCTGCCCACACACGTGTCCCGTCAAGCAGAAGGTCCAGAAGCAAGCTTTCGAATGGCAACAGTTTATTGCTGAAGAAAACAAGAGATTAGAAGCGGCTGGCTTGATCAGAGGAGTACTCCATCCAACGTGGTTGGCCAATCCAGTTGTAGTGCGCAAGGTGAATGGAAAAGGGAGGTTGTGCAATGACTTCACAGACATCAACAAAGCCCGACCCAAAGATCCTTTTCCCTTGCCACGCATCGAGTAGATTGTGGACTCCACCGCCGGCTGCGACTTGTTGTCTTTCCTTGACGCCTATTTCGGCTATCATTAGATTTTCATGGCCAGGGAAGACGAGGAGAACACCGCATTTATCACCCCATGTGGTACGTATTACTTTTTGCGTATGCCCTTCGGGTTGAAAAGTGTTGGTTCTACATTTGCAAGAGCGGTCAAGATTGGTTTTGAGCCACAGCTACAAAGAAATATGGAGGCTTATATGGATGACATAGTGGTCAAAACTAAAGACAAGGCTACGCTCATATCAGACCTAGAAGAAACATTTGCAAACCTATGCAAGATCAACATGAAGCTCAACCCTAAGAAGTGTGTGTTCGGTGTCCCATCCGGCAAGTTTCTCGGGTTCTTTGTATCTCAACGAGGAATTGAAGCAAACCCCGACAAGATCAAAGCAATTGAGCAAACTGAAGCACCAAGACGTGTCAAAGATGTGCGCTGTCTTGCCGGCTGTGTTGCTCCTCTGAGTAGGTTCATCTCAAAATTTGCTGAGCACGCCATGCCCTCTTTCAAAATCTTGAAGAAGGCAGGTCCAATGAAATGGACTCCAGAAGTGGAGGCGGCGCTGCAGGATTTGAAGAAATATATCTCCTCCCCGTCGGTCGTAGTTGCGCCAAAGCCGCAAGAGTCGTTGCTGATATATCTAGTGGCAACAAATCAAGTAGTGAGTGTTGCACTAGTGGCTGAAAGAGAGGTTGATGAAGAAGCAGCAGCAACGATAGGGCTGCCAAGCGAGGAGCAAGGGCATTCCCCGACAGGGTCTGGTACTGGCAAGGAAAGATTTGTGCAGTCTATTTTGTCAGCTCCCTTTTGCAGGGGGCTAGGTCAAGATATTCTGGCATGCAAAAGTTGCTCTTTGGCCTCCTTATGGCCTCAAGGAAGCTATGCCATTACTTCCAAGCACATGAGATCTCTGTTGTCATTCGCTTCCCGCTGCAGCGGATATTGCGGAACCCAGAAGCTACCGGCAGGATTGTGGAGTGGGCATTGGAACTGCAAGCTTTGGTCTCAAGTTTGAAAGCACTTTGACCATCCAGAGCAGAGCCTTGTTGGAATTTATTGCAGAATGGACCCCAACACCGGATGAAGAAGTTCCATAATCAACTCTCCCCGACAAGGAAACCGATCAAGAGTGGGTCATGTATTTTGATGGGGCTTTCTCGCTGCAAGGCACCGGTGTCGGAGTGCTTCTTGTTGCACCCACTGGAGAGAACTTCAAGTATGTGATTCAGATGCGCTTTCCCCAGGAGAGGTCAACGAACAACACTACCGAGTATGAAGGGCTGCTTGCCGGTCTTAGGATCGCGGCAGACCTTGGTATCAAGAAACTTATTGTGAGGGGTGATTCTCAGCTTGTCGTCAGGCAAGTGAACAAATATTACTAGAGTCCATTGATGGAAGCTTATGTAGATGAAGTGAGGAAGTTGGAAGAACGTTTTGACGGCCTGCAAATGGAGCACGTTCCACGTGCAGAGAACAGTGTTGTTGATGGCCTGTCAAAGTGTGCTGCCCTTAAGTTGCCTATGGAACCAGGAACTTTCGTGCTCCGATTGACTAAACCCTCCATGACACCATCAACTGGACAAGAGAAAAGAAGGAAGTTGAGTTCCGGCAAGTATTTCCCGGTGGAGCTCCTAGAAGCCACCGGCGAGGAGGTTGCCGAGGACATCGTCAAGCTTGCCGGTGAGCGTCGTGCTCCGGCTGAGCCTCCAGCTCTTGACGTGGAAGCACACGCTCCCGCCTGGCTTGCCAGCTTGCAGCAGGCTCTGGTAGGGCCTCATGCCCTCTCCATTGAGACAAACGCTTCCCTAGTAGAGGATATGCCTTTAGTCCTTGTTGGCCTTTAGTCCTTGTTGTCGAGCCCCAGGCTCCAACGTGGGCGTAACACATCATCCGTTTCCTTTAGAAAGGAGAGCTCCATGAGGAACAAGAGGAAGGTGAGAAAGTACCCTGCCGGTCTAATATGTACCTGTTCGTTGACAACATCCTGTACAGAAAGAGACCGAATGGCGTAAAACTCAAGTGCATTTCTCGAGAGGATGGACTAGAGCTGTTGGCAGAGATACACTAAGGCATATGTGGCTCCCACATAGGATCAAGAGCACTTGCCGGAAAGGCATTCCGGCAAGGTTTCTTTTGGCCCACCTCCCTCCAGGATGCAACTGCATTAGTAACCAAGTGTGAAGCATGTCAGTTTCATTCGAACAAATTACATCAACCAGCTCAAGCCCTTCAAACAATCCCTCTCTCCTGGCCGTTTTCGGTCTGGTGGCCTGACATCTTGGGCCCCTTCCCGCGCGTTGTCGGGGGCTTTGAGTACTTGTACGTTGTAATCGACAAGTTCACAAAGTGGCCAGAATTGGAAGCAGTGAGAAAGGTGACAGCATAGTCAGCCGTCAAGTTCTTCAAAGGACCAGTCTGCCGCTTTGGTGTTCCCAACAGGATCGGCACTGACAATGGCACACAGTTCACGAGCCGCACCTTCATGCAGTATGTCGAAGACCTTGGCAACAGAATCTGTTTTGCTTCCATTGCCCACCCAAGGAGCAACGGCCAAGTGGATAGGGCTAATGCTGAAGTGCTGCGAGGCCTCAAGACAAGAACTTTTGACAACCTGCACACGTGCGGAAGGCACTAGATTGATGAGTTGCCGGTGGTTCTTTGGTCAATCGGAACGACACCAAATCAAGCTACCGACCATACACCCTTCTCCCTCATATCTAGGGCAGAGGCAGTTCTCCCCACGAAACTCATATACGGGTTGCCTCGAGTGCTCGCTTATGATGAGCTCGAGCAAGAGGAGTTGCGACAAGATGACGCGACGCTCCTTGAGGAAGACTGTCTTCAGGCTGCTGTGAGAGCTGCGTGCTACCAACAAGCATTGCGCCACTATCATAGCTGCAAAGGTAATGCCAGAAGTCTTGAGGAAGGTGACTTTATTCTTCAGTGAGTTTAGCCCGCCAAGAATTCCAACAAGTTGACGCCAAAGTGGGAAGGCCCTTATCGGGTAGTATGAGTTACTAGGTCTGGCGCAGTCTGCCTAGAGACTGAAGATGGCATCCCAGTGAGCAACTCCTAGAATATCGAACATCTTTGCAAGTTCTACCCATGAGGCGCGGTTGCTAGGCCTCCCGGCAACCACCTTTTGTACAAGTCTTGCCGCTGAAGCATGTAATCCTTGGTACGAAGCCAGGCGTAGACCCTGTGCGTAGTTGAATAAAGCTAAGTGTTTACTTATGGATGCGCAAATCTTGATTGATTCTCATGTTTACTTATGTGCATGTTTGTCTGAGATATTGCATTACACTTACTCCCAGCAAGAGATAACGGACCGCAAGGTTCCACATCCATATTTTCTCTTCTTTATTTTTCTCAAAGGATAGAAGGTTACCTCACGTGTAGCTTTGCCATGGGGGAATGATGGTATGGATTCCTACGGGCGATGTCCCAAGAAAAATCTTGTCGGAAGGAGTACGACAATGAAAAGATAAGTTGCAAAACCCCAAGCGAATTCTTGCTATGAAATTATTTTCCTTGGATGTTTTTGACTTCTGTATGGAAAACCTACATGCACGAGAACCTTGTCGTGATTGGCTATGCCCTTACTCTATTTCGGGTCCGCTCAACGGCTTAAGTGGTTGCGCCCGCACTCTTGTTTCGTTTCGAGTCCGCTCAACGACTAGAGGGGCTGCACTCACGCCCTTATTCTATTTCAAGCATGATCAACAGCTTAAGCGGCTACGCCAAGAGCATCGAGGTATCTTGCCGGCAGTGGCACCGCCAACAGGCTGCTAAGGACCCGTTCCTCAAAGCGCTCGCAGTGGTGCTACACACGTCGGCAAGATTCTTTCGACAGGGCGTAGGGAAAGTTCCATGGAAAGAAACAGTCTAACAAGGAAGATAATATACAATTATTCAAAATAGGGTGAAATTTACTTGAGATGTCACTTTTTCGTAGGTACATCTTTATTTTACTTTCTCCCCTAAGGAAGATTACAAGAAGAAAAGGATAGAAAAGGGAGGCGGGCTACAAGAACAAATAGATGGCGAGAGGCCCCCGGTAGAAGCCTAGCCTGACCCCTCTGGACCAGCACTGCACGAAGGGGGAGGGCTTCTAGATGGGCATGCAAGAGCATGGCCCCTCCTAGACCAGCATTGCACGGAGGAGAGGGCTAGCACGGGCGAAAAGGAGGAAGGACCCCGGAAGCCGAAGTCCACGGGCCTGCCAGGAGATCCAGCTGGAAGATGAGGCAGTGCCCGGGACAAAGGCCCCCGGCAAGGTTGTCCTGTCGGGAGGGGGTGAGGCGTGAGGCTAGCCGTGATGGTGCGGCCGACGGTCAGTCCAAGCTCTAGTCGTCGGGCTCTGACTTGGCGGCCGAAGACCGGGCTCATCGTCGTCGTCTTTGCCGCTGTCCTCCTCATCACTCTCGCTCGAGGACAAGCTTTTGACACTGCTCGAGCTCTCTTTGCAACGGCTGAGCCAGATGCCGGAGCGCCCATAAATCTTGACGGAGAGCAGATTGGCCTCCGTCATTTTAAAGAGAAGGACATGCCCCACCTGGAGGTTGTGGGCATGGGCGAAGGTCTTCCAGCCGCGCCTGAGAAACATGATGCGATTCGCTGGGTACTTGAGGTCTACCCGTGTCGCGCAATCACAACAACAATGCGCCCGTAACCACAGGATAGGCGGCTCGTTGACCTCCATCGCCCTGGCGAAGAGGCGACGGAGGCGCAGATGACCCCGGAGGGGACTAGCCAGCTCGAGGACGAAATCCAGCGTCATCCCCTCGGCGTGGGTCTCCTCAAGGGAGAGGCCTGGCATCGGAAGAGGGGGTGGAGCAGCGCTCCGCCTCCCCCGACCTCGACCTCCACGATGGCCACGACCCCTCACGCCTCTTCCACCGCACGCGTTCGAACCGCCCTTCGCCTATGTGGCCGAAGCGTTGGCATGATCCTGACGAGAGCTCCTCCTTGTAGCTGAGGAAGGTGGCCGCCTCGACCCCTGTTCATGGCTAAGGGCAAACGCCACTCGAAGGTTCGGATGACGTGGAAGGGCAAGCTATGGAGGTTCGCACTCGGAGGAGGGAGGAAGGATGGATGAGCACCGCCCTCGCTACCCCTCAATTTATAAGGGGAAGCGCGGGGGATGGCTCTCCCCCGCTCCAAGGTTTGCCGCCCACCTCCTCCAATAGTGGCACCCTCAATCACGGGGTGAACAACAACTACCCCCGTTGCTCCAATCCATAGCACTGCAGTTACTGCATTTCCCAGGGACTTTAAGTCACGGGCTCCCATTGCTGGCTCCCCGCTATGCATGCGGCGCACGTGCCGGAAATGACCTGGCGTAGTTATTGAAAATTGGACGACCGCATCATGCACGTATCCCACGTCCCGCATTTAAGGGGCACCGTGGGGAAGCGTAGAAAGCGTAATAATCATGACTGGAAAGCCTTGCCATGCATGCCCATGCATTGTTTGGGCCTAGCCCAACAACGCCCTGCACCATATGTGGCCCAGGCCCGGGAGCTCCTATCGATGCACTAGAGTTTTGGGCTCTCCAGTGCCCCTTACTCGTGCACGGTCAGTAGTAGCCACCCGGGCGATGAGGCCCAGCAGGGACTTGCCAGGTACAAGCACAGAAGGATCAAGACCCCTGGCAATACCTTGCCGGGATGGCCATCACAGCCCCAGGCAAGTGAAGGCCCCAGAAAGGCCTCGCAATGCAAAGCCCCGGCAAGGCCCCGCCAGCGCACAGGCCAGGTGTTGCCTTGCCGAGGCACGTGTCGCGGCATCGGCATTGGAGGGGCTAAGCGGTGCCGATGGGACGGGACCTTGTCCCGTCCCGTGGACAGACAAAGATGTATGACGGTGCATTAAATGCACGTGCCCTACTCCATTAGAGTTAGGTATGATAGCATTGTATCTCTGTACACCCCGTGTACAGACTATACGCCACTGTTAGGATCCCCTTTAGATTATAAAAGGAGGCCTAGGGTGCTATGGTAGAGGACTTTTGGACTAGAGGACTTTTTGACTTTTAGCCTTTTGGCTTTTTGACTTGGGACCTTCTAGCTCACATGTGTGGCAGCTGCTCATAGCACTCCTATAGCTAGAACCCTAAGAACACCCACAATACAACCAAGCAGGAGTATAGTTTTACGCATCTTTGCGGCCCGAACCTGGGTAAATCCCCACATGTTGTTCATTAGACCTGCTCTTTGTGCGAGCCTTCTCCCTCGCCGAACCGAAAGGGGTCCCTCTGATCCCATAGGTGCTTGTTCCCCACGACATTTTATTAGTCACAATATCTTCCATATACTTAGCATAAGGAGATATTTTCAGAATATCGGTCAAGCGCATACGCAAAAAGACAGGTCTAAGCATTTCAAAAAAGCGCTCAAAATCCTCATCATCCTTTTTCTTGGATGGTTTAGGAGGAAAGGGCATGCGTTTCTGAACCCATGGCTCTCTTTATTTACCATGCTTCCTAGCAATAAAATCCCTTTTGTCATATCTTGTATTATTAGGTTGTGGGTTATCAAGATCAACAACAGGTTTGATCTCCACATCATTATCATTACTAGGTTGAGCATCAACATGAACATCATTATTAATATTATCACTAGGCTCATGTTCATCACCAGATTGTGTCTCGACATCAGAAACAAAAATATCATTTGAGTTTTCAGGTGTATGTATAACAGGTTCACTAGCAGCATGCAAAGTTCTATCATCATCCTTGTTCCTCTTATCATTGGAGCGACTACGTGCATCAATATTACTACTTTGAGAATCTTGCTCAATTCTCTTAGGGTGGCCCTTAGGATACAAAGGTTCCTGAGTCATTCTTCCACCTCTAGTCACAACTTTAACAGAATGATCATTGTTCTTATTATTCATCTCATTAAGAAAATCATTTTGTGCCTTAAGTACTTGTTCTACTTGAGTAGTTACCATGGAAGCATGTTTACTAATCAGTTTAAGATCATTGATAGTTCTACTCATATAATCACATAAGCAATCAAGCATGAAAGCATTAAGTTTCAGTAGTCTACGAACATAAGCATTAACATTTTCTTGATTAACAAAAAAATTATCAAACTCATCCAAGCATTGGCTAGTAGACTTATTATAAGTAATATCACCATCATCAAATCTACGAAGAGAATTTACCTCCACTACATGTGTCAGGTTATCAAGACCATGTATTTATTCAATAGGTGGCAGGTTCTTAACATCTCCAACTTCAATACTTTTTTCTTTCATAGATTTCTTTGCCTCTTGCATATCTTCAGGATTGAGAAATATAATACCTCTTTTCTTAGGAGTTGGCTTCGGAGGTGATTCGGGAATAGCCCAATCATTATCATTGCTCAATATATTATTCAATAGTATTTCAGCTTGTTCAATAGTTCGTTCCCTGAAAACACAACCAACACAACTATCTAGGTGGTCCCTAGAAGCATGGGTTAGTCCATTATAAAAGATATCAAGTATTTCATTCTTCTTGAGAGGATGATCAAGCAAAGCACTGAGTAATTGGAGAAGCCTCCCCAAAGCTTGTGAGGGAGTCTCTTCTTCAATTTGCACAAAGTTAAATATTTCCTACAAGGCAGCTTGTTTCTTATGGGCAGGAAAATAATTTTCAGAGAAGTTATATGTCATATCCTGGGGGCTACGCACACAACCAGGAGCAAGAGAATTAAATCATATCTTAGCATCACCCTTTTCCGAGAAAGGAAACAACTCAAGGATATAGTAATAACGATTTTTTCCTCATGAGTAAAGAGGGTGGCTATATCATTCAATTTTGTGAGATGTGCCACAATAGTTTCAGATTCATAGCCATGGAAAGGATTAGATTCAACCATGGTAATTAACTCAGTATCGATAGAGAATTCATAATCCTTATCAGTAACAAAGATAGGTGAAGTAGCAAACTTAGGATCATATTTCATTCTAGCATTCAAAGATTTTTCTCTCCACTTGCATAGTAATTTCTTAAGGTCATCCCTATCATTACAAGCAAGAAAGTCCCTAGCTACCTCTCCTTCCATAACATAACACTCAGGAATATCAAGAAATTCATATCTAGGAGAGATAAGTCTATCAGGTGTCTCAAAGTGTTCAGTTTCAATAATTTCATCAGTTTCAGAAGTATCATAATTTTCAGCATTGGCTCTAGCAATTTGTTCATCAAGAAATTCACCCAATGGCACAGTATTATCAAGCAAAGTATCACCATAAGCATCATGCATAGCATAAGTGGCATCATCAATTACTTGCGATAGATCGGAATTACTAGCATGTTGTGGTGTCCCAAACTTACTCATAACAGAAGGTGAATCAAGTGTAGAGCTAGATGGTAGTTCCTTACCTCTCCTCGTAGTAGAGGGATAGATCTTGGTTTTTGGATCTTTCAGATTCTTCATAGTGATCAACAGATATGAATCCTAAGTGACTCAGAGAATAGATCTATGATCCATGGAAACAACGCCAAAAAAAAGGTCTGGATAACCCACGAGTATAGGGGATCACAAAAGTTTTTGAGGGTAGAGTATTCAACCCAAATTTATTGTTTCGACACAAGGGGAGCCAAAGAATATTCTCGAGTATTAGCAACTGAGTTGTCAATTCAACGACACCTAAAAGACTTAATATCTGCAGAAAAGTATTTAGAGGCGAGTAATATGGAAGTAACGATAACGATGGCAAAAGTAACTGTAGCAGTTTTGTAGTGATTGTAACAGTAGCAACGAAGAAGTAACTTAGCAAAGATCAATATGCGGAAAGCTCGTAGGCAATGGATTAGTGATGGATAATTATGTCGGATGGCATTCATCATGCAACAGTTATAACATAGGGTGACACGGAACTAGCTCCAATTCATCAATGTAATGTAGGCATGTATTCCATATATAGTCATGCGTGCTTATGGAAAAGAACTTGCATGACATCTTTTGTCCTACCCTCTCGTGGCAGCGGGGTCCTAATGGAAACTAAGGGATATTAAGGCCTCCTTTTAATAGAGAACCACACTAAAGCATTAGCAATTAGTGGATACATGAACTCTTCAAACTACAGTAATCACCAGAAAGAATCCCAGTTATTGTCACCCTTGGGGATGTGGATCATAACTCATAATAGGTGTCTACAACTTGCAAGATAGGATCAAGACCACATATATATTCCTGAAAACATAATAGGTTCAGATCTGAAATCATGGCACTCGGGCCCTATGTAGCGACCCGACCTGAAAGGTCGAATCTCCGGTGTTTCCGTACCATCCCAAGATCATGCTGGTACACACACGGTACATCAATGTATATATCAAAGGGAAATCACACAGCATTATATTAATCGAATTCTCATATCGAGTCCTTTATTACAATAAAAATTACAATAAAGTGGCTGAAAGCCAACTCATGAGAATGTCTAAATCTTGCGGAAGCGTCGAAGGTAGATGAGTCCATCTGACTCCAAGGGCATCACACTGAGCATAGAACGTGTCCTCACTCCTGGTCGGAAAAGTTCTCTGCAACATGATACGTTGCAGCCGTGTAGGTCAGCATATGGAATATGCCGGCAAAGTCACAAAAGAGAGGTGAAAAGATAATCATCTAGTCTACATGCTTATATGGCAGGTGGGGTGGTAAGTTTTTGCGTAAAGCCAATTTTTTCCTACATCAAGAGAGGGCTAAGCAAAAATATTACTAAGTTGGTTGATTAATGAGATGGTTCCACCAACCAATTCTCATACCCAAATTGTTAATACCCACATCATCATATTAATTGTGCTGAGAGTTCCGAATGTTTCAGTTCCTTTGGCTCAAGTCATCCATGACCGTGGACACGGCTAATCGATTAGGTTTGAGTACTCTGCAGAGCTTTGCACACGTTCCCCACAAGATTTGGTCGCCTCCGTTTGATTTCTCGCACTTCAGGATGTTTGAGAAACGGATGACCAAAACATGGTCTTCCAAAGGGTTTCCCTGCGACTCTGTCGGTGCCCATCCTTTCCTACCGTTCTTCTACATCTCGTAGCACCGCCTGTCCAGGGTCACCACGATATCCAACCAAGCCAGAGCCCATAATGACTTGTGGCTGTGCAGGTAAGCCTTGGGTCTTTAAGCACCCATCCATCTCTTTGTGCCTGGGTGGATCTTTCCGCGTGAATACTGGCCATCTCCAGCATCACCTAGGCAAATCCACTGGTTTCTCCAGGGTGCCGTTCAACCATCATCCATCCAGAGGTATGTTGAAAACTCGGAGTCTTGAAATATTGATCATTATGTAGGTCTTGAAATTATTAACTCTCTCAACTCTCATGAATCACACAACCAACCCCGTCTACTAATAGCATAGCAAAAAAATAAAACGACGTTTCCCGGGGCCAATGTGTCAAAGAGTTTGAGGGGGTACCTACCACATGATACTACTACAATGTAACCAAGTTTCCAACTAACCTATCTTGCATGCAATTGGGGAAGATGGTAGAACTAATGCATATAAAACATGGGTAAACATGATCAAAGTGACTTGCCTGATTGATGATCTTCGTACGCGAGTGACTCTAAGTAACAAGCTTCGCACTCCGGATAATCTAACGAAACAAACAAGCACTCAATAAGCATACAACAGAAATATTGTGACCCACAAACATCAATCAAGAACTAGTAAACAGTCAAGACAAAACAATGCACAAATCACAAATAAGGAAAACACACAAAGTTTTGTTTACTTGGAGGTAATTGATAAAACACTACTAACATAATGAAACTATTGGTATTAAGCAAAACAATAGTTGACAGCAAGAAAACAATAAAATATTTTATTAATAAACAGAAGAAAATCAATTTAAGTTTGTTGGGAAAACTTTAGTAAAATTTATAAAAGTTTTGATTAACACTAAATGGAACAAATATAGTTTTACTAACAAGAGAGCAAAACAAAACTTATTAGTTATTAATAAAACATGTTCTTAACAGAAAAGAATTTACAAATAAACTTGTTTTAGAAAACAAAATTAAATTATATAAAACTTTGTTTGAAAGCAAAACTACTACTAACTAGTTGTTTTAATCAAAATAAACCTATTTGAAAAGAAATTGTGATTCCTATATTAACAAAGAAATAAACTAAACAATTTTATATTTTTATTAACAATAAGTAAAACACTAAATGTTTAAACAACAGAACCTACTAAACAAATTAAAACTAAATCTAAGTTAAACTAACTAAAACTAAGTAAATAAAACTATACTATAATACTAAGCAGATTCTGTTTATAGCTAGGACACTAATCAAAATCATCCTAAAAATTCTCAAACTAAACATGGAGGTAGTCCTAACTAATACCAAACAGTAGCAAAAAGATTCATTTCAAAATCTATTTTCAAACTCTAGTTATTCAGATTTGAAGATTTTGAGCAAATTTGATTAAATTCAAATTTTAGAGTTCAAATTTAAAACTTAAAAGTACAGGGTGAAACTACATGAAAAATTTTAGCTATTGTAAAAAGAATCAACTCAAAACATTAAACATATTAAAAGATATAAGCAAAACAAAATTTGAACTCACTCTGTTAACTAAAACAAAAACAGAAAAGAAAACTAGATATGCAACGGCCAGGGGGCTACGTGGCGCTTTCCTATTGGTTGGGGGCGTGTGCGCGCGAGTGCTTGCGGGCGGGCGACTGGACCAAAGAGGAAAACGATTCGGGTTTAAAGGGTTCTAATCCTAGCCGTGGATTGTAGATCCGAGGGGTGAGGATAGATCCGATGACCTACCGGAGAGAGAGAGAGGATCTCTGGCGAGTGGTGACGGCGGCCGGTGGTCGAGGACGTCACCGGAGGTAGCTTCGGTGGTCGAGGGAGGCAGCAAAGAGGTCCAGGCGACAGCGGCGGTCGTCCGGCGTCGATTGGAGGCAACTGTGGGGGCTGGGGTGGGGTGTGGCGACGGTAGGAGCTCCGAAGGGTTTCGGTGGTTGCAGGGACTCCGGCGAGCTCGTTTGGCAGCGTCCCGGCGAGGTAGGAGGGGGCTTTGGGGGGAAACGAGGAGCGGAAGGTGGCCGGCTTATATAGGGGCGCTGGGGAGTGCGGGGGAGGAGAGAGGAGAGAGATCCGGGGAGGGGAAAACGGCCGACGACGTGGTCGGGCGAGAGGAGAGTGATGACCGAGCGGGTCTTCGGGCGGTCAGGGTGGGACCCAGTGTCAGCGAGAGGGGAGTGAGGTTTCCGCGTCGGTCGGCTGGTCGGTATTAACTTCGCGAGTAACTGCCGTGGGCCGGCCCGTTTAATACTAAAACCGTTACCGTTTTCTTTTAATGATTTTCCAACGAAAATCAAAAGCTTTTAAGACATTCAAACCGTGGTTAAAAGTAGGAAATAAATATATCATAATTAACAGAATAATAAATTCTATTTAATGAACATTTTTATTCTGTCATTTGAATACTTTCAAAAAAATATTATTTTCAGAATTGCCTATTTGTTTTTAAATCCTTTTTGCAAATATTTTCAAAACAACCCCTGGTTTTTATTGTTCAAATAAATCACCAAGATGACCCTGGTGTGGAGTGTCATGTTACTCCCCTCTTATTTTGAACATTTTACCAAGATTTCAAATAGGTGAAAGCAACACATTGAAAGTAGAAAGGGGTTTCAGAAATTCAGAGAAGGCATTTCAACTAACACATACATTCAAACAATGGTGATGATAGATGCATAGCTATAAATCATAACATTCCAAAATGGAATTTTGGGATGTTACAAACCTACCCACCTTAAGATGAATCTCGCCCTCGAGATTCGGGTTGGCTAGAAAATAGGTGCGGGTGGTCTCTACGAAGATCTTCTTCGCGTTCCCAGGTGGCTTCTTCCTCGGTGTGATGACTCCACAAAACCTTACAGAACTTGATGATCCTGCTGCGGGTAAGTCTGTTGGCAGTCTCGAGGATTCTGACAGGTTTCTCCTCGTAAGTCAGATCTTTGTCAAGTTGTATGGCCTCTAGGGGCACTGTATCTCTCAAAGGAATATCAGTCATCTCGGCATGACATTTCTTCAGCTGGGACACATGGAACACACTATGAACTCCGGATAATCCTTCTGGCAATTCCAGCTTGTATGCAACTTCGCCTCTACGTTCAAGAATTTTGTAGGGGCCTATGAATCTAGGTGCTAATTTTCCTTTAACACCAAACCTCCTGATTCCTCGAAGCGGAGACACACGAAGATAAGCTCGGTCTCCCACTTCATACATCACTTCTTTACGTTTACTGTCAGCATAACTCTTCTGTCGAGATTGAGCTATCTTGAGTCTGTCGCGAATCAGCTTAACTTTCTCTTCAGAATCTCGGATAAGGTCGGGACCAAAAAGTTGTCGGTCTCCAACACCATCCCACGTCAGTGGCGTTCTGCACCTCCTTCCATATAAAGCTTCGAAAGGGGCCATCTTCAGACTGGTCTGATAACTATTATTGTACGAAAATTCTGCGTAAGGTAAGTTGTCATCCCAACTAGATCCATAATCTAGCGTACAAGCTCTCAACATGTCTTCCAGAATCTGGTTGACTCTCTCAGTCTGTCCATCTGTCTGCGGATGAAAAGCTGTACTGAACTCCAGCCTTGTACCCAAAGTTTCATGTAATTGATGCCAAAACTTTGAGGTAAACTGTGTTCCTCTATCTGACACGATACTCCTCGGAACTCCATGCAGACATACGATCCTGGTCATATATATCTTGGCTAGCTTAGCACTGGTATAGGTGGTTTTCACTAGAATGAAATGAGCTACCTTGGTCAAGCGATCTACCACTACCCAGATGGAATCATAACCTGAACGGGTCCTGGGTAATCCTGTGATGAAGTCCATACCAAGCTTTTCCCATTTCCACTCGGGTATCGGCAGAGGTTGGAGTAACCCTGCTGGATTCTAATGTTCGGCCTTTACTCGCTGACAAACATCACATATCGCAACAAGTTCCGCAATATCTTTTTTCATACCTGTCCACCAATAACTTTCCTTTAAATCCAGATACATCTTGGTATTGCCTGGGTGTATCGAGTAAGGTGAATCGTGGGCTTCCTGAAGTATCAACTTCCTGAGCTCTGGGTCATTGGGCACATAGATTCGGTTCTCAAACCACAAAGTTCCGTGTTCATCCCCACGAAAACCTTTAGCTTTACCATCTTCCATTCTCTGCTTTATCTCAGCTATCTCCTTGTCCAATTTCTGGGCTTCACGAATTCTTTCGGTCAAGGTGGACTGAATCTCCAGTGTGGCAACATATCCTCTTGGGACTATCTCTAGCTTGAGCTCTTTGAGATCATCGGCTAACTCTTGGGGTAATCCTCCCGCTGTGAGTGTGTTTACATAAGTTTTCCGACTCAAGGCATCGGCTACAACATTAGCCTTACCTGGATGGTAATGTAATCTCATGTCATAGTCCTTGATTAACTCTAACCATCTCCTCTGTCTGAGGTTCAACTCCTTCTGAGTGAAAATATATTTCAGGCTCTTATGGTCGGTGTAAACATCACAACTATTTCCGATAAGAAAATGTCTCCAGGTCTTAAGTGCATGCACTACGGCTGCTAGTTCCAAATCATGGGTGGCATAATTCAACTCATGAGGTCGTAGTTGTCTAGATGCATAAGCTACAACCTTTCCATCTTGCATGAGTACTCCTCCAAGTCCTTGACGTGAAGCATCACAATAAACCTGGAAGTCCTTCCGAATATTGGGCAAAATCAACACTGGGGCTGTGACCAAACGTTTCTTCAACTCCTGGAAACTGGCTTCACATTCCTCAGTCCAAATATACTTAGACTCTTTCTTCAACAACTCCGTCATGGGCTTCGCAATCCTTGAGAAATTCTCAATAAATCTCCGGTAATATCCGGCAAGTCCAAGGAAACTGCGGATTTCCTTAACTGAGGTGGGTGACTTCCACTCGGTGACGGCTTCAACCTTAGCGGGGTCTACGGCTATTCCTTCTCTGGGAATAACATGTCCAAGGAATCCGACTTTCGTCAGCCAAAATTCACATTTGCTGAACTTGGCATATAACTGATGCTCTCTCAGCTTCTCCAGAACTAAACGCAAATGTTCCTTGTGTTCTTCCTCGTTCTTGGAGAATATCAAAATGTCATCGATGAACACTACGACAAACTTGTCCAAATATTCCATAAACACTTTGTTCATCAAATTCATGAAGTAGGCAGGAGCATTAGTCAAACCAAAGGACATGACAGTATACTCATACAAGCCATACCTTGTGGTGAAAGCTGTTTTGGGTATATCCTGTTCACGAATCTTCAGTTGGTGATACCCTGATCGAAGATCGACCATGGAGAATACTTTGGCGCCTATTAGTTGATCAAACAAGTCATTAATCATCGGCAGAGGGTACTTGTTCTTGATAGTCACCTCGTTCAAGGCACAATAATCGACTACCATTCTCAAGGTTTTATCCTTCTTCTCCACCAAAAGAACTGGGGCTCCCCAAGGTGAAGAACTTGGGCGTATATAACCTTTGTCCAATAACTCCTTAATTTGCTTCTTGATTTCCAACAGATCATTTGCGGGCATCCGATAGGGTCTCTTGGAAATTGGGGTTGTCCCTGGTTGTAGCTCTATTTGGAACTCAATCTCCCTATCTGGTGGCATGCCTGATAATTCTTCCGGAAATACATCCAGAAAGTCTTTTACCACAGGTACTTCCTCCTGAACAACTCCTGTGAGGGCATTTAACCGAGCACTCATATGTGTGCGTCGGGATACATACTTAATCCTCTTGTTCTCCGGAGTGGTGAGTGAAACAGACTTGCTAGGGCAATCAAGATTTCCTTCATACTTGGTCATCCAATCCATGCCTAGGATTACATCCAATCCCTAGGATTCTAAGACGATGAGGTCGGTGGGAAAAACATGGTTTCTTATATTGAGTTTCAGGGCATGGCATCCTATTCCTGCCATCATCATCCCTCCTGGGAAACTGACCTTAATGGGTTGTCTAAGGGTTTTAGTGGGCAAACCATACTTATCCACAACTACCCTTGATATGAATGAATGAGTTGCACCGGAATCAAAAGGTACTGTAACTGGATGTGAATGCAATAAAAACTTACCAACCACAGTCTCGGGTTGATCATAGACTTCTTCCACGTCGAGGTGATTCACCTGGGCACGAGGAAAAGGGTTTGGCTTCTTGGCTGCGGAGTTGCCATTTCCATTTCCCTGCTTGCTCTGGGCACACTCAGTAGCATAGTGCCCTGTCTTCTGGCACTTGAAACAGGTGATGTGGCTCAGATCCTTATGAGTAGGAACGTGACGGTGCTGATTGTTGTTCCCATTCCCATTGTCAGTCTTTAAATTGCCATGGTTGGGACCGGCATTCCCATTTCCTCCATGGTTGTGCACAACATGAGTGTGCCTTCCAAACTTACCGGTCCCTGATCCGGTATTCCCTGAGTACGGGGAGTACCGGGCTTCGGATGAGCTCCAGAGTTAAACTTCCCCTGAGTGTACTTCCTCTTGCGATTCTCAATCTGCTGTTGTTTACCTTCCAAAATGAGTGCCTTATCCACCATCTCTTGGTAGTTGTTGAAAGTAGCCACTACCAGCTGCATGCTCAACTCATCGTTGAGTCCTTCCAGAAACTTCTCTTGCTTGGCCGCATCATCGTCCACGTCTCCTGGTGCATAACGTGCCAATGTGCTGAAGTCATCCACGTACTGAGCCACAGAGCGATTTCCCTGGCGCAAGTTGCGAAACTCGCGCTTCTTCAGACTCATGGCTCCAGCTGAAACATGTGCGGTGCGGAAAGCTTGCTGGAACTGCTCCCAAGTCACATCTGCAATAGGATAAGTGGTGGTGTAGTTCTCCCACCATGAAGCTGCTGGTCCTTCCAGTTGATGTGCGGCAAAGCGCACCTTCTCAGCATCAGTACATCCAACGGTGACGAGTTCTCTCTCCATCTTACGGAGCCAGTCATCTGCTACAATGGGCTCGGTACTGCTGGAGAAAGTTGGAGGGTTCAACCTCAGAAAACGGGTGAGATTGTCAGTCTGGGGTGGGTGGTGGTTGTTGTTGTTCTGGTTGTTGGTCTGATTCTGGATCAATAGCTGCATCAGTGCATTCTGCTGCTGAAGGAGTTGCGTGAGTTCCGGCGGGAAGGTGAAGTCGGACTCACGTCGTGGAGGCATCTTGCTATTTCCAGAGGGGTGAGAATTAGAATAGAACAAGGGCCTAAAAGAATAAATTCACTACCCATATGCAATGCAACAAACATATCACACCAAACACTCATTCATTTATTCAATCAATGTCAAACATCGGGAATACAAAACTCAATCAAACTAAGCATCGACCTACGCTTTAACGACGAAAATAAAAGATACATGGAGGGCATAACTAAAGTTTTCCTCAGAAGTACATGGTGACTGAGTCTCCTCCAGTGGTGTTGTCCTCATAGTCATCATCGTCGCTGATGAAAGGAGCTAAGTCTCCCTTAGGATGAAGATTTTCACCCATGTCCATCTGTTCCTCCAGAGTGGCGATGCGAGTGTTCAGCTTGTCGATCCTCTCTAAGAAATCTTTCACCTCATATTCATGCTCGTAGTTGGATACCCGTAAGTCAGCTTCGAGGTCAATCTCGCGGTTCATCAGATTCTTGATTGTCTTCGTATCAGCACGAACTCGAAGCTCCAGAGTCCTGATGTGAGTCTCCAGGGTCTGGATATAGGAAATGGTGGAGTCTCCAGTGGGAGGGGTTATGATGTTGCCATGGGTATCTCTGCGGCAAACCATGCTGAGTCCTGGTGAAATGGTTCCACCTCTGTATTCCTCCTGAATATGTCCAAGGGCACGATGAATGGCCATGTCTCTCCCAAGTATCCAACTGGGTGCCACGAACTTGAAGTCGATGGGTTTCTTCCGATTCCCAAAGGTCTTCCCTGGGATGTGCACCTCGATCCTGTAGCATCCATCTTGTGGAAATGACATGATAGGAGTCCCGGTGATGCTCGGCAAAGCAATCCTCACGTCCTTGATGATCCTCATCAGCTCCTTACCAAAAGGCATCGTTGTGTCAGGCTGACAAAACTCCGTGATCAACACTGGGATGAAGGTGGCCATCTATAAATTTTGAAATAATCGGAGAGGAGTCAAAAACGAATAGATGAGAGTATAAGAATTTTAAAGACAAAGAGAAACAATCCTAAGGCTTTCCAATCCTAGAGGTTACGTCCTACGGTCAGCGTGTGCTCTGATACCATTTCTGTAGCGACCCGACCTGAAAGGTCGAATCTCCGGTGTTTCCGTACCATCCCACGATCATGCTGGTACACACACGGTACATCAATGTATATATCAAAGGGAAATCACACAGCATTATATTAATCGAAATCTCATATCGAGTCCTTTATTACAATAAAAATTACAATAAAGTGGCTGAAAGCCAACTCATGAGAATGTCTAAATCTTGCGGAAGCGTCGAAGGTAGATGAGTCCATCTGACTCCAAGGGCATCTCACTGAGCATAGAGCGTGTCCTCACTCCTGGTCGGAAAAGTTCTCTGCAACATGATACGTTGCAGCCGTGTAGGTCAGCATATGGAATATGCCGGCAAAGTCACAAAAGAGAGGTGAAAAGATAATCATCTAGTCTACATGCTTATATGGCAGGTGGGGTGGTAAGTTTTTGCGTAAAGCCAATTTTTTCCTACATCAAGAGAGGGCTAAGCAAAAATATTACTAAGTTGGTTGATTAATGAGATGGTTCCACCAACCAATTCTCATACCCAAATTGTTAATACCCACATCATCATATTAATTGTGTTGAGAGTTCCAAATGTTTCAGTTCCTTTGGCTCAAGTCGTCCATGACCGTGGACACGGCTAATCGATTAGGTTTCAGTACTCTGCAGAGCTTTGCACACGTTCCCCACAAGATTTGGTCGCCTCCGTTTGATTTCTCGCACTTCAGGATGTTTGAGAAACGGATGACCAAAACATGGTCTTCCAAAGGGTTTCCCTGCGACTCTGTCGGTGCCCATCCTTTCCTACTGTTCTTCTACATCTCGTAGCACCGCCTGTCCAGGGTCACCACGATATCCAACCAAGCCAGAGCCCATAATGACTTGTGGCTGTGCAGGTAAGCCTTGGGTCTTGAAGCACCCATCCATCTCTTTGTGCCTGGGTGGATCTTTCCGCGTGAATACTGGCCATCTCCAGCATCACCTAGGCAAATCCATTGGTTTCTCCAGGGTGCCGTTCAACCATCATCCACCCAAAGGTATGTTGAAAACTCGGAGTCTTGAAATCTTGATCATTATGTAGGTCTTGAAATTATTAACTCTCTCAACTCTCATGAATCACACAACCAACCCCGTCTACTAATAGCATAGCAAAAAAAACGACGTTTCCCGGGGCCAATGTGTCAAAGAGTTTGAGGGGGTACCTACCACATGATACTACTACAATGTAACCAAGTTTCCAACTAACCTATCTTGCATGCAATTGGGGAAGATGGTAGAACTAATGCATATAAAACATGGGTAAACATGATCAAAGTGACTTGCCTGATTTATGATCTTCGTATGCGAGTGACTCTAAGTAACAAGCTTCGCACTACGGATAATCTAACGAAACAAACAAACACTCAATAAGCATACAACAGAAATATTGTAACCCACAAACATCAATCAAGAACTAGTAAACAGTTAAGACAAAACAATGCACAAATCACAAATAAGGAAAACACACAAAGTTTTGTTTACTAGGAGGTGATTGATAAAACACTACTAACATAATGAAACTATTGGTATTAACCAAAACAATAGTTGACATCAAGAAAACAATAAAATATTTTATTAATAAACAGAAGAAAATCAATTTAAGTTTGTTGGGAAAACTTTAGTAAAATTTATAAAAGTTTTGATTAACACTAAATGGAACAAATATAGTTTTACTAACAAGAGAGCAAAACAAACTTATTAGTTATTAATAAAACAAGTTCTTAACAGAAAAGAATTTACAAATAAACTTGTTTTAGAAAACAAAATTAAATTATATAAAACTTTGTTTGAAAGCAAAACTACTACTAACTAGTTGTTTTAATCAAAATAAACCTATTTGAAAAGAAATTGTGATTCCTATATTAACAAAGAAATAAACTAAACAATTTTATATTTTTATTAACAATAAGTAAAACACTAAATGTTTAAACAACAGAACCTACTAAAGAAATTAAAACTAAATCTAGGTTAAACTAACTAAAACTAAGTAAATAAAACTATACTATAATACTAAGCAGATTCTGTTTATAGCTAGAACACTAATCAAAATCATCCTAAAAATTCTCAAACTAAACATGGAGGTAGTCCTAACTAATACCAAACAGTACCAAAAAGATTCATATCAAAATCTATTTTCAAACTCTAGTTATTCAGATTTGAAGATTTTGAGCAAATTTGATTAAATTCAAATTTTAGAGGTCAAATTTAAAATTTAAAAGTACAGGGTGAAACTACATGAAAAATGTGAGCTATTGCAAACAGAATCAACTCAAAACATTAAACAGATTAAAAGATATAAGCAAAACAAAATTTGAACTCACTCTGTTAACTAAAACAAAAACAGAAAAGAAAACTAGATATGCAACAGCCAGGGGGCTACGTGGCGCTTTCCTATTGGTTGGGGGCGTGTGCGCGCGAGTGCTTGCAGGCGGGCGACCGGACTGAAGAGGAAAACGATTCGGGTTTAAAGGGTTCTAATCCTAGCCGTGGATTGTAGATCCGAGGGGTGAGGATAGATCCGATGACCTACCGGAGAGAGAGAGGATCTCCGGCGAGTGGTGACGGCAGCCGGTGGTCGAGGACGTCACCGGAGGTAGCTTCGGTGGTCGAGGGAGGCAGAAAAGAGGTCCAGGCGACAGCGGCGGTCGTCCGGCGTCGATTGGAGGCAACGGTGGGGGCTAGGGTGGGGTGTGGCGACGGCAGGAGCTCCGAAGGGTTTCAGTGGTTGCAGGGACTCCGGCGAGCTCGTTTGGCAGCGTCCTGGCGAGGTAGGAGGGGGCTTTGGGGGGAAACGAGGAGCGGAGGGTGGCCGGCTTATATAGGGGCGCTGGGGAGTGCGGGGGAGGAGAGAGGAGAGAGATCCGGGGAGGGGAAAACGGTCGGCGACGTGGTCGGGCGAGAGGAGAGTGATGACCGAGCGGGTCTTCGGGCGGTCAGGGTGGGACCCAGTGTCAGCGAGAGGGGAGCGAGGTTTCCGCGTCGATCGGCCGGTCGGTATTAACTTCGCGAGTAACTGCCGTGGGCCGGCCCGTTTAATAGTAAAACCGTTACCGTTTTCTTTTAATGATTTTCCAACGAAAATCAAAAGCTTTTAAGACATTCAAACCGTGGTTAAAAGTAGGAAATAAATATATCAAAATTAACAGAATAATAAATTCTATTTAATGAACATTTTTATTCTGTCATTTGAATACTTTCAAAAAAATATTATTTTCAGAATTGCCTATTTGTTT
Source organism: Hordeum marinum (assembly GCA_022496015.1). Lineage (NCBI taxonomy): Eukaryota > Viridiplantae > Streptophyta > Magnoliopsida > Poales > Poaceae > Hordeum > Hordeum marinum. The sequence goes on from CM039677.1 coordinate 155,988,289, forward strand.
TTAAATCCTTTTTGCAAATATTTTCAAAACAACCCCTGGTTTTTATTGTTCAAATAAATCACCAAGATGACCCTGGTGTGGAGTGTCATGTTACTCCCCTCTTATTTTGAACATTTTACCAAGATTTCAAATAGGTGAAAGCAACACATTGAAAGTAGAAAGGGGTTTCAGAAATTCAGAGAAGGCATTTCAACTAACACATACATTCAAACAATGGTGATGATAGATGCATAGCTATAAATCATAACATTCCAAAATGGAATTTTGGGATGTTACACCCTAGTGACAATCATTAAGCATAGCAAAGTCATAGCAACATCAATCCCACAACATAATGGATACTAGGGATCAAAACCTAACAAAACTAACTCAATTACATGATAAATCTCATCCAACCCATCACCGCTAGCAAGACTATGATGGAATTACTCACGAACGGCGGAGAGCATCATGAAATTGGTGATGAAGGATGGTTAGTGATGACGATGGCGTCGATTTCCCCTCTCCGGAGCCCAAACCGGACTCTAGATCTGGCCTCCTGAGGAAGAACATGAGGTGGTGGCGGCTCTGTATCGTGAAACGCGATGAACTCTTCTCTCTAATTTTTTTCTCTATGAATAGGAATAAATAGGAGTGAATTGAGATCGGTGGAGCAGCAGGAGCCCCACAAGCCTGCTAGGCGTCGCCAGGGGGTGGTCGCGCCTGGCTGGCTTGCCACGTGTGGGTGGCCCCCTCCAGTTGATTCTTTCGTCAGTATTTTTATTAAATACAAAAATATTCTCCGTAAATTTTCAGGTCAATCTAAGAACTTTTATTTCTGCAAACAAATAACACCAAGGCAATTCTGCTGAAAACAGTGTCAGTCCGGGTTAGTTCCATTCAAATCATGCAAATTAGAGTCCAAAACAAGGGCAAAAGAGTTTGGAAAAGTGGATACGATGGAGACGTATCAACTCCCCCAAGCTTAACACATTGGTTGTCCTCAAGCAATTTAGTTCATAAAATGAAAGTGATAAAGAAAAACTTTTACAAACTTTGTTTGATCTTGTTTTTGTAAATATGTCTAATTGTTGTTTACATTTTCAACAAAGATCATGGACTAACCACGTTCACAATAACATTTAGGTCTCAATTTACTCATATCAATGACATAATCAACTAGCGAGCAATAATAATAACTCTCAGGTGACAACACTTTATCGAAACAATCATGAGACAATATGATGAAATGATATCTCGCTAGACCTTTCTGAGACCGCAAAACATAAATGCAGAGCACCTCCAAAGAACAAGGACTGACTAGACATTGTAATTCATGGTGAAAGAGATCCAGTGATGCTCATACTCAATATCAATTAACATCAAAGCATACAAATGACAGTGGTGCTCTCTAGCTGGTTCCTTTTATGAGAACAGGATGACTCAACAATAAATTAAATGGAAAGGCCCTTCGTAGAGGCAAGCATTGATTTACAGAGGTGCCAGAGCTCGAGTTTTTAAATAGAGATGAGTAATAATTTTCGAGAGATATTCTTTCATTGTTCACATAACGACCAGCAGGTTTTCAACATCTTCCATGCTAGATACATTATAGGCGGTTCCCAAACAGAATGATAAAGTTTTTACTCCCCCTCCACCAATCAGTCACACTCCACGACAAGCCGAATCCATGGGTACCGTCCATACAAACACAATCCTAAGAGAGTTTTGTTTAATTATATGTTGATTTTATTTTGAGCATGGAACTATGCATCCCAATTACCAGCCATTTTCTCGTGAATGATAGTGAATCAACACATATCGTGAGAATAACCCACCTAGCATGGAAGATACTGACAGCCCCCAGTCGCCACATGAGCGATTTGGGCATACAAAACAGAATGTTTATTTGAAGGTTTGGAGTATGGAACATGCAAATTTACTTGGAATGGCAGGTAAATACCTCATATAGGCAGGTATGGTGGATATGGTGGACTCATATGGAACAACTTTGGGTTTGGGGTATTGGATGCACAAGCAGTATTCCTGCTTAGTACAAGTGAAGGCTAACAAAAGACTAGGGAGCGACCAACTAGAGAGCGACATAGTTATCAACATGCTTTGAGATTAACCAACATTGAATGCAAGCATGAGTAGGATATAAATCACTATGAACATAAATATCGTAGAGGCTATGTTGATTTTGTTTCAACTACATGCATGAACATGTGCCAAGTCAAGCCAATTGATTCGTCCAGAGGAGGATACCACCCCATCATACTAAAACACAACCATTTTAATATGCGTGTTGGCACCAAAGATAAACCATAATCCACTCTTAGCTAATTAAGCATGGCATGAGTAACTATAATCTCTAATTGTCATTGCAAATATGTTTCACCCATAATGAACTAAATTCGGAATGATGACCTAATCGTATTTACAAAACCAAGATAGGTCGAGTTCTTACCATCTTTTCTCCATCTCAATCTTTTCATCAAATATCGTCATTATTGCCTTTCACTTGCATGACCGAACGGTGTGGATAATAATAAGAGTGTGCGTGCATTAGACTAAGCTGAAATCTGCAAACAATAACTCAAAGGATAAGACAAGGTAATATGGGCTCTCTAATAGGTAAACAATGATGCATACGAGAGCCACTCAACATTTTCATTGTGGTCTTGTTCTTACGACCCAAAGAAAGAAAATTCAAAACAAGAACGAGAAAAACTATTTACATGAGAAAGCTCCAAACAAGCAAAAGAAGAACAAAAAATCTTTTGGGGTTTTGTTTTAATGCTACAACTAAGGAACTAGAAGGTAAATCTAGAAGTAATTTTTTTTATCAAAGTTAATTAAACACACAAGAAGAAAGCGCAACAAGGAAATAAACTACCATGGATGGTACAATGAAAAAGTATGAACACCGACTACTAAGATGAGTGTGTGAACATGAATGTAAGGTCGGTGAGAAATACGTACTCCCCCAAGCTTAGGCTTTTGGCCTAAGTTGGTCTAGGGCCATGGCTAGAAAGAACATACTCCCGAATACTCAAGGGTGTCCTCATAGTTCCATTGGTTGGCGAGCTCCTGCGGCTCCCACTGAAAAACTGGTTCAGGATATGGATCAAGGGCTGGTGTTGGTAAAGGAGCTGGGGGTTGTGTCAAACCCTAATATTTGTAAATGTCTCCGGGCATAATGGTGTACCTGCCTGAACAAATATCGAACAAAGAAGAAGCAGGCAGAATAATAATTTCACAAGTACCCTGGCTAAAAACTAAGTCGTAAAGCAGCCTCCTATCATCATTTTTCATAATAATATCATGTGCTACCATACGGTCATAATCTAAGAACTTCGAGGGTAGCAGCCTCTCATCTTCCTCGTTAAGCCTAATGGGTATCTCAAAGTGTTTGGCTAGACGAGATGCATAGATACCTCCGAATATGGGCCCCCTCGAATGGTTGGTGTTCAACCGTTGGGCCACCAAAGCGCCCAGACTAAAGGTTCTCTCAGCAAATAAAGCACGGAGCAGAATGGCAAGGTCAAGGGCACTAAGACATCCACTCTCCTAGCGACCAACTAAACATCTTCCCGCAAATAATGAATAATAGCATAGCCCAGGAAAATGTAAAGTAGCTGCTCTTGCCTTTGACACACCTCTATCTTCCCCATAGTGACTACGGCAATAAAACGTTCCATGTCTCTAGGACGTGGTTCCCTGATGCTTCCCTCATAGGGTATTTTGCAAACTTTGCAAAAATCATAAAGGTTCATTTTCTTAGGCACATCATATAAGTGAAATTCTACTGTGCGGGAGTCTTCCCTAACATGAAAATGAAAATTTTGCACAAAGGTATTCATGAGCAAGAGGTACTGGTCACACTTATCGATGAGGAAGTTGGTGAGGCCTGCATTCTTAGCCAAATAATAAAAATCTTCATAAATGTCGGTTGCCCTCAAGAATGTGTCACATGGCCATTCACATGCTCGAACTTCTGCGACGCGAGGAAGATTATACTTGGGTTTATCCCTCATCTCATTTTCTCCTTCCTTAAAACTCCAGCTTGAAGATCCTCTTAACAGTCGCCTCGGCATTTCTTTTTCTGAAAAATTCTGAATTTTTCAGTGACTCAAAATAAAGGTGAATAAAACTCACAGCAACTACTCCTACAAGTGCCTAGAGGCTATATCATGCATAAAAACTACTTGGGACCATACAAATTTGACATGCAAGCTCAAGAGCAAGGTCACCAAAAACAGCAAAAATTTACAATAAATAAAGCACTAGAACAAAAACTAATTGGACCATTGGAGGAGTCACATACCGAGGAACAATCTCCCAAAACAGTTTTGCGAATGGAGATTTGCACAAGAAGATCGAAAATGGCAGCAAAATGAGCTAGAACACGGGTTTGAGCAATGGTGGTATTTTTTCTGGAGGAAGATGAAGTGGATGGGTGCTGGAATAAGTGAAGGGGGGCCACGTGGGACCCACAAGCCTGCTAGGTGCGGCCAGGGGGATGGCCGCGCCTTGTGGGCTTGTCACCCACTGGTGCAGCCCCCTGCGCTGTGCTTAGTGCCATATATTTTTAAAGATTCTATAAAAATCATACTACATTTTCAGGGCATTGGAAGCACTTTTATTTTCAGGTCATTTTTCTATTGCACGGCAAACTCAGAAAATAGAAAAATAATAGCATTTTACTTAATTTAATCCAACTAACAAAAAGTAAAGGTTGGGTGCAGAAAGTTGTGCTTTCTAAATTCAACCATCTCATGCTCATCAAAAGGAATCCAGCAATAAGGTTGATCAAGTCTTACTAACAAACTTCTTTTGAACAACATGAGACTGGAGAATTTTCGAATAACACTAAGTTACCTCAATGGGGATATGCATGTTCCCAACAATAAATATATCATATTTCTTCTTGATAGTAGGAAGAGGGAACTCAAAGTCTCCAATAATAATTGTTGGAACTTTTTCACTAAAGTTGATACTATAAACTTGAGGTTGTTTCTTCGGAAAGTGTACTGTATGCTCATTACCATTAATATGAAAAGTGACATTACCTTTGTTGCAATCAATAACAGCCCCTGCAGTATTCAAAAAGGGTCTACCAAGGATGGTCAACATACTGTCGTCCTCAGGAATATCAAGAATAACAAAGTCCGTTAAGATAGTAGCATTTGCAACTTTGACAGGTACATCCTCACAAATACTGATAGGTAGAGAAGTTGATTTGTCAGCCATTTGCAAAGAGAGTTTAGTAGGTGTCAACTTATTCAAATCAAGTTTACGATATAAAGAGAAAGGCATAACACTAACACCAGCTCCCAAATCACATAAAGCAGTTTTAACATAATTCCCTTTAATAGAGCATGGTATAGTTGGTATTCCTGGATCTCCTAATTTCTTTGGTACTCCATCCTTAAAAGTATAATTAGCAAGCATGGTGGAAATTTCAGCTTCCGGTATTTTCTATTAGTCACAATATCTTTCATATGCTTAGCATAAGGAGACATTTTCAGAATATCAGTCAAGCGCATACGCAAAAAGACAGGTCTAAGCATTTCAACAAAGCGCTCAAAATCCTCATCATCCTTTTTCTTTGATGGTTTAGGAGGAAAGGGCATGGGTTTCTGAACCCATGGTTCTCTTCCTTTACCATGATTTGTAGCAATAATATCTCATTACTAGGTTGAGCATCAACATGAACATCATAATTAATATTATCACTAGGCTCATGTTCATCACCAGATTGTGTCTCAACATCAGAAACAGAAATGTCATTTGGATTTTCAGGTGGATCTATAACAGGACCACTAGCAGCATGCAAAGTTCTATCATCATCCTTGTTCCTCTTATCACTAGAGCGACTAGGTGCATCAATATTACTCCTTTTAGAATCATGCTCAATTATCTTAGGGTGGCCCTCAGGATACAAGGGTTCCTGAGTCATTCTTCCACCTCTAGTCACAACTTTAACAGAATGATCATTGTTCTTATTATTCATCTCATTAAGCAAATCATTTTGTGCCTTAAGTACTTGGTCTACTTGAGTAGTTACCATGGAAGCATGTTTACTAATCAGTTTGAGATCATTGATAGTTCTACTCATATAATCACCTAAGCGATCAGGCATGAAAGCATTATGTTTCAATTGTCTACTAACATAAGCATTAAAATTTTCTTGCTTAAGAACAAAATTTTCAAACTCATCCAAGCATTGGTTGGCAGACTTATTTAAGGAATATTGCTTTCATCAAATCTACGAAGAGAATTTACCTCTACTACCTGTGTCGGGTTACCAAGATCATGTATTTCTTCAATAGGTGGTTGATTCTTAATATCTTCATCTTTAATACCTTTTTCTTTCATAAATTTCTTTGCCTCTTGCATATCTTAAGGATTGACAAATAGAATACCTATTTTCTTCGGTGTTGGCTTCGCAGGTGGTTTGGGAACAGCCCAATCATTATCATTGCACAATATATTATTCAACAATACTTCAGCTTGTTCAACAGTTCTTTCCGTGAAAACACAACCAGCACAACTATCTAGGTGGTCCCTAGAAGCATCGGTCAGTCCATTATAAAAGATATCAAGTATTTTGTTCTTCTTGAGAGGATGATCATTCAAAGCTTGTGGGAAACTCTCTATTTCAATTTGCACAAAGTTAAATATTTCCTGCAAGGCAGCTTGTTTCTTATGGGCAGGAACATATTTTCCAGAAAAGTGATATATCATATCCTGGGGACCACGCACACAATCAGGAGCAAGAGAATTAAACCATATCTTAGCATCACCCTTTAGAGAGAAAGGAAATAACTTAAGGATATAGCAATAAAAAAATTCCTGATGAGTAAATAGGGTGGATATATCATTCAATTTAGTGAGATGTGCCACAACAGTTTCAGATTCAAAGCCATGGAAAGGATCAGATTCAACCAAGGTAATTAACTCAGGATCAGCAGAGAATTCATAATCCATATCAGTAACAAAGATAGGTGAAGTAGCAAACTTAGGATCATATTTCATTCTAGCATTCAAAGATTTTTCTTTCCACTTGCATAGTAATTTATTAAGGTCATCTCTATCATTACAAGCAAGAAAGTCCCTAGCTACCTCTCCTTCCATAACATAACCCTCAGGAATATCAGGCAATTCATATCTAGGAGAGCTAGGTCTAGAAGGTGTCTCAAAGTGTTCGGTTTCAATAATTTCATCACTTTCAGAAGTATCATAATTTTCAGGATTGGCTCTAGCAATTTGTTCATCAAGCAATTCACCAAGTGGCACAGTATTATCAAGCAAAGTATCATCATAAGCATCATGCATAGCAGAAGTGGCATCATCAATTACTTGTGACATATCAGAATTACTAGCAGGTGGTGGTGTAGCAAACTTACACATAACAGAAGGTGAATCAAGTGTAGAGCAAGATGGTAGTTCATTACCTCCCCTCGTAGTAGAGAGATAGATCTTGGTTCTTGGATCTTTCAGATTCTTCATAGTGATCAACAGATATAAATCCCAAGTGACTCAGAGAATATAGCTATGCTTCCCGGCAACGGTGCGAGAAAAAGGTCTTGAAAACCCACAAGTATAGGGGATCGCAACGATTTTCTAGGGTAGAGTATTCAACCCAAATTTATTGATTCGACACAAGGGGAGCCAAAGAATATTCTTGAGTATTCACAGCTGAGTTTTCAATTCAACCACACCTGAAAGACTTAGTATCTGTAGCAAAGTAGTATGGAAGTAACAGTAACGATGGCAAAAGTGACAGTAGCAGTTTTGTAGCGATTGTAATAGTAGCAACGAAAAAGTAACTTAGCAAAGATCAATATGTGGAAAGCTTGTAGGCAATGGATTAGTGATGGATAATTATGTTGGATGACATTCATCATGCAACATTTATAACATAGGGTGACACAGAACTAGTTCCAATTCATCAATTAATGTAGGCACGTATTCCATATATAGTCATACGAGCTTATAGAAAAGAACTTGCATGACACCTTTTTTCCTACCCTCCCATGGCAGCGGGGTCCTAATGGAAACTAAGGGATATTAAGGCCTCCTTTTAATAGAGAACTGGACCAAAGCATTAGCACGTAGTGATTACATGAACTCCTCAAACTACGGTAATCACCGAAAAGAATCCCAGTTGTTGTCACCCTGGGGCATGCGGATCAGAACTCGTAATAGTTGTCTACAACTTGCAATATAGGATCAAGAACACATATATATTCATGAAAACATAATAGGTTCAGATCTGAAATCATGGCACTCAGGCCCTACTGACAAGCATTAAGCATAGCAAAGTCATAGCAACATCAATCTCAGAACATAGTGGGTACTAGGGATCAAACCCTAACAAAACTAACTCGATTACATGATAATTCTCATCCAACCCATCTTCGTCCAGCAAGCCTACGATGGGATTACTCACAAATGGCAGAGAGAATCATGGAATTGGTGATGAAGGATGGTTGGCGATGACGATGGCGTCGATTTCCCCTCTCCGGAGCTCAAAACAGACTCCAGATCTGGCCTCCCGAGGAAGAACAGGAGGTGGCGGCGGCCCTGTATCGTGAAACGTGATGAACTCTTCTCCTTGATTTTTTTTTCTCCATGAATAGGAATAAATAGAAGTGGAATTGAGGTCAGTGGAGCAGCAGTGGCCCCACAAGCCTACAAGGCATGGCCAGGGGGTGGTCGCGTCTAGCAGGCTTGCCACCTGTGGGTGGCCCCCCTCTAGTCGATTCTTTTGCCAGTATTTTTTATTAAATCCAAAAATATTCTCCGTAAATTTTCAGGTTAATCCAAGAACTTCTATTTCTGCACAAAAATAACACCAGGAAATTCTGTTGAAAACAGCATCAGTCCAGGTTAGTTCCTTTCAAATCATGCAAATTAGAGTCCAAAACAAGGGCAAAAGAGTTTGGAAAAGTGGATCCGATGGAGACGTATCAATAGGTGCCTCTCCGATGATGCATGAGTAATCCACCATAGACCTACGTGTCCATAGGAAGTATATAGATGGCTTCCTCCCTTTATGATTCTCAATACAATGGTCTCCTGGAGATCTATTTGATGTAATGACTTTTGTGGTGTGTTTGTTGGGATCCGATGAATTTTGAGTTCGTGATCAGTTTCTATCCAAGAATATGTTTTCTTCTTCAAATCTTTGGTTTAGTTAGGCCAACGAGATCGATTTGTCTTGCCAAGGGAAGAGGTGCTTTGTGATGGGTTCGATCTTGCGGTGTTCTTTCCCACCGACAGAAGGGGCAACAAGACACACATGTGTTGTTGCCATTAAGGATAACAATATGGGGTCTATTACTACATGAATAGATCTTATCTACATCATGTCACCATTCTTATTGCATTACTTTGTTTTCCCATGAACTTAATAGACTAGATGCATGCTAGATAGCAGTCGATGTGTGGACTAATAGAAGTAGATGCAGAATCGTTTTGGTCTACTTATCATGGACGTGATGCCTATATAATGATCATTTCCTGGATATCGTCATGATTATTTGATCTTCTATCAATTGCCTAATAGTAATTTGGTCACCCACCGTGTGCTATACTCATGAGAGAAGCCACTAGTGAAACCTACGACCCCCGGGTCTACTTTTCCAACATATTGCTTTCTGATCTACTATTTTTCCTTTCTGTTTTCAGGTCTATTAATCCAAAAAACCAAAAAATACCCTGCTGCCCTTTTTGTTTACTTATTTTATTTTGTGTTCTTGCAAGATTAATTTGCCAAAAAAATCATTACCTAATCTATCTTATTACCGTAGAGAGCTTGACAACCTCTCTTTCGCGTCGGGTTGCAAGTATTTATTATTTGTGTGCATGTGTTGTTTACGTGGGAGCATGATCTTCCTCTACGTATTGATACCTTGCTTTCATAGCTGAGGGAAATACTTACCGTCGTTGTGCTGCATCATCCCTTCCTCTTTGGGGAAATACCGGCGTAGTCTCAAGCCACGTCAGAGGAATTTTTTGCGTCGTTGCCAGGGAGGAAGCAATCTCATTTACTAGGTTCCTAATCACAAATCTCATCTCCTTGCAATTTATATTATTTGTCATTTGCCTCTCGTTTTCCTCTCCCCCACTTCACAAATTTGCCGTTTTATTCACCCGCTCTTTTTCGTTTGCCTTTTTCTCGTCAGATCTCTTTTTCGCATATCTCTTCACTCTGAATAGCATCACTACCCCATTTTCACCAGATTTTGAAGTTCTATAGTTCAAATAAAAACAAGGGGAAACCTGAAAGATGTTGTATAGATTGATGGAGTCATGTCGTATTTGCAATCTAAAGGGAGATGCAAAGGTTTTTCTTCAAAAAAATTACATACGATTAACTTTTCAACATAGACAACTCATGGATTTTATCGCTAAAGGAAACTTTACTGAACTTGATCCCAGCGCTGCTTATGAAATTTTAGAAGGGATATTGGGAGTTCCTCCACCAAAAAAGGTTCCCTCTCTCACACAATAAGGGGTTCAAATTCAAGACAAATTGGGTGTTTTACATAAACATTTGGTTGAGTTGCAAAAATATCATGAGCCTCTTAAACATATTGGTGGATACCTAAATTGCATGAACACTTTGATTACTCTTTACAAAAAGCATTCGGATATTTTAGATCTCAAGATGGTTTCTTCTCCTAAAAATGTGGGGAAACATAAATAACCTCCCGGATTTGAGAAAGCCCTCATAAAAGTGGCAAAAATGTTGGAGATATGCCCTAGAGGCAATCATGTATGATGATATTTCCTATGTGTTTATGAATAAAGATAGTCCTTGGACATTATCATTGATGTGTATTAACAAGTACGTGACTTGTTTGTGAGACTATGCATTGTATTATAACTATCCTAAATGGTCCCTAGTCCAAAGGGTTGTGTGGATGCACAACTAATGAGACTAGCATATGACATGATGGATTGTTCGGTCTCACTGACCATGTAGCATTGGATGCTATACGGATAATATGGACTCAGAAAGGTCTCATCGGATTCGACATAGTCGGATCCGAGTCGAGATAAGGTCTGAGTTGGACAGACCCAACTATGAGACGCAACGATAGGTCATCTATGAGTCTCTAGTACAACACACATTCTATGTCCTAAGACCTGTGTTGGCGCATGAACTCGGGATGGTGACAGACTTGCTTTGGGCTGACCAAACGCTACTCCGTGACTGGGTAGTTACAAAGGTAGGTTCCGGGCTTGTCCAGACCCATGCTACGAGACATGGTCGAGCAAGATGGGATTTGCCCCTCCGATCAGGAGAGATATACTCTGGGCCCCTCGGGTGATCTGACCTAGATAAGCATGGCCATGTGATGAGGATTATGAGATAATCCGTAGTGTTGGTCGGATTTACCGGAACGAGAAAGAGGTCGTGCTGCAAGAAGGATGACCATGTCGCCTTGTGCACGACAACATATATCGTGTGGCAAAGGGAATAGAAGTGTGAAGTACAAGTTCGCCTAACCAGCTTCATCGAGCACTTGGAGTCGGCACGTCTTGCTAGAGGCCGCTACCGACCGATCGAGTCGGATGTGATCTGACTCGCGACCAAGTGGACGAGAACCTAAAGGGTCACGTACTTAAGGGAAGGAACACATGGGCTTTAGGATCCGTGCGAGGCCCAAGAGTTGAGCCCGCGCCGGATTCCTTTATATAGTGGAGGTGCGGCACACCCATCCAATTGATCGCTTCAGTGTCATCATTAGGATTTGCATGTGTTGCGAATAGCCCCCTCCACTTGTTCCCGACTGTGTGATCGGACCTAGAAGTTTGCCGCATGGTGTGTTCCTCCTGCACACGCGGATACCGTTACACGTGGTGCACTTGTGCCGCTCCAGCGAACCTGTACGCAGGATCTGTCGGACCGGCTTTTCGAGGGAGATTGGACCGGCTGCTCGAGGAAGAACGGACGAGGAGAAGACGGACCACGCGGACGCTCTGCCCCACCTCTACTTCCGCTGCATGGCACTGCACGTCTAGTGGTAACGATCTGTGATCCACCTCCATAGCATGTTCTTGGATGTTTTGCGTGTAGGAAAATTTTAATTCGCATGCGATGCACCTACGATAGAACCCAACAGTGGTATCAGAGCCTCTGCTATAGGTTTTGGTTTCAGATCAGTAGCATATGTGATATGTGGTGGCAGCGGATGTGATATGTCATCGTTCATGAGATCGGTTATGTGCACGGTTGATGAGATCAATTGCACATCGAGATAGATTGAGGATATGTTTTCTATCAATCGGAATCGATGAGGTCGTGACACAACCTACCCCTACTGGTCGGTATCCGCCATCGGGGTTAACCGTGAAATGTAAATTCGAATTGTGTTCGTGATGATTGATGAGATCGGTCAGATCAAAAAATTCGGCGTAATCGGAGTATAGATACGATCTGTGATTTCCGAAAACGTGTGTGTAGCGCCTTGTATTTCGTACATGATCACACAAACCGGTAGAATGTGATTCTATGCATAAGTTTGCTTTGCAGGTTTGATGTGAATAGTATGGCTCATATGTATGTGATGCCCGTGTGTAATTTAACATGACCTGCGTGTCATGATTGTCAGTCGATAGGAGCCAAAGTGTTGTCATTATATTGTATAACGACCTACGTGTCGACTTGTGATTTTGTGTAAATTCATTACTAGTTGTAGTAGTTGGAGGACAGAGATCAAGTTTGAGGCTTTGGCGTCCTGGCGAGACGGACAAGATGGAGTTCCACCCTGGTCATCGGAGTTGGAGCCGACCTGGAAGGATGTCCATGAAGGAGACATACTATTTCACATATTTATGCTTATATGTGAATGATATTGCTTCTTCTTTCTATGCATGTTAGTATGGTAGAAAGATCCCTCATTAATATCAAGCACGTTGCCATTTCGGATGTTGCACCTTCGCACGTCAAGTACGTCTAGTGGTGGGCTCATAAAATTGAGGTGCTACTGGGTGTCCTTGAACTGGAGGGTTTGTGTCAGACACGGACATGCACTACATCAGGTTAACTTGACAAGGCTATCAAAACAGTTTTGGGCCTTGTGGCAAAGAAGGTTGGGAGCCGGGGTATAAGATACCTACCCGACCGACAGGAGTCGTATAGAGATACGATTAACAAGGAGCTGCTTACCGAATAGGTAAGTTAGCTAGCAGTGATGCTAAAGCTCACTAGTCGCTCGCGCTAGACGGGTCCTGAATCACTAAGAGTTTGCAGAGGGATGCTGACTTCTAGGGGAGTAGTTCTGCTTAAGACATGAATTACTCTACATAAACACATTACTTAGTGATTCCATATTTTCTGTTGTAGATCAATGGCACCACTTGCTCAAAACTTTGCATTGAAATCAATTCTGGAAAAGGATAAACAGAATGGAACAAACTTTACCACCTGGTATAGAAACATGAGAATTGTTCTCAAGCACGATAAAAGGAATATGTTCTAGAGGATCCACTTCTAGAGGCACCTGCCGATAATGCTAATGCCACAACCAAGAATGCTTACTAGAAACTTATTGATGAATCGAACGAGATCAGCTGCCTCATGCTGGCTTGTATGGAGCCCAATTTGCAACAACATTTCCAACATATTGTGGCTTTTGATATGATCGAGGGTCTCAAGAGCATGTCTTAGGTGCAGGCTAGGACCAAAAGGATCAACGTCTCGCGATCCTTGATGGATTGTAAGCTGAAGGAAGGTGATCCACTGAGCCCACATGTGATCAAAATGATCGGATACGTGCAAGCTTTGGATCGGTTGGGTTTCCCGCTCTTGGATGAGCTGGCGACTGATGTAGTTCTGGGTTCTCTTCCGGCTAGCTATGGGACGTTCATCTCGAACTATCATATGCACAGCATGGGTAAGAAGCTCACTGAATTGTACGGGATGCTCAAGGTGGCATAGCAGGATATTAAGAAAGGCACACATCAAGTGTTGATGGTGCAGAACTCGGCAAAGTTCAAGAAGAGTTGGTCCAAGAAAAAGGGTAAGGCAAAGGGCACGGAGAAGGTTGTCTCCGTCGCTGAGCCAAAGTCCAGACCGAACTCAAAAACCATTTGCTTTCACTACAAGGAAGTTGTTCACTGGATGAGGAACTGTAGCAAGTGGCTTGCTGAGCACGGCAAGAAGGCCGGAGATGCTTCTTCAGGCAAAGGTACACTTGTTACATATGTTATAGACATTTACCTTGCTGACATACCTAGTAGATCTTGGGTATTTGATACCGGATCGGTTGTTCATATTTGCAACTCGATGCAGGGGCTGGTAACAACTAGGCATGTGGCACAAGGGGAGATCGACGTCAGGGTCGGCAACAAAGCAAGAGTTGATGCGTTGGAGGTCGGCACGATGCAGCTCAAGTTTCCTTCTTGATTTATTTTGGAATTGAATAATTGTTATTACATTCCCGCACTTAGTCGGAACATTATTTCTGCCTCATGCTTGATGAGTCAAGGTTATGAATTCAATATAAAGGACAATGGTTGTTCATTCTATTTGAATGGAATGTTCCATGGCTATGCACCCATTGTAGATGGGTTATTTATTTTGAATCTAGAAACGGAGTCAATCTATAATGTGAATGTCAAGAGGCATAAGCCTAATGAGATAAATACGACATACTTCTGGCATTGCCGGCTTGGACACATTAGTCTAAAATGCATGAAGAAGCTCCATGATGATGGACTCCTAACTTTGTCCGACTTCGGGTCATTCGAGACATGTGAAGCATGCTTGCTAGGTAAGATGACTGAGTCTCCTTTTGCAAAGAGTCGCGAAAGGGTGTCCGAGATGATGGAGCTTATACACAGTGATGTGTGTGGTCCAATGAGAACAACGGCCTAGAGGTGGCTATCAGTACTTCGTGACTTTTACCGATGACTTGAGTAGATATGGATATATCTATTTGATGAGGCACAAGTCAGAAACTTTTGAAAAGTTCAAAGAGTTTCAGAACGAGGTTGAAAATCAGCTCGGCAAGACGATAAAACTTCTATGATCAGATCGTGGAGGTGAGTACATGATCCAGGAGTTTGATAACCATCTGAAAAAGCCGAGGTATAGTACCTCAGCTCACACCTCCGGGTACGCCGTAGAGAAACGGTGTGTCAGAACAAAGAAATCGAACCTTGTTGGACATGGTCCGGTCGATGATGAGCAAATCGGATTTACCCTTCTCATTCTGGGGATACGCTCTAGAAACTATAGCTTTCACACTTAATAGGGTACCATCAAAATCCGTTGACAAGACACCACATGAGATGTGGACTAGGAAGACTCCTAGTTTGTCTTTTCTGAAGATTTGAGGTTGTGAAGCATTTGTCAAGCGACTCATGTTGTACAAGCTTACACCCAAGTCGGATAAATGCATATTCGTGGGATATCCGAGGGAAACCTTGGGATACAACTACTACAACCGAGAAGAGAACAAAGTGTTTGTTGCTCAGAGCGGGGGTTTCCTAGAGAAAGAGTTTCTCAATCGGGAGGCCAGTGGGAGAATGGTGCGACTCGAAGAAATTCGAGAGCCACTCGGGGACGACTCGGCTGGTGATGAGATCATACCGGAGTTGATCAGGGAACCCATAGTGGAGTAGACACCAGAGCCACCGAGGTCGGAAAGATTGCACAGAGTGCGCGATGTATTTTTGTTGGGAAGCAATGATCCGACCACATATGCGGAAGCGATGGTGAGCCCAGATTCTGAGGCATGGCTCGAGGCCATGAGATCCGAGTTAAAGTCCATGGATGACAATCAAGTCTGCGACTTGGTTGATCCGCCACCTGGCATAGTAGCTATTGGTTGTAAATGGGTCTTTAAGAAGAAAACCGATGTGGATGGAAATGTTTATATCCACAAAGCATAGCTTGTCGCTAAAGGTTATGGACAAGCTCAAGGAATTGACTACAATGAGACCTACTCGCCGGTAGCGATGCTAAAGTCGGTGAGGATCAGACTAGCTATATCCGCATATTTCGATTATGAGATATGGTAGATGGATGTCAAAACGGCTTTCCTTGATGGAAATTTAAAAGAGGATGCATACATGATGCAACCCGAAGGTTTTGTCAATCAACCTAACGCTGGAAAAATATGCAAGCTCAAGAGATCCATTTATGGATTGAGGGAAGCAGCTCAGAGTTGGAACATTCGTTTTGATGAAGTCATCGTTGACCTTGGTTTCATCAAGAACGAAGAGGACTATTGTTTATACAAGAAGTCTAGTGGGAGCTCGGTAGTATTTTTGATCTTGTATGTGGATGACATACTGCTGATCGGAAATGATGTTTCGATGCTGAACTCACTCAAGGAATCATTGAATCACAAGTTTTCGATGAAAGGCCTTGGAGAGGTAGTATACATTTTAGGCATCAAGATCTATAGAGATAGATCGAGGAGGCTGCTCGGCTTAAGCCAGAGCACGTACATAGACAAAGTGTTGAAGAGGTTCAACATGAGTGAGGTCAAGAAAGGGTTCTTGCCCGTCTCACATGGTGTAAGGCTAACAAAAACTTAGAGTCCTACAACTTTTGATGAGCGAAATTGGATGAGTAGGATTCCATATGCCTCGGCAATTGGATCCATCATGTATGCCATGCTATGTACATGGCCTGATGTTTCCTATGCAATAAGCTTAACAAGAAGACACCAGGCCGACCCAGGTGAGAGTCACTTGGCAGCGGTGAAAACTATCTTGAAGTACCTGAAAAGGACTAAAGAGATGCTCCTAGTTTATGGAGGTGAGGAGGACATCTATGTACAGGGTTACTCTAATTCTAGTTTCCAAACCGATAGGGATGATTGTCGATCGCAAACTAGATTTGTGTATGTCATGAATGGAGGAGCAGTGAGCTAGACGAGTTCCAAGCAAGATATGGTGGCCGACTCCACAACAGAGGCCGAATACATTGCGGCTTGTGAAGCCGCAAAGGAAGGTGTTTGGATTCAAAAGTTCCTGGATGATGTTGGTGTGTTCTTGGGCTGGTCAAAACCGGTGGACCTTTATTGCGATAATTCAGGTGCCATCGCACAGGCCAAGGAGCCGAGACAACACCACAAGACCAGGCACATACACCAAAAATATCACTAGATATGAAAGCTCGTAGAGAAAGGTGATACCAATTTATGCAAGATTCATATGGATGCAAATGTTGCAGATCCGTTAACTAAGCCACTTCCACAACGCAAGCATGAGGGGCACATTAGAGCTATGGGCATTCGATGTCTACTTGATTGACTCTAGTGCGAGTGGGAGACTGTTGGAGATATGCCCTAGAGTCAATCATGTATGATGATATTTCCTATGTGTTTATGAATAAAGATAGTCCCTGGACATTATCATTGATGTGTATTAACAAGTACGTGACTTGTTTGTGAGACTATGCATTGTATGATAACTGTCCTAAATGGTCCCTAGTCCAAAGGGTTGTGTGGACGCACAACTAATCAGACTAGCATATGACACGATGGATGGTTCAGTCTCACTGACCATGTAGCATTGGATGCTAGCCGGATAATATGGACTCAGAAAGGTCTGGTCGGATTCGACATAGTCGGATCCGAGTCGAGATAAGGTCTGAGTTGGACAGACCCAACTCTGAAACGCAGCGATAGGTCATATGTGAGTCTCTAGTACAACATACATTCTATGTCTTAAGACCTGAGCTAGCACATGTACTCGGGATGGTGACAGACTTGATTTGGGCCGACCAAACGATACTCCGTGACTGGGTAGTTACAAAGGTAGGTTTTGGGCTTGTCTAGACCCATGCCGCGAGACATGGTCAAGCAATATGGGATTTGCCCCTCCGATCAGGAGAGATATACTCTAGGCCCCTCAAGTGATCCGACCTCGATAAGCATCACCATGCCATGAGGATGATGAGATAATCCAAAGTGTTGGCCGATTCACCGGAACGAGAAAGATGCCATGCCGCAATAAGGATGACCATGTCGCCTTGTGCACGACAACATATATCGTTTAGAAAAGGGAATAGAAGTGTGAAGTACTGGTTCGCATAACCAGCTTCATCGGACACTTGAAGTTGGCACGTCTTGCTAGAGGCCGCTACCGACCGGTCGAGTCGGATGTGATTCTGTTTTCGTTGCATTGTGTGCTTGTTTTGATGAATCTATGGCTTGTATCGGGGGTATAAGTCATGGTAAAGTTAGAATATAATAGGTATAATGCAATAATAAAATATTAATGGATTTACATCAATACCTATAGTGGTAAATTGCTTTATTATACTAACGGATCTCACGCGAATTTTGTCAAGTTTTGTGTGATTGAAGTTTTAAAGTTTTGGGTGAGATCACGATGGATGAAGGAATAAGGAGTAAGAAGAGCCTAAGCTTGGGGATTCTATAGCACGCTAAGTAAATATCCAAAGAGTAACAAGAAACTTAGCTTGGGGATGCCCCAAGTGGCATCCCTTCTTTCTTCTAACAACCATCGGTATTTTACTTGGAACTATATTTTCATTCGTCACATATGATGAGTTTGGCTTGGAGAGTCTTGTATCTTTTTCATTATTTGAGTTTTATCCTTTCTACACACACCTATTTGAGTGAGCCAAAATTATGCTATGATTTGCTAGAATTGCTCTTTATGCTTCACTTAAACCTATTGAGCAAAGGAATTGCTCTTTATGCTTCACTTATATCTTTTTGAGCACGGCATGCTTTTAAATGTTTGAAGAAATACTCTCATGCTTCACTTATATTAATTTGAGAGTTAGTAATTTTGAAGAAATCCTCTCATGCTTCACTTATATTATTTTGAGAGATGAAACTTGTATGTTCATGTTCTTCACTTATATCCATGTGAGCTTGTCAAAAGCAATTGCAATATATGAAACTAGTCCCAAAGTGATAGATATTCAAGATGGATATAATAAAAACATTCATGAAGATCATTGGACAAATTAATCTTTATTCTTTGTAGTTTTGAGACATGACAATAGTGATATGTTAGTTATGTTGGTGAGTAATTATGCTTAGTAAGAATATTGGTGTTAAGGTTTGTGATTCCCTATGAAAGCATGAAAGTCAATTGTTGTGCTATGAAATTACATCCTACTTATGGTGCATTATTTAGTGTTAGTTATGTTTAATGCTCTCTTATGTGATTTTTTGTTTCTTGGTTGGATGCTTCTCAATCATCTCCTAGCCTTCACTTGTACTAAGTAGAAATACTACTTGTGCGTCCAAAATCCTTAAAACCAATTTTTCCATATGAGTCCACCATAACTATCTATATGCGGTATTTCCATGTCGTTCCAAGCAAATTTGTATGTGCCATCTCTAAATTTTCAAAATAAAATTTCCTTTTTTTGTGCTCGTACTGCTCATGAAACAGTAGGGGGTGACCAATATTTTTTCGTGCTAGATGTTTTATTCCCAAGATGAGTGTTTATTCACTTCTCATTGCATGAGAGGATGGCGGTAATAGGGATGCCCAGACCTGAAATGAAAGAAAGATAAAAAGAAAAAATTACTTTATGTTGTTAAATAATAAATTCCATGGAAAGTGTTGGTATGGAAGGCAACCGTGGATTCGGCTAGCCATGGAAAGTGAAAGTATGGTGGAAAAAGGAATAAACTTTATTTTCTGTTTGGGAACTGCCTATGATATATCTAGCATGGAAAGATATTGAAATCTCTTAGTCGTTTTTGTTGACAGGAAAGGCATGCCACCCAAAATATTTTTTCTCATTCAATTTAAACACTTGAGCTCTGGTACCTCTACAAATCCTACTTCCCTCTATGAAGGGCCTATCTATTTAATTTATGCACTTTTATTTTTCAATTTGAGTCTCCATCTTCCCTTATAAAAGCACCAACTAGGAGGCACTATGATCGTACTTGAGCATTAGGTGTAGCTAATATTTGAGTGGGTATTGTGAATGGATCAATGATTGATCATGATGGGCTAGGGATAACTTGCTTTAGGGACTCTTTGATTTGTAGGATTTTGAAAACATGGGAATAGGAAAAGTATAGGGTTAGTGACATGTCCACTTGAATCATATAGGATTAGCAATGAGTGTTTGATGGCACACGAAAAACAAAGGAATTGTAAAAACAGGTTGGAGTGGATGTTAGATTTCCTATGAAATGTAGTTCAAATGATTCCATAGGAAAAAAAATTCCTATGGGATTCAATCCTATGAATAAAAGGAGCAACATAGGAAAAAATCCTAAGGGTTTCAATCCTGTGGAAATCCTATAAAATTCGTTTGAATCAAAGGAGCCCTTAGCGTTGATATTTTGAAAAACATGGTTCCTTGTTGATATGCTTGAGTATTAAAGTTTTCATATCAAAATAATACTATTGCTTTGAACCATTTAAAAGTCCAAATGTCCATGCTACAAAGAAAATAATATATTATGAACATGTTAGGCAGCATTCCACATCAAAAATTCTGTTTTTATCATTTACCTACTCGGGGACGAGTAGGAATTAAGCTTGGGGATGCTGATACGTCTCCAACGTATCTATAATTTTTGCTTGTTCCATGCTGTTATATTATCAATCTTGGATGTTTTACAATCATTTGATAGCAACTTTATATCATTTTTTGGGACTAACCTATTGACATAGTGCCAAAGTGCCAGTTGTTGTTTTTGCTTGTTTTTTACTTCGCAGAATCAGTACCAAACGGATCCCAAATGCTACGGGAATTTTGTAGAGATTTTTTATGGACCAGAAGAGTCAAGATGGGTGAAAGAACAATAGAAGAGGGGCCCAGGGTAGACACCCTCCACCAGGACGCGCCAGAGGCCCCTAACGTGACCTGGTGGAGGGTGCCCACCTCGGTACCCCCCCCCCCCTCAAAAGACTATTCTCCCTATGAATTCCCAAATATTTAGGAAACCCTAGAGGAGTTGACGAAACACAATTCCACCCGCTGCAAGTTCCAGAACCTTGAGATCCAATCTAACACCATCACGGAGGGATTCATCTTCATCATAGGTGCCTCTTCGATGATGCGTGAGTAGTCCACCACAGACCTACGGGTCCATAGGCAGTAGCTAGATGGTTTACTCTCTCTCTATGATTCTCAATACAATGGTCTCTTGGAGATCTACTTGATGTAATGACTTTTGTAGTGTGTTTGTTGGGATCCGATGAATTTTGAGTTCATGATCAGTTTCTATCCATGAATATGATTTGAGTCTTCTTTGATATCTTATTTGTATAATTACTTATAGCATCGTATTTATTCTTCGAATCTTTGGTTTAGTTAGGCCAACTAGTTCGATTTTTCTTGCCATGGGAAGAGGTGCTTTGTGACGGGTTTGATCTTGCGGTGCTCTCCTAGTGACAGAAGGGGCAGCAAGACACGCATGTACCGTTGCCATTAAGGATAAGAAAATGGGGTCTATTTCTACATGAATAGATCTGGTCTACATCATGTCACTGTTCTTATTGCATTACTCCGTTTTCCCATGAGCGTAATACACTGGATGCATACTGGATAGCGGTCAATGTGTGGAGTAATAGAAGTAGATGCAGAATCGTTTCGGTCTACTTATCTTGGACGTGATGCCTATATAATGATCATTGCCCGGATATCGTCATGATTATTTGATCTTCTATCAATTGCCCAATAGTAATTTGTTCATCCACCGGTGTTATACTCATGAGAGAAGCCACTAGTGAAACCTACAGGTCCCGGGTCTACTTTTCCGACATATTGTTTTCCGATCTACTATTTTGTATTTTTGTTTTCAGATCTATTAATTCAAAAAATCCGAAAATACCTTGCTGCACTTTTTGTTTACTTATTTTATTTTGTGTTCTTGTGAGATTTGTTTCCCAAAACTATCATTAACTAACCTATCTTATTACTGTAGAGAGATTGACAACCTTTCTTTCACGTGGGTTTGAAGTATTTGTTATTTGTGTGTAGGTGTTGTTTACGTGGGTGCATGATCTTCCTCTACGTATTGATACCTTGGTTCATAACTAAAGGAAATACTTACCGCCGACGTGTTGCATCATTCCTTCCTCTTTGGGGAAATACTGACGCAATCTCAAGCCACGTAAGTGGAATGGCCCCGCGTCAGCTGAACCAAAAATTGCCTGAAACATTCCCCACATGTGACGTCCTTACAAACACCACGAGTTGGACTAGACGACGACGTGCTTGTCGGTGAGCATCATCTTGATGAACAAAGGAGGAGTCCAAGGAGGAAGGGGACGAGGAGGCCCTCGAAACAACGACACTGGGACGGTGTGCGGAGAGCAGGATGCAAGGGGATGTGGGTGCAATAAGTAGGCCTCATGAAATAGTGGTGAAGGAGGCGAGCCGACAGTAACAGACCTCCACCATGATCGATAGAGAGGAAAATGTGGGATGGCATCGCCCCTTCGTGTCACCCAAAAGATATGCGTTGTGTGTCACGTACATGTTTGACATTTCTAAAAATCGACAAAACGGTGTTCTGGTTTAGCAGTTCAATGGGTTGTCATGGACAAGAGGCCCAATTTACCAAAATTCTTTGATTTTTTTCCTCTAGAGTAGCATCTCTCTAGGACTTCTGCCCACTTGTATTATTAAACATGGTCTAGACGAGAATGCAGTACAGACTAGACAACCAAGGATAACCCGATCATGATTTCGACAACTAACAATGCACAGGGTGAGAGGACTAGGGAATGGTTCAAATTTACCATCCTAAATTAAAGAAAGACAATTCTTTTGTTGAGGTTTCTCTCTCCCCTATCTTAACATTTATCCAATGTGACACTATTAAGGTAGCACCATTATATGTGAAAATGAATAGATTTGAACATTTTCTGAAACTTCAACATAAAATGAATGGGATGAGGAAATATTTCACAAAATTATTTTCATGATGCCTAGACATGGCAAGCCATGCTAAATAGCATGACGACTTGGCTTTAGACACCGGATAGGAACCTTTGGCCTATGGTTATATATACACCCTATTTGGAGAAAAATAAAAAATAAAAATATCCACAAATATTTTTTAAATAAACTTAACTTTTTATTGTACTTGTAGAAATTTTCAGCAAAAGAAAGAAACGTTGATTTCTTTCACGGAAAAAATCGACCAAAATAGTGTGAATAGTGACCTATATTAGAAAATATTTTTTCTTTTTTCGCCTTGAAGCCAAAAATGTTTTTTACTCATGAAAATTTATATGCTCGTGCAAAAGAAAGTCAATTTTATTCTAAAAAACTTTTTTTAAATAATCCCATATCACGTGTATATACACGTAAAAACCAAAGGGTGTCTCCCAAAAGTAGGGATGGCAAGGGGTAGGGTATGGGTGGGTACAACCTTTTTCTGCCCAAACCCATACCCATGGAAACATTCTGTACCCACCTATTTCAATACCCATGGGCATAAAATGGCACCCATGCCCGTACCCATTGGGTATCCTATGCCCAATGGGTATCCAGTGGGTACAATATATGACATTTTTTAAAGGTAGATAAATGGTTTTCAAATTCAAGTGATGATGGGCGAGGAGTACAACACTGACACAAACTTCTACGGTGGTGAACCTTGAAGGCATCAATGGAGTATGTGGTTGGTGAAAGACCGGTGCAATGGGAGGTGGTGGTGGGAATGAGGGATCGCAGGGTCAAGAGTTGGACAGAAGTCCAATAGCAAAGAGTCGGGATTTCATCTTTTCGATGAGTCACATAGGACGTAAGAGGAGCGGCGAGCATGTGATTACGGGTCTATGAGCTATGACCTGTTTAAGGAATCAAGACTTAGGGTGCGCCAAGGAGTTGGATGTTAACCCCACATGTCAAAGGAGTTATTTTTAATTATGAACTTTTTTGGGTATCCATTGGGTTACTCATGGGCGTAATTTCATACCCATACCCTGCCCATATATTTTGCGGGTATGGATACCCATTATCCATGGGTATAAAATCTCTCAAGTTATTCCCATGCCCGCTGTTTTCGGGTAGGGTACCCGCGGGTACCCATACCCATGGGCAAAACTGCCATCCCAACTCAAAAGCAAGGGTGGGCTAGGAATTCTTAACCTGGGATTGCAAATGAGGTCGTTCTCATGAAACACCTCAATAAATTTTACAACACAAAAGACATTTCCTGGGTGCAACTTATTTGGAATTCTTATTATTTTCAAAGGGTGCCCCATGACACTTCTATATGTAGCTCCTTTTGGTGGAGAGATGTATCCAAACTCATGGATAAATTCATGTATGAAATGATGGCTAAAGTACAATGTGGAAATTCTGTTCTTTTTGGTTCTGATTCATGGGAGCTTGCTGGCAACTCAGTACAACTACATAAAAGATTTCAAAGACTATACTCCTACTGCTAAGACAAATCTATTTCAGTTAGAAAAGTCCTTGACTATGGTAATTTAACCACAATGTTCTCATTGCCTCTATATGAAAGAGCCTACCAGGAGCTCAACCATCTCTCTACACTGCCGACTGATCTTAATGTGAATCACCTTCTACGAGATCAATGGTGTTGGAATCAGGGCACTACATCTGGTTACACTGCTACAAAATATTGTTCTTTCATGCAGTAGCCCATTGTTGCCAATCCTTTGCTCAACTGGGTTTGAAAGGAGTTGTTGCACCATGTCTATATGTTTGCTTAGATGGTTATCATGGACAGAATCAATACAAAGGACGTGATAGAAGACATGAGAGGATTGATGATGGACTTGAATGTGTGTTATGCCTCACTGGGATACTTGAAGACAGAAACCATCTTTTCTTTCAGTGTAACTTTAGTCTCAGGATTTGGAGCTATCTGCAGATTCTTTGGCCCTAGAGCCAAAACATGGTAGAGATTGCTACTGGAGCGAGAAAGGACTTCAATAAACCTTTCTTTGCTCAGGTGGTCTTCCTAGCTTGGTGGAACATTTGGAAAGTTAGGAATGACAAGGCTATCAGGCACATCAAGCCAACTTTCACGCAATGGGAGAATGGTTTTGTTCATGACAACACCTTACTCACTCATAGAATCAACAACAAATTCAAGGACACCTTGCTAAGATGGATATATTTTCTTCCCCCTGATTCCAGGAACTTTTTTTATTTAATAGGTTAGTTTTCTTTTTTCTTTCTTCGGTCCTCTCCTTGAGGACTTTGTAAACTATGTACATGTACTATTTTTTGTTCTTGGCAATAAAATGATGTGGGGCATTAGCCGTGCAGTCTCCCTTGGTAAAAAACGGTATTTCCCTTGAGACACCATGCTACACAGGGGCCCGCCTGTCATTGAACTGAACTAGTCAGCCATTATGAGCTTCGTAGTAGCATCCATGTGCCACGCTCTATGTTATATGTGGCCAAACGGGCCGGTCCAACTAGGCCAGCCCATTGGCACGCCGGCACAGCCCGTCATGGGCGAGGCACGACACGGGCTAACAGACCGGAACCGACATGCGACATGCGTTGGGCCGTGCCTGCGCCCGAAGGCGAGGCACGCGGACGGCACGACAGACCCATTTATTTATTTTATTTTATTTTTACATACACATATATACTAAAATATATCCTAATATGCCTATAAATAGTCAAACATACTAGAAAAATGCAACCTAGCGAGCTAAACGTGCCATGGGCTGCCCGTTTATTAGTTGGGACGTGCCTGGGCTG
Organism: Hordeum marinum; assembly: GCA_022496015.1. Classification (NCBI taxonomy): domain Eukaryota; kingdom Viridiplantae; phylum Streptophyta; class Magnoliopsida; order Poales; family Poaceae; genus Hordeum; species Hordeum marinum. Next base: position 156,013,958 of record CM039677.1, read on the forward strand.
GAGGCAGACCTGGCCAAACGGGCCGGGCCGTCATGACCCGCCAGGCACGTTTAGTAAATGGGTCGTGTGCTAGTCCGTGGGCTGCGCTTTCAGGCCCAGACACAACCTGATTATTAAACGGGTGTGCACGTTGGCCCGTTTAGCACGCTGGGCTATACATTTTTAACCTGTTGGGCTCATTTTTAAACATACTGGATTGCATTTTAAGGATATATATTTAAAAAAATCTAAAAATACATAAACAAAATAAATAAACGGATCGTGTCGTGCCGGCCCACGTGACCAGCCTTCAGACCGAGGCATGGCCCAAGGCGTGCCGCATGTCAGGATCGGCTCGTTTACGATCATACCATGCCTGACCCATGACAGACCGTGTCGACATACTCGCGGGTCGGCCTGGTTAGCCCGGTTGGTTTGGCCAGCTATAGCTGAAGGGCATAGCACGTGGGTAACTGATTTGTAATTATACTGAGCAAATTTAATATTACTGCCACGACTGAAATAAAAAATACACTCATTAGTCATTACACCGGACGGCGGAAAGCTACTGTACATTTGGTTCTTCACTCTCGCTACACCAACAGATTGCACACCAAGTGATTTTTCTGTATAATTCTATCTCCCGACAATCGAAGAGCGAGAGTTGCCGTCATCCGAGGGATCCCAGCCCAGCGTGGAGTTGTATACCGCTGACAGCGTCGCGAACACCACGTCCATGGACGGCCGCCCCCGGGGCTCCCTCGCCACGCACCGCACCGCCAGCGCCGCCACAGCAACGGCAAGGTCCAGCGGGTAGTCGCCGTGCAGCCGCGGGTCCATGAACGCTCGCACCTTGCCGCGCGCGTCCTCGTCGTCCACGACCAGTCTCTCCGCTGACTCCCACAACAGCGTCTCCCCTCTTTTGTCGCCGCCGTCGAACGTCGCCTCCCTCCCAGACAGCAGCTCGAGGAGGATGACGCCGAAGGCGAAAACGTCGAGCTTGGGCGTGATGAGGCCGTGCTCCAGGTACTCCGGGGCCAGGTACCCCTGGGTGCCCACTACGTGGCGGGTGAGCTGCGCGGCGCCGCCGTCGGCGCCCGTGGGGACCGACCGCGCCAGCGCAAAGCTTGACACCTTGGCGCGGAGGTCGGCATCAAGGAGGACGTTGCTGCTCTTGAGGTTCTTGTGCACGCACGGCGGGTTGGTGTAGTGATGGAGGTAGTTGAGGCCGTCGGCGACGTCGAAGGCCGCCTGCACGCGCTTCTTCCACACGAGGGTGGCGCCGCAGCCGTGGAGCCAGTCGCTGAGCGCGCCGTTCTCGGCGAACTCGAAGACGAGGTAGGTGTCGCCGTGGTGGACGCAGAGACCGGAGAGGCGGACAAGGCTGGAGTGGTTCACGCGCGTCAGGATGCCCACCTCGCCGCTCACATCGCCGGCCACCCGCTTCACGGCCGCCGCGTCGCCGTTGATCTCCGCGCGGTACACGGACGCGTTCTTGACCCTCCGGTCCTCCGAGAACCCCGCCGTCGCCTTCTCGAGTTCGGAGTACTTGTACACGGTCAGGGACTCCACCGCCGCGCGCGCGTCGGTGGCGACCAACGCCGATGAAGACAGGGAGATCATCGTAGACGACGATGTATGCTTGCCCGAGGTAAGAGCGTCGTAATCCGCCGACGAGGGCACGTCGAGAACCACCTTGCTCCCCCCAACGCCTGGCCGGGGCCACCGCCGACGGACACATAACAACATCAGGCCAATAAGACCCGCCATCGCAAGAACGCCGACACCGACACCGACCCCGACGGCAATCCACTTCCCGCTGCCAGACGCCGGCTGCTGCTGGGCCTGCGGTGGCGCCGTTGCGACCGGCGGCGCCGGCGACACGAGCATGTCCGGCGTGGGCGCGCTCTTGAGCGGGATGAGCAGAGTGGTGAAGGGGAATATGATCTCTCTAGCGGTGAGGTTGTTGGCCTGGAACACGGCCTGGGCGTCGACGCGAAAGCGGTCGGCGATGGCCGAGACGCTGTCGCCCCACGTGACGAGGTAGGTGAGCAGGTGCCTGACCCCAGCGGCGGCCTGTGCCGGCGAGGGGCACGCGCAGCGGATCGGCACGGTGAGGTTGTTCCCGGCGACGAGGTCGCGGCTGCCGTGCCTGGGGTTCTGCGCGAGGAGCGCCTGGCAGGTGGTGAGGCCCTGGTAGGTGTTGTTGGCGATGATGAAGTAGGTCTCGCCGCGGAACTCGATGGTGTGGCTGGAGTTGTGCTGGTAGTAGCCGCGCGGAGAGCAGCCACAGGGGACCGGCGCCAGCACGAGGCGGGAGTCGGCGAGCGGGGAGACGGGGGGAACGCCGTTGGCGTCCGCGACGGCAGCCGGGTCGGAGCCGAGGAGGTAGGAGATGGAGACGGCCGTGCCATAGTACGGCGGGGAGGAGCGGAAGACGACGTAGGTGGCACAGGGGGCAGCCAAGGCGGTGGCGTTGCAGACGTAGCCGAGCACAGAGCTGCCATTTCTGCCGTAGCAGTTGGTCTGCGCATTGGCCTCGTACTGCTGCTGCCCACGAGCAACGGCGAGGATGGCGAGGAGCGCGAGGGCCGCCATGCGGAAGGCGAGCCCCTGCTTGCCCGGCGGAGCGGCCATTGCTTTGGGAGGATGGGTCGGGGTGGGAGTGTGGCACTGTGGCTGGCGTTCGCAGCCGGGTGGTACGATGGACGGACGGAATTAAAGGTGGCTATGCTTTCCTCTTTCCACTGGGTGGTTGCTGCAGAGCGTAGACTAGAGCTGGAGCTAGAAGACGGGTCAACGGGGTAAGGAGTCAATCTTTTCGCTCGCTCGTGTTCGAGTCTTCCATTTCGGAAAAAAAGATGCCACGAGATCAGGTTTTTCTTCGTCAGGATAGACCTCACAACGTCAACCGCGAGTCACCTCGCAACGACCTCGGCGCTGGCAGCAAACGCCATCCGGGCCTTGGCAAACTCTAATGCGATGTCTGTTTTATCCGGATTTCATCTATTTAAAAATAATAATAAAGACGCGTTCGTCTGTATTTATAGATGGACATGCCGTACGTTCAATTCATGTCTTTATTTTAGTCGCATCTCCTTCGTTCGAGGTCACAAGCATAAAATAAAGTATAGCAAATAGTTTAAAACCAACATATCAAATAGCTCCACATCCAAAATAGTCTTACAACCCAACTGAAATAAAAACAATATCAAATAGTCTTACAACCAAATAAAAAAAAGCATGAAAAGAAATTAAATCGATAGATCTACTGGTGCCAATGTGGGTCCACATGTGCTTAACCAAGTCATTCTAGAGCTGGACATGAGTATGCCAATCACGCATTTGACGATGTAAATGGACAAATTGTTCAAAGGTTGTAGGAGGTGGCTGCTCAGACTCAACATTTTCACTCTGGAAATCAAACCCTTGATCTCAACATTTTCACTCTGGAAATCAAACCCTTGATCGTAGATACTATCACCAAGCTCGTCCTCCACGATCATGTTATGCATGATCACACAAGCAGTCGTCACCTTCCAAAGCTTCTGATTGCTCCATGTTAATGCAGGGTTGTGAACGATACCCCCATTGAGACTATAGCACACCAAAAGAACGCTCCACATCTTTCCTTGCACTCTCCTGCATTTGGTCAAAACTCTGTCTCTTCTCTCCTTGCGGATTGGATATGGTCTTCACAAGAGTGGACCAGATATATATCATCAACTCGGTATTATTCCTTATTGTAATGATGGCCATTGATCTCAAAGTTGATCTCCAGAGAGTGGCCTTCTGCAAGCCTTGCAAACACTCGAGAACGTTGAAGAACACTAATATCATTGTGAGAACCAGCCATGCTAAAGAAAGAATGTCACGTCCACAGATCTTGTGAAGCCACCGCTTCAAGCATGACAGTGGCACTATGGCACCTTTCACACGCCCATTGTACTGCCCCTGCCAAACAAATGGAGAGTTCTTTCACTTCCAATGCATTCAATCTATACTACCAAGCATGCCCAGAAAGCCCCTATCGGCATTGATCGCCAACAACCTTTGTGTATCAACGACAGTTGGCTCTCTCAGGTTCTTAGGGCCGAACACTGCCACCACGGTCTTGCAGAAACTATACATTGAGGGAGGCATGTGGACTCACTCATACGCACATACTCATCCACAAAATCACCAGGAATTCCATATGCAAGCATGGAAATAGCCGCATTGCATTTCTAGTAAGAAGAGAAGCCAAGCTTGCCAAGGGCATCCTCTTTGCACTCAAAATATGGGTCATCTCCTACCACTCCCTCCCAAATACGGTTGAACACATGTCTCGCCATATGGAAGCAGCGATGAAATTTCTCTGGTTTGAAGAGTGAGGTATTCTCAAAATAATCGACATAGAGAAGGGTGTGGTATCTCTCCCTATTGTGGTTCAAGGCCCGAGCATGGCTGGGGATTATCGTGTAACGAGGCCGCTCCCTATGAATGTGGTCATGGACGACCAATGGAGCTGCCAGAAGCTCTTCATCATCCGAGGACGAATCATCCGATGAACAAATGAGGTTGTGAAAGAAATAGTCATCCCCGCTATCCATGATACCTTGTGATCAAAGCGGCGAAAACCTTGCGGTCGTGGTGGGGACGCAGCCGGAAAGAGGAAGTCGAGGAAGCGAAAGAGGTTTGTGTTGGTGGGTAGGCGCCCTGTGGCAATGAAGAGCATGTTGGAAGTTGTCATGGTCGACGGTCGATGCCGGCGGTCGTAGCTTCTCTGCCACCGGCAACAAGGAACCACAAACATCAACCAAAAGCTCTACCAAAACCCGGGCATGGGCTGACTATGACATAGCATGGTTGTGGGGCGGACGACCTTGATGAAACGCGACACAATCGGGAAGGGGGGTGGCGGCGATGATGGCAGGGGTGAAGGTGAAGGGTAGGGGAAGAGGAAAATGGTTGTCTTCCCGGAGGGTGGGCCAAGGGGACTAGGGCACGCGTCGCACATGTCCACGCGTGTCCATTCGACAACAAACGTGTAACAGCCCGGGACCGACGCTTCAGAAGATTCCCCTTTTATTTCCATTCTCGTTTGTGTTTCGTTTGGTTGCTGCATTCATCATTGCATCATTCGCATCAGTTGCATAGCATCGCCACTTGTTTTCGAAAAAACTTGCATCCGTGAGTAGCTGTTGGTTCTCTCTGTTCTTGTCGTTGCCCGCTTCGAGACCAACAACACACGCACGCGCCCGCGACATCGATAAAATATTATTTTTAAAGGCATGCTAAAAATATTTCCGGATTGGGTCGAAAGTTGGCGGGCGGTCTTATTATAGTGTAGGTAGGCTGCCTGCCAAATTTCATTGCATTCTGAGTTCGTTTGATACCCGAACGGTCAACCGTAGCAGTGCGGTCATCGGTTATTCGTCGGACGTTTTTCGCTGTTTAAAACTCGTGTCGCGGGCCTCCATTCTCTCTCTATTCTCAGACTTAGCCCACTACACACGCAGCCCACCACCCTTGCCCCGATCCGGCCGTCCGATTGCCATCGCACGACCGAACTCGGCCATGAAAACCCCCTGACCCTAAATTCTAGCTATAAAAGGAAGGCCTAGCCCTCCTAATTACGAAACCCTAGCCCTTCCCTCATTTTCCGCCCCCAATCCTCAGCCACCGACAGCAGCCTCCCCTCGCGCGTCCCGCCGAGGCCCATCTGGAGGCCTGCCCTGGGCCCGAACCGCCCTGCCGCCCGAGCTCCCTGCTCATCCGAGCCCCGCGCCCGCCGACACCTCGCTGGCCACCGCACCCCGCGGCAGAGCACCGCTGTCCAGGCCCGAGGCCACCTCTCATCTTGTTGCCGACCCTGGGAGCCACTGCTCACCGAGCATCGCCGCCGCCCGTAGCTCCATGGGAGCCCGCTTCCCCGTCCTCCCTCGCCTTCGCTGGTGAAGCCACCGGCGCCTCGCCCCCCTGAAGCCGCCGCCGCTCGTCCCTGTCGTGCGAGGGCGACGGGCCTCGCTTCGCGCTTGAGCGCCGCTCGCGTTGATCGCTACCGCTCCGCCTGGGTCGGCCTCCCCAAGGCCCAGCTCGCCTCAGCCTCGCCTCGGCCCACCCCGCCTCTCCTCTAACCGGGCCAAGCCCACGAGGTGAGCCGCCAGCCTAACACCCCTGCCCCCGTGCACCGTTTAGCTATCCAGCGCCCATGTCCTGTTGGGCCAGATCTCAGAATCGGCCCGAGGCATGTTTTTTTGTCATCCTGCGAATTTACTAATAAACCAGTGAATAATAAAATTGCAGATTAGACCCTCAACTTCATGCATTTAATAACTTTTCAACCGTGCATCGGATGAGAATAATTTATATGTGTAAAGTGACTAGAATTCCATTTAGATTCACAATTTCAAACTCTCACATGTGTTTAAAATGTTTAACGTGCTATTATAATGCCATTTGCGTAAATGCCATGTTAAAATGATTTGTTCATAACTAATTAACCGTAGCTCCGTTGAAAACGTTTTACATATGTAAGTTGACTAGAAAATTGTGTAGAATCTCATGATGAAATTTATTTTGCTGTTTAACAACTCTAAAATATGGTTAGTACAGATCTGGACCAAATTCATATTATGCTTATGCGGGCATTTCGGAAATGCTATATGTTGCTTCCGACCCCGTTTAAAATGCCTAGATGATATAGTTGTTCATGCTTCACCTCTTGCCATGTTTAACAATATTTAATATTGATGAGTACCTAAACGGGAGTGAACTAAATAATTCAAACGTGGATTTGCATATTGAGCTTCACTTTAATGTGTAGTAGTTGTTTGATGTGATTTGCCATGCCTTGCATATTTAAACTGGACATGCATCATATTTCTTTGCGCATCATGTCATGCATATGTTGTGGTGCTATCGCGTGTTGATTGTTGTTTTTGGTTTGCTTCTTCTCGATAGATTTCTGAAAGCATTCGGAGTGTGAGGATTCGTTCGACTATGTTGGCTCGTCTTCTTCATGGATTCGTTCTTCTTCCGAGCGGGATCTTAGGCAAGATGACACATTTCCCTGGATACCACTACTATCATTGCTATGCTAGTTGTCCCGCTTTTGTCGTTATGTCTCGCTACCTACCACTTGTTTGTCAAGCCCCCAACATTGCCATGATAAGCCTCTAACCCTGCCCCCCACCTTCCTAGCAAACCTTTGTTTGGCTATATTACTGCTTGCTCAGCGCTTCTTATAGTGTTTCTAGTTGCAGGTGCAATTGCTTGCTTGTGACAACATGGACATTCTTTTGTTATCACAATATTATTGCTATTTAATTTAATGCACTTATACACTTGGTAAAGGGTGGAAGGCTTGGCCTTTTGCCCGATGTTTTGTTCCACTCTTGCCGCCCTAGTTACTTGTGAATCAGTGTTATGTTCCATAGTTGAGCGCTCCTAACATGCTCGGGGTTGTTATGGGGACCCCTTGATTTTCGTGTTAGGATAAAGCTTGTCTGGCAAGGCCCAACATTGGTACTACATTTGCCTAATAACTAATAAAATTGCATAAGGACCCACCGGCACCCGCGGATAATTAATCAACAACCCGGGCCAATGCTTCTCATGAGTGTTGGTCCAAAATAGAGCACTGTGCGGGGCCAACCCGGGGCAACTCGGGAGATTTCTATCAGGCCACCGTACACTAGCTTATCCGTCGTGTCCTGAGAACGAGATACGCGGCTCCTATCGGGATCCTCGACACGTCGGGAGGCCTTGCTGGATTTGTTTTACCTTTCTCAAACGTCTTGTGTGAGGAACTCTGGTCTTCTTCGGGCTATCTCGAGGTGTCAGATTTCCTTTGGAATTGCCTAGGATGATCACGAGATCCGTGGTCAGGGTTATTCCCGCGGCGTGTGGTTAATTTGTGATGGATGAGTTGGAGCACCCCTGCAGGGTTAAATCTTTTGGAAAGCCATGCCCTCGGTTATGTGGCAAACTTGGAAACTTTGTTTAACACCCGGTCATATTAAACTTGAAGTAAACTCAAATAAAATACACCAACTTTGTGCGTAACCCTGACTGTCTCTTCTTGCGAGTCCTTATCCGAGAGAGAACACAGTGGGGTTATGTTTGTCGTAAGTAGGTGTCCAAGATCAGTTAGTGATCATTACTAGTTCACGTCTGTTATTCATAGACCACCATACTTTAATTTCTGTATTCGTAAGTTAGCCACTCAATTAAATGCTTAGTTGCTTGTTGCAGCTTCACCACTTAACCATACCTCACCCATTAAGCTTTAATAGTCTTGATACCCTTGGAAATGAGATTGTTGAGTTCCTCTGGCTCACAGATTACTACAACAACAGTTGCAGGTACAGGTAATGCGATGATTTGACGTGAGAGCAATGCTTGTTTGAGTTGGAGTCCTTCTTCTTCATCAATCTAGGATGGGTTCCAGGCGGCAGCCTAGGATAGCAAGGATGGATGTCATTTTGTCGTTTGTTTTCGTCTGTAGTCGGACCCTGCTCTTCTGTATGATGTTTGAATATGTTGTTGTATTGATGTGATCTTGATGTAGCTCATGGCGAGTGTAAGCCAATTCCATATACTCATCTCTTCTACACATGTACTTTTAATGATATCCATTCTTCCAACACGATGAGATGCGCTTCTATCCCTGTTGAGGCCCTCGTTCCAAAATAAGGATAGGATCGCATCTTGCGCGTGACAAAACGTGGCCCAAAGTTGGTCCGGAATGTGTCAAAAGCGGACCAAAAACGGACATTTGTCCATTTGCTCCCACGTGTTGGGCCGTCTGTTCTGTCTGTTTACCCCCAAACGGACATAGACAGACCATTTGTGGTCATGCATTGGAGTTGGCCTTAGAGCAACTCCAGCTAGTTGACCCATACGAATGCCCACTTTGTCCGTTTTTTGTTCGTTTGGGTTGGTCAAGTGAACTTTCATGTCCGTTCTTTTATTTGGGTCATCGTGCATCTAACCCTGACCGATCCATTTTCTTTATGTGCACCACGTAAATAAAAGAATGCAAATTTGAACTTAATACTAATTAAACATTAAAATGACACACAACCGCCCGTCAAAATTCACATTTACATTAATTAAACATAAAAAACTTAATACTAATTAAACATTAAAACCGCGCACTGGCCTAGGTGTCCCTACGGTACCCTAGGCGTCCGAGCCAGGACCGGTGAAGTCCACCAACTCCGGCACTTGCCCTCCCCAAGGAAAGACCATCTCCCATGCACTGGCTGCATTCTGCGCAGACTGTTACGCCGTCGGAGGGCCTCCTTCACCACAAGCACGACACTCCTCCTCCTCCCGGCGTGCCTCCTCCTGATCACGTGCCCAGCGAGCACGACGCTCCTCCTCCCTGCGCTCTGCCTACATGAAGCGCTTGGCATCCTCCAGCGCTCGAGTTACGTCGCCTCCTGCGTTGGCGTAGCCCCGAGCCAAATGGAGGGCCTGCTGATCCACTCGTGCAGGCGGCCCTGCCATTCATACCTCTCCTCCGTCGGATGGGGCGGCAACGACGGGAAAGGATTGGCCTTTGATGTCAGGAGCCTTGGCGACGATGGAGGTAGGATGCAGTCACTAGAGGTCGACAAAGCGAATGCCTCTGCCACCATGCTTGGTACTCAGCCTCCTCCTCCTTCTTATTGCGGTGCTCCTGGGCTTGCTCCTTGGCGGAGACCTGCATGGCCGTCGCCAACGAGGCCTGGTAGGCGGCATCCTCCTCCTCCGGCTTGGCAACGGGGGCGGTGGGGGGTTAGTGTGGTGGAAATAAACATTGTGTCAGCGTTGCTCCTCATGCTCTATGGCAAATCAAACCTCCCATTGGGGTGAGCCCGATGCAAAGCGGGCACTCGGCGTTGTTCCAGCGTCAGGAGTTCCCGGCGCACCTCCTTGGCGTGCGCCCACCATGACCGCGGCACCGCCTACATAGGGATATGCTGCGGATCCAAGTGCCAATTGTGCGGCAACGTCACATCTAGGTGCGAGACTGGCTATCGGTATTGCCAGTGCCATCGCTCCTGGTGGACCGGAATGTGCAGCCTCCCCTGCATCAAGTGTGCCGATGACGCTGACGGAAGAGGTGCATTGAAGGAGCTTGTTTCGGCGGCCATATTTCCGTTGCCGCTTAAGATTCTGATGGCGCTTGCTTGCTAGAGCTTTTATCGTAGGCGAGGGTGTAACCGCTGGATGTGGACGAGAGTGGCATTGGATGGGCCCCCCTCCGCCCGCCCGCACGAATGCATTATAAAAGAATGCCTCCCATAGCTTCCTGTCGTTGTTGCGTGTACCCACGATAGGTGGCGGCCATATATAAGACCCAGTGGGGCAGTTGGCCGCCTGAGAGTTTGGGATGCGGCATACACCAAGGGGGCATGCGTGGCATCTATTTCGTGTCCGCGTTGACGCAAACATGACGAAAATTTGGGCCTCAAATGCATCGTGTTGACGTCCTACGAACACGAATTAGGTTTGGGTCGGCGCATTAGGGCGACACTTTTTTATGTTTTGACCTAAATGGACACACACGGACGATTTGGGTCATCCCGTTGGAGTTGCTCTTACAACATACGTTCATCGCTTGTCACCGATTAGCTCTGCAACAGTGTCACACATGATTCATGAATAAAAATAAGCGTCGACCTGACCTTTAATCGCCATGGTCACCGTCGAGGAGGACACCTGCCAGTGGGCTCCAACATGACATGCGGTATGCAAAAATTATTGATAAGCTAATATATATATTGGTTATTGTTATGTAGTACGATGTAATGTCCATGGTATATACATATGACACATTTGGTCCCCTACATACGACCCAATCAGACCTGAGCGAGATTAAAAAACCTGTTTAGTTGCATACAGGGAGGCTTGGCTCGTATCGGGAGGAAACTTAAAGCATCCTAGATCCTTGCTCATTGAGAACACTTGAATTTGCCGTTTCTAGCAAGTCAGGCTGAGTCGAATGAAAAAGTAAGACACGACATAGGGCGTGGTACAAGGTCAGGACATAAATGGCGGGAGGAGGAAATCAACGAAGGTGGTATGCCATGAAATATAGCCTCACTGCCATATACTTACTCATTGTTGGTGTCCTAGACAAGGGGATGTGCTACTTGTAAACTACGTTGGGTTTTTCCCTAAAGAGGAGGCATGATGTAGTACAGTAGAAATAATTATTTCCCTCAATGAGAACCAAGGTTATCAAACCAATAGGAGACTCATGCAAACTCCCTTATGCAACAATCACACACACAGAAACAAACACTTGCACCCAACGCAGGAAAGAGGGTTGTCAAGCCCCTTGAACTCGTTACTTGCAAGGATTAACTTTTGATAGATAGATAATATAAATATAAAAAGTAAATACAAAAAATAAAAGGCAGTGAGGTATTTTTGTTGTTTTAATATATATGGTTAGGTAGACCCGGGGACATAGTTTTCGCTAGAGGCTTCTCTCTTGAACGTAGCATACGATGGATACACAAATTACTGTTGGGCAACTAACATAATAACACATATTTATGACATGTTATTCATGGCAATGATCATCTATATATGCATCATGTCCATAAACAAGTAGACCAAAACGATCCTGCATCTACTACTTTTACTCGAGTTCGAGAGTGCTTCTATGCTTGCCTCTCTAGGCATTAAGTTCATGACAAACAGAGTAATGCTTGGAGGAAGGTGACATGATGTGACGCCCCCATTTTGATCGTATGATAACCATACACACAAGTACGCACAATGAGATTAGGGACACACTGGAAGATATCACAACACAACTCTAGACACAAATTAAAGTCATACAAGTTCATATTACAAGCCAGGGTGATACGGGGCAAGACCCGTGGTGGTCGATCTTTCACGAATTGGAGGGGGGAAACACGAAGAACACGGGGGAGAACAAGAGGAAACACTCAGGAGCAAACTTGATCACACATCAACTAGGTCCATAACATCACAATTGGTACAAGATCCCAAATCAACAAACAAAACAAATAGCGGTAGTGTACTCTCACTCCGGAGGAGGAGCCTTGAATCCATGGGGCATCTTCCCTCTAGAGGGGCCTTGGCATCACTTGGATCTACTCCCAAAGGAGGGCAAACTCCCTAGGAGAAGCAAGTAATGGAGCTAAGCTCGAGAACAAACATTAGCAAAACCTAACTTGAGGTGGAAGAAGAGTATATATAGTCTAGGGGCGAAGGGGTAAGTGAAAGAGTACATGGGCTCCGGAAGTTCTGGGCTCCGGAAGTTCTGGGTTGGTTCCGGGCGGGTTCCGGGCTTTCTCGATTGTTGGCGCGGGCTTCGGTGGCTGGGCAGATGGAGGGCCGAAAGTTCTGGGCCGACCGGAAGTTTCGGGAGCCGGACGCTTCGGGCAGGTTCCGGGCTAACCCGAAAGTCTGCATCCTTGGACTTAGCCTTGGGTCAACGGTGGTCCAGAAGTTCTGGGCTATCTAGAGACTTTCCCTTGGTGCTAGCTCCTTCTCCTCCTCGGCCTTGGTCTTGGGGATGTTTCCTTGGCCCTTCGAGGTTGTCTCCCTCGTACCTAAGGTTACACAGGGTTTTATTGTGTCATAGCATCCAAGTTCCTTTGCCATTAGAGTCAAACTCGAAAAGGAGTGAGTTCACCTTAGCTTCAGTGTCGCGTGTGTGTGCCCTCGTCATAGGGCCACCTGGGGGTTGGCTTGATGGTGTAGTCTTCATGGGGATCATGGTGGGATTCTCCGCATCATCTCCCCCCTTGGGAAATATCCATCCTCGGATCAAGATCTTCATCACCATTAAATGGGGAGAGATCGGAGACCTTGAAGATGTAACTCACGTTGTACTTGTCGCGTAGAATGTCGATCTTGTAGGCATTGTTGTTGTAGTGTTCCAACACCTTGAATGGGCCAATGGCATGAGGTATCAGCTTGGACTTGTGCTCATTGGGAAAACGTTCCTTCCGAAGATGCAGCCACACAAGGTCACCAGGCTCGAACACCACGGGGTGTTTGTTGGTGTTGCGCTTGATGGTGACATGTTCCACTTGGCGCTCGATGGTGTCCTAGTATCTTCGTCCATCTTCTTGATGTAGCTTTCCCTTTCACTTGCATCCATGTTGACGCGTTCTTGTAGTGGTATTAGGATAATGTCCAATGGGGACAAAGGGTGTAAGCCATAGACCACCTTGAAGGAGACTTGTTGGTGGTGAAGTGTCGTGCACGATTGTAGGCGTACTTGGTGATGGGGATGCAATCTACCCATTCCTTGATGTTCTTCTTGATCAACACGCAGAGGAGAGTCCCAAGTGTCTGGTCTATCACCTCCGTTTGGCCATCAGTTTGTGGATGGTAGGCCAAAGAGAAGAGTAACTTGATGCCGAGCTTGGCGCAAAGAGTCTTCGAAAAGTAACTCAAGAACTTGACGTCGTGATCTGAGACAATGGTCTTGGGTACTCCGTGTAGGCATAAGATCTCCTTACAGAAGAGATTGGCAATATGTGAAGCATCGTCTATCTTGTGCCAAGGAATGAAATGAGCCGTTTTGGAAAAACGATCCACAATGACAAAAATGGAATCATGGCCATTCTTTCTTCGTGGCAAACCAAGCACAAAATCCATGCTAATATCTTCCCAAGGTTGAAACGGTATAGGAAGAGGCATGTAAAGACAATGGGATTGAGCTTTTGACTTAGCTATACGGCATGTAGAGCATCGGACGGTGAATCGCGTGACATCACGAAGCATCTTTGGCCAATAAAACTTGTTGGATACGGTGACATATGTATTGTCGCATCCAAAGTGACCCATTAGTCATCCACCGTGAGGCTCTTGCAAAAGCAACAAACAAAGAGAAGACTTGGGAATACAAAGTTAGTTAGCACGCATAAGATAGCCATCTTTCATATAGTAGTTTTCCCAACAAGGTTTCACTTGATAATTGGCATATGGAATAGCAAAAGAAACATCATGCTCATACAAATCTTTTATGTGGTCGAAACTGATAACATTCAATTCAAGTTGAGTAACGAGCATGCATTTGCGAGAAAGAGCATCCGCCACAACATTTTCTTTGCCCTTAGTGTATTTGATGACATAAGGGAAAGACTCAATAAATTCACTCCATTTAGCATGTCGTTTGTTCAACTTAGTTTGACGCTTTAGGTACTTGAGAGTTTCATGATAGGTATGAACGACAAATTCTTGCGGTCGCAAATAATGTTACCAAGCTTGTAAGACTCTCATCGATGCATACAATTCTTTGTCATAGATAGGATAATTGAGTTGAGCGCCAGAAATTTTCTCACTAAAATACGCAATTGGGCGCTTTTCTTGCATAAGCACGCCTCCTATGCCATTACCACTAGCTTCACAATGTACTTCAAAAGTTTTGTCAAAGTTAGGCAAGGCAAGCAAAGGTGTTTGGGTGAGCAAATTCTTAAGTTCATGGAAAGCAGTGTCTTGGGATGATCCCCAAACAAAAGGTGCATTTTCCTTGCTCAAAGCGTGTAGAGGAGTGGTAATGGTGCTAGAGTCCTTCACAAACCGACGGTAGAAACCGGCTAGTCCTAAGAAACTATGCACTTGTTGCAAATTGGTGGATGTGGGCCAATTTTTAATTGCCTTGATCTTAGTTTCATCAACATGGACACCCTTGGAGGAAACTACAAATCCTAGGAAAATAACTTTGTCAACACCAAAAATGCATTTGTCCATGTTTGCATAAAGTTTTTCTTTAGAAGAGTTTCCAAAACGTCGCTAACATGTGTGGCGTGTTGTTCTAGGGAGTTGCTAAAAACAAGGATGACATCAAAGTAGACCACAACACAATATCCAATGTAGGGGCACAAAACATGATGCATCATGCGCATGAACGTACCCGGTGCTTCGGATAAACCCATGGGCATCACTAGCCATTCATAGAGACCAAATTTTGTTTTGAAAGTCGTTTTCCACTCATCACCCTCTTGTATACAAATTTGGTAGTAACCACTTTTCAAGTCTATTTTGGAAAATATAGTGGCACCACTAAGTTCATCTAGCATGTCATCTAAGCATGGGATAGGGCGACGGTAGCGAATGGTGATAGCATTTATACGTTGGCAATCGGAACACATGCGCATACTACCATCTTGTTTAGGCACTAGGATCACGGGAACCGCACAAGGACTCAAACTCTCACGTACATGCCCTTTATCTAGGAGTTTTTGGACTTGCCTTTGTATCTCCATTGTTTCGTCGGGGTTGACGTGGTAGGGAGCCTTGTTAGGGAGCGGTGCATCGGGGATCGATGCAGTGTTGGATCCCTCGTTTTGGTGGTAGTCCCGGAGGTAGCTCATCAGGAAAAACATCTTGGAATTCCTGCAACAATTGAGATAACACAAGAGGAAGATGTTGTGAAGGGTTAGGCCGGGTAACATCATCCTTGCACACTATCACGTAGTGAAGGACGGTCGATGGCTCTCACTCACATCCCTCAAGTCTCTTTTTGTGCCAAAAAGGACCAGGTCAATCATGTCTCTCATCGTGGAGTCACTCAATTTTGGTTTGTGGCGCTCACTTGCTTTGAGGTGGATCACTCTCTCACTTCTCTCTCCATGATGGGACGAAGCTGGCTTGGCGGTGGTTACTTGACTTGGAGACATAGGACGAAGCACATATTTGGTGCCCTTCATCTTGAACCAATATTGATTTGAGCGCCCATTGTGTATGACGCCACGGTCTAATTGTGACCATCTCCCAAGGAGTAGGTGGCAAACGGACATGGGCACCACATCACTCTCCATGGTGTCTTCGTAAGCTCCAATCTTGAAGGAAACTTGCATGGTGTGGTCGACATGTATTGTTCTGAAGTCACTTAGCCATTCCACCTTGTAGGGGCATCTTGACCAAATGCAACTTTGAGCAAAGTTTCTCACTTGCCAAATTGTGGCAACTGCCTCCGTCGATGATGGCCTTGACGGATCTTCCTTGGATACCTTCCTTGGTGTGGAAGATGTAGCAACATTGGTCATCATCTTGTTGTTGTTGTAGAGTCAAAACCTTTGAAACAATGAGAGCGGGGCTCAGATCATTGTGAAAAAAGATTTGAGAGTCTTCATCTTCATTGACTTGTTGGTGCATAGCCACTTGTTCCAAGGATTCCATCTCATCTTCACTCATGGAGTCATAGGAATCTTCATCTTGAAGGATCATGGTCCACCTTGTGTGTCAGATTTCAGGCTCCGCAAAATCCTTAAGGTTCGAACGCAAGGGCGTGTACGAAGGTTTCCTGCGGCCTTACCCAACCTAGCTCACTACTCGATGGTTACTACGGCGATCTCGCTCGATGACGAGGAAGAAGATGAACACGGCAATTTACCCAGGTTCGGGCCATTGTGAAGCGTAATACCCTACTCCTGCTTTGGTGGATTGCCTCTCGTGGAGGTTTGGGTGGATGAACTAGTACAGTGGGCTTGAGACTCGCGAGGGCACTCAAGATGTGTTCTTGGCTTGCTGTCTTGTGACGGTGCGTTGAGTGGCTAAGTGTTGGATCGGATCCCCTCTACGGTGCGGCCTAGCTTCTACATATATCGATGGCCCAGATCCTCTTCCCTTATCACAATGGAGGGAAGGGATCCCACAACAGGCAATTCTGAAGGGAGGTAGGAGTACATCCGCGCCCTGTCCAAAGGTGGTCTCCGCCTGCAAAGTTGCTGCTGGTGATGCAGTGGTGGGCTTGGTGATGACATCCGTCCTTCGGGGCTCATGGCTATGGTCTTGTTTCACCGGAAGGGAAACCTTTGGGAGGCAATTTGGGAACCCGCATACGTCCTTGATTCCTTTGCACCAAAGAGGAAACTGCGTGGCCCGGCGCGCTGGCGCCCGACTGTCCTTCCTTGCGTCACCCTTGACTCCTAAGGCTGGGCTCTGCATAGAGATCTCCGCCACTCAGAAGGGGGCCTGGAGAGGCCCATCCTTGCTGGTCTTGATGTCATCCTTCCTCGCAAGCCCAAGATCCTCGTGAGGGCATTGTCTTGAGTTGCGCCGCACTAGGCCATGCCTGGTAGACAAACTGGGCCATGCCTTGGGCCGTAGGCAGGCAGGAATGGGTACCCCCGCTCCTAGAACACCGACAATAGCCCTCGGTCCCAAGGCACGCTCGAGCTGGCTTCGGAGCGAAGCTTTGAGGACGGCCTGAAGCGCCGCGGGCCCCAAATGCCTGCGGTCCAGGCTTCACACGCGTTGGATGCCCGTGCGGCGACGCCTCCACTCCTCGAAAGCATCAGAAACCGCCCAAGTCAAACCGACACAACGCCTGCGCCAGCGCCAACCATCATTACCTTTCCTTGAATGCCATCGATTGCTTGGGCTTCTAGCCCTCGGGCCACATGGATGTGACCCGACAGCGTCAGACGAGGCGACGGGAGGCAGGGTCGCGCGCCGATCGAGACGACCCTTTTGGCGTCCGAGGGGCGCATGATGCCTTGTGGCCTTGATCCCGCCTATAAATCCGCCTCCTCGTGATGGAGCCTAGTCATCTCGAAGCGTCTGCCTGCTCCCGCAACTCCAGAGAAAACTCTCTTCCTCTCCTTAGCTTCTGCCTTCCCCCATGATGTCTGGTGGAAGCGCCGCCGGTGCAGGGGAGTGCGCTGGACCGTCAGCCCCCTCACTTTCCTCCAGAGGCAGTGGCGGGAGGCCATCCGAGCCGGCGCAGATTCGCTGGTGCTAGACCATGGTGGAGGAGTGAGTGTTTAGTCGCCTCCCTCTCCCTTTGCTTGACATGTCCAATGTACTAGGCTTGACCATCTCCTCCTTCCAGGGCGCCGGTAGCCAAGAAGCGCAAGCGCGTCAAGGTACAGGAGGAGGTGTACGCACTGCGCGCCCAGATGGCGACCGCCGATGCAGCCTTCTAGGCCGCCCTCACGGGCAAGACAGAGGCAAGGGAGGAACTGGCGTCTCTCCAGGCCCAGGTCCAAGAAGCGGCTGATGCCGTGCAGGTCGCATGGGACGAGGCGGCCTATCCCAAGATACTGGAGTCCTAGCGAGCCAAACAATACCTCAACATCTCCCACCGTGCGGCCGGCAGGGTGGAACAGTTCGTTGGGGATGCCCCGCCCTCCCCAACGCATAGGGCGACGGGGGCTACCTCGAATCCTTCTGTCAGGTGGTGGAGGCGCTGGAGACCGGCGTCTCCCACGTGGACGCGGGCAACAAGGCCGACGCACGGGACCTCCTGGAGTTTGTGTCGACACACGCCTTCTCCAACCTACGCCGTCTCATCCCGCAGCTCGACCTCTAGTGCGTGGTGGAGCGGGTGCCCGAGGGGCTCCTGAGGCCTCTCTAGGACGAGGTGCGCCCGCACGTGGATGCCGTGGTGGCACAGTTCATCTGGGAGCCTCCTCCTGGGGGAGAAGGCGGCCCTGGTGCCGTGGCGGCCGTCGACTCGGATAGTGACAACGGCTCCTCCGCCTAGATCTCCCTGCTTCTTCCTCTTGGTACCCGTAATATCTAAAAACGAACTTGGCCCCTGTGGGCGTTAACCTTTTGTGCATTACCTATGTTTTTCTTCTCGCCCTTGATTCGTCGTTGGCCACTCGTAGTTATGCGATTTAGTTTTCTCGCGCCAGCTTGGCGCCGTCATTGATACAGCCTGATGACGGCGGCTAGGTGGGTCCCCGCAAAGTCCCCCCTCCTAAGGGGAGCCCGTGGCCGCCAACCCCTGGCTCGTGGCTTAGCAGCCTGTCGCCGCCGGGCCTCTATTATCATGTTGCCTCCCGTGTCACTCCATGCCCCTAGGGTGTTAGTAATAGCACGTAGTTAGCCCGTAGTACCCGCGTCCTCACATTAGCGCGTACAAACCTCGCCTCACCCTTGAGGTGTCGTTAGATCCAGAATTTCATGCTTGATTCGGTAGTGTACTTAGCTTGCGGGCTGTGGATGACCTTGCAACAAAGTTCAGTTATCCAGGTACTCTGCTGCTCCATCTGGGGCGCTTCTTCCTTGCTTATGGTTGGGGCACGCTAGGGGCCTTTTCTGCGCTCTATGTCTATAGGTCCCAGTCCCGCGCATTTCTCTACCGCCATAGTTTTTGACTGGCCATGGTCGCAACCACGAGGTGAGACCTCGATACCCTTGATGCCGGCCGGATCACCAAGGACGGCATCGAGGGTGCCGAGTGGCTATATGACCGGTGAGGCTCCTAAGGCGTACTACTCAAGAGCCCCCTTTGACACTCAAGCAGCTCTACGTCGACGATTCCCAGTCCCGCACATATCCCTACCGTCGTGGTATACGGTCGGATCACCAAGGACGTAACAACGAGGTGAGGCCCCAACAACCCCGATGCTGGCCGGATCAGCAAGGACTACATCGAGGCTGTTGAGTGGCTATGTGACCGATAAGGCTCCAGAGGCGTGCTGCTCAGGAGCCCCCTTTTACGCTCGAGCGGCCCCCATTCCGCTCTGCTAGGTTTTTCCTCAGGAGGCCCAAGCATTGGGGCCCCTTGAGACTCCTTGCTATGACGCTATGCCACGATCGGAGCCCCCGAGTGGGGGTCGCCCATCCAAAGCTGCGAGTCCCTGAGGCAACAGGGCCTTGCTATCCAGGCCTGGGGTGGCCCGGAGAAGGCTGCAACGTGCAACCTCTTGCAAAACACCAGTCCAAAAGAAAGAGAACTCAAGATTGGTAAAAGAGAAAGCAACAAGATAAAAGTCCCTGCCTCTTTTCTTTTAAATTTAGAGCTCTGAGCCCTTCAAAATTCGTTTCAAAAGATGGCAATTCAAACACAAAAAGAAAGCAAGCAAATGCAGCGTCCAGCACCTAGGCTAGTCTTTGTCTTCCCCTAGCGCTGAACGTAGGGCATCCACGTTGCATGGGCATAGCCATTGATGGGCAGTGTTGACTTCTCCGCCAGTGCGGAGCTATGGCTGCCACATTGCGTGTGTGGGAACCCCTCCGCATCCTCAAGGGGCTCCGGGCGTATACCGCCCGCTCATTATTACATGAGAGTGCCACGGGCATAGATAGTTCGGCAAGCCCCCGGGCGCTGGGCCCGGTAGCTCCCAACTCCGTCAAGAGCCATCCCATGCATTTCTACTCGGTTGCATGCTCCTACGACCCAAACCTGAATGCACTGTTCCCCGCGTAGCCGCGAGATTGTGCCCCTGCGGCCAAAACATGAGTACAATGCATCCGGCGCAGCCGTAAGGGTGTTTTGTTGATGAAGCCGCCTCATGAGGATGTCGGTGGAGACGAGACATATGGGATCAGAGGGATCCCTTTACGGTTCGGCAGGGAAGAAGGCTCACACAGAGAGCAAATCTGATGAACAACCTGTGGGTTTTACCCAGGTTCGGGCCGCAAAGATGCGTAAATCCCTACTTCTGCTTGGTTGTATTGGATGAGTTCTGGTAGCCCAAAGTCCAAAAGTCGAAAAGTGCCAAAGTCCAAAAGTAGTCAAAAGACGTCCCCGACTATAATGCCATGGGCCTCCTTTTATACTCTACAAGGGGTCACCAACAATGGCATATAGTGCATACACGGGGTGTACAGAGCTACAGTGCTATCATACCTAACACTTACAGAGTAGGATAGGCGCATTTAATGCACCGTCAGGCATCTCTGACTGTCTACGGGACGGGACGGGAGCCCGTCCCGTCGGCACCGCTTAGCCCTTCATCGCCGGTGCTGTGACACGTGGCTAGGCGGGGCGACACCTGGCCTGTGCGCTGGCGGGGCCTTGCCTAAGAGTTTGATGGCCATCTTGGGTATTCTCCTTTCTGGGTCCTGCCGGGGCTTTGCCTTGCCTGAGAGTTTCATGGCCATCCTGGCAAGGTCTTCCCAGGGGTGTTGATTATTTGGATGTCTTCCGTATTGATAACTGGAAGCTCCCTGCTGGGCCTTGCCGCCAGGGTGGCTATTACTGCTCATGCATGAGTAGGGGGCACTGGAGAAGCCAATACTCTAATGCACCGACAGGAGCCCTCGGGCCTGGGCTACACACGGTACGAGGCGTTGTTGGGCTAGGCCCAAATAGTGCATGGGCACGTGTGGCAGGAGCTTACGGTTGTGATCATTGCGCTAACTACGCTTCCCCATGATGCCCGTTGAATGTAGGACGTGGGATACGTGCGTGGCACGGCCGTTGCAGCAACGCACTCGCGAAGCGTTTCCATATTAATTCAGTAAAGAAGCTGCCCTGCGCCTTCCCCATAAAAAGGAAAATGCAGAGGCGCTGCTCATTTACCCCTTGTCTTTCCCAATCTGAGAACCGCCGTCATCTTCCTCCTCAAGCCCAAAACAGAGCTCTTCCCATTCATCCACACCTCCATGCCCTCTATGTCCTCAGCCCCCGCCTCCATATCCACCATGCCGCCCAAGGCTAGCCATGGCAAGGATGCGGAAACTGTCTCGGAGAACATGCTGGTGAGGATGCGGAAGGAGCACGCCATCTTTCTAGCGGGGCTTGAAGCGGGCGCTCTGAGGGGGCAATATTGGTGTATGTGGGCGACGGAGACGACAACGCATCTCGCCACCCGCGTGAGTCCAGGTCCTTCCAGGGACGGCCCAGATAAATAGCATTTCTTTGCCGACTATTTTAACTGCGGCCTCTGTCCCCTTTGTCGGATTTCTTCAACGACATCATGTTCACCTACGGCTTCCAACTCTTGGATTTTACGCCAAATGCTATGACATGTATGTCAGTTTTTGCTCACCTTTGCGAAAACTTTGTCGGAGTAGTCCCTAGCACTGACCTTTTCCACCATTACTTTACTCCCCATATCCAACAAGGAGGAGACCTTTCTGGCGCCATCGCTTGGATTCCATGGCCAGGGACCAAGGAGGTCTACCCAGCCGGGGCCTACTGTGAGAGGTGGCATGAGTGGCGAGGAAAATGGTGTTGGATTCAGGAGGAGGACTTCCAGCCTTTCTGCTTGCCGTGGCAAACCAAGATGGTGTGTGGTGACGACTGGAGTGCCCTTGACCCTGAGGATGGCAAGCTCACAGTCGCGACCACTAGGATTCACCGCCTCAGAAACGTCGGCCTCACCGTAGAGATGATAGGCGCTGATTTCCTTCGCCGGCGCATCGCCCCTCTGCAGAACAAGGGGAGGCCAGCTTGGGAATTTCGGAACGTGGCAGATATCATGAGGCTGCACCCCGGGCTGAACAACGATCTGACATTTATGCAACACGCGGCTCTCTGTCAAAAACTGTTCAAGGGTGATGTGGTATGTAAGCTACCAGCAGGCATAATCCCTTTGTGCAACAATTCTGCTTTAGGTCGAATCATCGCCATGATGCTAGCGTTTGATTCTCACAGCCTTGACACAACCTGGATTGAACCACCCACAGAGCAGACACAAAAATTCTTTGCTAACCTGACGAAGAAAGCGATCCGCGTAGAAGAGGGCATCATCCGCGCCTCCCCTGAGCTAGAAACGACATACATTGCCAACAGGGTGGAGGAAGCAAAACTTCCCGCAGAGGCTGGTAGCGCCAGGTTCTTGGTGTTGGAAATATGCCCTAGAGGCAATAAATAAAGTGTTTATTATTATATTTCCTTGTTCATGATAATCGTTTATTGTCCATGCTATAATTGTGTTGATTGGAAACTAAATACATGTGTGGGCATATAGACAAACACTGTGTCCCTAGCATGCCTCTAGCAGGCTAGCTCGTTGATCAAAGATGGTTAAGGTTTCCTAGCCATGGACATGAAATGTCATTTGATATCGGGATCACATCATTAGGAGAATGATGTGATGAACAAGACCCAAACTATGAATGTAGCATATGATCATGTCAGATTATTGCTACTGTTTTCTGCATGTCAAGTATATGTTCCTATAACCATGAGATCATGCAACACACTGACACCGGAGGAGTGCCTTGTGTGTATCAAATGTCGCAACGTAACTGGGTGACTATAAAGGTACTCTATAGGTATCTCCGAGGGTGTCTGTTGAGTTGGCATGGATCAATACTGGGATTTTTTACTCCATGTGACGGAGAGGTATCTCAGGGCCCACTCGGTAATACAACATCACAACAAGCCTTGCAAGCAATGTGACTAAGTGTTAATCGCGGGATCTTGTATTACGGAACGAGTAAAGAGACTTGCCGGTAACGAGATTGAACTAGGTATAGAGATACAGACGATCGAATCTCGGGCAAGTAACATACTGAAGGACAAAGGGAACAACATACATGATTGACTGAATCCTTGACATAGAGGTTCAACCGATAAAGATCTTCGTAGAACATGTAGGAACCAATATGGGCATCCAGGTCCCGCTATTGGTTATTGGCCGTAGAGGTGTCTCGGTCATGTCTACATGGTTCTCGAACCCGCAGGGTGTGCACACTTAAGGTTTGGTGACGTTTTGGTATAGATGACTTATGTGTGTTGGTGATTGAAGGTTGTTCAGAGGCCCAGTTGAGATCCCGGACGTGACGAGGAGCTCTAGAATGGTCCGGAGGTAAAGATTCATATATAGGAAGTTCCGTGTTGGTCACCGGGAAAAGTCCGGGCATCACCGATAACGAACCGGGGGTGCTAGGAGGGTCCCGGGGGTCCATCGGAAGGGGCCACCAGCCCCGAAGGGACACATGGGCTTTTAGAGAAGGTGCACCAGCCCCTGGTGGGTTAGCCGCCCCTCCCACAAGGGCCCATGCATCCTAAGGGTGGAGGGGGAAACCCTAAGGGGGCCAGCCACCCTGCCTTGGGGGCCAAGCCACCCCTTGGCCGCCGACCCCTCCTCTTGGCCGCCGCCCCTAGGGTTGGCAACCCTTGGGAGCAGCCCCTTCCCCCCTTCCCCCTATATATATGAGAGAGGGAGAAGGGCAGCACCATCCCAAGCCACGGCGCAGCCCTTCCTCCCTCTCCGATAGTCTCACCTCTAGTAGATTGGTTCGGCAGCGCTTAGCGAAGCTCTGCCGGATCAGCTGCACTACCACCGTCGCCACGCCGCCGTGCTACCGGCGAACCCATCTACCTATCCGCTTCCTCTTGCTGGATCAAGAAGGTGGAGATCTTCATCGAGTTGCACATGTGCTGAACGCGGAGGCGCCGTCCGTTCGGCACTTGATAGGGAGTTTGTAGGACGGCTTGCGATTTGGATCGCGGAGACGTACCACTACATCAACCGCGTTCTTTAACGCTTCCGCTTAGCGATCTACAAGGGTATGTATATCCACTCTCTTCTCTCATAGATGCTCATCTCCTAGATTGATCCTGGTGAAGCCTAGGAATTTTTTTGTTTCCCATGCAACGTTCCCCAACAGTGGCATCATGAGGTAGGTCTATGTTTAGATGAGATCTTGAGTAGAACACACAGAGTTTGTGGGCATTTATATTTAGATTGCTTCCTTCCTTAGTATTTTCTTGCTTCAGCGATATTGTGTGATGAAGCGGCTCGAACCGACTTTACTCGTACGCTTACGAGAGACCGTGTTCCATGATCATGTTTTTGTATATAATATCACGACTTGCATGTCAATGAGTATGGCAACCGGCAGGAGCCATAGGGTTGTCTTTGATTATTGTATGACCTGTGTGTCAATCTTTAAGCGCCATGTAATGCTTTACTTTATCGCTAAGTAGTAGCAATAGTAGTATGAGCATGGTGGGTGCGACAACCCCGATGACGACACAGTGATGGAGATCATGATGATGGAGATCATGGTGTCATGCCAGTGATTGTGGAGATCATGTCAGTGCTTTGGAGATGGAGATCAAAATCACAAGTTCATGGCCATATCATGTCACTTATGATTTACATGTGATGTTAATCCTTTTATGCACCTTGTTTTGCTTAGGACGACAGTAGGATTATAAGGTGACCCCTCACTTAAATTTCAAGATAAATTGTGTTCTCCCCGAGTGTGCACCAGTGCAAAAGTTCGTCGTGTCGAGACACCACGTGATGACCGGGTGTGATAGACTCTACGTTCACATACAACGGGTGTAAGCCAGTGTTGCACATGCGGAACACTCGGGTTAAACTTGACAAGCCTAGCATGTACAGACATGGCCTTGGAACACAAGAGACCGAAAGGTTGAGCATGAGTCATATAGTAGATATGATCAACATGATGATGTTCACCATTGAAACCACCTTAACTCACGTGATGATCGCACTTGAGTTGGTGAATGTGGATGATGTATCACTCAGATGACCTGAGGGATGTCAATTTGAGTGGGAGCTTTAGTAATTTGATTAACTAAACTCATTATCATGAACAATAGTCTTAGTAACCTTTGCTTATTTATGTTGTAGATCGATGGCTCGCACAGTAGCACTCCTGAATTTTAATGTGTTCCTAGAGAAAGCTAAGTTGGAAGATGATGGAAGTAACTTTGTTGACTGGGCCTGTAATCTAAGGATTATCCTCACGGCTTCCCAGAAGGCTTATGCCCTTGATGAACCGCTTGGTGACCCACCCGCTCCTGTGTCGTCCGAAGACGTTAAGAACGCTTGGGAGGCACGTTCTGGAGATTAATCAATAGTTCAATGTGCAATGTTGTATGGCTTAGAACCAGGACTTCAAAGACGTTTTGAACGTCATGGAGCATATGAGATGTTCCAAGAGTTGGAGTTTATCTTTAAGAAGAATGCTCGGATTGAGAGGTATGAGACCTCCGATAAGTTCTATGCTTGCAAGATGGAGGAGAAAGGGTCTATCAGTGAACATATACTCAGAATGTCTGGGTATTTGACCCGTCTGGTGGAGTTAGAGATGCCCCTTCCACCGGAGGCGATCACCGATAGAGTTCTTCAATCATTGCCACCTAGCTACAAGAGCTTCATGTTGAACTATAACATGCACGGGATGAACAAGTCAGTCGCCGAGCTGTTTGCGATGCTAAAAGTCTGTGAGTCTGAAATCCTGAAAGTACATCAAGTGTTGATGGTCAATAAAACCACTAGTTTCAAGAAGAATGGCAAGGGCAAGAAGGGTAACTCCAATAAGGGTGGCAAACTAGTCGCTTCTCCGATGAAGAAACCCAATGCTGGACCCAAGCCAGAAACTGAGTGCTTTCATTGCAAGGGAACTGGTCACTGGAGGCGGAACTGCCCCAAGTACCTGTCGACAAAAAGGCGGCCAACACCAAACAAGGTATATATGATATACATGTTATTGATGTGTACCTTACTAGTTCTCGTTGTAGTGCCTGGGTATTTGATACCTGTTCGGTTGCTCACATTTGCAACTCAAAGAAGGACCTACGGAATAGGCGCAGGCTAGCTAAGGATGAAGTGACGATGCGCATGGGAAATGGTTCCAAGGTTGATGTGATTGCCGTCGGCACGCTCTCTCTTCGACTACCATCGATATTAGTGATGAACCTGAATAATTGTTATTTAGTGCCTGCGTTAAGCATGAACATTATATCTGGATCTTGTTTATTGCGAGATGGTTACTCATTTAAATCAGAGAATAATGGTTGTTCTATTTATATGAGTAATATCTTTTATGGTCATGCACCCAATGTGAGGGGTTTATTCTTGTTGAATCTCGATAGTGATGATACACATGTTCATGGCATTGATGCCAAAAGATGTAGAGTTGATAATGATAGTACCACTTTCTTGTGGCACTGCCATTTGGGTCATATTGGTATAAAACGCATGAGGAAGCTCCATGTTGATGGACTTTTGGAGTCACTTGATTTTGAATCACTTGACACATGTGAACCATGCCTCATGGGCAAGATGACTAAAACGCCTCTTTGGAATAATGCAAGGGGCAAGTGACTTGTTGGAGATCATACATACTGATGTGTGTGGTCCGATGAACACTAAGGCATGCGGTGGATATTGTTATTTTCTCACCTTCACTGATGACTTAAGTAGATATGGATATATTTACTTGATGAAACACAAGTCTGAAACGTTTGAAAAGTTCAAGCAATTTTAGAGTGAAGTTGAGTATCATCGTAACAAGAATATTAAATTCTTGCGATCTGAGCGAGGAGGAGAATATCCGAGTTATGAGTTTGGCAGTCACTTAAGACAATGTGGAATTGTTTCACAACTGACACCGCCTGGAACACCACAACGTAATGGTGTGTCCGAACGTCGTAATCGAACCTTATTAGATATGGTGTGTTCTATGATGTCTCTTGCCAATTTGCCACTATCGTTTTGGGGTTATGCATTAGAGACAGCTGCATTCACTTTAAATAGAGCACCATCAAAATCCGTTGAGACGACACCATATGAACTATGGTTTGTCAAGAAGCCAAAGTTGTCGTTTCTTAAAGTTTGGGGATGTGATGCTTATGTCAAAAAGCTTCAGCCTGAAATGCTCGAACCCAAAGTGGAGAAATGCATCTTCATAGGATACACAAAAGAGACAGTTGGGTATACCTTCTATCTCAGATCCGAAGGCAAAGTGTTTGTCGCTAAGAACGGAACATTTCTTGAGAAAGAGTTTCTCTCGAAAGAATTGAGTGGGAGGAAGGTAGAACTTGATGAGGTTTTTGACCTTCACTTCAACCAGAGAGTAGCGCAACATAGAAAGATGTTTCTGTGGAGCCAACGACGGTTGGAGAGGAAGTTAATGATGATGATCATGAAGCTTCAGATCAAGTTGCTATTGAATCTCGTAGGTCAACAAGGACGCGTACTGCTCCTGAGTGGTACAGCAACCCTGTCTTGGAGGTCATGTTGTTAGACAACAATGAACCTATGAGATATGGAGGAGCGATGATGGGGCCAGATTTCGAGAATGGTTAGAGGCCATGATTTCGAGATGGGATCCACGTATGAAAACAAAGTATGGACTTTGGAAGTATTACCTGAAGGGCGAAAGGCCATTCAGAATAAATGGATCTTTAAGAAGAAGACGGACGCGAATCGTAATGTCATCGTTTGTAAAGCTTGACTTGTGGCAAAGGGTTTTTCACAAGTTCAAGGAGTTGACTACGATGAGACCTTCTCACCCATAGTGATGCTTAAGTCCGTCAGAATCATGTTAGCAATAGCTGCATTTTTTGACTATGAAATTTGGCAGATGGATGTCAAAACAGCGTTCCTTAACGGTTTCCTTGATGAAGAGTTGTATATGATGCAACCGGAAGGTTTTGTCGATCCATAGAATGCTGAAAGTTTGGAAACTCTGGCGATCCATTTATGGACTGGTGCAAGCATCTCGGAGTTGGAATAAGCGCTTTGATGAGGTGATCAAGGCGTTTGGGTTTATACAAGTTTATGGAGAAGCTTGTATTTACAAGAAAGTGAGTGGGAGCTCTGTAGCGTTTCTAATATTATATGTGGATGACATATTGCTAGTTGGAAACAATATAGAAATGCTGGAAAGCATGAAGGAATATTTGAACAAGAGTTTTTCAATGAAGGACCTAGGAGAAGCTGCTTTCATATTAGGCATTAAGATCTATAGAGATAGATCAAGATGCTTGATAGCACTTTCACAAAGCACATACCTTGATAAAGTTTTGAAGAAGTTCAAAATGGATCAGTGCAAGAAGGGGTTCTTGCCTGTGTTACAAGGTGTGAAGTTGAGTAAGACTCAATGGCAAGTGACTGCAGAAAATAGAGAGAAGATGAGGGTCATCCCCTATGCCTTAGCCATAGGCTCTATCATGCATGCGATGTTGTGCACAAGACCCGATGTCAGCCTTGCCATATGTATGGCCGGAAGGTTTCAAAGTGATCCTAGAATGGAGCACTGGACTGCGGTCAAGAATATCCTTAAGTACCTGAAAAGGACTAAGGACATGTTTATCGTTTATGGAGGTGATCAAGAGCTCGTCGTAAAGGGTTACGTCGATGCAAGCTTTGACACTGATCCGGATGACTCTAAGTCACAAACCAGATACGTATTTATTCTCAATGGGGGAGCGGTAAGCTGGTGCAGTTCCAAGCAAAGCGTGGTAGCCGATTCTACATGCGAAGCGGAGTACATCGCAGCCTCGGAGGCAGCGAAGGAAGGTGTCTGGAGGAAGTAGTCCATGACAAATCTTGGAGTAGTGCCTAGCACACTGAATCCAATGGCTCTGTTCTGTGACAACACTGGTGCCATTGCTCTGGCCAAGGAACCAAGGTTTCACAAGAGGACCAGACACATAAAGCGATGCTTCAATTTCATCCGCGATTACGTCGAGGAGAAGGACATAAATATTTGCAAAGTGCACACGAATCTGAATGTTTCACACCCGTTGACTAAACCTCTTCCAAGGGCTAAACATGATCAACACCAGAACTGCATGGGTGTTCGATTCATAACAATGTAAATCACATAGTGATGTGAACTAGATTATTGACTCTAGTGCAAGTGGGAGACTGTTGGAAATATGCCCTAGAGGCAATAAATAAAGTGTTTATTATTATATTTCCTTGTTCATGATAATCGTTTCTTGTCCATGCTATAATTGTGTTGATTGGAAACTAAATACATGTGTGGGCATATAGACAAACACTATGTCCCTAGTATGTCTCTAGCAGGCTAGCTCGTTGATCAAAGATGGTTAAGGTTTCCTGGCCATGGACATGAGATGTCATTTGATATCGGGATCACATCATTAGGAGAATGATGTGATGGACAAGACCCAAACTATGAACGTAGCATATGATCGTGTCAGTTTATTGCTACTGTTTTCTGCATGTCAAGTATATGTTCCTATAACCATGAGATCGTGCAACTAACTGACACCGGAGGAGTGCCCTATGTATATCAAATGTCACAACGTAACTGGGTGACTATAAAGGTACTCTACAGGTATCTCCAAGGGTGTCTGTTGAGTTGGCATGGATCAATACTGGGATTTGATACTCCGTGTGACGGAGAGATATCTCAAGGCCCACTCGGTAATACTACATCACAACAAGCCTTGCAAACAATATGAATAAGTGTTAGTCACGGGATCTTGTATTATGGAATGAATAAAGAGACTTGCCGGTAACGAGATTGAACTAGGTATAGAGATACCGACGATCGAATCTCAGGAAAGTAACATACCGAAGGACGAAGGGAACAACATACGGGATTGATTGAATCCTTGACATAGAGGTTCAACCGATAAAGATCTTCATAGAACATGTAGGAACCAATATTGGCATCCAGGTCCCACTATTGGTTATTGGCCGTAGAGGTGTCTCGGTCATGTCTACATCATTCTCGAACCCGTAGGGTCTGCACACTTAAGGTTCGGTGACGTTTTGGTATAGATGAGTTATGTGTGTTGGTGACCGAAGGTTGTTCGGAGTCTCGGATGAGATCCGGACATGACGAGGAGCTCCGGAATGGTCCGAAGGTAAAGATTCATATATAGGAAGTTCCGTGTTGGTCACCGGGAAAAGTTCGGGCATCACCGGTAACGTACCGGTGGTGCCGGGAGGGTCCCGGGGGTCCACCGGAAGGGGCCACCAGCCCCGAAGGGCCACATGGGCTGTGAGATAAGGTGCACCAGCCCCTGGTGGGCCGGCCGCCCCTCCCACAAGGGCCCATGCAGCCAAAGGGTGGAGGGGGGAAACCCTAAGGGGGTCGGCCATCCTGTCTTGGGGGCCAAGCCACCCCTTGGTCGTCCCCCTCCTCTTGGCCACCGCCCCTAGGGGTGGGAACCCTAGGGCACAGCCCCTTCCCCCCTTCCCCCTATATATATGAGAGAGGGAGAAGGGCAGCACCATCCCAAGCCACGGTGCAGCCCTTCCTCCCTCTCCGATAGAGTCTCCTCTAGTAGATTGGTTCGGCGCCGCTTAGCGAAGCTCTGCTGGATCAGCTGCACTACCACCGTCGCCCCGCCATCGTGGTGCCGGCGAACCCATCTACCTCTCCGCTTCCTTTTGCTGGATCAAGAAGGTAGAGATCTTCATCAAGCTGAACGTGTGCTGAACACGAAGGTGTCGTCCGTTCGGCACTTGATCGGGTGTTCATGGGACGACTTGCGATTTGGATTGCGGAGACATACCACTACATCAACCGCATTCTTTAATGCTTCTGCTTAGCGATCTACAAGGGTATGTAGATCCAATATCTTCTCTCATAGATGCTCATCTCCTACATTGATCTTGGTGAAGCGTAGGAAATTTTTTGTTTCCCATGCAACGTTCCCCAACACTTGGAAGAGGAAGCCAGCAGAGGGGAAACACTGTCGGATGAAAATCTTGCCGGACAGGGTAGGACCGCTGAGGAGCAAGGCGGCCCATCTACCGGGGGTCGTCCTGCCGAAGACACAACTGAGGAGGAACTGCTCGACGAGGCCCTGTCTCTTGTTCCAAGGAAGAGGTGTGTCCTTCGGAGCGCCGCCTCTGGGATTTTTGGTCGCCAAGCTTCTTCAAGCCGCGCAGTCCCCGGCAAGGGAGCGGCCGGCATTTCCACGCGGCGGCAAGAAGCTCATCAGCAACCAACGCCTACTGCGGCCATGCGACCCAGGAGCACCCCTCCACCACCCCTCATGGGCACCATGGCGGAAGTCGCCTTTGACCTCTCTGCCCTTAGCTCGAGAGAAGAAGATGAGGAGTAAGGATCTTGACGCATCTTTTGCCTTTTGGATTTCTCATTTACTTAGCTCATTTGCTTTTCCTTGGCTTGGCTCCACAGGGATGTGGAAACATTGGCGCAAAGGGAAGCGAAGAGGGCGAGGATCTCGATGGATGAGGAGTCGCCTGCAAGCGCCTCAGGTGCACCAAAGACGACCATCGTCTACCCGGAGGCTAGCCCGCGGCGCAGCCCTCAACCTAGCCCCGGCGTAGCCCCCAGCATGAGCCCATTACTCACTTCCCGCTGGCAAGTGTTGGGTTGTGCATCTTTGTTGCTGACATCACCAGACGTGTAGGAGGAGAGCAGCGATACGAAGAACCACCAGAGGCCGTCCCTGATATGCCGCCTCCATCATCTACACCGCCCAGAGATGGATCTCCAGCGAGGACTTCCTCTAGTGCACTTTATTGCGATGAGGAAGGGCCATCAAGCTCAGGCACCGGCAGGTCTAGGCCGGCAACCGATGTTGGCGCAGGTACTTGTTATTGTGTTCTTCTTGTTTGTCTTCTTGAACTTCCACCTCAATCTCGTTTGGTTTGCTTTCTTGGCCTTTAGACATTCCCTTGGCGGAGCACATGGATGTTGATACCGTCATCGAGGAGACCGCCAGGGATGCTGTCGCCGAGGCCGATAGGATCGCTGCTGAGGAGGCCGCCAAGAGTGCCACCGCTGAAGCCGCTGAAGCCTCCAAGAATGCCATCGCCGAGGCCGCCAGCACCAAGGCCACCAAGTCTGCGCAGGAAGAGGCTGCCAAGGGGTCTGCCAAGGAGGCCGGCGAGGAGGCCAGTGACCGTACTAACGACATTCCCTCCGCAGGAGCGCAAGGCCCTACGCCGGCTATGGAGCCCCCAGCCGCCGGGGAGGCGGCTGTCAGGGACCAGCCGCCTACACGCGAAGCCCCTTCATCGAGCAGATACCTCAGGGTTGGAGATAGCTTGTTCGTCAGCATCCCCGGCACGGCAAGCACTGGGGGGCCATCTAAAGGGGAAGCTTTTGACGAGGAGATCATTACTGCTGCCAGGCTCGAGATCATTGACGAACCAAGTGCCAGCAGCAGGAAATCCCAAGAAGAGCAACTCCTCCAACCCATGGGCGACAACTTCTGAAAGCTTCAGGCGCTTTACCGTGCCCGAGAGGAGAAACTGGACTCCAGGGCAGCAATTATGGGAGCGACCAAGGCAGACTTCCAGAGGCGTGTTGAGGAAACACAAGCTTGGTCCGACCAAGCCTTCCAGGAGCTGAAGACTGGTCAAGAGCAACTGAGCCAAGGTTGGAGCCAACTCTTCTTAAAGCAGTCCGACGCCGAGCAGGCGCAAGAGGAGGCTGGGCAACGGGCTGCTGCAGAGGATGCTCGCTTGACAGAGCGCCGCATCGGGCTTGATGCCCATGACGACGACCTTGCCGCTCGCGAGAAGGCGCTCGCCAACAAGCTTTGCGGCAAGGAAGCAGAGATCGAAGGGCTTGTCATGCGGCGGACCCAGGAGCTGGATCAGAAACACAAGGAGATCCTCGAAGCTCTAACTGTAGATCACGCCGACAAGTTGAAGGAGGCCGTCAATACTGCCGAAGCTGCAGAGGCCGCCAAGAACTTGCTAGAGGAGAGAGTGAAGAAGCTAGAGGCCGACCTTGAGGATCTTGGCAAGGAGATCTCGTCACTCAAGTCTGAAAGAGACAAGGCCCTCCACAGCCTTATGGAGATGCAGGTCACCATATGTGACAAGACCAAACAACTCTCTTCAGCTAGTGAATCCATTGATGATCTGAACATGAAGCTGGTTATGCTGATAGAGAGTCTCGAGACCGCCAGTTCCCGCGAGAAGGCTCTGGTCAAGGATCTCCAAGATGATAAGGAGTTGGTCAAGAGTGTTGCCACCGTCCATAACGATTATGTGCATGGAGTACAAGTCTGGACTGAGAAGCTCGTCGACGTCATGGAGAAGCTCGCCACACAACTGTCCACCATGGGCATGGAAGGTTTCAGGTACTCTTCCAACGATAGGGTGTCCATGAGTGCCAAAGTGACCATGTTCTTCGACTGCATGCTCGAAGCCTTGGAGCGGCTTCACTCCGACCGAGCATCCTACCTGTCCACCGAATCATGCAAACTCTGCCAGGCCGTTCTCCGCAAGGTGCTCATCAGGGTGGCACACAAGAACCCTAGCATCAACCTCTCCAACGTCCTCGACCGCTTCCCAAAGGACGTAGATGTCAAGGCGCTTGAGGAACTTGTCGCGCCCATCATCGACAGGGTAAGCCAAGTCAAGCGGGTTGAAGGTGATCGCCGGGATTAGGTGCCTTACTTCTTGCCGCCATCCATGCCAAGAACAATTTATCTTATGTCAAAATCGTGGCAAGATTTATGTAATATAACTTGCTATGTTTTGAACAAATGCTTGCTATCCCCCTTGCTTAATTTCTTCTGTATGTATTCACCCTATGGTTTATTGGGAGCTTGCCAGCGTGCACACCCTTGCCGCGAGCGCTAGATACAGGACTTTAGCAGCCTGCTGGCGGGGCCGCTACTAGCAAGAGACCTTGGTGTTTTCAATGCGGCCACCTAGACTATTGAGCGGACTCAAAATAGAATAAGGGCACAACTAATCGCAACAAGGTTCCTTTGCGTGCAGGTTTTCCATACAGAAGTCGAAATCGTCCAAGGAAAATAACTCCACAGCAAGAATTCACTTGGGGTTTTGCAACTTATCTTTTCATTGCCGTACTCCTTCCGGCAAGATTTTTTTTGAACGTCGCCCGTGGGTATCCATACCACCATCCCCCCGGCAAAGCTCCACGCAAGCTAACCTTCTGTCCTTTGAGAGAAAGAAAGAAGAGAAAATATGGATGTGGAACATTGGCGGTCCGTTAGCTCTTGTAGGGGAGTAAGCGTAGTGCAATATCTCAGACAAACATATACATTAATAAACATGAGAATCAACAAGAATTGCAGGATACTTAGCTTTGTTCAACTATGCACAGGGTCTGCGCCTGGCTTTGTACCAAGGATTACATGCTTCAGCGGCAAGACTTGTACAAAAGGTGGTTGCCGAAAGACCCGGCAACCGCGCCTCACGGGTATAACTTACAAAGATGTTCGATATTCTAGGAGTTGCTCACTGGGATGCCATCTTGGGTCTCCATGCAGACCGCGCCAGGCCTCATGACTCGCACTACCCAATAAGGGCCTTCCCACTTTGGCATCAACTTGTTGGAATTCTTGGCGGACCAAACTCGCCAAAGAACAAGGTCCCCTTCCTCAACACTTCGGGCATGAATCTTGCAGCTATGATAGCGGGGCAAAGCTTGTTGGTAGCACGCAGCTCTCACAGCAGCCTGAAGACGATCTTCCTCAAGGAGCATCGCGTCATCTTGCCGCAACTTCTCTTGGTCAAGCTCATCATAAGCGAGCACTCGAGGTGACCCGTATGTGAGTTCTGTGGGGAGAACTGCTTCCACCCCATATACTAGGAGAAGGGTGTCTGGCCGGTAGCTCGATTTGGTGTCGTTCTGATTGACCAAAGAACCATCGGCAGCTCATCAATCTAGCGCCTTCTGCACTTGTGCAGCTTGTCGAAAGTTCTTGTCTTGAGGCCTCGCAGCACTTCAGCATTATCCCTTTCCGCCTGGCCATTGCTCCTTGGGTGGGCAACAGAAGCAAAACAGATCTTGCTGCCAAGATCTTGGACATACTGCATGAAGGTGTGGCTCGTGAATTGTCTGTTGTCAGTGATGATCCTGTTGGGAACACCAAAGCGGCAGACTAGTCCCTTGAAGAACTTGACAGCTGACTGTGCTATCATGTTTCCCACTGCTTCCACTTCCGGCCACTTTGTGAACTTGTCGATTGCCACGTACAAGTACTGAAAGCCCCCGATAGCACGGGGAAAGGGGCCTAGTATGTCGAGCCCCTAGACTGAAAATGGCCTGGAGAGAGGGATTGTTTGAAGGGCTTGAGCTGGTTGATGCATTTTTTTTGAATGAAACTAGCATGCTTCACACTTGGTTACTAGCGCAGTTGCATCCTGGAGGGCAATGGGCCAAAAGAAACCTTGCCGGAATGCCTTACCGGCAAGGGCTCTTGACCCTATGTGGGAGCCACATATGCCTCCATGTATCTCCGCCAACAGGTCTAGTCCATATTCCCAAGAAATGCACTTGAGTTTCACACCGTTTGGCCTCTTTATGTACATGATGTTGTCCACGAAGTGGTACATATTAGACCGGTGGGCTACTTTCTCTGCTTCTTCTTGTTTCTCGGGAAGATCCCCTCTTTGAAGGAAATGGACGATGTGTTGTGCCCATGCTGGAGCCTGGGGCTTGACAACAAGGACTAAAGGCATATCCTCTGCCAGGGAAGCATTTTTCTCAATGGCAAGGGCTCGAGGCCCTGCTGGAGCCTGTTGCCCTCCGGCAAGCTTGGCGGGAGCATGCGTTTCCACGACAAGAGCCTGAGGCCCTGCCAGAGCACGACGCTCATTGGGAAGCTTGGTGTCATTCCTGACAACTTCCTCGCCGGCGGCTCCTAGGAGCTCTGCCGGGAAATACTTGCCGGTACTCGACTTTCTTCTTTTCTCTTGTCCATTTGGTGGTGTCACGGATGGTTGAGTCAGTCGGAGCACAAAAGTTCCTGGTTCCACAGGAAACTTAAGGGCGGCACACTTTGACAGGCCATCGACAATGTTGTTCTCTGCAGGGGAACGTGCTCCATTTGCGGACCGTCAAAATGCTCTTCGAACTTTCTCAGTCCATCTACATAAGCTTCCATTAATGAACTCTGATAATCCTTATTCACCTGCCTGACGACAAGCTAAGAATCACCCCTCACAATTAGTTTCTTGATCCCAAGGTCTCTCGTGATCTTGAGACCGGCAAGCAGCCCTTGATATTC
Source organism: Hordeum marinum (assembly GCA_022496015.1). Classification (NCBI taxonomy): domain Eukaryota; kingdom Viridiplantae; phylum Streptophyta; class Magnoliopsida; order Poales; family Poaceae; genus Hordeum; species Hordeum marinum. The sequence goes on from CM039677.1 coordinate 156,050,313, forward strand.
AGCAGTATTGTTTGCTGACCTCTCTCGAGGAAAGTGCATCTGAATCACATATTTGAGGTGCTCTCCGGTGGGTGCGACAAGCAGCACTCCGGCACCGGCGCCTTGTAGCGAGAAGCCCCATCAAAATACATGATCCACTCTTGATTTGTTTCCTTGCCAGGAAGGGTTGACTCTAGAACTTCTTCATCTGGAGTTGGTGTCCATTCTGCAATGAACTCTGCTAGGGTTGATTTGTTTCCCTACTCTAGATGGTCGAAGTGCTTTCAAACTTGAGACCTAAGCTTGACAGTTCCAAAGCCCACTCCACAATCATGTCGGTAGCATCTGGGTTCCGCAAATTCCGCTGTAGCGGGAAACAAGACAACAATTATCTCATGTGCTTGGAAGTAATGGCGCAGCTTCCTCGAGGCCGTAAGGAGGCCAAAGAGCAACTTTTACATGCCAAAGTATCTTGACCTACCCCCCGCAAAAGGGAGCTGACAAAATAGACTGGGCACTGCACCACCTTCTTCGTCTGAATTGTCTCATTGAACTGCGCAGATCCTTCCTTGTCGACACCAGACCCTGTCGGGGAATGTACTAGCTTGTCGCTTGGCGGTCCTGCTGCTGCTTCTTCAGGAACTTCTCTTTCAGCCGCTAATGCAACACTCACCACTTGATTTGTTGCCGCTAGATATAGCAGCAATGGCTCTTGTGGTTTTGGTACGACTAGGACTGGTGGAGAACAGAGGTACTTCTTCAAATCTTGCAGCACTACCTCCGCTTCCGGAGTCCATTTCATCGGACCTGCCTTCTTCAAGATTTTTAAAAAGGGCAGGGCACGCTCAGTAGATTTTGAGATGAACCTACTCAGAGCAGCAATGCAGCCTGCAAGATGACGCACATCCTTGACACGTCTTGGTGCTTCAATTTTCTCAATTTCTTTGATCTTGTCAGGAATTGCTTCGATTCCACGTTGAGATACAAAGAACCCGCGAAGCTTGCCGGATGGGACACCGAACACACACTTCTTAGGGTTGAGCTTCATGTTGATCTTGCGCAGATTTGCAAATGTTTCTTCTAGGTCTGATATGAGTGTAGCCCTGTCCTTGGTTTTGACCACTATGTCATCCATATAAGCCTCCATATTTCTATATGGGTGGGGCTCAAAACCAATTTGAACCGCTCTTGCAAATGTAGAACCAGCACTTTTCAACCCAAAAGGCATACGCAAAAAGCAATACGTACCACATGGGGTGATAAATTTGGTCTTCTCCTTGTTTTCCTTGGCCATGAAAATCTGATGATTGCCTCAATAGGCCTCAATGAAAGACAACAAGTCGTAGCCAGCGGTGGAGTCCACAATCTGGTCGATGCGCGGCAAGGGAAAAGGATCTTTGGGGCAGGCTTTATTGATGTCTGTGAAGTCAATACACAGCCTCCATGTCCCATTTGCCTTGCGCACTACAAGTGGATTGGCCAACCATGTTAGATGAAGTACTCCTCTGATCAAGCTAGCCACTTCTAATTTCTTGATCTCTTCGGCAATGAACTATTTGTTGGAAATATGCCCTAGAGGCAATAATAAATTAGTTATTATCATATTTCCTTGTTCATGATAATCGTTTATTATCCATGCTATAATTGTATTGATCGGAGACTTAAATGCATGTGTGGATACATAGACAAAACCATGTCCCTAGTATGCCTCTAATGGACTAGCTCGTTGATCAAAGGATGGTTAAGGTTTCCTAGCCATGGACATGAGATGTCATTTGATAACGGGATCACATCATTAGGAGAATGATGTGATGGATAAGACCCAAACTACAAACATAGCATATGATCGTGTCAGTTTATTGCTACTGTTTTCTGCATGTCAAGTATATGTTCCTATGACCATGAGATCATGCAACTCACGGATATCGGAGGAGTGCCTTGTGTGTATCAAACATCGCAACGTAACTGGGTGACTATAAAGGTGCTCTACAGGTATCTCCGATGGTGTTTGTTGAGTTGGCATGGATCGAGACTGGGATTTGTTACTCCGTGTGACGGAGAGGTATCTCAGGGCCCACTCGGTAATACAACATCACAACAAGCCTTGCAAGCAATGTGGCTAAGTGTTAGTCACGGGATCTTGTATTACGGAACGAGTAAAGAGACTTGCCAGTAACGAGGTTGAACTAGGTATGGAGATACCGACGATCGAATCTCGGGCAAGTAACATACCGAAGAACAAAGGGGACGTTATACGGGATTAACTAAATCCTTGACATAGAGGTTCGACCGAAAAAGATCTTCGTAGAATATGTAGGAACCAATGTGGATGTCCAGGTCCCGCCATTGGTTATTGACCGTAGAGGTGTCTCGGTCATGTCTACATAGTTCTCGAACCCGCAGGGTCTGCACACTTAAGGTTCGGTGACGTTTCGGTAGTGTAGAGTTATGTATGGTGGTGACCGAAGTTTGTTCGGAGTCCCGGATGAGATCCCGGACATCACGAGGAGCTCCGGAATGGTCCGGAGGTAAAGATTCATATATAGGAAGTCCCAGTTTGGTTTCCGGAAAAGTTTCGGGCTCATCGGTAGTGTACCGGGAGTGCCGGTAGTGTACCGGGAGTGCCGGTAGTGTACCGGGAGGCCTCCGGGAGGGGTATTTCGACCCCAAGAGGTCCATGGGCTGTGGGAGAATAATAACCAGCCCTTAGTGGGCTGGGAAAACAGCCACAAAGGCCCATGGCGCAGGAGAGAAAGTCCTAAAGCAAAAAGTGGAAAATCAGCCAATAGGAGGCAATCCTACTCCAACTAGGATTGGAGGTGAAGTAGGATTTCTTCCCACCTCCTATTTCGGCCGACCCAAAGGCCTTGGCTGCCTCTCCTCTCCTCTCCTCCTATATATACTAGTGGATTGGGTGGTTTTTGGACAGAATTTCCGGCCACGTGCTACCCGTTTCACCGGTGCACAGTTTCTCCTCTAGATCGGTTTTCCGCAGCGCTTAGGCGAAGCCCTGCCGGAATTGCTCCACCACCATCACCGGAGCGCCGTCACGCTGCCGGTGAACTCTCTCTCCTATCCACCTCCTCTTGCTGGATCAAGACGGTGGAGATCGTCATCAAGCTGCACGTGTGCTGAACGCGGAGGTGCCGTCCGTTCGGCGCTAGATCGGAAGGACCGTGATCGAGATCGCGAGACGGTTCGTGATGAGATCGTGGAACGGATCGTGATGAGTTCGCGGGACAGATCGTGATCAAGATCGTGAGACGGATCGTGATGAGATCGCGGGACGGATCGTGATGAGTTCACGGGACGTATCGTGATTGGATCGCGGGACGGATCGTGATGAGATCGCGGGACGCTCGGCGATTTGGATCGCGAAGATGTTCGACTACACCAACCGCGTTTCTTAACGCTTCCCGCTTAGCGATCTACAAGGGTATGTAGATCCACTCTCCCTCTCGTAGATGCTCATCACCATGGATAGGTTTGCGTGTGCGTAGGAAAATTTTTGTTTCCCATGCGACGTTCCCCAACAGTGGCATCATGAGCTAGGTTGATGGTTCGATGAGATCTCGAGTAGAACACAAAAGGTTTGTGGGCGTTGATGCTTAGATTGCTTCCTCCCTTGGTCGTATTTTGGTTCAGCGGGATTGTGAGATGAAGCGGCCCGGACCAACATTACTCGTACGCTTACGAGAGACCGGTTCCCTCGACGCAACTTGTTGCCTAGATGGCTTGCGGGTGACAGTTTCTCTCACTTTAGTTGGATCGGATTCGACAAAGGCGGTCCTTGAGAAGGTTGAAAAGCAAACTAGTGTATCACCGTTGTGGTTTATGCGTAGGTGAGAATCGTTCTTGCTAGATACCCATAGCAGCCACGTAAAACATGCAACAACAATTAGAGGACGTCTAACTTGTTTTTGCAGGGTATGTTGTGATGTGATATGGCCAATTACATGATGAGATATATGTGATGTATGAGATGATCATGTGATGTATAGAATTTCACGACTTGCATGTCGTTGAGTACGGCAACCGGCAGGAGCCATAGGGTTGTCTTTAATTATTGTATGACCTGCGTGTCAATCATTAAGCGCTATGTAATGCTTTACTTTATCGCTAAGCAGTAGCAATAGAAGTAGAAGCAGGGCTGGCGCCACAACCCCAATGGCAACACATTGATGGAGATCAAGATGATGGAGATCATGGTGTTGTGCCGGTGACGATGGAGATCATGCCGGTGTTTCGAAGATGGAGATCTTAAACACAAGTTCATGGCCATATCATGTCACTTATGAATTGCATGAGATGTTAATCCTTTTATGCACCTTGTTTTGCTTAGTACGGCGGTAGCATTATAAGGTGATCCCTCACTTGAATTTCAAGATGAACTGTGTTCTCCCCGAGTGTGCACCGTTGCGAAAGTTCGTCGTGTTGAGACACCACGTGATGATCGGGTGTGATAGACTCTACGTTCACATACAACGGGTGCAAGCCAGATTTGCACGCGCAGAACACTCGGGTTAAACTTGACGAGCCTAGCATGTACAGACATGGCCTCGGAACACGAGAGACCGAAAGGTCGAACATGAGTCATATAGTAGATATGATCAACATAATGATGTTCACCATTGCAGCCACCTCAACTCACGTGATGATCGGACTTGAGTTGGTGAATTTGGATCATGTATCACTCGAATGATCGGAGGGATGTCAATTTGAGTGGGAGTTCTTAAATAATATGATTAATTGAACTCATTATCATGAACATAGTCAAAGTGTCTTTGCAAATTATGTTGTAGATTACTAGCTCGCGTTGTGGCTCCCTTGTATTTTTATATGTTCCTAGAGAAATAGAATTGAAAGATGTTGGTAGCAATATTGCGGACTGGGTCCGTGATCTGAGGATTGTCCTCATTGCTGCACAGAAGGCTTATGTCCTTAATGCACCGCTCGGTGCGCCACCCCCTCTAGCGTCGTCTATAGATGTTGTGAACATCTGACAGGCACGTTTCGATGACTACTTGATAGTTTTGTGCGTCATGCATTACGGCTTAGAATTGAGGCTCCGAAACGTTTTGAACGTCACGGAACATATGAGATGTTCTAGGGGCAGAGATTGTGATCTCAGGCTTGTGCCTGTGTTGCGAGATATGAGATCTCCAACAAGATTCTTTGCCTGTAAGATGAAGGAGAATAGCTCAATCGTTGAGCATGTACTCAGATTGTCTGGGTACTACAATCGCTTGAATCAAGTGGGAGTTGATCTTCCAGATAAGATAGTGATTGATATAGTTCTCCAAGTCACTGTCACTAAAGCTACTAGAACTTAAGTGATGAACTATAATACACCAGGGATAGAAGTATTGATCCCTGAGCTGTTCGCGATGTTTGACACCGCGAAGGTAGAAATCAAGAAGGAGCGTCAAGTGTTGATGGTTAATCAAACCACTAGTTTCGAAAAGGGCAAGATCAAGGAGGGAAACTTCATGGATAGCAAGTCAGTTGCTGCTCCAGTGAAGCAACCCAAAGTTGAACTCAAACCCGAGACTAAGTGCTTCTATTATGAGGTGAGAGGTCGCTGAAGCGGAACAACCCTAGATACTTGGTAGATAAGAAGGCTGGCAACATTGATAGAAGTATATTTGATATACGAGTTACTAATGTGTACCTTGCTAGTACTCTTAGTAGCACCTGGGTATTGGATACCGGTTCGGTTGCTAAATGTTAGTAACTCGAAATAAAAGCTACGGAATAAACGGAGAACTAGCTAAGGGTGAGGTGACGATATGTGTTGGAAGTGTTTCCAAGGTTGATGTGATCAAAATCGCACGCTCTCTCTACCTTCAGGATTAGTGACGAACCTAAATAAATGTTATTTGGTGTTTTGCGTTGAGCATGAACATGATTAGATCATGTTTATTGCAATACGGTTATTCATTTAAGTTAGAGAATAATGGTTATTCTGTTTACATGAATAATACCTTCAATGGTCATGCACCCAGTGAGAATGGTTTGTTGAAATCTTGATCGTAGTATTACACATGTTCATAACATTGATGTCAAAAGATACAAAGTTAATAATGATAGTACCACATACTTGTGGCACTGCCGCTAAATGTCATATTGGTATAAAGCGCATGTAGAAACTCCATGCTGATGGATATTTGGACTCATTCGATTTCGAATCGGTTGAGACATGCGAACCATGCCTCTTGGGCAAGATGACTAAAGGACCCCGTTGGATGGAGCGGGCAAGTGATTCATTGGAAATGATACATGTTGATGTATGCAATCTAGTGAGTCTTGTAGTGTGCAGTGGATATCATTATTTTCTTACCTTCACTGATGATTTGAGTAGATATAGTGTATATTTACTTAATGAAACACAAGTCTGAATCGTTTGAAAGGTTCAAGCAAATTCAGAGTGAAGTTTAAAGATCATCGTGACAAGAAGATAAAAATGACTGCGATATGATCGTGGAGGTGAATATCTGAGTCACGAGTTTGGCATACAACTTAAGACAATGTGAAAGTTGTTTCACAACTAAACGCCACCTGGAACACCATAGTGTGATGGTGTGTCCGAACATCATAGTTATGCTCTATTGGACATGGTGCGTGCTATGATGTCTCTTGTCGTTTTACTACTATAATTTTGGGGTTATGCATTAGAGACAACTACATTCACTTTAAATAGGGCACCATCTAAATCCGTTGAGATGACACCATATGAATTATGGTTTGATAGAAACCTAAGCTGTCGTTTCTTAATACTTGGGGCTGCGGCACTTGTGTGAAAAATGTTTTCACCTAATGAGGTCGAACCCAAGGCGGACAAATGCATCTTCATAGAATACCCTAAGATCAGTTGGGTGAACCTTCTATCTCAGATCCGAGTGCAAAGTGGTTGTTACTAAAACGGATCCTTTCTCGAGGAAAGGTTTCTCTCGAAAGAATTGAGTGGGAGGAAGATAGAACTTGATGAGGTTGTTAAACCTTTGTTCAACCAGAGAGTAGCGCAGCGCAGAAAGATGTTTCTGTGAAGCCTACGTTAGTTGAAGAGGAAGTTAATGATGATGATCATGAAGCTTCAGGATCAAGTTACTATCGAACTTCGTGGGTCGACAAGGATGTGTACTGCTCCTAAGCGGTACGACAACCCTGTCTTCGAGGTCATGTTGTTGGACAGCGATGAACCTACGAGCTATGGAGAAGCGATGATGGGCCCGGATTCCGACAAATGGTTAGAGACCATGAAATCCGAGATAGGATCCATTTATGAAAACCAAGTATAGACTTTGGTAGACTTGCTCGTTAGACGGCAGGTCGTTGAGTACAAATGGACCTTTAGAATGAAGACAGACACTGATGGTAAATGTCACCATTTGTAAAGCTCGACTTGTTGCAAAGTTGTTTGTGACAAGTTCAAGGAGTTGACTGCGAGGAGGCTTTCTCACTCGTAGCGATGCTAAAAGTCTGTTGGAATTATGTTAGCAGTTGCTGCATTTTCAATTACGAAATCTGGCAGATGGATGTCAAAACGTCGTTTCCTTAACGGTTTACTTAAGGAAAGGTTGTATGTGATACAACCAGAAGGTTTTGTCAGTCCTAAGGATGCTAAAAGATGAGAGAGCTTCAGTGATCCTTCTATGGACTGAAGCAAGCATCTCGGAGTTGGAATATACACTTTGATGAGGTGATCAAAGTTTTTGTAGTTTATACAAAGTTTACGAGAAACTTGTATTTGCAATAAAGTGAATGGGAGCACTATAGAGTTTCTGATAAGTATATGTGGTTGACATATTGTTGATCGGAAATAATGTAGAATTTCTGGAAGGCATAAAAGGTTGTTTGAAAAGTGTTTTTCAAATGAAGACCTGGATAAAGCTACCTAATTGTTGAGCATCAAAATCTATAGAGATAGATCAAGATGCTTGATGAGACTTTCAATGAGTGCATACCTTGACAAGATTTTGAAAGAGTTCAAAATGGATCAGCCAGAGAAATAGTTCTCGTCTGATTTGTAAGGTGTGAAGTTGAGTGAGACTCAAAGCTCGACAACGGCAGAAGAAAGAGAAAGGATGAATGTCGTCCCCTATGCCTTAGCCATAGGCTCTATATTATGCCATGCTGTGTACCGCACCTATGTGTGCCTTGCCACGAGTCTGTCAGGGGGTACAAGAGTGGTCCAGGAGTGGATCACTGGACAGCGGTCGGAATTATCCTTAGTAACCAGAGGACTAAGGAAATGTTTCTTGATTATGGAGGTGATAAAGAGTTCGTCGTAAAGAGTTACGTCGATGCAAGCTTTAACACCTATCCAGATGACTAGTAGTAGCAATCTGGATACGTATAGTGGAGCAGCCATTTGGAAATAGTACCAAGTGGAGTGTGGTAGCAGTGTTTACGGTTTGACATAGAGATTTGCAAAGTACACACGGATCTGAATATCGCAGACCCGTTGACTATAAGACCTCTCTCACATGCAAAGCATGATCGAGCCCCAAAACTCATTGGGTGTTAGATTCATAACAATGCGAATCACATGGTGATGTGAACTAGATTATTGACTCTAGTGCAAGTGGGAGACTGTTGGAAATATGCCCTAGAGGCAATAATAAATTAGTTATTATCATATTTCCTTGTTCATGATAATCGTTTATTATCCATGCTATAATTGTATTGATCGGAGACTTAAATGCATGTGTGGATACATAGACAAAACCATGTCCCTAGTATGCCTCTAATGGACTAGCTCGTTGATCAAAGGATGGTTAAGGTTTCCTAGCCATGGACATGAGATGTCATTTGATAACGGGATCACATCATTAGGAGAATGATGTGATGGATAAGACCCAAACTACAAACATAGCATATGATCGTGTCAGTTTATTGCTACTGTTTTCTGCATGTCAAGTATATGTTCCTATGACCATGAGATCATGCAACTCACGGATATCGGAGGAGTGCCTTGTGTGTATCAAACATCGCAACGTAACTGGGTGACTATAAAGGTGCTCTACAGGTATCTCCGATGGTGTTTGTTGAGTTGGCATGGATCGAGACTGGGATTTGTTACTCCGTGTGACGGAGAGGTATCTCAGGGCCCACTCGGTAATACAACATCACAACAAGCCTTGCAAGCAATGTGGCTAAGTGTTAGTCACGGGATCTTGTATTACGGAACGAGTAAAGAGACTTGCCAGTAACGAGGTTGAACTAGGTATGGAGATACCGACGATCGAATCTCGGGCAAGTAACATACCGAAGAACAAAGGGGACGTTATACGGGATTAACTAAATCCTTGACATAGAGGTTCGACCGAAAAAGATCTTCGTAGAATATGTAGGAACCAATGTGGATGTCCAGGTCCCGCCATTGGTTATTGACCGTAGAGGTGTCTCGGTCATGTCTACATAGTTCTCGAACCCGCAGGGTCTGCACACTTAAGGTTCGGTGACGTTTCGGTAGTGTAGAGTTATGTATGGTGGTGACCGAAGTTTGTTCGGAGTCCCGGATGAGATCCCGGACATCACGAGGAGCTCCGGAATGGTCCGGAGGTAAAGATTCATATATAGGAAGTCCCAGTTTGGTTTCCGGAAAAGTTTCGGGCTCATCGGTAGTGTACCGGGAGTGCCGGTAGTGTACCGGGAGTGCCGGTAGTGTACCGGGAGGCCTCCGGGAGGGGTATTTCGACCCCAAGAGGTCCATGGGCTGTGGGAGAATAATAACCAGCCCTTAGTGGGCTGGGAAAACAGCCACAAAGGCCCATGGCGCAGGAGAGAAAGTCCTAAAGCAAAAAGTGGAAAATCAGCCAATAGGAGGCAATCCTACTCCAACTAGGATTGGAGGTGAAGTAGGATTTCTTCCCACCTCCTATTTCGGCCGACCCAAAGGCCTTGGCTGCCTCTCCTCTCCTCTCCTCCTATATATACTAGTGGATTGGGTGGTTTTTGGACAGAATTTCCGGCCACGTGCTACCCGTTTCACCGGTGCACAGTTTCTCCTCTAGATCGGTTTTCCGCAGCGCTTAGGCGAAGCCCTGCCGGAATTGCTCCACCACCATCACCGGAGCGCCGTCACGCTGCCGGTGAACTCTCTCTCCTATCCACCTCCTCTTGCTGGATCAAGACGGTGGAGATCGTCATCAAGCTGCACGTGTGCTGAACGCGGAGGTGCCGTCCGTTCGGCGCTAGATCGGAAGGACCGTGATCGAGATCGCGAGACGGTTCGTGATGAGATCGTGGAACGGATCGTGATGAGTTCGCGGGACAGATCGTGATCAAGATCGTGAGACGGATCGTGATGAGATCGCGGGACGGATCGTGATGAGTTCACGGGACGTATCGTGATTGGATCGCGGGACGGATCGTGATGAGATCGCGGGACGCTCGGCGATTTGGATCGCGAAGATGTTCGACTACACCAACCGCGTTTCTTAACGCTTCCCGCTTAGCGATCTACAAGGGTATGTAGATCCACTCTCCCTCTCGTAGATGCTCATCACCATGGATAGGTTTGCGTGTGCGTAGGAAAATTTTTGTTTCCCATGCGACGTTCCCCAACACTATTTCCGCTCCAAAGCTTGCTTCCAGACCTTCTGCTTGATGGGTCGCGCGTGTGGATAGACGTCAAGGTGGTGCTCAATCACCTTCCTGGGAACACTAGGGATATCAGATGGTTTCCATGCAAACACATCGAAATTCGCCCACAGGAAGGTGACAAGCACGCTTTCCTATTTGTCGTCATGGGTGGAACTTGTGGTGAAAGTTCCTCCCATACCATCCTCCTTGGCTGGCACCTTCTTAGTCTCTAGCGGACCTGCCTTGGACTTCTTGGTCTTGCCGGTGGAGCTCTCTGGCACATCATCAATGGGAGCGCAACACCCCGAGGAGGCGCGCTTACCGGAATGTGTGCCAGAGGCCTTGCCGGTCTTCTTCCCCTCGGGAGCTTCAGCGGCAGGAGCAAGTGCTTTGGTGACAGGTGCTACAACTGCCTCCTGGTAGAGTTGGTCGGTGCAGATAAACGCGCCTTTCTTGTCAGAGTTGATCGTGATGACGCTCATTGGCCCGGGCATCTTCAGCACATTGTAAGCGAAGTGGGTGGCCGCCATGAACTTGGCCAGCGCTGGGCAACCAAGGATACTGTTGTACGACAATTAGATCTTGGCAACGTCAAAAACAATCTTCTCTGTCCTGAAATTTATATCACTGCCAAACGTCACCGGCAGTGTGATTTTTCCCTTTGGCTGAGTTCTCCCTGAATTGACCCCTTGAGAAGCGCCTGTTGGCTCGAGATCTTCATCAGGAATTTGCAGCCTCTGGATGACATCAGGTGAGATTAGGTTCAGGCTGGCCCCACTGTCGACTAGCATCTTTGTCACCTTGAAGTTGTGAATTGTTGGCGAAACCAACAATGGGAGGCACCCGACCACAGTTGTGCGACCAGGGTGATCCTCGGTGTTGTAAATGATAGGAGTGTTGGACCACTTCAGAGGTCTCTGGGCACCGATAGACGGCTCCGCTGCGTTAACCTCACACGCCCATTGTATAAGTTGGCAATGAGAGGAATGCGATGAGGCACTTCCCTCGATGCATATCATCTCTGTAGCCTTCTAGAACTAATGCTTGCTGGACTCGTCGTCCCCTTCGACGTCATCATCATCACCCTCTTGCTTGTTGCGACCACGAGCGGCCGGTCTTTTTGTTGTTTGGGCTTGCCGTGACGACCTCCTCGGTCAATGCACTTCTCGCCGGACCCCTCCGTACCATCCTGGCCCATTTCCTTGTCTCCCCTATCGTACTCGGCTTTTTGCTTCTCGGCAAGTTGTTCAACTTGTCGGTAGTCCTAGAGATCGTGGCCCTTGGTGTGATGGATCTTGCAATACTGCTTGACTGAGCCTTCCAGCTTGTCAGCAGTCGCCATAGCCTGGCAGGAGGCGCACCCGGCAACATCCTTGCCGGGGTCATCAACCTTGCCCTTCTTGGCGGTACCGGGGTTGGTGGATCCCTTGACGGAAAGCACGGCCTTGCCCTTGCTCTTCTTGTTACGTCGCCAACCCATCTTTGCCAGGGTGGCGGTGTCTTCATCCTCAGAGTCGACCCCCATGCCAGCGTCCTCGCCGGGGAGCCTCCTCCCTTCTTCAGTGCAAGCACATTTATCTGCCAGAGTGTAGAGCTCGGCAACATTCGTGACCTCGTTCATTGCCAGCTCTTCCCGCATCATGCGGTTAGGTACGTTCTGATGGAATATGCTGATAACAGCGGCATGATGAACGTTTGTTATGTTGTGATGCACGCGGCTGAACCTTTGGATGTACTTGCGCAAAGTCTCGCCCTCCTTCTGAGGGATGATGTGCAAATCGCTTTCTTGACCAGGAGCTTGGTGTCCTTCGGTAAAGGCACCCACAAACTCATGGCACAGGTCTGCCCAGGAGGTGATGGAATTCTCTGGCAGGTGCATCAACCATGACTTGGCATTGGGCTTGAGTACCAATGGGAAGTAGTTGGCGACTATCTTGTCATCGCGAGCCCCGCAGCCTGCACCACTATGGTGTATATGCTCAGGAACTCCGACGGGTGAGTCTTGCCGTCGTATTTTTCCGGGACCTCCAGCTTGAACGTGTGGGAGTTGGGCCACTGGACTTGTCACAGCTCACGGGTAAATGTTTAACAACCCACCTCGTAAGGTAGGTTGACGGGATACCCTGGCACGGTTTTGTAAACTGTGGGCCCCGCACGCCTATCAAATTGATGGCGCACTTCCCGTTGCCGCTCGATTGTAGTTCAAGCGTCTTCCTTGACCCGCTCCCGAAGAACTTGACGCTGGATGCGGCGTGTTCGTGGATCAGATGACGCCGTCGAGTAACCATCGCAAGCATCGGTCCGTCGAGTCGGTGACCGGCGTTGTTGCTATGGAGGAGAGTGCACCGTGGTCGCACCTCCTAAGCCTTCTCACCACTGGCATGAGCCGGCTCAGTGGATCGACACTTGTCTGCGAGGCCGAGGAGGCTCTGAATGGTAGCTCTCCACTTGTCGAGCTTTTCTGTAGCAGGAGGGAAGTTCAGGAGTAGTTGTGCCCGCGCCATTGCTTCTTCTGACGTGGTCGGCAGCAAAAGACGTGAAGAACGCGAGGTGCTCTAACTCCTAACGGTGTTAGAAGGAGCTCTGTCGTGGTTCTGTGATGGCATGCCACTCCCACTAGTTTGCTGGCGAGCATGTTGGTCCCGCGCACCTTGGGAGCGATGCGTAGGAGCTTTTCCGTGGGGACGTTGGGAACCGTGGGTACCATGGTGCTGCTCTTCGCGTGCATCCTGGGAAGGTCGCGACGTAGGTGCTGGAGTGGGCATCTTGGAAGGTACCCTTCCGTCCCCAGAGTTCACCGTACCACCCGCAGGCGGTACAGCTCCGTCCTGAGACCCAGCGGCGCGGGGGTTCCCGCCGCCGCCATGAGCGTCTCCGCAGCAGGCATCACCGCTTGCTTGGCCTTAATCACCGGAGCGTTGTGGAAGTTCTGAAACTCCGCCCCCTCCTCCACCCATGTCTACACTGTTGCCTATCTGTGTAGCTATAGGGATAACGGACGCGGATGGGCCAACCGCCATCAGGCCCTTCTTCTTAGGGGCCATGGCGAGGATGATTATGAAGGAACTGGCACGCTGATCACCAGATCAGGTCCACGTGACCTACACCCCTACCTAGCCACCAAAGATGTCGGTGGAGATGACACCTATGGGATCGGAGGGATCCCTTTACGGTTCGGCGGGGAAGAAGGCTCACACAGAGAGCAGATCTGATGAACAACGCGCGGGATTTTACCTAGGTTTGGGCCGCAAAAATGCTTAAAACACTACTCTTGCTTGGTTGTATTAGATGAGTTCTGGTAGCCCAAAGTCTAAAAGTCGAAAAGTTCCAAATTCAAAAAGTAGTCAAACGAAGTCCCCTACTATAACGCCCTAGGCCTCCTTTTATACTCTAGAAGGGGTCACCAACAGTGGCATACAGTGCATACACGGGGTGTATAGAGCTACAGTGCTATCATACCGAACACTAACGGAGTAGGACAGGCGCATTTAATGCACAGTCAGGCATCTCTGACTGTCTACGGGACAGGACAGGAGCCCGTCCCATCAGCACCGCTTAGCCCCTCCATCGCTGGTGCTGCGACACGTGCCCAGGCGGGGCGACACCTGGCCTGTGTTCTGGCGGGGCTTCGCCTTGCCAGGTCTCCGCCTTGTCGGGTCCTGCCGGGGCTTTGCCTTGCCCGAGGGTTTGATGGCCATCCCGGCAAGGTCTTCTCGGGGGTCTTGATTATTTTGATGTCTTCCGTATTCGTAACTGGCAGCTCCCTGTCGGGCCTTGCCGCTAGGGTGGCTACTACTGTCCGTGCACGAGTAAGGGGCACTGGAGAACCCAAAACTCTAGTGCATCGACAAAGGCGTTTGTTTGGTGACCGTGCGCTTCCTTGGGAGCCTCATGAGGCCCATCCTCTCGAGGCTGTGTTGATGTTCCAGTTGCTGCAGGTGGCCCGCGTTACTTGTGACTTGTTGCCTTTCCCCAGGGTATTATTCCTCACACCCTGGGGTTTGGCTCGGTGATGCTTGCTTGTGGGGGCGACAGCTCGCGTCGTGACCCCACGGGTCCGGTGGCATCCTCCCTCTTTATCCGACTTGCATTGTCCGAACTTGGCGCTTCTTCGGGGGAAGCCCCCAAGCCCGGCTCGGGGAGGACATTTGGGGCTTCCCCTACCCTTGGGAGGTGCTGGCGCTCGCGGTAGGCGACCGATCGGGGCCGTCTTCCCTGGGCACGACGTAGCATGGTATGTAGGGCTCCACATAAGGGCCCGGTCCTCCTCCCGAGCCGTCCTACGGGGCGCCGAGAGCGGTCCCTCCAGGTGGCGGTTGGCTGCCGCCCTGCGCACGCAGCCCACACACTCTCCTTTGCCGAGCCTCAGAGAGAAGTTGCCTACCTCTGTTGTCGTTGCCCGGTGGGCCACGCGCCTCCTAACGTGCGTCGATTTCCTGATGGTCCAACGCGCCCTCACCGTTTTTTCTTGCTTGCCTGGATGCTTGCGCCATTTGCTCCCTGCATAGGATGGTGCACTCTCGTCTGGTCAATCCGGAATGTAGAAGATCCACTAGGTCGCGAGGGCGTGCGCTGGAGCGTGTGGGGTGCCCCATTGTCTCCTCTGCGAGCTCGGTCACAGTGGCCAGGTTGTGCCCCAAAATCAATTATCGGGATTCGCGGGAGGAGGAGCACGATGTTTGGTGGGCCCCGCCCAGGTTCGCCCAGGGCTGAGGGCGGCGTGCCATTGGCGGGCTGGGGGGCAGACGCGATGAATGAGCCCCCAGCGCGTGGTGCAGAGTGAGGGGCTGCGGCTCTCCACGCGATGGTGACCAGCTCCGCGACGTGGTCAGCCCATGCGTCGAAGCCACCGTGCGTTAGACGGTGGCGGAGCATCTCGCTTGCTAGCAGCAGCGCGTCCTGCACGTCTAGGTCCCATGCATAGGTGTGACACGACACAGATGTTGGAGGTGCTGCCCGCTGATACGTCTCCAATGTATCTACTTTTCCAAACTCTGTTGCCCTTGTTTTGGACTCTAATTTGCATGATTTAAATGGAACTAACCCGGACTGACGCTGTTTTCAGCAGAATTGCCTTGGTGTTATTTTTGTGTAGAAATAAAAGTTCTCAGATCGTCTTGAAAATTTGTGGAGAATATTTTTGAAATTAATAAAAAATACTGGCGCAAGAATTAACCAGAGGGGGCCATCTGCAGGCCACTAGCCTTCTAGGCGTGGCCACCCCCCTAGCCGCGCCGAGTAGGCTTGTGGGACCCTCGTGGGTCCTCCGACCTCCTCTCTAGCTCCATATAACCCTATTTGTCGAGGAAAAAATAAAAGAGAAGAGTTCATCGCGTTTCACGATACGGAGCCGCCGCCATCGCCTATTCTTCCTCGGGAGACCAGATCTGGAGTCCGTTTTGGGCTCCGAAGAGGGGAAATCGACACCTTCGTCATCACCAACCATCCTTCATCACCAATTCCATGATGCTCCCCACCATTCGTGAGTAATCTCATCGTAGGCTTGCTGGACGGTGATGGGTTGGATGACATTTATCATGTAATCGAGTTAGTTTGGTTAGGGTTTGATCCCTAGTATCCACTAAGTTTTGAGAGTGATGTTGTTATGACTTTGCTATGCTTAATGCTTGTCACTAGGGCCCGAGTGCCATGATTTCAGATCTTAACCTATTATGTTTTCATGAATATATGTGTGTTCTTGATCCTATCTTGCAAGTTGTAGACACCTATTACGAGTTATGATCTGCATCCCCCAGGGTGACAACTGGGATTCTTTCCGGTGATTACCATAGTTTGAGGAGTTCATGTATTCACCAAGTGCTAATGCTTTGGTCTGGTTCTCTATTAAAAGGAGAACCTTAATATCCCTTAGTTTCCAATAGGACCCCGCTGCCATGGGAGGGTAGGACAAAAGATGTCATGCAAGTTCCTTTCCATAAGCACGTATGACTATATATGGAATACATGCCTACATTACATTGATGAATTGGAGCTAGTTCTGTGTCACCCTATGTTATAACTGTTGCATGATGAATGCCATCCGACATATTTATCCATCACTAATCCATTGCTTATGAGCTTTTAATATATTGATCTTTGCTCAGTTACTTTTCCGTTGCTATTGTTACAAACACTACAAATTGCTACTATTACTTTGCCACCGTTATCGTTACTACCATATCACTTTGATACTGAATACTTTGCTGCAGATATTAAGTCTTTCAGGTGTGATTGAATTGACAACTCAGTTGCTAATACTCGAGAATATTCTTTGGCTCCCCTTGTGTAGAATCAATAAATTTGTGTTGAATACTCTACCCACGAAAACTATTTTGATCCCCTATACTTGTGGGTTATCAAGACCTTTTTCTGGCGCCGTTGCTGGGGAGCAGAGCTTTATTCTCTGGTCACTTGGGATATATATCTGTTGATCACAATGAAGAATCTGAAATATCCAAAAACCAAGATCTATCCCTCTACTACGAGGGGAGGTAAGGAACTGCCATCTAGCTCCGCACTTGATTCACCTTCTGTTATGAGTAAGTTTGTGACACCACCACCTGCTAGTAATTCTGATATGTCACAATTAATTGATGATGCTACTTCTGCTATGCATCATGCTTATGATAATACTTTGCTTGATGATACTGTGCCACTAGGTGAATTTCTTGATGAACAAATTGCTAGAGCTAATGCTGAAACTGATAATTTTTCTGAAT
The DNA here is from genome assembly GCA_022496015.1 of Hordeum marinum. Lineage (NCBI taxonomy): Eukaryota > Viridiplantae > Streptophyta > Magnoliopsida > Poales > Poaceae > Hordeum > Hordeum marinum. The sequence continues at coordinate 156,067,598 of CM039677.1, forward strand.
CTGATGAAATTATTGAAACTGAACACTATGATTCACCTGCTAGACCTAGCTCTCCTAGATATGAATTGCCTGATATACCTGAGGGTTATGTTATGGAAGGAGAGGTAGCTAGGGACTTTCTTGCTTGTCAGGATAGAGATGATCTTAAGAAATTGCTTCGCAAGTGGAAGGGAAAATCTCTGAATGCTAGAATGCAATATGATGCTAGGTTTGCTACTTCACCTATCTTTGTTACTGATAAAGATTATGAGTTCTTTGTTGATCCTGAGTTAATTACTTTGGTTGAATCTATTCCTTTCCATGGTTCTGAATCTGAAACTGTTGTGGCACATCTTACCAAATTGAATGATATAGCCACCCTGTTTACTCATGAGGAAAAATTCGCTATTACTATATTCTTAAGTTGTTTCCTTTCTCATTAAAGGTTGATGCTAAGAAATGGTTTAATTCTCTTGCTCCTGGTTGTATGCGTAGTCCCCAGGACATGGTTTATTACTTCTTTGAAAAATATTTTCCTACCCATAAGAAACAAGCTGCCTTCAAGGAAATATTTCACTTTGTGCAAATTGAAGAAGAGAGTCTCCCACAAGCTTTGGGAGGCTTCTCCAATTACTTAATGCTTTGCCTGATCATCCTCTTAAGAAAAATGAAATACTTGATATCTTTTATAATGGACTAACCAATTCTTCTAGGGACTACCTAGATAGTTGTTTTGGTTGTGTTTTCAAGGAACGAACCGTTGAACAAGCTGAATTACTATTGAATAACATATTGATCAATGATAATGATTGTACTATTCCCGAGCCACCTCCAAAGCCAACTCCGAAGAAAAGAGGTATTCTATTCCTCAGTCATGAAGATATGCAAGAGGTATAATAACTAAAGATGTTAAGAATCTACCACCTATTGAAGAAATACATGGTCTTGATAACCCGACACAGGTAGTAGAGGTAAATTCTCTTCGCGGATTTGATGAAAGCGATATTCCTTACAATAAATCTGCTAGCCAATGCTTGGATGAGTTTGATAATTTTGCTATTAAGCAAGAAAATATCAATGCCTATGTTAGTAGACAATTGAAACATAATGCTTATTTGCTTGATCGCTTGGGTGATTATTTGAGTAGAACTGCCAATGATCTTAAGCTTATTAGTAACATGCTTCCATGGTAACCACTCAAGTAGAACAAGTACTTAAGTCTCAAAATGATTTGCTTAATGAGATGAATAGTAAAGACAATGATCATTTTGTAAAGTTGTGACTAGAGGTGGTAGAATGACTTAGGAACCTTTGTATCCCGAGGGCCATCCTAGGATAATTCAAGAAGATTCTCAGAGAGCTGATACTGATGCACCTATTCCTTCCAATAAGAGTAGGAAAAAGAATGATGATAGTACTTTGCATGCTGCTAGTGAACCTGTTATAGATACATTTGAGAATCCAAATGATATTTCTATTTCTGATGTTGAGACACAATCTGGTGATGAACATGAGCCTAGTGATAACTTTAATAATGATGTTAACGCTGATGCTCAACCTAGTAATGATAATGATGTGGAGATTGAACCTGCTGATGATCTTGATAACCCACAACCTAAGAATAAAAGATATGATAAAAGAGACTTCATTTCTAGGAAACATGGTAGAGAAATAGAACCATGGATTCAGAAACCCATGCCCTTTCCTCATAAACCATCCAAGAAAAAGTATGTTGAGGACTTTGAGCGCTTTGCTGAAATGCTTAGACCAATCTTTTTACGTATGCGCCTGACTAATATTTTGAAAATGTCTCCTTATGCTAAGTATATGAAAGATATTGTGACAAATAAAAGAAAGATACCGGAAGTTGAGATTTCCACCATGCTTGCTAATTATACATTTAAAGGTGGAATACCTAAGAAACTAGGAGACCCCGGAGTACCTACTATACCATGCTCTATTAAACGAAATTATGTTAAAACTGCTTTATGTGATCTTGGATCTGGTGTTAGTGTTATGCCTTTCTCTTTATACCTTAAACTTGATTTGAATAAGTTGACACCTACTGAAATCTCTTTGCAAATGGCTGATAAATCAACTGCTCTACCTATCGGTATTTGTGAGGATGCACCTGTCGTAGTTGCAAATGCTACTATCTTGATGGACTTTGTTATTCTTGATATTCCCGAGGACGATAGTATGTTGATCATCCTTGGTAGACCCTTTTTGAATACTGCAGGGGCTGTTATTGATTGCGACAAGGGCAATGTCACTTTTCATATTAATTGTAATGAGCATACGGTATACTTTCCAAAGAAACAACCTCAAGTTCACAGTATCAACTCTATTGAAAAAATTCCAACAATTATTATTGGAGACTTTGAGTTCTCTCTTCCTACTAACAAGAACAAATATGATATACTTATTGTTGGGGATATGCATATCCCCATTGAGGTAACCTAGTGTTATTCGAAAATTCTTCGGTTTCATGTTATTCGAAAGAAGTTTGTTAAGAAGACTTGATCAACCTTATTGATGGATTCCTTTTGATAAGCATGATATGGAAGAATTTAGAAAGCACAACTTCCTGCACCTAACATTTACTTTCTGCTACCTAGATGAAATTAAGTAAAAAATGCTATTAGTTTTCTATTTTCTGAGTTTTCCGTGCAATAGAAAAATGACCTGAAAATAAAAGTTCCCAGAATCCCTTGAAAATTTAGTATGATTTTTCTGGAACATTTAAGAATTTTTGGCACTGAGAATGCATCAGGGAGCTGCACCAGTGAGCCACAAGCCTGCAGGACGCAGCCACCCCCCTGGTCGCGCCCTTGGGGCTTGTGGGTCCCACGTGGCCCCCTTCCACCTATTCCAGCACCCATTCACTTCATCTTCCCCCAGAAAAAATCCCACCATTGCTCAAACCCGTGTTCTAGCACATCATGCTGCCATTTTCGATCTCCTAGCTCAAAGCTCCATTTGCAGAACTGTTTTAGGGGATTGCTCATCGGTATGTGACTCCTCCAATGGTCCAATTAGTTTTTGTTCTAGTGCCTTATATATTGCAAAACAATTCTATTATGGTGACCTTGTTCTTGAGCTTCCATGTCAAATTTGTATGGTCCCGAGTAGTTTTGATGCATGATATAGTCTCTAGGCACTTGAGGGAGTAGTTAAGATGAGTTTTGTTGAGTTTTCTTCACCTTTATTTTTGTTCACTAAAAAATTCAGAAACTTTTTAGAGAAAGAAAGATGCTTAGGAGAATGTACCAAGGGGGTTCCTCGAGCAAGGAAGCCCCAAGACTCGCGTTACGTGAGCCTGATTTTGAACCATCGAGGGAAGCTCGAGTACTGCCTTGTGAATGGTCGTCGGATCAATTCATGGACAATGCCGGATTCAAGCAAGAGTTTCATGCGTACATAAGGAATGCTGGCCTTGAGGATTTCATTTCAGATCAATGCAAGCAATATTATCAACTCACTGATTCTTTCGTGCGGAGGTTTGAATTTTCTTCTAGGTGTAATTATCATTATGTTCTATTTGATCTTTATGATAAGACCTATACCATGGACCTAGAAGATTTTAATGATGCATGCAAAATTCCATAGTGGGTTAGTCGTAGCGATCCTCATAAAAATGAATATAATGATTTCCTTGCTAGCATCACAGTGGGAGAAACTAGAATCATTACACAAGCCACCTTGGGGAGCATTCACATTCCGGCTATACATTATTTCGCTCTCTTCACAGGTAGATGTATTAACGGTAAACTTGAGCATAGCCACCTTTGCGTGCCTGATCTGAGTATTCTTAACAGTGTGGTAATGGTAGATAGATCATATAACTTGGGGGCTATTATTGCCAGGAGGTTACATCATAATGCTAAGGATGGTGATTTCTTTGGTGGAATTTATGCCACCCGTGTAGCTAAGTATCTTGGGGTACCCATAAGAGGGAATGACATTGAGTTGCCCCCTGTTTTCCTTGATTATGAGGCTCTGGTGCACTTTTAGTTTCTTGAAAGAAATGAACCATCCCTCCAGTACCGACTAATTTTTGACAGGCAACGTGTTGTCCATGTTTGTCTTCCTATTCCTGCCTTCTTTAACTTTCAGGAAAAGCAGAGATATTTTATAACGAGAGAGGAGGCAAACGAGTATGAGCGAAATGCAGAAACCGCTCGCCTTCACGCTGCAGTGGTACAGGCGGTAGCCGTCGATACCAGCACAACCCCAACTTTGACTTCGGATATTATCCAGGCCAGTCGTGGCCCAAGACCAACTTAGGCCAAAAGCCTAAGCTTGGGGGAGTACGTATTTCTCACCGACATAACATTCATGTTCACACACTTATTTCAGTTGTCGGTGTTCATACTTTTTCATTGTACTATCCATGCTAGTTCAATTCTTGTTTTGCTTTCTTCTTGTGTGTTTAATAAATTTTGAGGAAAATACAAAAAAATAGTTCTAGCTTTATTTGCTAGTTGCTTAGTTGTAGCATTAAAGAGAAAACCCAAAAAGATTTATTGTTCTTCTTTTTGCTTGTAGGGAGCTTTCCCGTGTAAATAACTTTCCTTTCTTTTCTTTGGGTTATAAGGAGAAGACCATGATGACATGTTGAGTGGCTCTCATATGCACTATTATTTATCTTACAAAGACCCCATATTGCCTTGTCTTCTCCTTCGATTTAGTGTTTGCAGATTACAACTTAGTCCAATGCACACGCACTCTTAATATTATTCACATCGTTCGGTCATGCAAGTGAAAGGCAATAATGACAATATTTGAAGAAAAGATTGAGATGGAGAAAAGCTGGTATGAACTCGACCTATCTTGCTTTTGTAAATGTGATTAGCTCATCGTTCCGAATTCAGTACATTATGGGTTGAACATGTTTGCAATGAAAATTAGAGATTATAGTTATTCATGCCATGCTTCATTAGATAAGAGCGGATAATGGTTCGTCTTGAGTGCCAGCATGCACAATAAAATGGTTGTGATGTAGTATGATAGAATGGTATCCTCCTCTGGATGATTAAAGTGGCTTGACTTGGCACATGTTCACACATGTAGTTGAAACAAATCAACATAGCCTCCACGATATTTAAATTCATGGTGAATTATATCCTACTCATGCTTGCATTCAATGTTGGTTAATCTCAAAGCATGTTGATGACTGTGTCGCTCTCTAGTTGGTCGCTCCCCAGTCTTTTGCTAGCCTTCACTTGTACTAAGCGGGAATACTGCTTGTGCATCCATCTTAATAAACCCAAAGTTGTTCCATATGAGTCCACCATATCTACCTATATGCGGTATTTACCTGCCTTCCAAAGTAAATTTGCATGTGCTAAACTTTAAACCTTCAAATAAACTTTCTCTTTTGTATGCCCAAATTGCTCATGTGGCGAATGGGGGCTGTTAGTATCTTCCATGCTAGGTGGGTTATTCTCACGATATGTGTTGATTCACTATCATTCATGAGAAAGTGGCTGGTAATCGGGATGCCTAGTCCCATGCTCGAAATAAAAGGCAAAATATAATTAAACAAAACTCCCCCAGAACTGTGTTTGTATGGACGGTACCCATGGATTCGGCCAGCCATGGAGTGTGACTAATTGATGGAGGGGGAGTAAAAACTTTACCACTCTATTTGGGAACCACCTATAATGTATCTAGCATGGAAGATATTGAAAACCTCTTGGTCATTATGTGAGCAACGAAAGCATATCGCTCCAAAATCATTACCTATCTCAGTTTTAAAAGCTTGAGCTTTGGCACTCTGCAAATGTAACATCCCAAAATTTCATTTTGGAATGTTATGAAATATAGCTATGCATCATCATCACTTTGTTTGAATGTATTGAATTTGTTGAAGTGCTTCTTTTGAAATTCTGAAAGACCATTTCTATTCTTCCCATGTATTTGTTTCACCTATTTGAAAACCTTTGGTAATGTTCAAAGAAAGAGGGGAGTAACATGACACTCCACACCAGGGGCATCTTGGTGAAATATTTGAACAATAAAACCAGGGGGTTAGTTGAAAATTTATCTCAAAAGGATTTAAAATCAATTAGGCATTTTCTGAAAATAAACTTTAAAAAGATATTTAATATGACAGAGGAAAAATGTTCATTAAATAGCATTAATTCTCGTGATCATTTTGATATATGTATTTCTTATGTATGTAAATGTTTTGAATGCATTAAAAGAGTTTTTACTGCTCCGGAAATAGAAAAGGAAAGTAATTAAACCGAATCGGGCCGGCCCACCGTCTTTAATTCCCGAAACTACTCCGGGTCGGCCACCGACGCGCTAACCACGACCCCACCCTCATTGATGTGTGGGACCCACCGTCCAACCGCGGCGTCAGCGCGGTCATCCCCTTCCCCACGCCCGACCACCGTCGCCGGAGATCCCTCTCCGCGGATCTCGCCCCTCGTGCCCTCCCCGACCACCGCATCGCCCCTATATAAAGCCCCGCCTCTCCTCTCTTTGTTCCACACCCGAAACCCCCCTTTTCCCTCGCCGGAGCGCTGCCCCAGACCTCACCGGAGTTCGACACCCAACCGGACGTCCTCGAGCTCGTGCCCGTTGCCACACTCACCCCCAGCCCCCTCCGACGCCACAAATCGACGCGGGAGACTCGCCGCCGTCGTTTGAAGCCTTCGGACACCACCCCCGACCACTGCACCGTCGTCCCCGAGCATCTCCGACCACCAGCCGCCGTTGACCTCGCCGGAGATCCCGACCCCCTCTCTGTAAGCCTCCACCTCCACTCGTAGCCTTCGGATCCGTAGTTAACGCGCGAGATTAAATCTATTGATTAAACGAACTGGTACACGTTAGTTGTCCGTCGTCCGCTCATTAGCTCTCACGCGCACGCCCTCGCGGCCAATCATAGCATGCCACGTAGACCCTGTCCGATCGATAGGAAGTTTTTCTTTTTCTTTTCTATTTTAGAAAACAGAATGTATTCTATTTTTGTTTTATCATATCTTTTAAAATATTTGCTGTTTTTATTTGATTCTTTTTGCATTAGTTCACAAATTTGATGTAGTTTATGTCTGTATGCTTAGATTTCAAGTTTGAACTTTAAATTTTGAATCTAATCAAATTTGTTTAAATTACTAAAATCTGTATAACTAGAGATTAAAAATATATTTTTGAGTGAATCTTTTTGCCACTGTTTTGTATTAGTTAGACCTATCATTCTACATAGTTTGAGAATTTTTAGGATGAATTTGGTTACTATTTTTAACAAAAACAGAATCTGTTTAGTTCTTAATAGATTTTAATTAAATTGATTTTTATTTAATTTGAACCTGAATTAGTTTAACTTTTGTTTTTAGATTTCAGTAGGCTCTGTTGATTCAACATTAGGTATATTTTTTTGGTTAATAAAATATGTTTTTCAAATTTTTTTGTGCTCTAGTTTAAATAGGTACATCTTGTTTTCACCATTTATATTGTTTAGAAAAAAGTTTTGCAGTAATTCTTTTAGCACAATACTTTTATAATGAAATACTTTCTGTTTTCAAATAAAATTTTGTATTTTACTTTTCTGTTATCTAAATGCCTAGTTGTTCCAAACAAATTTTTGACTTGTTATGTCCTAGTAGAGATTTTGACACCAAATTTTTTATAGTCTTATACTTTAAGAGATTCTTCTTTTGATTGTGCTTTTGTTTGTTGAAGCATTTGTTTACCTTGCTATTGAATGAATTGTATTGTGTTTATGCTTATGGTGTGCTCTTGTTTGATTCGTTAGATCATTCGGAGTGCGAAGCTTGTTATCTAGAGTCACTTGATTACGAGTATCGTCGGCAAGGCAAGTCACTTTGACCATGTATACCTATGTTTTATTGCATTAGTTCTTCCATCTCCCCAATTGCATGCAAAGTAGGTAAATTGGAAACTTGGTTACTTGTTGTAGTATCATGTGGTAGGTACCCCTCAACCCTTTGACACATTGGCCCCGGGAAACGTTGAATTACATTTTTGCTATGCTATTAGTAGACGGGTTGGTTGTGTGATTCATGAGAGTTGTGAGTTAATACTTTCAAGACCTACATGATGATCAAGTCTTCAAGACTCCAAGTTTTCAACATACCTATGGGTGGATGATGGTTGAACGGCGCCCTGGAGAAACCAATGGTTAGCCTAGATGATGCTGGAGAAGTGCCAGTATTCATGCGGAAAGGTCCACCCAGGCACAAAGAGATGGATGGATGCTTCAAGACCCAAGGCTTACCTACACAGCCACAAGCCATTATGGGCTCTGGCTTGGTTGGATATCGTGGTGACCTTGGACAGGCGGTGCTACGAGATGTAGAAGAACGATAGGAAAGGATGGGCACCGACAGAGTCTCGGGGAAACCCTTTAGAAGACCATGTTTTGGTCATCCGTTTCTCAAACACCACGAAGTGCGAGAAATCCAACGGAGGTGATCAAATCTTGTGGGGAATGTGTGCAAAACTCTGTAGAGTACCCAAACCTAATCGATTAGTCGTGTCCACGGTCATGGACAGTTTGAGCCAAAGGAACTGAAACTATCTGGAACTCTCAACGCAATGAATTACATTGATGTCGGTATTTTAATGTCCACTTGGGTATGAGAATTGGTTGGTGGAACCATCTCATTAATCAACCAACATTGTAGCACTTATCCTTTTTCCCTCTCTTGTTGTACGAAAAACTTGGCTTTATGCAAAAACTTACTACCCCCACCTGCCATATAAGCATATAGAATAGATGATTACTTTACCCCTCTCTTGTGACTTTGCCAGCATATTCAATATGCTGACCTATATGGCTGCAACGTATCATGTTGCAGAGTACTTTTCCGACCAGGAGTGAGGATATGCTCTACGCTCGGTGAGATGCCCTTGGAGTCAGATGAACTCAACTACATATGGAGCTTCCGCAAGATTTTGGTTTAGTTTATCTCATGAGTTGGCCTTCAGACACTTTATTGTAATCCTTATTGTAATAAAGGACTCGATATGAGATTTCGATTAATTAATGATGTGTGATTTCCCTTTGATATATACATTGATGTACCGTGTGTGTACCAGCATGATCTTGGGATGGTACAGAAGGACCGAAGATTCGACCTTTTAGGCCGGGTCGCTACAGCAAATCAATGCTTCCCTCTGCGAAGGGTCTTTCCATTTAATTCATTGTTGAGTCATCATCCTCTTATAAAACGCACTAGTTAGAGAGCATCATTGTCATTTGTATGCCTTGCTATTAATTGATATTGACTGTGAGCATGACTAGATCTCTCTCACCGTGAATTACAATGTTTAGTGAGTCCTTGTTCTGTATAGGTGCTCTGCATTTATGTTTCGCGGTCTCGGAAAGGGCTAGCGAGATACCATTATGCCATATTGTATGATGATTGTTTTGATAGAATTGTTGTCATCCGAGACTTGTTATTATTGCTCACTAGTTGGTTATGCCAGTGAGATGAGTAAATGTGAGACCTAAATGTTATTGTGAATGTGGTTAGTTTATAATCTTTGCTGAAAATCTGAACATAAGTTAGACATATTTACAACAGCAAGATCAAACAGAGTTTGTAAAAGTTTTTCTTTATCACTTTCAGTTTATCAACTGAATTGCTTGAGGACAAGCAAAGGTGTAAGCTTGGGGGATTTGATACGTCTCCAACGTATCTACTTTTCCAAACTCTTCTGCCCTTGTTTTGGACTCTAATTTGCATGATTTGAATGGAACTAACCCGGACTGACGTTGTTTTTAGCAGAATTTCCTTGGTGTTATTTTTGTGCAGAAATAGAAGTTCTCGGATCGTCCTGAAAATTTACAGAGAATATTTTTGGAATTAATAGAAAATACTGGCGCAAGAATTAACCAGAGGGGGGGCACCTGCAGGCCACAAGCCTACTAGGCGCGGACACCCCCTAGCCGCGTCGAGCAGGCTTGTGGGGCCCTCGTGGCTCCTCCTACCTCCTCTCCAGCTCCATATAGACCTATTTGTCGAGGAAAAATAAAAGAGAAGAGTTCATCATGTTTCACAATATAGAGCCGCCGCCATCGCGTGTTCTTCCTCGGGAGACCAGATCTGGAGTCCGTTTTGGGCTCCGGAGAGGGGAAATCAACGCCTTCGTCCTCACCAACCATCCTTCATCACCAATTCCATGAAGCTCCCCACCGTTTGTGAGTAATCTCATCGTAGGTTTGCTGGACGGTGATGAGTTGGATGAGATTTATCATGTAATCAAGTTAGTTTGGTTAGGGTTTGATATCTAGTATACACTATGTTTTGAGATTGATGTTGCTATGACTTCGCTATGCTTAATGCTTGTCACTAAGGCCCGAGTGCCATGATTTCAGATCTGAACCTATTATGTTTTCATGAATATATGTGTGTTCTTGATCCTATGTTCAAAGCTGTAGACACCTGTTACGAGTTATGATCCGCATCCCCGAGGGTGACAATAACTGGGATTCTTTTCGGTGATTACCGTAGTTTGAGGAGTTCATGTATTCACTAAGTGCTAATGCTTTGGTCCGGTTTTCTATTAAAAGGAGACCTTAATATCCCTTAGTTTCCAATAGGACTCTGCTGCCACAGGAGGGTAGGACAAAAGATGTCATCCAAGTTCTTTTCCATAAGCACGTATGACTATATATGGAATACATGCCTACATTACATTAATGAATTGGAGCTAGTTCTATGTCATCCTATGTTATAACTGTTGCATGATGAATACCATTCGACATAGTTATCCACCACTGATCCATTGCCTACGAGATTTTCATATATTGATCTTTGCTCAGTTACTTTACCACTGCTACTGTTACAAACACTACAAATTTCTACCATTACATTGCCACCGTTACCGTTACTACCATATCACTTTGCTACTGAATACTTTACTACAGATATTAAGTCTTTTAGGTGTGGTTGAATTGACAACTTAGCTGCTAATACTCAAGAATATTCTTTGGCTCCCCTTGTGTCGAATCAATAAATTTGGGTTGAATATTCTACCCTCGAAAACTGTTGCGATTCCCTATACTTGTGGGTTATCACCCGCCCGTCGCGTGCTTGGGCGACGCGAGGGGTGGTGACGGCGGAGGCGACACTGACGGCCTTATACTATCCGCCCAGCACCAGGCCGCTGGGACGTAGGTTTCCGGTGGTAGCAATGGGATCGACAGAGGCTGGTCCGCCACGACTAGGAGAAGCTCGTTGGGCATCGACCATCGGAGTGGCAAGGTGGAAGAAGATCTTGGCTCGAGGAAGACTTCGACACCCCCTACTTGGTGCGCGAAATGTCAGATTTTGGGCTCCGCAAAACCCTTAAGGTTCGAACTCAGGGGCGTGTGCGAAGGTTTCCTGTGGCCTTACCCAACCTAGCTTGGTACTCGATGGTTACTATGATGAACTCGCTCGATGACGAGGAAGAAGATGAACACGGTAGTTTACCCAGGTCCGGGCCGCTGTGAAGCGTAATACCCTACTCCTGCTTTGGTGGATTGCCTCTTGTGGAGGTTTGGGTGGATGAACTAGTACAGTGGGCTTGAGCCTCGTGAGGGCACTCAAGATGTGTTCTTGGCTTGCTTTGTTTTGACGGTGTGTTGAGTGGCTAAGTGTTGGATTGGATCCCCTCTATGGTGTGGCCTAGCTTCTACATATATCGGTGGCCTGGGTCCTCTTCACTTATCACAATGGTGGGAAGGGATCCTACAACAACTAATTTTGAAGGGGGGCGGAGTACGTCTGTGCCTTGTCCAAAGGTGGTCTCCGCCTGCAAAGTTGTTGTTGGTGATGCAGTGGTGGGCTCGGCGATGACATTCGTCCTGCAAGTCTCATGGTTGTGGTCTTGTTGCACCGTAAGGGAAACCTTTGGGTGGCGCTTTGGGAACCCGCGTACGTCCTTGCTCCCTTTGCACCAAAGAGGAAATTGTGCCGCCTAGCATGCTCACGTCGGCCTGTCCTTCCTTGCATCACCCTTGACTCCTGAGGCCGGGCTTTGCATAGCGATCTCCTCTGCTCAGGAGGGGGCCTAGAGAGGCCCATCCTTGCTGGTCTTGATGTCGTCCTTCCTCACAAGCTAGGGTCCTTGCAAGGGCCTTGTCTTGAGTTGCACCGCACCAGGCCATGCCTGGCTGACAAAGTGGGCCATGCCCTGGGCCGCAGACAGGCAGGACTGGGTACCCCCGTTCCGAGAACACCGACATTGTGGAACACTCATACATATTGTGTCCTCGGCCTTGGCACGTGAAACACTTGATGGAGCTTGTTTTCGCGTCCTCTGGTGTTGGTGTAGAGGATGACACTCTTGTTTTTCTTGTAGGAGCATTGCGGGATGATGAATATGACTTGTCCTTGTACCTTGACTTGTCATCTTTTGTCATGGAGGTTCTTGTAGAGGAAAGTTTCGTAGTTGCATTGCAGGTCTTGTAGGAGGTCTTGGAGTAATTGTAGTCCTGTTGAACTTGACGTTCCGCCTTGGTGGCTTGATGGACTAGCTCGAGCAAGTTGGAGTAGGGTTAGAAATCTGCAATTTTCTTGACTTGGTAATTGAGATCATTCAAGAAATGTGCCATAGTTTTCTCATCGTCTTCCTTCAAGTCGGTGTCGAAACCGGCGGATCTCGGGTAGGGGGTCCCGAGCTGCGAAACTTGAATCGATGGTAACAGGGGACGAAGTAGACTATGTTTACCAAGGTTCGGGCCCTCCTATGGAGGTAAAATCCTACATCTTGCTTGATTATATGATGATATGAAGGTTACAGAGTTGATCTTCCACGAGATCTAATAGCTAAACCCTAGATGATTTGTTCTCTGGCCTACAACCTAAAACCCTCCAGCTTATATAGACACCGAGGGTACCTAGGGTTTAGACATGGTCGGTTACACATTGAATGGAAAAACATGCATATCTGCTATTCCAATCTTGGAGGACATGCCACGATTCCCAAAGCTTCCTTCCTAAGACATGGCCTTTCGATCAATCCAATGCTTGGTAAATGGCCCATATAGTCCGGCGCATGAGAAATAGGTCGGCCACCCGAGCACCCCTTAAACCAGGACTCCCTAGTAGCCCCTGAACTAGCCTCCAATGCCAAGGGTCTTAGCTCTAGCTTTGCTTGACCAATGTCTTCGGTTTGCGAGGCGAGTTTGTCTCCTCAATCAGTGATCGGCCGAGTTTAGTTCGGCCTCCGATGACATGTAGTTTTCCTGATCAGTGGATCGCCCAAACACCATGAATAGCTTAGCCCTGAAGGCCAAGCTTTAAGGAGAGAACAATGTTTCCTAACAACCTTTCTGACGGAAGGTCATGGCCCACCACGACCACTGAGCTAGTCGCAAAAACTCGATTCACGGTTCGAGGCCATTTTTTCCATCAGCATGATCCATTAATGCATAAATCGTGCCCCATTTCACACGGGATACGATTAATCATGCGCGTATAATGGCACACACGTCTTGGGAAGCAGAGGGATCCGCAGCATAGTAAAGGGAGGTTAATCGGCGACCAGCCCCATAAAAGGGGGAAAACCCCAAGGCCTAGCCACGCTTCCCATTCGTATCCTCTGCTTCCCCAATCTCCTAAGCTCCCAGAGCCCAAATCCAGTTCTTCCACAACTCCTTCTCCTAGCTCGGCCATGGCTGGTTCTGGTTCCAATGGCAAGTGGGAGGCTTCCATGGTCACCTACAAGGATATCCGGACCTGAAGCAGGCCGGATACCTCCCCGCCAATATCTACCACCATTCCGCTGAGACCAATCAGGTGGTTCCCACTCCCAAGACCGGCGAGATGGTGGTGTTCCTCCCCCACTTCATCCGGGGTCTGAGCTTCCCGCTCCAACTCATTGTTAGGGGTCTCATGTTCTTCTATGGACTCTACTTCCATGACCTCCCGCCAAACTCCTTCATGCACATATCGGCCTACATCATCGTCCGCAAGGTCTTCTTACGGGTCAAACCACACTTCAGACTATGGCTCAAGGTGTTCAACATCAGGCCGAAGTGCATCGTAGGCGAACACGCAGACTGCAATAGGGCGGTCATCAGCAAGCTCCCCCGCGTCGCCTGGCCGTCTGGCACGTTCATCAACACCATCAAGACTTGGCAAAAAGAGTGGTTTTATATCACTTAGCCAAGGGAAGAAGGTCAAGCTTCTCCGGCCGAGTTTAGATACGGCCCCCCACAAGATTGACTTCATGGCTCCGAAAGGGCCTCGACTGGGGGTCAGATACGGAGGTGGACAACCTGCAGAAGCGCATCGCCTCAATGATCAAAGGCGAGATCGAGCTGGCCAACATGGTCTAGATCATACTTTGATGATGCATCCTCCCCTATCAGCACCGGGACTCTCCCATGTGGGCTGATCGACTTGATGATGAGCCTACTGTTTGCCAACTCTTCCGCACCACAAGGAAGAAACAATGGATCAAAGCTTAGGAGAGCTGGCCAGCCAAGGAGGAGGACAGGGGCCTACATGTCGATAACCCTCCTTGCCAGGTATAACATAGTTTCAATTGATCGGTTCCGTCTTCTGAAATAAAACGCTAAACACCTTTCCGATCATCTTTGCCCCGCACCATAGCCCAAGGACCCCAGGTCAAAGCTATTATCGGAGATGCTTGTCGTGGCGTCTTACAAGGTGGCAGAAAAGCCGAGATGGCCTCCGCATCAAGGACCAGCCGGACGTTGTGTCCAAGGAAACACATGCCTCCTATAATCAAGAGTAAGAGCATGAGGACGAGGGGGAAGGCGATTCCCCCCTTGCTAGAAAGAGGGTGGCGTCACCGGACGCCGTAGAGGACGTACCTCCTCCTGCCCCGAAGAAGGTGCGTCGGCCGCAGTTGATTCCGTCGGATACCGAGTCCGAAGACTTCAAGAAGGATCCTCAAAGGAACCTAAGGGTCAAGCCCCCAGCTCGAAGGTAAGAATCCGAAGACTCCTCAAGCTATTTATGACAAGTTTTTAAAATGTTATTAACATGTGAGTGCCTTTTGTTTTGCAGCCCAGCACACGTTCTCCCCACCAACCAAGTCTCAGATGGGAAGAGCCCACCCACCGAACTAGCGGAGAGTAGCACCGCGTGGCATCCCACACCTCCAGGTGCCACGAAGGATGCCGCGAAGGTGTCATCCCACTAGGCTCCTTTGGAGCCGAACACCAGCGAGGGGGTGACGTCGTCATGGACGAGGTTAACGCCTCAGCTGCCGAAGACCGGGAGGAGGAGCCCCTCCCGGGAACTAAGGAGATCGGATGAAGGGATGTCCAGTCCCCTCCAAGGTCGTCTCCAGAGCGCGCCACGCCTCCGTAGCCACCGGTTCAATGCCGGGTTGGAGATCGTTCTAACTGATCACCATCGGCGCCACCGACCACTAGGTGGACTTTTATCGAGGAGGCTTTATCAAGCGCCTCCATCCCCGAGGATCATCGCACCCTTATGGGAGCGGTTTTGCAAAGCATTCAGTCTGTTGATAGCAGACTGCAGGAGGCCTTCAACAGTCTCCTGACAGGCTTTTAGGTGAGCCACGTAATGTTCTATTTTTTGAAATATTAGTTTATTAAATTTGTGATATTGTTATATATATAGCAGCCCCCGATCCCTAGGTGAGTTTAGGAAGACTCACCTGGGGGTCAATCATAAATTAGTGTCCGGACATTGTACGATATTTGTTCGGACTGTTCTAACAACCTTTAAGAGGACCGAACATAGGGTCATGTTTATGACAATTCAGAGGTTTTGAACCCATGTAAACTAATAAGGGTTCGTTATTTGTAGGCTTCGTCATCGACGGCTGCTGCTAATGCCGTCGAGCTAGATGAGCTAAATCGGAAGCTCAAGAGCTCCAAAGATGAGCTTGATGCTCTGCACAAGAGATTCGACAAGGCGCAAGGTAAGCTGGATTGTAATATCCAAATTTTTCATCACTAGTGATTCGTACTGTCAATATAGTATGGTTATATGTTGGATGCTTACACAGACTTGGCGAAGGAAATTGAGAATCTTAAGGCCGAGCTGCAGAAGTCGAAGCAAGAGGCCGCGGACAAGAAGGCAGCAGCCGAACAAGCGGTTGCTGCGATTTCTTCTCTAAAAGCCACGAGCGCCAAGCAAGAGGCTCAAGTGGAGGAAATCTAGCAGGAGCTCAAGGACGCCGACCAGAAGTGTGAGGACCTTGAGCAGAAAAGCAAGGAACAGGCCACCGAACTATCCCCCCTAAAATCCGATCTCCAAAAGGAGCGGGTGGATAGGCGGTTTTTTGAAGAGCAAGTTCGCAAAGTTAAGGCTATCACGGATGGTAAGCCGTATTTACTATAGTGTGCCTTCTGTGATAGTAGGTTCACATTGCTCACCCAAGTGTGGCGTTCCTCGGACGCCTGCTCTGACCTCCAGAACAGCATAATGGACGTGGACCAGTTCTATGCTTCGCAGGGAGAAGGAGATGAAGCTCGGCTATTTTGGGCGCAATTTGAAGCCTCCGAGCGCTCTCCTGTCCTCATCGAGCAGCTGAAGCACCTAATGGAGCTACACCGGATAGTGAAGCCAGCCATGAAGGATCTCTGTATCCGTCTATGGCCCGACGAGCCATTGCCAAGCAGCTACTTTGGCCTGGTGTAGAAGTTGAGCAATGCCTCGCCTCAGATTGACGCACTAAGGCGTTCCTATTGTATCGAGGGAGCTCGGATGGCCTTTGGAAGGGCCAAGGTGCACTGGCCGGGGCTTGATCTGACGAAGATAGCCGCCACTCCTCCACCCCTTGGAAAGGAGCATAGGTGCCATGAGCGATACTTCTCCGTAGTGATCGAGGGTGCTCGGGCAATAGAGGCTCAGTGTTCAAAAGAAAACATTTATGAGTAGATGCGTTGTAATATGTCTGAAGACCTTATAACACTTGTATGGTTATGATGCATGGTTTATCGTGTCTTTCATGTTTTGCATTTGTTATAACTCCCGTGTGGCCATTGAAACTGAAAGTTGCTAGTCGTCGGCTTCAGCCCCCATGCGGATACTACGCGAGGTGTCTCTACCTACGCACTATGACCCTCAGCCAAGCTATCGGTACCCAAAGGCGGTAGTGTGAGGCAGACAAGGCAATCACACCATAATACTTTATTGATTTCACTTAGCCGTAGGAGCACGAAAAACGAATGAGGGGGCTGATGACTATCCCCCAGTGATTTGTGATGTTCGGATGAACCGCGGCTAAAGCCGATATCACACGGTTTGTACCAATACCAAACCCAACGTATGACACGGAATAACCTCTAACGAGGTTTTTAGTATAACACCTAAGCTCGGATTCGTAGAATGGTTCTCGCATACTATGACAGTCAGTTTTCGGCTTTCTCCCCTAAGGTGCTTGACTAGGCTACCTGGAAACACAATTGCAGTGGTTCTCCATTTGCCCTTTTAGCCGAACGAGTGGAACGTAAAGGGGCAAGCACAAGAGCCGAACAACCCAACTATTAACCCGAGACATAGTTTGAAATCAATGCATATAAAGAAAATTCCAAGACGTCGAACGCATAATCAATTGTGCTTAGGGCGATTTTTAAAATTCGAGCCCTCGGTCTATTAGCCGGCTGCATCATAATGTATACCAAACATTTTCGCAAGAAGAGGGAGATAATAGAGTATGTGCCAAAAAAGACAATGAAGCGACCATGTATAATGGTTTTATATTTTTCTCAACAACTCTTTATTATCCAAATTGCCAAAGCAACAATTTACAGGTATTTGAAAATGAAATATAAATTTTATAGGAGGGGTTTTACCAAGGGTCTTCGATGGGTGACCTGACGTCCTTGATGTGCCCTGTCGTTTGCCGATCCTATGCCTCCTAGGGAGTTGTATACCTCTATGGGTGGTGCTGTTCGGTGCGCGGACCTTGGAAATAAGATCTTGAGAAGTCTCTGAAGTGTGGATGAGCTTTACGCTTTAGCAGGTCCTTGATGGTACATGTAGTATGTCCGAAGACATTTAATGGTAGTAGTTCGGTCTAGCCGAACTCTTACCCTTTCATAGTTTTCCCCACCACCGTCCATGGAATCTTGAGCGCGATGTTGTGCCTCCTCGGCATGTGATTTGCTGGCCTTAGGGCTGTGCAATGGGGAACGAGTCCCTATTTACGGGGAGAAAAAGGTTGTGTGATTTTGGGCTGAAACCGAGCCCGCTTCCCTACCTTACGTGCCTTTATGGCAGATGCCGACGTTTGCCGATCATCATTGTAATGAAATTCGGCCACCAGGGCTAATGAATGTTCCTTAGTTCGGAGGGAGCGCTTCATTTTTTCATTGACAGTAATGACCCCCTTGGGGCCGGGCATCTTGAGCTTGAGGTATGCGTAGTGTGGGATGTCGTTAAAGCGAGCGAACGATGTATGGCCTAGTAGGGCGTGATAGCCGCGGCGGAAAGGTACAATGTCGAAGATCAAGTCTTCACTTCAGAAGTTATTGGGCGAGCCGAACACTACTTCTAGGCTTACAGAGCTCATGCACCCGGCTTCGACGCCTGGGATCACTCCTTTAAAGGTAGTGTTGCTGGGTTTGATCCTTGACGGATCTGTACCCATCTTTTTCACCATGTCTGCGTAAATCAGATTAAGGCTACTTCCTCCGTCCATTAGGACTTTTGTGAGGTGGTACCCATCTATGATGGGGTCTATGACGAGGGCGGCCGAACCCCCATGACGGATACTCGTCGGGTGGTCACGTCAATCAAAGGTGATCGGATACGCCGACCATGGGTTATACTTTGGGGCTACAGGCTCTACGCCATAGACCTCTCGAAGGGCGCGCTTCCTCTCCTTTTTGGGTATATGAGTGGCATATATCATATTCACGGTTTTTACATCTGGAGGGAGCTGCTTCTGTCTGCCCCTGATCGGGCCGTAGGGTTCATCCTTGTCCTCGCTGCGTGGGCCTTGCCTTGATTCTTGGCTGCGAGTTTTCCGGCCTATTTGAATACCCAACAGTTACGGTTGGTGTGGTTGGCGGGCTTCTCTTGAGTGCCATGGATCTGGCAAGGCCTCTCCATGATTTTGTCCACGGGGTGGGTCCATCGCGATTGCCTTTAGGAGGCTTCTACCGTTGCCCAGGTCGTGAATTGCGGAAGCCGACATTAACGGCCATGTCATTGGCGTCGTTGTTGTTGTGTCGGCGCTTATTCTTATTGCGTTTTGGTTTCCCGTTTCCATCCTGAACTTCAGAAGTTCTGGGGTCTTTGGGATTGTGGCTCCGTCTTGCTAGCCAGTTATCCTCGCCCACGCAAAACCGAGCCATGAGTGATGTAAGGGCGGACATTGTTCGAGGTTTATCCTGGCCGAGCTGGCGAGCCAGCCACTCATCCTGAATATTGTGCCTGAAGGAGGCTATTGCCTCGGCGTCTGGGCAATCGACGATCTGGCTTTTCTTGGTCAAGAACCGATTCCAGAATTGCCGAGCGGACTCTCCTGACTTCTGGACGATGTTGCTCAGGTCGGAGGAGTCCGGCGGCCAAACAAAGGTGCCCTGGAAGTTAGATCGGAATGCATCCTCTAGGTCCTCCCATCACCCTATGGAATTTTCGGGGAGGTTGTTTAACCAGTGCCGAGCTGGCCACTTAAGCTTTAGGGGTAGATACTTGATGGCGTGAAGGTCATCTCCTCGCACCATGTGGATGTGGAGGAGGAAATCCTCGATCCGTAGGGTGGGGCCAGTTGTCCCATCGTATTGCTCTATGTTCACGGGTTTAAATCCGTCCAGGAACTGATGCTGCATCACCTCGTCCATAAAACACAGTGGGTGGGCAGCGCCTCTAACCCGAGCTATGTCGCGCCTGCAATCAGCGTCTGTTCTGGCCCAGTTTCATTCCTGGCCTCTATTGTTGCGGTCGAGCCAAGGCCGGTACCCTTCCCGTCTATCGGGTGAGTACCCTCTAGATCTGTAGATGGATCTTGTACGACCTGCCCTAAAGTTCAGATCATGTTGCAGGTCAAACCTATCATTGGGCTCTATTGGCTCTTTTCCCCATCTTCGGGGTATCATCAGCCTATAATCGGTGTCGTCCACAGTCATGTCTCGTCTTCAAGGAGGGCGGTCTGGTTTGTCGTATGGGGTATGTTTGCGAGACAGCGTAACAGTAAGCTCGTTATCGAATTGTGGCAGCAGTCTTCAGCGTGGATAGCTTTTGGGTTGGTCCAATATACCGGTATTGTATCCTTCCTTAGCTGATAGGACCCTCGTCAATCGATCATTGAGGTTATCCTGTTCGGCTTTAAGCTGCCATTCTTTTGCCTTCAGGCTGCGAGCCGTGGCTATAAGCTATTGCCTGAACAGTTCCTGATCTTCAAGGTTATCGGGGATGTCAAAGTCGTCAGCTTGTGAGATGTCCTCCTCCTCGACAAGTGGGAGGTAGTTGTCATCCTCGGGATAGTTTAGGTCATCGGGGTTTAGCTGATCTGCCATTCTCTCCTGACCCTCTAGCGGGTGTTCGGGGATATCGGGATCGTCGAGGTCTTCGGAGGCATCTCCGTCCCTAGTGCGGACGATAGCTTTTCTTCCCCTTTTTTGCTTTAATCGTTTGTGCAGCTTCCGGCGCCTTGATGGCACTTCATCCGATCTGTCGCCATCATCTTTAGGTGTATGCTCACCATTAGCGGCTGGACTGTCCACCATGTAGACATCGTATGTGGAGGTGGAAGCCCATCACCCTGTGTTAACGGGGGTGGGGGCGCAATCTTCCTCATGTATGTATTCTGCCTCCTCGGAGGCATAGTACAACATGTCGGTTAAATCCTCGAGAGTGGATCTCAAGTGGGTGGTGGGTAGGATGAAAAATTCGTCCTGATGATGTCTACTACACAACCTTGTTCTTGTAGACTCGTCTTGGGCCTCCAAGCGCAGAGTTTTGTTGGACAGTGGCAATTTTCCCTCAAGTGGATAACCTAAGGTTTATCAATCCGTGGGAGGTGTAGGATGAAGATGGTCTCTCTCAAACAACCCTGCAACCAAATAACAAAGAGTCTCTTGTGTCCCCAACACACACAATACAATGGTAAATTGTATAGGTGCACTAGTTTGGCGAAGAGATGGTGATACAAGTGCAATATGGATGGTAGATATAGGTTTTTGTAATCTGAAATTATAAAAAAGCAAGGTAACAAATAGTAAAGAGCGAGCAAAACGTTGTATAAATGCTTGGAAACAAGGCCTAGGGTCCATACTTTCACTAGTGCAATTTCTATCAACAATATTGGCATAGTTGAATCATATGTAAATACCTCTTGTGCGACAAAGAGTTCACTCCAAAGTCACAAATAGCGGAGAACTAACAAAGAAATTACTCTAGGGTACGAAACCACCTCAAAGTTATCTTTTTTGATCAATCTTATGAGCTATTCCTATAAGTGTCATGAACAGCCCTAGAGTTCGTACTAAAATAACACCTTAAGACACACATCAACCAAAACCCTAATGTCACCTAGACACTCCAATGTCACCACAAGTACCCATGGGCTTAACTATACGATACGCATCACATAATTTCAAATTCGTCATGTTCAATCCAACACAAAGAACTTCAAAGAGTGCCCCAAAGTTTCTACTGGAAAGTCAAGACAAAAACGCGTGCCAAGCCCTATGCATAGATTCCCAAGGTCACGGAACCCGCAAGTTGATCACAAAAACATACATCAAGTGGATCAATAGAACATCCCATTGTCACCACAGATATCCCATCGCAAGACATACATCAAGTGTTCACAAATCCTCAAAGACTCAATCCTATAAGAAAACTTCAAAGGGAAAACTCAATTCATCACAACAACATAGAGAGGGGAAAACTCCATATGATTCATCTATATCAATAAAGCTCACGGTACATCAAGATCGTGCCATCTCAAGAACACGAGAGAGAGAGAGAGAGAGAGAGAGAGAGAGAGAGAGATCAAACACATAGCTACTGGTACATACCCTCAGCCCCGAGGGTGAACTACTCCCTCCTCGTCATGAAGACCGTCGGGATGATGACGATGGCCTCCGGTGATGGTTTCCTCCTCCGACAGGGTGCCTGAATGGTTTTTCGTGGTCTCGAGGCTTGTGCTGGTGAAACTCCCTATCAAGGTTTCTTTTCATAGGGTTGTATATTTATAGGAATTTTTGGCGTTTGAATCATGTCAAGGGGTGCCACGAGGCGGTGACAAGCCTGCTAGGCATGGCCAGCGGGGTGGCCACTCCTGGCAGGCTTGTGACCTCCTCATGACTCTTCTAGACAAACTCCAATGCTTCGGGGGTCTCTTTTGGTCCAGAAAAATCATACTAAATTTTCAGCCCATTCCGAGAACTTTTATTTCTGCACAAAAAATGAAAACATGGTAGTTCTGCTGAAAACAACGTCAGTCCTGGTTAGTTCTATTAAAATCATACCCAAATCATATAGAATTATTGTAAACATGGCATGAATACTTCATATTATAGATACGTTGGAGATGTAACCTGACCCGCCCTGAGACCGATCTGAGCATAGATCAGGGTTGGGTCATCGGTAATTTTAATTGACGAGATCTGATCTAGGGCCTCGTTGAGTGTCGAGAGCTCGATCAGGTCCACCTGCTTGGAGCTATCAGAGTTAACCTCCAGTGTGTCCGCGCGAGGAGAGTGTTCGGCAAGAACGGGTATCCGGGCATCTGGCACTATGGCCGAATACGGACTAAAAGTCAGGTCATCGCCGGAGTAGATTCCGCGGGCGGGACCGAAAATGGAATCCGAGGTTAAAGCCTCAGAGTCTTCGGGCGTGGCAGGCGAGACTGTAAGCCCGGTTAGCGAAAGATCGCCCTGAGAGTCTATAGAGAACTCCAAGTTCCCGAATCTGGCCTCTTGACCAGGGATGAAATTTCTGACCCGGCCTAGATGGCCGGTCGGGTCAGTGTGCAGCACAATGCTGCCGAAAGCGAAGATCTGTCCAGGGACAAAAGTGTCCATGTTTTGGACTCCTTCGTTGATGACAACGCGAGCCATCGATTCCTTTGGCTATCACATCAGAACTCTCGAAGAAAGCATGAATGTCATGTCGAAACCGGCGGATCTCGGGTAGGGGGTCCCGAGCTGCGAGACTAGGATCGATGGTAACAAGGGACGAAGGAGACGATGTTTACCCATGTTAGGGACCTCCTATGGAGGTAAACCCCTATGTCCTGCTTGATTATATTGATGATATGAAGGTTACAAAGTTAATCTACCACGAGATCCAAGAGTTAAACCCTAGATGAGTTGTTCTTTGGCCTACAACCTAAAACCCTCCGGCTTATATAGACACCCAGGGTACCTAGGGTGTACACATGGTCAGTTACACATTGAAGGGAAAACCATGCCTATCCCCTATTCCAATCTTGGAGGACACGCCACGATTCCTGAAGTTTCTTTCCAAGAGACAGGGCCTTCGATCAATCCAATGCTCGGTAAATGGACCATATAGTCTCGCCCATGAGAAACAGGTCGGCCACCCGAGGACCCCTTAAACCATACTCCCTCACTTCACATTGGCTCTTATCATGGCCATCTACATCTCTTGATAGTACTCTTCCACTGACTTGGTTCCTTGCTTGAGTAGTTGTAGCTTCTTGAATAGATCATGATTGTAGTGTGTTGGGACGAATCGAGCTCTCATGAGATCTTTCATTTGTGCCCAAGTGGTGATTGGAGGGTCACCTCTTTCTCTTCTTCGCTCAATCACTTGTTCCCACCAAGTAAACACGTAATCTTGTAACTCGAGGGAGGCCATGGCAATCTTCTTGTCCTCTTCAAAGTTGTGCAACTGGAATATTTTGTCAACCTTGAGTGCCCAAGAGAGATAGTCTTCGGGATCGTTGCTTTCGGAGAACTTAGGCATAGTGAACTTGAGCTTTCCAAAGCGATTTTCCTCATTGTTTTTGTGATTGCGGTATCCTTCTCGTGGAGGAGCATAGTTTTCTTGTTGACGTTGGCCTTGGTGTGGAGCTTGATCATCCGTGCTGTCAACGGGATTTTCTTGTGGTCGCACTTCTTGTCGTGGAGGGGCGTTGTTGTCATGTTGATATTTCTCTTTCCTTGGAGCAATCTCATCAATGTGTTGCTCCTATTTCCTTGGGTATTGTTGACGTCGTGGTCGCATCCGTTGTTGGTGTTCTTGGTGCTCCTCTTGACGTGTGGCTTCCTCTTGGCGTTCTCGACGTAGAGCTTTTTGTTCCTCGCGAGTTAATTGGTTTCGTTTTTGAAAGGCATGGGTTGATTCGTGAAGCGCGTGATGTGCCTCATTTTCTTGCTATTCATGGCGCCGTTCTTCCTCACGGCGGAGACGTAGGCATTCTTGCTCGTATGCATCTTGCTCTTGTTGGTGATGGTGGTCATGCTCACGATGTCGACCTTGAGGCTTGTTTTCGTGGAAGGGGTTGATCGAGTCTTGAGAGAGGCGACGTGTGTCACATTGTTGTGGTCGAGCTCGAGGAGGAGGACTCTCGCCGGAGGAGTCCTCAAATGAATGTCGACTTGCGGTGCGCCGTCGAGTTGAGGTAGAAGTGGATGATGCGCGATTCACCATCAAGGCATGGAGCTCGTCCATTTTGGTTGTCATGAAGTCCCGCATTCGCTCCTCGGATTCACGTATGTTGGTGGCGAGGTGCTCGATGCAGTCTGTGATAACATCATGTGCTTGGCACATTCCTTTTTGTGTGGCAAAGAATTGTAGTTTGGTGATGTATTTGTTCACGTCGTCGTTGTGCTCCTCGAATGCCAGGTTCATCATAGAGTTCCTATCCACGGCACTCAACTGATATAAGTGGAAGAATGAGAAAACACAATACCAAATACCGTTCCGAAGGTTGAAATGAGGATCAATCACTCAATGTGAAATCATGGAAATAGTAGAATTGGTACCGAGTTTGCCCTTCTCACACCTATACAAGTAATGCTTATGGAGTAGCTTGGTTAGGATGGTGGCACAAAATTTCAAGCAATTCGAGAATATGATGCACTAAAGTTGAAAGAGATTCGCAAATTCGCAAGTAATACAATGTGAATCGGAAGCAATGAGTGAACTTGGAAACATGCACACACACAAATAGATAAGTGGGGTTGTGCAACCAAGAAATGAGCTCAAAATGTGCAATCCACGAAAAACACTCGTGTTGCACAACACTAGAGAGACGCTAGCACGACTGCTCAAATGGGCGTGATATAAACTTGTGCACAACCTATAAGAAACAAAATGTGTCATCTTCCTATTCCCGACTGGCCATGTATGTATGAGGCACGAGTCACTTGCTCAAGTGATCCAAGATGATCAAGTATGATATGCAAATTTGGCGATGCTCTTGCTCTTTTGTACTTGCTTAAAAGCTTTGCTTCTATTTCTTTTAGCAATGATATTTGGATTGTCACTATGCAAGATGTGCACACCAAGATAGCAATTATTTATGTGGGTACTTTGCAACACAAGAGATGATACTAAGATGTATATGCATGCAATTGTAGCTATGCAGAGTATGTATCACTAATGTGCACAAGTAGCGTGGACCGGCAATACTCGATGGCTAGTCTTGATGGGAAAGTAACACAAATAGGCTCGGGGTAACAATGCAATGGCAAGGGTATAAGTCAAGAGAGTCGTTGCGGTTACCGTCGTAGCTTACGGTGTGGTTTCAATGAAGAGTTGGTTGGCGATGATCCGGGGTGATGATGAGTTATGATGTCGATGAAGAACCAGTCCTAAGTAGCCAAAACACCTTAGGAAGTGGCAAGGCTCACGACTCAAAATATCAAATGCAAATGGGTTGCGGAAGAAATGGTGGAAGTTTGCGGAAAATCTGTGGTGGGACAAACCTAGGAAAATGAAAACTGCCAAGGGCAAACTTTCTGTAAAAGGCCGGAAAGTCCCGGTTCGCCGGAGGTTCCGGGGGCCGGAAGGTCTGGCGGGGGGGGCAAAATGTCCGGTGGTCGGAAGGTCCGAGTGGTGCATGAAGTTCCGGGGGTCGGGAAAATTGGGACGAACCCTAATTTTTAGATCTAGTAATTGGGCAGAAAATCGTGAGGAAAAACCCAAATGTGACGGTGAAAAAGAAAATATGGTGGGGATTGGCTGGATGGAAAGCTAGATCCACACGTCCACAATGAAATCCACGGATCCAAATCAGCAAAATCTCATCAAATCCAACAAATCCAAGAAATTTTTGGTCAGGCTATTTTTGTGGGGAGTTTTGAAATTGGGGTGAAATCAAACAAAATTAGGCTAGAAACGAGGGAAGGGGATCCAAATTCGTGATCAACGTGGCTCATGATACCATATGATATGGGGGAAGACTCGTGGTGGTCGATATTTCACGAATTGGAGGGGGAAACACGAAGAACATGGGGAAGAACAAGAGGAAACATTCAAGAGCAAACTCAATCACACATCAACTAGGTGCATAACATCACAACAGGTAAAAGATCCCAAATCAACAAACGAAACAATTAGCGGTAGTGTTCTCTCACTCCGGAGGAGGAGCCTTCAATCCATGGGGGATCTTCCCTCTAGAGGGGCCTTGGCATCACTTGGATCTACTCTCAAAGGAGGGCAAACTCCCTAGGAGAAGCAAGTAATGGAGCTAAGCTCGAGAGCAAACATTAGCTAACCCTAACTCGAGGTGGAAGAAGAGTATATGTAGTCTAGGGGCGAAGGGGGTAAGTGAAAGAGTACATGGGCCTCGGGCCCGAGTTTCAGGCTAGGCTGGAAGTTCCGGGCTCCGGAAGTTCCGGGATGGTTCTGGGCGGGTTCTGGGCTTTCCCAAGTGTTGGCACAAGCTTCGGTGGCTAGGCTGATGGAGGGCCAAAAGTTCCAGGGGGCAGACGCTTCGGGCAGGTTCTGGGCTAACCCAAAAGTCTGCATCCCTGGACTTGGCCTTAGGGCGATGGTGGTCCGGAAGTTCCTGGCTGGCCGGAAGTTTCGGGCTATCGACAGACTTGCCCTTGGTGCTAGCTCCTTCTCCTCCTCGGCCTTGGGCTTGGGGATGTTTCCTTGGCCCTTCGAGGTCGTCTCCCTCATACCTAAGGATACACAGGGTTTCATTGTGAGGTAGCATCCAAGTTACTTTGCCATTAGAGTCATACTCGAAGAGGAGTGAGTTCACCTTAGCTTCAATGTCGCATGCGTGTGCCCTCGTCATAGGGCCACTTGGGGGTTGGCTTGATGGTGCAGTATTCATGGAGATGATGGTGGGATGCTCTGCATCACACGGGCCTCGAGGGCTCGAATACATAAGCTCAAATTCAAATGAGTCAATGGAACCAAATAATTTTTGTACATACATAAGTTAAACAAGTTTTGCCTTAAGAAGGCTAGCACACACATAAGCAGCGGATCAGAAGAGGCAAGGCCTCCTGCGTGGGAGCCATCCTAACTACTCCTGAGCGTCAGCACTCTCCACATAGTAGTAGGCTCCAACGGTGTTTTAGTAGTCATCTGCGGTGTACTCTGCCTCCTGGGTTCCATCATCTGAACACGGTAATCGTATCGAAGGGGAAATAGGAGGTAAAGCAGCGATGAGTACTCATCCAAAGTACTCGCAAGACTTACATCGGAACTATACTAAAATATGCATCAGTATCAAAGGAATGGGGTTATATCTTTGGACTGACTACGGAAAAGCAAGAATAGGGGGAAGGGCCTAGTCCTATCCAAGAATAGCATCTTCAACATCTTGCAGCATTACAAGAGTGTAGATTGGTAACACATATGTAACAATATTATTGTAGCTATTTTATTAAGTAACCATGTCGAGAGATTGTTCCTGGACTCCCTGCGAGAAAGCAATCTCGGAGCCAACCAACTCAATTTCAAGTCACAATTATAGTTGTATTAGATCAGGGTAACGTGGACACAACTATTCAAATAGTTGAATTCATCCCTACAGGGGTGCACCACATTTCCCAACACGCTTGCTAACCTTTGGCCGGACACACTTTCTTGGGTCATCCCCAGCCTCGGAACATCAACACGTCATCGCCCTACCTAGGCTCAATAGAGAGGCCAACCCGTTGGTCTAAATCCTAAGCATGCAGGGGTCATGGGCCCACTCACCCTTTGCACTCCTGCACGATGCATGGGCAACCGAGATCCATCCTAGCACCTCTAATACAAGATCAATCCCGTCGCGGACCACTCGAACGCGCATCGCTCCATTGCTGACGTTCGAAGAGCTTCGGATGATACAACGATGCTGAGTACCCATAACTTGTCCCACGTGAAGGTTAGTGCAAAAAGGTCAAACAACCAACTCAGATCAAATACTCAACCCATTAGCATTTTATTAATTGCGGTGACGAGCGCGACCCATGATGTGCGGTCTTGTTGCCCCATCTTGAGGTCTTGTGGCAAGGGCCTCACCTACCCGTCCATGCCTCATCGTCATTAATCCATGGGTACCCTTGAGGGCTGACCCACTACCAACATCTTTCTGTAACCAAGTCATAGTAACCATGTGTATAAAACATCAAGGCGTGACTTGAGGAATCACCCTCAATGGTTCCGGCTAGATGTAACTGACGAGGATATGTACCTAGGGTAGGCTCCTAGGCAAGGCCTACATACCCTACCTAAGGACACTACATTGGAGGACTTGAAGATCAAGCATAAACTTTCGACTTGATTCCATGAGACGTTCAAGTCACTCGACAGGCTATCCACTCGGAGACTCCTTCCTTCACTCAGCAGTCGCGTGTCACTCGGAAGACCTCATTCTCACTCGATGCCAGAAGACCAGTAGCCATCGTCAAGAGCCCAACGGGCAGACGTTGGTCCAATCGTCATTAATAGATTTTATTATGTACATTACTAGTAACAGCAGACTTTAACTCCACGATCAGACCCTTAGATGTTGGGTAATTATGAGGGGCAGTGAACTCTATATAAGCCGCCCCTCCCCTCCTGCACAAGGGCTCACAACCATTGTAATCTCAACATTCCACACGACATAATCTCCCGAGCACTGAGACATAGGGCTGTTGCCTCCACGAGAGGGGCCTGAACTCAAACATCCGTGTGTACACCCTCGCCGTAGCTAGGACTCTGCCCTCTCCTTACGTACCCCTACCTTCTAGTGTCAGGCTCGTTCCCACGATAGTTGGCGCCCACCGTGGGGTAGGCATCTAAGCGACTTCTGGCGAGGTTGCATTTTCCATCCGTCGACATGTCTTCCGGCGGTGTTTTTTCTCTAGGCCACGAGATCCGTTTCGGAGTGCTCACCTTCATCGCCGACGATTCGGCATGGCTCCAGGAAGCGCCTCTCGTTGTCGAGGAGCTCCTGGTCCGCGGGGCCGCGCACTTTCGCGCGAGTTCCTGCGGCGTGTTGCTGTGTCAGCCCTTGACTCCTTACGCGTAGGCTCCCCTCGCTGTTCGCGGTCGCAAGTGGTCCGGCCGCTCATTACTTTAGCGCTGGGTCAAACACGTAGTGGCGCATCAAACTTCTTCCCCACGGATTGCAGCACTCGAGCTTGTCGAGTCCCTTCACGACGTGTTCGAGACAGATTCCGATCCATCCGATGTGCCTTCCGAGTGCGAAAGCTGCAATCCCGCAGCGGAGGTCTTGATGGCGGACTCTCATCACAGTTCACCGCCTAGCTTTGGCCATGGAAGGCGCGAGGCTGGCGGTCCGTCGAATGAGCAGCCGAGCCGCGAGGAGGAGGTTCTTCATACTCCCATCGTTGGCGCGCTGCCAAGGCTCAAGCTTTGGAGGCCGTGCGCATTCGTCTGGAAGAGCTCCAGGCGGAACTTGATGAGCACACTCGCCAGCGCCCGCCACGTCCCAGTCGATGTCAGTGATAGCTACTTCCAACTAGATCTCACGACAACGTTGAGGTATATCGAACTCCTATGTTAAATGTTGTTGCTACTGCTAGGATAGCAGATTCCATTCAGCCGTCATGGTCAGAGGCAGGAAGAGGGTTGATGCAAATCAGAGCACTCTTAGATGCAACGCAGCGTCAGAATTCAGTAGTTTCTTGGTCCCACAACAGGATACACAGCAATTCACCCAGGGCAGAGATCCTGGATCGCCCTTGCGCCATCGGGGCGGAGGTTTCCATGAAGAGTAGGTCAGAGATCAGTTTCACCGCGTAGACCATCGTCGAGTGCCCACTCCTCCGCGGAGTGGTCCGTACGCGCCCTGGCGCCAGGACGATAGGTGCTCCTTCGGTGATGAGCGGAATGTAGGTTTTGACGCCCGCGACCTCCTCGTTCAGAAGCGGATTGACAGGGGTAGAGCCCATCGAGAAGGACACGACAGAGATTTTCCGAGTGGTAGCTCAGCTGTGGTTTCTGGTCCTAAGTGTTTCAGCGGAGCCATATGTTCTATAGAGATTCCCCCCCAACTTCAAGTTGGCGGCAGGGATCGGGAAGTTTACTGGCGAAAAAAAGCCATAGACTTGGTTAGATGATTACCGAGTAGCTGTGCAAATTGGTGGCAGAAATGACAATGTTGCAATGAAGCACCTGGCCTTGATGTTAGATGGTTCAGCTCGAGCTTGGTTGAATCGTTTGGCTTCTTCCAATATACATTGCTGGGAGGATCTTGCCCGAGTGTTTGTTCGAACCTTTGAGGGCACCTGCAAGCATCCGACAGGTCTGGTCGAATTACAGCACTATGTCCAGAAGCCCAATGAAACGTTCAGAGATTATATTCAGCGGTGGTCCACTCTGCATCATATAATGGAGAATGTGTCGAAACACCAGGCTGTTCGTGCGTTCAAGACCGATGTGAGATATAGAGAGCTATATCTGAAGTTTGGGCGAACAGGTGATATTTCACTCGGCAAGATGATGGAAATCGCCCCTCGGTACGCCAATGGCGAGAGGAAGACCGCCTCCGTAGCGGCAAAGGAAAGACAGTGGCCAATGAGGCTGGTGGCAGTAATAATCGGAAACAGAAGCAAAAAGTTGAAGATCCGGTTCAAGCAGAAGCAACAGCACTGGCGACTCAGTCAAAAAACAAGGGCAAAGCTAAAGCACAGTATGCCCCCAAGAAAGGGAAAAATCGGTCAGAAACTGATATCATGGATCAGTCGTGTGTAATTCACACGAGGAAAGATGCGGAAGGCAATGTGATTTTTCCCAACCACACCACTAGACAGTGTCGGACCCTTATCCAACAATTCAAGTGGGGCCCGCCAAGTGATAAATCTCCTGAGAAGGGTGATGAAGATGAAGATAAAGAAACATTCCCGGATGTCACTTCTACACTAGTGATCTTTGCTGGTGTCAAGAGCAAGAGTCGTGTGAAAGTCATCAATAGAGAAATCAACATGGTTGTACCAGATACCCCCACCTACCTCAAGTGGTCCCAATATGCTATCACATTCGACCAGACAGACCATCCTGCTCATGTGGCCACTCCCAGTCGACAGGCTCTGGTAGTTGATCCGGTGGGGGGGCACTCGACTTAGAAAGGTCCTCATGGACGATGGCAGCGGCCTGAACATTCTCTATGCGGATACCGTGAAAGGGATGGGCATTCCGATGTCCCGTCTAAGTGAAAGCAACATGCAGTTTCACGGGGTCATCCCAGGAAAGAAGGCCAAGTCACTCGGCCAGATAGCATTGGATGTGACATTTAGGAATGACAAAAAATTCCGAAAAGAAAAGTTGACTTTTGAAGTTGTGGATTTCTAGAGTGCTTACCATGCCATTTTGGGTCGACCCGTGTATGCACGTTTCATGGCCCGACCATGTTAAGTGTACCTCAAGTTTAAGATGCCAGGCCCTAAGGGCATGATCACGGTCACCGGCAATCGACAACGGGCCGAAGAATGCCTCCAGCAAGGCTCCAAGATCGCCGATCACCAGATGGCCATGGCTGAGTTGGAGGAGTATAAGAAAACCACTGAACCTGCTAATTTTCTCCGTGCAAAGAAGCCGGATTTTGAGTTGGCATTTCAGTCGACAGGGGAAGTGAAGAAGGTACACATCCACCGGACGGATCCAACTGCTGCCCCGATGAATATCTCATCAACACTTGACAGTAAATAGGAAGCCGAGCTCATCCAGTTCCTCCGTGAGAACTGGAATATCTTCGCATGGAAGCCTGCTGACATGCCGGGGATACCCAGGGAGCTGGCTGAGCATCGTCTGCGAGTGGATCCTAAAGCCAAACCCGTCAGGGAGCATTTGCATCGCTCAACGGTGAAGAAGTGCAAGGCAGCCGGAGAAGAAGTGGCCTGTCTCTTGCAAGCCAAGTTCATTCGGGAGATTAACCTCTCCGAGTGGCTCTCGAATGTTGTGATGGTGCCAAAGAAAGATAAGTCGTTGCGCATGTGCATTGACTTCAAACATCTCAACAAGGTGTGCACGAAAGACCATTTTCCGCTCCCCCGCATAGATCAAATTCTTGACTCGACTGCAGGGTGCAAGCATTTATTGTTTTTGGATGCTTACTCTGGGTACCATCAGATCCGTCTGTATGGCCTGGACAAAATAAAGACAGCCTTCATCACCCAACTCGGGTGTTTTTGTTACATCACTATGCCTTTTGGTCTCAAGAATATCGGCGCTACTTTTATGCACATGATTCAGAAATGTTTACTCGACTAGATCCCTCGGAATGTCGAGGCGTACATGGACGATATAGTGGTCAAGTCCCGCAAAGCTTCGGACCTGATGGTTGACTTGGCCAAGACATTCGCCAATCTGAGGCGATTCGACATAAAGCTAAATCCGACCAAGTTTACTTTCGGCATCCCTGCGGCAAGTTACTCGGTTTTCTCGTTTCCGAGCAAGGAATTGATGTCAACCCTAAGAAAATCAGCGCCATTACCCGAATGAAGACTCCCGTGCGAGTGCACGACATTCAGAAACTCACAGGTTTCTTGGCAGCATTGAGTCGATTCATTTCTCGTCTTGGTGAGAAGGCTCTTCCTTTATATCAATTGATGAAGAAGTACGACATGTTCGAGTGGACTCCCGAAGACGAAGGAGCATTTATTGAGCTCAAAGCCCTTCTCTCCACCCAGCCAGTGCTTGCCGCTCCTGCTAGCAAAGAGCCCTTGCTCCTGTACATCGCGGCCACAAATCAGGTCGTGAGTACAGTGCTAACTGTCGAGCGGGAAGAGGAGGGTAAAGCTTATAAAGTCCAGCGGCCAGTCTATTATGTCTCGGAAGTTTTGTCCCCCTCAAAGCAAAGATATTCACACTATCAGAAGATGGTTTATGGTATTTACCTATTGGCGAATAAGGTGGCGCATTATTTCCAACACCACTCGATTTCAGTCATTAGTGATGCTCCTTTGTCCGAGATTTTCAATAATTGAGATGCATCAGGTAAAGTGGCTAAATGGGCAATCAACCTTGGACATTTTGACATCAGATTCGAAGCTAAAAAAGCAATCAAGTCCCAAGCATTGGCAGATTTCATGGCCGAGTGGATTGAACAACAACAGCCTATCCAAGTTCACTCGACACATTCGACAATGTTCTTTGACGGCTCTAAAATGTTGAATGGGTCCGGTGCTGGTGTTGTGTTGATATCTCCCAGGGGTGACAAGCTCAACTATGTCTTGCAAATTCACTTTGATTCCTCCAACAATGAGGCAGGATATGAAGCACTTTTGTATGGGTTGCGCATGGCTATCTCACTCGGCGTCAAGCGCCTGATGGTTTATGGCGACTCAGATCTGGTGGTGAATCAAGTGATGAAAGAGTGGGATGTTCGAAACCCCGCTATGACTGGATACTGCAATGCAGTCCAAAAGTTGGAGAACACATTCGAATGCCTGGAACTTCATCATGTTCCCCGATTGAAAAATCAGGCAGCCAATCAGCT
Source organism: Hordeum marinum (assembly GCA_022496015.1). Lineage (NCBI taxonomy): Eukaryota > Viridiplantae > Streptophyta > Magnoliopsida > Poales > Poaceae > Hordeum > Hordeum marinum. The sequence continues at coordinate 156,101,372 of CM039677.1, forward strand.
ATCCAAGATTGGGTCCACTCGATGGCCTATCGCTAGAGGTGCGTTCTTCGAGCACTTACACACTACTTCGGTTCAAGAAGATCCTTTCACCAAAGAGCGCCCACAAGCTTTGAGTTTCACTGACCCGATAGAAGTCGATGTCCCTTCAGTAATTCATCTGGTCATGGAGATTCTGGTTATCACTCCTGATTGGACGATTGCCTATATCCTCAGACAAGAACTCCCTGCATATGAAACAGAGGCTCGACAGATTGTGCGCAGGTCCAAGGCTTTTACTATGAGGGGAGATCAGCTATTCAGAGGGAGTGTGACTGGTGTTACGCAGCGCTGCATTTCCCCCGAGGAAGGTCGAATGATTCTGGACGAGATTCACTCGGGAACTTGCGGCCACCATGCGTCCTCAAGGACGATTGTTGCTAAAGCATACTGAGCTGGTTTTTACTGGCCACGAGCTAATGAGATGGCTAAAGACATCATTGATCATTGTGGTGGTTGGCAGTCTACGCAAACTTGTCACACAAGCCGACATCTGCTCTGAAGACAATTCCTCTTGCCTGGCCGTTTGTTGTTTGGGGACTCGACGGTGTTGGTCCCTTTTGACCCGGAAAAGGCGGATTCACTCACTTGCTGGTAGCAGTCGACAAATTCACCAAGTGGATAGAAGCCAAGCCAATCAAGAAGCTAAACTCCCGCACGGCGGTCACATTCATGAGGGAGATAATCTATCGATACAGCATTCCACACAGCATCATCACAGACAACGGCACTAATTTTGACTCGGAAGAATTCAGGAACTTCTGTAACTCTCAAGGCACCCGAGTGGATTATGCATCTGTTGCACATCCTCAAACCAATGGACAAGTCGAGCGGGCTAATGGTCTCATCCTGCGGTCTGAAGCCTCGTCTCATGCGCGATTTGGATCATGCCGCCGGAGCTTGGGTAACTGAGCTGCCGTTTGTTTTGTGGGGTCTGAGGACGACGTCTAATTGGTCGACTTGACAGATTCCTTTCTTCCTGGTCTATGGTGCTGAAGTTGTCTTGCCAAGTGACATGTTTCACAATTCTCCTCAAGTGGAACTGTATTCTGAGGCTGAAGCCGAACAGGCTAGGCAGGATGGTGTTGATCTCCTAGAGGAGGAACGAGAGATGGCTTTGATCCGGACTACTACCTATCAGCACGATCTGCGGCGCTTTCATGCAAAGAATGTCAAGAGTCAGTCATTTCATGGGGAAAACTTGGTGCTCCGAGTGAATCAACACTGACCTCACAAGCTTGCTCCTACATGGGAAGGTCCTTTCGTCATCACTAAAGTGCTTAACAACGGAGCCTATCATTTGTATAATCTCATGAAGCGGACAGACGAGCCACGAGCCTAGAACGTAGATCTGCTCCGACATTTTTATACTTAAGAGACAGAAGAATCTTCTGATGTAATAAGAATACTTCATCAATGCAATTCAAATTTCTGCAATATATATTGACGATTACGATCGTACAGTTTCATATTTGGGAATACTTCGAGTGGTGAGCAATCCTCACACTCGGGGGCTTAGCTGCGAACATGTTTTCGCCTAAGTTAAAAACCCTGTCGGGTGGATAGCAGTCCATTCACTCAACAGCTTAGCTGCGAATCGACATTCGCCTAAGTTCAAAAAAAACTCCGAGTGATGAGCAATCCTCACACTCGGGGGCTTAGCTGCGAACATGTTTTTGCCTAAGTTAAAAACCCTGTCGGGTGGATAGCAGTCCATTCACTCGACGGCCTATTTGCGAATCCGTCTTTGCTTAGGTTGAAAAATACTCCAAGTGATGAGCAATCCTCACACTCGGGGGCTTAGCTGCGAACATGTTTTCGCCTAAGTGAAAAACCCTGTCGGATGGATAGCAGTCCATTCACTCGACAATCTATTTGTGAATCCGTCTTCACTTAGGTTCAAAAATACTCCAAGTGATGAGCAATCCTCACACTCGGGGGCTTAGCTGCAAACATGTTTTTGCCTAAGTTAAAAACCCTGTCGGGTGGATAGCAGTCCATTCACTCGACGGCCTATTTGTGAATCCGTCTTCACTTAGGTTCAAAAATACTCCGAGTGATGAGCAATCCTCACACTTGGGGGCTTAGCTCCGAACATGTTTCGCCTAAGTTAAAAAAACTGTAGGGTGGATAGAAGTCCATTCACTCAACAGCCTAGCTGTGAATCGACATTCGCCCAAGTTCAAAAATACTCCGAGTGTTGAGCAATCCTCACACTCGGGGGCTTTGTTGCGAACATGTTTCCGCCTAAGCCTAAATCCAAACTCAGTCGAAGACGCGATTAAAGCCGAATACAGATAAAATCCAAAGGTTAAATCGCTGATAAATGTTTCGTAAAGAAGCAAATGTGCTCAAGCCTAAGGCCTGAATAAAGTTTTAAGGGATATAATTCCACTCGGCATACCGAGGCGAATAAAAGTATTTCTTCCAAAGCTCAAGTTTTATCTGTATTCGGTTTTAAGGGATACAATTCCACTCGACAAGAAACACTCACCATCGAGCATGATGTACATCTTCCTCGAGAATTCGCCCAAGTGCTTCTCCAGGCCGTTGCTCCTTTTGTTCAGCTGCTCGGCCCTTTTGACGAGGTCCATGCGCTCCTGCTTCAGCTTTGTGTTCTCCTCCTCCAGCTTCTTGGCGGCCACTATCTTCTGATCTGCAGCTTCGGTTTTATCCCTGGCCACCCGTTGGGTGTCGGCGAGTGTTTTGTCCTTCTCCTCCAGTGCCGTCTTCATGGAATCTAAAGAAACAACATTGTTGATTCGCACTTGGAGTCGACGATTTTCATTGTGCACGTCTGTTCGAGTGAGAGCACTCGGTTCAAAACATGAAAAGTGAAGATGGGAATGTAGAAAGTCGATAGTAATTACCTCCCAGAGACTTCAGTTCAACAAGCGCTCGCTCCAGAGCATTGTTGGAGGCTTCCAGATCCACACGTAGTCGGTTCCTTTCATTATCAAGATCCTTGTACTGCGTCCCAAGTTCGCAAGCCCTCTGAAACCAACAAAAGAAAGCAATTCAATCGGCAAGTAATACCAAGGATGGTCGACTGGGCTATGAATACCGTCGAATGACTGTCTTACTACCTTGGAACAGCGTCATATAATGGTTGACCTATGATGTCCATGAAGCCCATGTCTAGAGGAAGAATAATTCAAGCAAAAAGTCCACTCGACATGTCGAGTGACCCTAGCGCTCTGCGTGCCGTAAACAAATTCAAAACAGACGCTATTAAGACCCCCACTGGACGACGGTCTCGGGGACTACACCCAGCGGGTGCACTCAGAGTGCCCCCACTGAGACGGTTAACACTCGACCTATCGAGTAACTCGTTAGAAAAAAAATATAAACTCGACATGTCGAGTGACTCTAGTACTACGCGTACGACGGAAATCTCGATGTCACGTTTTCAAGACTACTGCTTATCGTCTGCGATTAGCAGTAGCCTCGGGGACTACACCCAGTGGGTGCACTTAGCGTGCCCTCACTTGTTACTGAAACGTTCGTCAAGGTTAGCCCTGTCAGAACATTCATCCGTCACTCGACCCATCGAGTGACGCGCCTCCCTACTCTGTGAAGTTCAATCTATCCTTATGTAGCGTCATATAATGGTTTATCAATAATATCCATGAAACCTACAAGGTAGCTTCAGAGTGGTGTGACTAAAGGCAAAATGTATCTCGTATACAACAAACTCTAAGACCCCTACCGGTGCAAGCACTCGACAGCGGTCTCGGGGACTACACCTAGTGGGTGCACTTAGCGTGCCCCCACTGGATCCGCCAATTCTCGATCAGTCGAGTGGTAGAAAACATCCGTCACTCCATCCGTCGAGTGACACGCCCCTCCCCACTCTGTGAAGTGTAGTCTATCCTTATGAAGCGTCATATCATGGTTTGTCAACGATACCCATGGAACCTACAAAACAGCTGCGGAGTGGTGCGACCAAGGGCAAACGTATCAAGCATACGACAAGCTCTAAGACCCCTGCCTATGCAAGCACCCGACAGCGGTCTCGGGGACTACACCCAGTGGTTGCACTCAGAGTGCCCCCACTGAGACGGTTAACACTCGATCCGTCGAGTAACTCGTCAGAAAAAAAATATACACTCGACATGTCGGGTGACTCTAGTACCATGCGTACTATCGATCCAAATCCTACTCGACCAAGACCTGACTTATTGGGGTGGAGAAATTTCAAACATTCTACGAGTGGACAGTAAGCACCCACTGGGTGTACAGTCAAGAAAGATAGGAATTCAATCGGAAATGTACTTACAATCGAACTTACTCGGACATTGGTGCGGAGGGCTGCGCTGACATCGTAAGCCAGCTTGATGGCCTTGTACGCCTCTGTGTTTGCAGCATTATCTGCTCCGCCTGGATCATAGCCTCCTTCGCAGCTCCGGTCTATTCTTCCAGGATGCGATGTAGAGATAAAGCCGTCATAGGCGGGATCGGCGTAGTTGCTGGGGCAGTGGAAGCAGTCTGAGCAGGTCCGGTTGGAGTCGATGTCACGATGGTCGAGACAGCTGGAGGAGCACTCGACGGAGGTACTACAGGTTCAGCTCTAATTTGTGTCGAGTCACCCATCCCCTGGGAGGATTCTGCAGTCAAACGGTGAAGCGTCTGCACTGATGAAGCTCTTCGAGTGCGGACGCGCGGGACGTCTGGGTGTTCCTCATCATCTTCCAGTTGAATGACGTCTGCAACGTCAATCGACAATGTTAGCCTTTGCAAATGATGAATCACATCCGAGTAAGTCAAAGACTTGTTTACCTCTATGAGAAGTTGCAGCATCAGCAGTTAATGTCCATTGCTTCTCCTCCATCTCGAGGAGGTGATGATACACAAGTAGCAGCTCTGAGAGATCAAACAACACTCGATCAGCAACAACGCAAGGTCACAATCGATAGAAAGAATTCAAAAAAAATACTTACGTGGAGATGACAGGTACAGCCATCCTCATGCGAGGCAGAGCCTTGCGAGATTTGGTCGCGATTTGCTTGGGCTGCTTGGCCGACCTCTCACTCGACTCAACAGTTGAAGGGCGGTTCCAATTCGGATTCTTCTCACTAGGTCCTGGAGCCTTGTCCTCAACGGCTGGCGGCTGGCGGAACTAGGAGCGGCCTTCGCACCGGGGAGGTGACTCGACTTCTTCCTCTTTGTCGGAGTCCTCGTATTCATCCTCAGAGTCAGAGGGACCGTCACCGTCCATGCTGCCACCCTCGCTCACTATGCCATCTTCAGGTTGCTCCCCATTGGGAACTAGCGAGTGCAAGTTTGTCCATTCCAGCATAATTCCAACAAGGAAGTCAGTCTAAAAAACAATGTATATCACTCGACAATACAAGTACTTTAGTCGACAAAGTGCAACTTACAAGATTATTTGGCGGGTTTTTGGCTGAGTAAGGTAGGATCCTCTTGGCTCCCACGGGGTTGTCGCACGCCCAGATGATGCTGCGAAGCCACTGCTCGATAGTCTTTTGCGGAACCTCCTCTGGATGCGTCCTGGTCGAGTCCTCTGGGCCCGTATAATGCCACATGGTGTGATCCCTGGCTTGGAGAGGCTGAATCCGTCGACTGAGAAAAGTCTCTAACAGATCCAGGCCAGTCACTCCACCCCAAACCAGTTTCACCATGGCGTCCGCTAAGGTCGCCACCTGACCCTCTTCCTTTTCAGTCACCTTTAGGGACTTGGGGGCAGCTGGATGGTTAGATGTGTAGGGGGAAGGCCAGTCGACATGTTGGGTGAAGCTGCGTCCTTGCAATAGAACCAAGTCGACTGCCAGCCTCTAACGGATTCAAGGAAAGTCATGGCAGGGAAAGAACGTTGCGCTCTCTTCTGAAGCCTCAACCCCCCCCCCCCCCACACACACACACAGCTGCAGCACATGAGTTTTTCCATCCGACGGGTCTGCTTTCTTCACCGTCTGAGATCTAATCATAAAAATGTGCTTAAAGAGTCCCTAGTGGGGAGGACACCCCAAGAAGCACTCGCACAAAGTTACGAACGACAACAAGTACCCGATGGTATTTGGTGGGAAATGATGCGGTTGAGCACCAAAGAAATTCAAGAACCCTCTAAAGAACGGATGAGGGGGCATGGAGAAACCTCTTTCGACATGGGAGAGGAGGAGGACCTGCTCCCCGTCGCATGGCTTCGGCTCGTGCTCTCCCTCCGGCAGCCTCCAAGCTCCTTCTGCCACGAGCCCGTCAGAAACCAAGCCGTCGATGTCCTCGCAGGTGACCACCGAAGGGAGGAAGTCACCCTGCATCCATCCCGGCGACGTGGTGAACCAGGCAGTCGAGGGCTTCTTGCCCTTGACCTTCGTTGCCCCCTTCTTGGCCCGCTCTAGCTTCTCCGTCGTGTTCTTCGTCATCGGCGCGGCAGCTCTCGTCAGGGAGGAATGGATTGAGGCGTTGGAGGCAGAGGAGGCAGAGGAAAGGAGAAAGAATGGGTGGAGGTACTATGCAAATCGCGGTGCGTGGAGCTTTATACTCCGCCGAGTGTTCCACTGACCAGTGCGCTCGCGAGATCGCCGCACACGCCAACCGCTGACGGCACCCAGTACGTGGCGATACGACCGGCGCGAGAATCGAGGCATCGTGCCTCCACTTTCCCTGATCGTGGCGTCATCATTGCATGTGCGCGCGCTTCCCAAATTTTCGTATCCCACAAAATCCGGGTCTAACAAACCGACCCATCACCTCCAAAGATGCTTTCAGTTCACTCGGAGCAAAATAGGCATTGAACATCCACTCGGACACTTTCAAGGCTAAATGGATCCAGGCGAATAGAGAAGAGTTCAATCGACGCAAGTGTCATTGAAGCCCTGAATATCACTCGGAAGATTTGGCGTGTTGATCCTGAATTGACGTCAATACTCAGAGTTCAATCGACGCAAGTTTCGTTGAAACCCCGAATATCATTCGGAAGATTTGATTCCCTAATTCGAGATTGGCATTGATACCCCCATTTCACCACTCGAACCCCAATCCATTCGGGGGATAATGACGAGGATATGTACCTAGGGTAGGGTCCTAGGCAAGGCCTACATACCCTACCTAAGGACATTACACTGGAGGACTTGCAGATCAAGCATAAACTTTCGACTTGATTTCATGAGACGTTCAAGTCACTCTATAGGCTATCCACTCGGAGACTCCTTCCTTCACTCAGCAATCGCGCGTCACTCGGAAGACCTCGTTCTCACTCGATGCCAGAAGACCAGGAGCCACCGTCAAGAGCCCAACGGGCAGACGTTGGTCCAATCGTCATTAATAGCTTTTATTACGTACATTACCAGTAACGACAGACTTTAACCCCACGATTGGACCCTTAGATGATGGGTAATTATGAGGGGCAGCGAACTCTATATAAGCCGCCCCTCCCCTCCTGCACAAGGGTTCGCAACCATTGTAATCTCCACATTCCAAACGACATAAGCTCCCCGAGCACTAAGGCGTAGGGCTTACCTCCACGAGAGGGGCCTGAACTCACACATCCGTGTGTACACCCTCGCCGTAGCTAGGACTCTGCCCTCTCCTTACGTATCCCTACCTTCTACTGTCAGGCTCGTTCCCACGACAGTAACCGACAAGGTGGACTTAAAGGAATCACCCTCAGGGGTCCCATACTTGAGGGGTTGCACGACAGTGTCGATATCGGGAGTGGCAGAGAGGTATCACCCTGTGTTTACCACGACCGATTACTACACTATAGAGTTAACATCAGGGGTACATACGAGGTATCACCCTCGGTACCCGATGGTAATGCTACAGAGTCGTACAATGAGGGGGTGCGGTCATGTGATGGTCTCTGCACATCGACCATGATGATCGAGTAACTAATAATTAAAGCGGGGCAACTGGGATAAGGGGTTACAGGGGATCATTATCAACCTATGCTAAGCAGTTTAATGAAACAGTAGGTAATAGCAGTTTATCAAAGGCAGGCTATGCTTCAGAATAGGATCAATATACAACGGTAGCAAAATCTAATGCAAGCATGAGAGAGAAAGAATGGGTGATATCGGAATGCTCAAGGGGGTTTCCTTGCCTTGCAGCTCTGCTGGAAAAGGTTGGTCGTCAGTAGTGTACTCGTACCCAAGAGCAGCATCAGTCTCGGGGTCTACCAATAAGAAGAGGGGGAGAAACAATAAATATAATGCAGACAGATGCATCACGATGCATGACATGGCAATATGCAGTGCTAGGCATAAGCTAACGTAGTACTACATGTCATAGACGGAGCGGGAACATATATGACGATATTTCCCGGGTGTCGGGCTACTACCGGACAAATGAATCCGATGGAAAATTTCCATGTTCATCATGATAGGGGCATGTGACAGATGAACGGCTAGAGTATTCGGATTCGTTGGATTTTTTAAGAAAATTTCATATATAGATTATTTTCATCCGAGTTATAGATTATTTTATATTAATTTTCAAAGTTTTAATCATATTCTGAAATTAAAAAGATTTAATTTAATTCAAAAATTCAACTATGACGTCAACATGATGTCATGCTGACATCAGCAGTCAACCCGGCTACCTCGGGTCAACCTGACAGTTGGGCGCCTGGTCCCCACCTGTCATAGACAGTGGGCTAAATAGGGTTTAAATTAAACTAAACATATTAATTAGAGGGGTGGGTCCCACCTACCAGTGCCTACTTAGTTTAACCTAATTAACAGAATTAATTAAACAACCTTAATTAACACTAATGAAGGTGAAAGCACATTTGCTCCCTTGGTGGTTTTGGTAATTAATAACAACATATATGTCATTGAACTAATGTTTCCACTAAGCATATTTCAGGAAAAGTTCAATGATAGGGATGACAAAAGGATTGTGGAATACCCCAAGATGCAAGGAAATGGATTGGCAAAGCTTTAAGCAAGAGGACTCTACATTTTACTTTGTGGGACATTACTTTGAGTCCCTAGGAAAGCCAATACTATTAAAAGGGGTAAGGTATTGTGGGTGAAAAAAATGCTCATACATGCACAAGTGATAGTCACCAAAAACAACCACAAGCTCTTCCACAAAAGTCTATTCAAAGCCAAATATCCAAAATCGGTGCAACTAATAATTCCCACTCAGTCCCACCGATTCTCAAACTCACACAGACCCATGCCAAACCCTAGCCATTTAGTGCAGCCGATTTTGGTTCGGTGCCACCGAGTTTGGGTTGCCAACATTCTGTTACCTCGATTCACAAAATTGGTCACACCCAGTTTGTTGGATTGGCGTCACCGAGTTGTGCAATCTGACTGTTGGTCACCTAATTGGTGCAATCGAGATTTATATACCGGTCTCACCGAGATTCAAAAGTTGCTACCTTTGGAGCAACTCGATACCATCGAGATTCACACATCGGTGTCACCGAGTTGGTCACTTAAGGTGTAACGGTTGGATTTTTGGAGATGCCTATATATACCCCTCCACCACAACTCACTCGCAAGAGAAGCACTCAGAACAGATCCCCACTCATACCAACTGATTTTCTAAGAGAGAGCCACCTACTCATGTGTTGAGATCATGTCATTCCATTCCAACCATATGAATCTTGATCTCTAGCCTCCCCAAGTTGCTTTCCACCCAATCAATCTCTTCCACCAAAGCCAAATCTGTGAGAGAGTGATTGAGTGTTGAGGAGTCTATCATCTTGAAGCACAAGAGCAAGGAGTTCATCGACAATATCGAGCCTATTACCTTTTGGAGGGTGGTGCCTCCTAGATTGGTTAGGTGTTGCTTGGGAGCCTCCTACTTCCTGTTGTGGAGTGAACCAACAAGTTTGTAAGGGCCAGGAGGTCGCCTACTTCGTGAAGATCTACCCGGGTTAGGCTAGTCCTTCGTGGACATAGGCCATCATGGTATAGTCAAGGTTGCTTCTTCGTGGAACCCTCCACGGGTAGAGCCCTCTGTGGACTCTCGTGACCGTTACCCTCCGTGGGTTGAAGACTCCATAAACGTGGACGTACGATAGCACCACCTATCGGAACCACGGGAAAAATCATCGTGTCTCCAAATTGTGTTTGATCTTCCTACCCTTCCTTTACTACTCATGCTTGTCTTTACTTTCCGCTGCTATACTCGTAGACTTGCTATGAATGCTAAAATCTGCCAACACATAAATTTGGGAAAAAGTAGATTTTTATTTGGTCAAGTAGTCTAATCACCCCCCTCTAGACCTACTTTCGATCCTACAAAAGCTGGCCCACATGTCATTGGCCCAGGGGGGCACCTGGAGTGATTGGGATGTGCCCAGTCAGCCAGTTGACCATGGTTAACTGGGCCCCCTGGGCCATTGGCAGGGTCACTTGGGGGTGGCCCTAGCCGGGTCAGGTCAGCAGCGGCGTCCAGAGCAACACCGGTGACCACAAACGCGGCGGCGTGGCATGGGAGGCAATCAGGAATCTGCTATGGGCGGCCATTTGGTGCACGGTGATGCGCGTTTGAACACTGAGGCTCGTGTGCTTCCATCCCGACGAGCGAGAGGAGATGGGACGGCCTGGAGCGGCACCGATGGCGAGCAGAAGCGGCGGTGTGGTTCGGTCTCCGACAACGACGGCACTACGACGAGCTAGCAAGCAAACGAAAGGGGCGGGGAGGTTCTATGCGTTGCGAGGAAGCCAACGAGCACGAGCCCCAGAACAGAAGGTCATAGGAGGCTCGCCGACATCGAGCTTGGGTAGAGCCGACCATCGGTCATGTAGGGGGAAGGGGGCTACGGGGCGAGATCGAGCGCAAGAGAGGGAGGAGGAGCAGGAGCTCACAACGGTCCTGCATGGGTGCTTAGTGGGATCGGGGAGGGCTCGACGGTGCCAGAATTTTTGACGGGGAGCATCGGTGTTCCAAGGAGGAAGGAAACGCATGGACGGCAATGTAAGCACTTCGGCCTCAAATGGTTCGGCGTAGTCGAAGGAGAAGGCGACGTTGGAGCTTCTGGAGACGGTAGTGAGGCGCGAGAGGCACGATGGCGCCGACTCTACGTAGGGGCAGCCATGGCTATGCTCGAGTGCAGGTGGAGAGGGCGAGGGGAGAGGGGAATGGCGATATAGGGTTCGCCAGGGGCTGCAAGGGGGTCTTGTAGTCGATGAGGAGCCGGCGGATGCTCGCCATGGAGGCATCGGCCGCGTGGACAGCCTGCAGCGCGCACGCCAAGGCTCGGTCTCCCCCCTCTACCGGGAGATTAGGGAAAGGCCAGCCAGGCTGGGCTAGGCCTCTCTGTAGCCACTTAAGGCCAGTCAGCCAGTACCCCTCCCAATTTTTCCTTTTCTTTTTAAAAACCCGTTTTTACAGCTTTTGCTTTTATTTAAATCTACCAATAGTGCACTTTTGAAAAATGATCCACTTGTTCAAATATTAATGTTGTAATATTTGACCGAGCCTCAAAAAGTTTGGGCGCCTTTTGAATTTATTTGAAAATTACATAATTCAAAAGGGCATTTAATTAATTGATTTGGCCTCTGTTTTATTTTGATTGAGGCACCAAAACACTTTGTAAAATATTGGCTATGATTTGATAATTTCCTAGGGAATATTTGCAACCCAAGCATGATTTTTATTTCCTGGTTTGCAGAACTTTTAAATCCATTTGTCAAATGAATTTGAATTGCAAGGAAATTTGAATACGAGGTTGATTCCAAAGGTGATCACGCATGGATTAGCAAAAGCATTAGTTTAGGCCTGGTCATCATTGTAGCTTAATTACAATAATCACTATAGCACTAATCCAGGGTGTCACAACTCTCCCCCTACTAAAAGAAATTCTCGTCCGGAGAATTAAGAAGTGGAAGGAAAGAGCTCGGGGTATTCTTCACGAAGATGATCTTCACATTCCCAAGTGGCTTCATCTTCAGAACGATTTGGCCACTGTACTTTGAAGAACTTGGTAACCTTTTGACGAGTCCGACATTCAGTTTGAGCTAGAATGTGGACTGGGTGCTCTTTATAAGAAAGGTCTTGTTGTAGCTCAAGCATATCATGATCCACTGCTTGGATAGGATCCTTGAAGCAGCAGCGGAGCTGTTACGCATGGAAAACATCGTGAACCTGAGAAAGGTTTGACGATAGTTCCAATTGATATGCCACCTTTCCTTGCCTTTCGACAATAATGAATGGACCAATATAGCGAGGAGCTAGCTTGCCCTTCATCCCAAAGCAGTGTGCAACTCTCATTGGTGTAACTCAAAGATAAGCCTTTTCGCCAGGTTGATAGACCATATCCTTGTGATGATGGTGATACTGACTCTTCTGACGAGACTGAGCATCCTTCAGATTCTCATGAATAATGCGGACTTGATCTTCGGCATGTTGGATAATATACAAACAGACAAGTGAGCGTTCCCTAGTTTCTGACCAACTCAGAGGAGTCCGACACTTTCGTCCATACAATACTTCAAAGGGGCCATCTTCAAACTCGCTTGATAGCTATTGTTGTAGGAGAACTCGGCATACGGGAGAGATTCCTCCCATTTCTTGCTGAAAGAAATGACACAAGACCGAAGCATGTCTTCGAGAATCTGGTTGACTCGTTCCACTTGTTCCTAGGATTGAGGATGAAAAGCAGTGCTAAAAGATATATGAGTTCCCAAGAGGCTTCATGGGGTGTGGGAGGACTAATACCAGCCCTTAGTGGGCTGGCCAAAGTCCCACACAAGGCCCATGCGGCTGGAGAAGAAATTCCAAAGGAGAAAAGGTGGAAAAAGGCAAAAAGGTGGAAATAAGGAAGGAGTCCTAATCCTACTAGGAGTGGAGGAGGAATATTTCTCCTCTCCCACTTCGGCCCAAGCCTAGAGGGGCTGGCCCTTGCGCAGCCTCCTCCTCCTCTCCTCTTTATATAATAGAGGGTTTATGGGTTTTGGCACAAGATTTTCAGCCACGTGCAACCCTACCCTCTTGTTCGTAGTTCCTCGTCTAGATCGGTTTCAGCTGTGCTTAGACGAAGCCCTGCTGAGATTACTCCACCACCATCGCCGCAGCGTTGTCACGCTGCCGGAGAACTCGTCTACCTCTCCGCTCCCTCTTGCTGGATTAAGAAGGCGAAGATCGTCATCGAGTTGTACGTGTGCTGAACGCGAAGGTGCCGTCCGTTCGGCGCTAGATCGGAAGGACCGTGATCAAGATTGTGAGACGATTCATGATTGGATCGCGGGACGGATCGTGATGAGATCGCGGGACAAATCGTGATTGGATCATGGGACGGATCGTGATGGGATTGCGGGATGCTCGGCGATTTGGATCCTGAAGACGTTCGACTACATCAACCGCGTTTCTTAATGCTTCCCGCTTAGCGGTCTACAAGGGTATGTAGATCCACTGTCCCTCTCGTAGATGCTCATCACCATGGACAGATCTTGCGTGCGCGTAGGAAATTTTTTGTTTCCCATGCAACGTTCCCCAACAGTTATATATTGAATTTGATTAGAAAAATATTTAGAATCTAAATATGATGTTATTTTACATGTTAACCATTTAAAAATACTATCTAGAGTACAATCTTAATCAATAATGCATTATCCGTCTTTCTTTCATACCGACAATGACCCGAATTGGGGATGAACACCTCAGCAAAATCAGAGTTGGAGACAAAATTGAAGATAAATTTGCTAAGAGACATCAAATAAATAAGGACATGCATGGCAAGGAATAAAAGAAAAGACCCAATAAATATGAGAGGTGCGCTATAAAAGAAATAAAAGAGAAAACAGGGAGGAGATCCGATAAACATGAGATGTTGTGCTATTTTCCTTATATATAAGAAGAAGAAGAAAGAGGACATGCATGAAAAAAAGTATAAGGGAGGCATGCATGACAAAAAAAATACATGTTTGATAAGATATAAATAGTGATGAAACAGAGACCAATACCTATGACATCTATGGCAAGAAATTATGATGAAATAGGGGTGCAAGTACCTGTGTCCACACGAGACCAAACAAACAAAAATCCAGACAAAAAAATCTCTCTTTATGATTAAAAAGTCATGTATCTTTTTAATAACTCTTCATGTATTTAAGAAATAAGCATACGAAAGAACTGTTCAAGAGTTATAATAAAAATATTTGCACATACAAAATAAATATATGTGTAGTTTTGAAAACAGATGCAATCGGAGGTGTAGACCATATCAAATGTAGCACTCTATTGCGATTGCTGGGCTTGAGAACAAAAAAATACGACACCAACATCTTCTTTTAGACAGGTTGTAAACAATAAGCCAATAGACTCTCTAGCAAAGGGTGGATAAATTATCAGAAAGAAGATGTTGATGAGCCAAACTAGGTGAGCATAGAGAGTGCATGAGGACTTCCAGAGTGAAGCGAGGATGAGCTCGGGACGGCGGCGCGAGGATGAGCTTCAGGTGAGGGATCGGAGCGAGAAGCTGGAATGATGTTGAACATGCCCTAAGTTGGTGATGCTTAAACTGGTAACCGCCCTCGATGCACACATGTCTTTGTCGTGTGCTAATTTGTCATCGTCTGTTTTTGCCTTTTTCTTTACCGACCCGTAACAACACCCCCATTTCACACATGACATGAATAAATGACTGATCACTTGTCGGATTAAATATGCATGCAGGTCCCGTTGAAATAGAAGAACTGTGAAATCTTGAATCGTGCTTTTATAGGCTAAGACAATCTTTGGTTAGATCATAGCTACAAAATCTCAAATTATACACCATCATTTGTAAATTAAGAGCGAGTGGTCTTCCTTTCTGCTGTTACAACGTTCGGGCCTTTTTGCTAGTATATCTATAAAGTGTAGCGTTCGGGCCTTTTTGCTAGTATATCTATAAAGTGTTTAAGTAAGGTTTTTCGTGAATACGATCCACCCTATTGATAATAGCTAATCTACCTTGTTGGCTTTAGTTGTTGATGTGGATTCAACCGAACAAAGTCAGCCAAGATGAGAAGTTTCATAGTAGCCAACAACTGGTTTGTAATCATTTGAAACAAATTTAAGCATGAAATTTAAAAAATACATAGAACCATATCCTTTTTCTTATCAATGAATTTGATAGTTCTTCTAATCAGTAAATTTGATACCTCTCCCGTCAACTCCACCGTACATGACTCGAACACGTTTGCTTCTATACTCTCGCTACGCCAACAGAGTGCACATCAAGTGATTTTGCTCTGCAAAACTAACACAATCTGAACCGAAATAATCTGTCCATGCCGAAAAATGACATCTTTGCATTGCATAATAAAATGCCGAGTACTCCTATCTCCCGACGATCGACGAGCGGGAGTTGCTGTAATCCGAGGGATCCCAATCCAGCGTGGAGTTGTACACCGCCGACAGCGTCACGAACACCTCGTCCATGGATGGCCGCCCTCTGGGCTCCCTCGCCACGCATCGCAGTGCCAGCGATGCCACGGCGACGGCGAGGTCCAGCGGGTAGTCGCCGCTCAGCCGCGGGTCCATGAACGCCCGCACCTTGCTGCGCGCGTCCTCGCCGTCGACGACCAGCCCCTCCGCGGACTCCCACAGCAGCGTGTCCCCCCTTTTGTCGCCGCCGTCGAACGTCGCCTCCTTCCCGGACAGCAGCTCGAGGAGGATGACGCCGAAGGCGAAAACGTCGAGCTTGGGCGTGATGAGGCCGTGCTCCAGGTACTCCGGGGCCAGGTACCCCTGGGTGCCCACGACGTGGCGGGTGAGCTGCGCGTCGCCGCCGTCGGCGCCCGTGGGGACCGACCGCGCCAGCGCGAAGCTTGACACCTTGGCGCGGAGGTCGGCGTCGAGGAGGACGTTGCTGCTCTTGAGGTTCTTGTGCACGCACGGCGGGTTGCTGTAGTGGTGGAGGTAATTGAAACCGTCGGCGACGTCAAACGCCGCCTGCACGCGCTGCTTCCACACGAGGGTGGCGCCGCCGCCGTGGAGCCAGTCGCTGAGCGCGCCGTTCTCGGCAAACTCGAAGACGAGATAGGTGTCGCCATGGTGGACGCAGAGACCGGAGAGGCGGACGAGGCTGGAGTGGTTTACGCGCTTCAAGATGCCCACCTCCCCGCTCACATCGCCGGCCACCCGCTTCACGGCCGCCGCATCGCCGTTGATCACCGCGCGGTATACGGACGCGTCCTTGACCCTTCGGTCTTCCGAGAACCCTGACGTGGCCTTCTCGAGTTCCAAGTACTTGTACACGGTCAGGGACTCCACCGCCGCGCGCGCGTCGCTGGACACAAACGCCGACGAAGACGAGGAGGTCGTCGTAGCCGACGACGTATGCTTGCTCGACGCAAGAGGGTCGTAATCGGCAGACGAGGGCACGTCGAGAACGACCTTCCCCGGATGGCCGTTTTCCCCAAAGCCGGGCCGCGGTCGCCGGCGCCGCCGGACACATAAGAACATCAGGCCAAGAAGCCCCGCAAGCGCCAGAACGCCGACACCAACACCGACCCCGATGGCAACCCCCTTCCCGCTGCCCGACCCTCCAGACGGCGGAGGCTGCTGGGCCTGAGGTGGCGCCGGTGCGGGCGGCGGCGCCGGCGACACGAGCATGTCTGGCGTGGGCGCGCTCTTGAGGGGGATGAGCAGCGTGGTGAAGGGGTATATGTTCTCGCTGTCGGTGAGGTTGTTGGCGTGGAGCACCGCCTGGGCGTCGACGCGGAAGCGGGCGGCGATGTCGCCGATGGCGTCGCCCCACGTGACGAGGTAGGTGAGCAGGTGCCTGACCCCGGAGGCGGCCTGCGCCGGCGAGGGGCACGCGCAGCGGATCGGTACAGTGAGGTTGTTCCCGACGAGGAGGTCGCGGCTGCCGTGCCCGGGGTTCTGAGCGATGAGGGCCTGGCAGGTGGTGAGGCCCTGGTAGGTGATGTTGGCGGTGATGAAGTAGGTCTCGTTGCTGAACTGGATGGTATAGGACGCGTTGTGCTGGTAGTAGCCGCCAGGCGCGCAGCCGCAGTTGAGCGGCGCGAGGACGAGGCGGGAGGCGGCGACCGGGGAGACGGTGGGCACGGCGTTAGCGTCCGCGACGGCGGAAGGGATGGTGTTGAGGAGGTAGGAGATGGAGACGGGCGTGTCGTAGGAGGTCGGGGTGGAGCGGAAGACGACGTAGGAGGCGCAGGGGCGGGCCACGGCGGTGGCGTTGCAGGTGTAGCCGAGCACGGAGCTGCCGTTGGTTCCGTAGCAGTCAAGTTGCTTGTTGGCCTCGTACTGCTGCTGCGCGCGGCACCGAGGCGCGGCGACGGCGAGGAGGACGAGCAGTGCGAGCGCCGCCCTGCCGGTGGCGGCGAGCCCGCGCGGGCGCGTCGGAGCAACCATTGCTTCGGTTGCGGTTGCTGGAAAGGGGATGTATGAGTGGGCACGCCACGGACTCCCGGTGGTTTTTGTGCCGTGCTCGCTGGGTCGGGTAATGTATGGTGCCATGGTTGGACGGAGTCAAAGGTCGTCGTTACTCGTTTTCCCGTGGGTGGCCAGCTGGGATGATGAGTCAAACCTTTCGCTCTTTTCTAGAGCATCTTCAAAGCCATGCGAAAAGACACGAATGTGATAAACTGCTATTTTAGCGTGTGCGGAGTATTTTCACGCGATTCAGCGGCAGCAGGAGAGTAGCACGCGGGAAAAGGCAACAGCTCGCGCGACGCGTCTATAAATTACGGCGTTCGTCACGCGGTCTTCATACTGTCACGCGCGCTCTCTTAGCTTCCTTTGCCGCTTCCTCGTCCCGCCATCACCGCGTCACCATGTCGCCGTGCCGCTGGGGATCGTCTGGCTATCGCGACGTCCGCGCGCGCCCCGACAGCACCTACTATGTCGAGATCCGGTTCGGCGACTTCCGGCTCGGCCTCGGCACGTTCGGGACCGTGCACGAGGCCGCCCGCGCGTACGACGCGACAACGTGGCGCCTAGAGAAGTCTCGGTCGCAGATGAATTTTCACGACGTCTACACGCACGAGCAGGCGCAAGCCGTCGCCCTCCGCCTTGTCTTATCACGGACCAGGACCGTGCGGAGCACCTTCGGCGACAGTGCCGCCTCCTCGTTGTCGAGGAGGACGAGCGAGCCATGGCGAAGTGGCACCGGCGCCACCCGAAGGACGTCCCCAACGAGCGTGCCTACTGGGCGGAAAGGACGGCAAGGCGCTGCACGGATCGGGCGGACAGGCGTCAGCGGAAGGCACTAGCGATATCGCAGTGCGGTGCTGTTGAAGCAGGTGGGACATTGATCTTCACGCCAAACGATGATCGTTGGCATGACGTATGGATCGATACCTCGGATGACACCACGGATGATCATGATGAGGACGACTCGGAGTAGTTCTAGCTACACCGTAGTTTATATAGTATGCACCGTAGTTTAATTTTATCTATCAAATTATGTAAAATATCTATGTATCGTTTTATCTATAAGAATGTATCGTTTTATCTAGTCCAGGGTGTTCGTGCGAGAGCGTGCGCGTTGCATTTTAACGCGTCTGCTGGAGCTACGCGCGCGCTAAATTTTAACGCGGCTGCTGAAGCCAACGCTGTCCGCCGCCCTTTTTTAAACAATAAACACGTTGTAAAATAATTTTTTACACGCGGCGGCTGTTGAAGATGCTCTTAATCCTTCATTTCTCTTACTCGTTATCAAGATAACCAATCCTCTACGGAAGCTCAGGTATTGGGGCGCCAATTGGTTACTGGGTTCCTTGCTACCCGCAATATTGTAACCTTTGGTGTATAGCGTTTGTGGTAGAATTCACACCATTTTCTACTGGCAGTGAAGACGCCCACCGCAGAGCAAATCAGATTCAACCATCAAAGCAAAGGCTTCTGATTTGGCTGGTTAGCCAAATGAATCCCTTTCGGGAAGCAAGATTACCCCCGAGCACAAGCACAAGCACAGACGAGCTGCTGCACCTACATGTCTGAACCTCTGAAGACGGGAAAATTCTAATATGTGAGCCTTCCGTCCAGCCAGGTGCAAGGAACGTTTGACATGGCGTATGATGACCAGCTTCGTTGCCCAATCGCCGCGTTGAATATTCAAAGCAACTCTCGCAAGTCGCAAGTGGACGACGACCTGCGCCTGAAAACGCGGAGGGAGGAACGGACATGTACCCGTGATGCTGACGGGCGGACGGACGAAATAAACGCTGGTGCGGCTGCGAACGACGGTGAATGGTGGGACACCTGTCCCTGAGCTCCCTGCCTTCGCGGAAACAGACAGGGAAGACCCGTCACCGCCGCCACCCGCCACCCTCTCTTCTTTCAAACCCGGGCAACTGGCTGACCTGACTAGCAAGATCTGCTACTAGATGTATAAATCATTTTATCAAAACCAAATAATCTCAAAATACTTAGGCGTGGTTTATTAACTTTCTGCTTGTTTTTTGTTTTTTAACATAAATAAAAGAATCAACCAATAAGAGACGTGTGACGTGTACGTTTTTAATAACCTGAGACTACCTAGCAAAGCATGTATTGGTTAGTTCATTGCATGCAACGGTATTAATTAGCAAATGAACATTAAATTTTCTTGTTTTCCTCTCCACCTTGGTCGCGATGCACAACGTAAAATGACTTATACACCGAGACGGAGGGAGTACTCGTTTTTCCTTTTCTTTTGAGTGCCTGCTATTTAGGGCGTGTCCAATGCATAGCCCTAGAATGATGTTTTATATGTCATTAAGATCGCATGTAGGTTCGGATGATGTAGCGAGATCCTTAGCAGGAGACGAGTACTTGAAAAAAAATACGTTTTGATATAAAAAGCTGAAAAGTTAAAGAAAAATAAAGATACATGTATACCAGAATCTTTATTTTATTTTTCTTGATAAGACCCACTAATGATAGCTTGCATTAGAGAGAAAAATCAATATAGATGCCTCAATCTACTTTTTTGTCATGGGCATATCGATCCAAATTTGTTGCCTTCGCGTGGCTAAGGTAGCCACGCTACAGTGTCGCTGCCTTTGCCGCGCGTGAGCCGTAAGATCTTGGATCAATGCTTCAGACCAATCCTACAGTACACCGCTACAATGCAACATCCACACGAGCAGAACAGTGAACAGATGCGTCTATAAACAGTGCCTTGCTACAATACATCGATCTGGACCATCGATTTTGAATCGGACGCACTGTAGTGCCTAAGTCACGCTCCTGTAGCACTGGATTTAGCCATGCAAAGGCAGCAAATACGGATCCGATGCATACGTATCCATATGCCATCATTGTACATGCCCTCGGCTGCTATTGCGTATGTCACCCACTCACCGTGCTAGTTCAATTTAGAAATAGACCAGAGATAAAAGGAAAAGGTAAGGAAAGGGGGGCATTGGAGCTACTCCAGTAAACCCCGCAAAAACGCCTTCCCCAGAAATAGTATCGCAAGTTTATGGTACAACTTTCATATATATGTTTTGCACGGTACCGTAAAACCGTTTTAGAGGAAATTGACAAAATCATGATCTTGAACAATATAATTGTAACACAACAAAAATATAATAATCAAATTTATGGAAGTTTTATAATCATTTTAATTACAATGAATGTTTAAATCCAAGTAAGTAAGACAATAACAAATAGTCTAGAACTAAAAGAATTGTTCAAATCACAAATGAATACAAATAAGATCAAATGAATAAAATAGGAGTATATGTCCGATACAATTTTCACTAGTGCTCTATGAGATCATGGCGGAGCTGCGTGTGTGTAGCATCGTCCTCAATCTTCGGGTAGGTCTCAAGAAATGTAATGATCTCATCTAGGTTTCTGGCAGGCTTGACATGACTACCGATGTTTTCATAGTAAAAATCTAACTTTAAATCCCTCACATCTTCGATGATCATGATGTATAGAATTACGCATGCAGTAATGATATGTGAGAGGGTTTTATTATCCTAGAAGCGAGCAGGACTTCAAGCAATGACAAACCTATCTTGCAACGAAACAAATGCCCTCTCAATATCCTTTTGGCTTGCTTCTTATCCTTGGGAGAAAATAGTTTTGTTTCTTGCCTTCTGGTTTCCTGATGGTCTTCACAAATATTTCCCACGAAAGATAGATACCATCAGTAAGATAATACCCCATAGTATAATCATGTTCATCGATGATGTAGTTGCAAGCCGAAGCTTTTCTACTAGCTAGCTGCACAAAAAGATATGATCTATGCAATACATTGATATCACTGAGAGACCTCGGCAATTCAAAGAAGCAATGCCAAATCCACAAGTCATGCAAAGCCATGGCTTGAAGCACAATAGTTGGTTTAAGTTTATGGGCGGTGTACTGCACTACCCAAACCGGAGGGCAGTTCTGTCACCTTCAATCCATGCAATGCACACTCCCAAGTGTTCTCGGCCATCCTCTTGCTTCGTTCATCGCCATCAATTTTTTTTTGTCCTCCTCATTTGGAGCTCAGAAGTACTTGAGACAAAAAAAAACGAATCAATGCCTTGCCAAACACCCGCACACATTTGAGTGTTGTGTCTTCTCCACTGGAAGATACTCATCGATGTAGTTGGTCAGAATGCCATATGCTATCACTCCCATTGATGATGATATGTTTTTGGTATGCGCTAAACCCAAGCAAACTGACGACATTCCTTCGGGGGGTGAAGAGATAAAAAATTTGCTCGCAAGCTCCAATAGGTCAAACAAATAGAGATCTACACATTCGCCAATGCCTATTGATGAGGTGAGCTGGATAAGTTGGTACCTTGGCAAATTAGTCCTTCATGAGCATATTATGGTCGAGCGCTCAGTTAACCAAATGCATAGACGGTCAACCGTCAATCCTCAACGCCCTTTCTTCTCGTCGGCTTCAAATTCTTGGGTGAGACGCAACAAGACGGGGTGATCGACACTGTCGTCAAAGTGCATCTCCTCTATGTCCAAATCATCCAACTCTGGTAATTACAAAGAACTCCAATCATCCATCTAGAAAAAAATAATCTGTGACTTTGTCACAAATCGCTGTCGACCGTAATGTAAAGGAAAGCGCTATATATTACCTCCGGTCGGTAACAAATAGATTGTTTGGAAGCAAAGTCGTCGCCTCTTCTTCCCCACCACACGCTGATGCAAATCAACTACCACCGCCCCTACTTCCACTGATCCCCTCATCACGACTTCGGCATGCGCGACAGCTGTGTGGATGACTACGCGGCTCGATCATGGCTTGAGCAACTGGACCCATGTGCAACAAGCCCCCCATGAAGCTTGAGGGCGGATCCGTGGCGACGACGATTGTAGTGCGCCCGTAACAAAGTTTCCACCCCCAAGCTCAAACTTGGTGGTGAAGACGCGGACGAGGGCAGCCGAAACAGTCCACAGTGCGGGGTGGCCGGGGGGAGTAAATATCATTGGGGATTTGCAGGAAGGGCGGAATGATGGGCGTGAGCTAAAACTTCCCACCCGCCAAGTGGGGTGAGGGATAGTGGGAACTGAAAAAACGGGTGGGGAAGCCGGATGTATGGCGAGCACATGCTGACTTTTATAGCTCCTCGCAAAAAACTGGTCTTTACGGGACCTGCGGGTGACAATTTATTGTCCCGGTACCCTTAAATGGCGGTTATTTTTGGGGAAGCAGGGATTTGCGGGATATTCTAGTTTTTCTCTAAGGCTGGTCGTAATGGGAGTACCATAGCTAGTATCATGCATGCCAACTAGGCAATCTTGATGAGGTGCATAGAATTAAATGAAGAAAGAGGAGGTTGAGTATCATATCATGTTACCGTATCATAATAAATGCTATGCTACAATGTGTCATGCATGGCGATAAATAAGTACTATATGATACTAACATATGATACTATGCATTAGAGAGATAGTATCATACACGAATATCATATGCATGATACTAGTATATGATACACCCCATTACGACTAGCCTAAGGTTGGACAAAGGCGCCTGCTACGGATCACCCTCTCTGCTTCTCCTCGCATCGCACCAACAAGCCCTTCTTCTGCTTCGATCTCGCAGTACTGACAAGCGCTCCAATGCAACATCCCGGAGACGCTGGTGAGCTCTCCCACACACTACCCGGAGCCTCCAGTGAGCGCTCCAATGCAGCAACCAGAGCCGCTGGCAAGCGCCCAACGTAACAGCTGGAGTCGTCGACTAGCGCTCCAACACAAACCGACATCTAGCTGCCGGTGACTGCTGCGATGCAGCACCGCGAGCCATTTGGGGAGCAGTGCATTGAAGCATGGTGAGCCACCGGCGAGCGCTCCATTGCAGCAAACTGCGCTGCATTGCAGATCTGAGAGTCCCCGACGAGCGCTCCATAGCAGCACAGGACGTTGCAACGAGCCGCTCTGGCGAGTGCAATGTTGCATCGAAGAATAGGTAGCCGCCGCCGAGCACTGCTTCACAACTTGAAAACGGATGTCGAGGATCGCTCCATAGCAGCACAAAATCTGTAACCAACCATCAAAGCATATACAAATTGGTAAATTATTCCTACATCGAAGGCACATTAAAACATTCTAAAATACCCTAGCAACAGAATGCTGAAAGAATAAGGCTTAGTTTGGCAACAAAGTTTTTGAAACACCATGGTAATTGAAAACCATAGTATTTGCAAGTGTGGGCAAGGAA
This sequence comes from Hordeum marinum, assembly GCA_022496015.1. Classification (NCBI taxonomy): domain Eukaryota; kingdom Viridiplantae; phylum Streptophyta; class Magnoliopsida; order Poales; family Poaceae; genus Hordeum; species Hordeum marinum. The sequence goes on from CM039677.1 coordinate 156,124,950, forward strand.
TACTACAGTTTTGAAGGCCCTTTCTTTAAACCATGTTTTTCTCAGTTTTACCAAAACTACCTAGGTGCTTAGCTGGTGTTGTTAGAGCATCTACAGCTGGACCCGCTATACCCTCCTCAAATGCCTGGGTAGGCTGCCCGATCACTGCGCGGTCACAAAAAATCGAACCAAACGGGCCTCTCAAACCGACCTCAAACACCCGGGCTGACCGACACCCCTCATTTCCAGCCCAAATATGGGATGGTTATAGGGGAGACCAGGCGCTCCCGGGCACACCTACCACATTGTCCTGACAGCATGGCCTCATGCGGACTCGTGCGGAAACCCGACGGTCCGACGACCGCCTCGACCAGCACCGCGGTATGAACGTCGCATGGCGCCGCTCCGGCTTCCTGCCCTTATCCATACCTGGATATTTAAGCCCGTCGGCGCCCCAAGCCCTAAACACATCCGGCTCCTCCCTCTATCCACCACCACCCGAGCCCGTTAGCCTCCTCTTGCACTTCCCTCTCTGAGCAGGATGGTCCGCCACTCATCACCACCTACACGCAGCTGACACCGGAGCGATGCCGGGAAATTGAAGAGGAGTACCACGCTCGCCGCGCTGCCTGCATTGTTGTGTGTCTCCCTCTGGACTCGCCGGAGAAGGAGGAGGAGGAGGAGGTGAAGGAGGAGGAGGAGGATCCAGAGGTAATGGAGGAGGAGGATCTAGAGCTGGAGCAGGAGGCTCCCGGCTCGACCATGTCGGAGGCGGACGCGGAGTTCGCCGTTGCACAATCGGACGAGATGGCAGAGCAGCAGGCCATCCTGGATTCCATCCAGGATTAGGCCAATGTGGAGGCCAACCGTCGGCTCATCCGGTAGAGGCACACGAAGGCCTACGCCCTCTTCGACGAGCTGGAGGTCGAGATCGAGGCTGAGGAATCTGCGACGAAGGGGGCCACAGCGCCAGCGTCGGACCTGCGGCTGCCGCACATCTATCCCCTGGAGGGGACGGAGATCGTCGACATCTCCAACAAACAGTAGATATCTCTTCACGTAGTACGTAGGTTTTATTTAGCTGTATGTTTTTGTATGGATTTGAGGAAGAAATATGAGATGTTCGGATGCAACGATCTTTATTTGAGACGTGATCGGTCAGTGTCCACGAACGCGCCCGGACACGCCCGTGAGCATTTGAGGGGCCGATTTGCATGGTCTGACTGTAGATACTCCTATAATACAGTTTTGACCGATAGTAATGCTAGATAATAACTAAAACTAACTGAGGCTACACTAAAGAAGCTACAAGACCATACCAATTAGCGTCTGCTAACCGCCGTCGGCTTATAGTGCTTAGTTTCTTGGTCTTGACGACACGAACATACCTAAATTAGTGTGGAAGAACTGGGCTCCTCCCAAATGCATTTTTTGCTTGGTTTACCATCAACAATTGAGTTTGGAAGGCTGATAGGCTTCAGCGGAGAGGGTGGCCAAATTGCAACCCAAGCCCTCTTTGCAAGCAGATCTCGGAGTCGGCGGCACACCTGCTTTTCCAGTGCCGCTATACCATCCAAGTGTGGGTAATGATTAAGTCTTGGCTTGATATGAACGATGTACATCCGACGGTCTGGAGAGGATTGGCTTTTGTCAAGGAGTGGTGGTGTGTCAATGCCTCGGGGACGTCTCGGCTCCGAAGGGCGAGGGTTTCTCTTATGCTACTGATTTTTGGGGAGATATGGAAAGAGAGGAATGCACGTGTGTTTCGTCACAATGCAGTTCCAGTGGGTGTTCTTGTTGCTCGAATTAAAGAGGAAGCTTCGTTGTGGTACCTAGCTGGGGCGAAATATCTGTGTAATATTATGCCACGAGAATGATTCTTGTAACCCCTCGCATAGTGAAAGCACAATATGCTCCCTTGGTGGTTTTGATAATTCATGACAACATACATTGTCTCTTGGACTAATATTTTTACCTAGTGCATTTCAGATAAAGTCTAGAGGGAAGGTTGGCTAAGGAGTGTGGAGAGTATCCCCAAGAATAAGAAGGAGAAGGAATAGCTTTGGAAAAAGCTTCAAGCAAGAGGACTCTACATTTCACTTTGTGAGAAATCATTTTGAGTCCATAGGGAAAGCCAATACTATTAAAAGGGGGTAAGGTCCTGTTGGTGAACAAGGTGCTCAAACATGCACAAGTGATAGTCACCAAAAACACCCACAAACTCTCCCACATATTCCGTATAAGCCATTCATGCAAATCAGTGTAACCAACACTATCCACTCGGTCCCATAGATTTCCAAACTCACACAGAGCCCTGCCAAACCCTAGCACATCGGTGCAACCAATCCCACTTTAGTGCCTCCGAGTTTAGCTTGGCAACTTTCTCTTACCTCGATTCACAAAATCGGAAGCTCTGAGTTTTTGGATCGGCGTCACCAAGATTTGGATTCTGACTATTGGACACCTGATCGGTACCACCGAGATTTTTATATCGGTCTCACCGAGATTCAAAAGTTGCTACCTTTGGCGTAACTCGATACCATCGAGATTCAGACATCGGTGTCACTGAATTGGTCACTTTAGGTGTAACAGTTGGATTTTTGGAGATGCCTATATATACCTCTCCACCACCACTCACTCGCAAGAGAAGCACTCAGAACAGATCCCCACTTATCCCATCAGATTTTCTGAGAGAGAGCCACCTACTCATGTGTTGAGATCATGCCATTCCATTCCTACCATATGAATCTTGATCTCTAGCCTCCCCAAGTTGCTTTCCACCCAATCAATCTCTTCCACCAAAGCCAAATCTGTGGGAGAGTGATTGAATGTTGAGGAGTCTATCATCTTGAAGCACAAGAGCAAGGACTTCATCAACATTATCGAGCCTATTACCTTTTGGAGGGTGGTGCCTCCTAGATTGGTTAGTTGTCGCTTGGGAGCCTCCTACTTTGTGTTGTGGAGTGAACCAATAAGTTTGTAAGGGCAAGGGGATCGCCTACTTCGTGAAGATCTACCCCGAGTTAGGCTAGTCCTCCGTGGACGTAGGCCATCATGGTATAGTCAAGGTTGCTTCTTCATAGAACCCTCTATGGGTAGAGCCCTCCGTGGACTCTCGCGGCCGTTACCCTCCATGGGCTGAAGACTCCATAAACATGGACGTACGATAGCACCACCTATCGGAACCAAGAGAAAAATCTTCCTGTCCTTCATGCGTTTGATCTCCCTATCTCAACTCCTTACTTCCATGTGCAATGTCTTTACTTTTCGTTGCTATACTTGATGACTTGCATGTGTAGGGTGTGCTAGACTTGCTAAAATTGCTAAAATCTACCAACACATAACTTAGGATATTGTGTAGATTTTAAATTTGTGCTAGTAGTCTATTCACCCCCTCTAGACATACTCTTCTTTTCGTGGTTTTGTCACGACAGATGTACGAAGACTTAGGTTCAAGGCCATCGCTAAGGTGGTGGACTCAAAGGGGTTGGTTGGGACGAAAGACACGGATTTACCCAGGTCCGGCCCCTCGAGGGGAGGTAAATGCCTACGTCCTGCTTTGTGTGTATTGATTGGAGTATCGATTAAAAGGGAGCGCATTCGCTTGACCTAGCTCTCGATTGATTGGTCTCTGTCTAAGCCGTCCCCGGGTCTCACCTTTATATAGGAGGCCAAGGCCCTGGGTTACACAAGTCTCAAACCGACTCTTATAATGTGTCTGACTCCCCGTCACCGGGTCTCACCTTTATATAGGAGGCCAAGACCCTGGCTTACACAAGTCTCAAACCGACTCTTATAACGTGTCTCACTCCGTCTCTAAGCCGCCTTGCCTCTTCTAGCAGGTTGTCTCCGGGCAGCTCACCCGCCCGGGTCTTGTGTCTTCTTCCCATCTCTGGGCCTCCGTCTCAGCCCATCTGGTGAACCGCCGTGCGGCCCAATCTTCCTCTTCCAGCCCATATGATAACGAGCCGCCAGGTATGACCCGGCCCCTCCTGGGCGGGTATTACCACGGGGTTATATCCCCAACATTAGGCCCCATATTGATTTGAGCTTGCTCATGTCAATCTTCACTTTATCCATCGGCGAGTCTCACATCCTCATCACCTGAAAAAGAACACATAACCCGCCATGATGTCATCTTCAAATATGCCGAAAAGATTCTGTGACGTATGCAGTAGATCCTCTCATTAAACGGTCGCCCAAAAATCAAGGCGTCCGTCTTGATGGATTATCATTTCATCCTCGATTTCCGCGCGCCCTGATTGGCCTCCCATCTCCTTAAATAGGGCCACGAGGGAAGGTATTTTCCTTTTCTCCACCGCCACCCTTCTTCTTCCTCCTTCCGATGCCTACACTTCCTGAACTCCATCGCGCCGGCGGGACCTCATCGTCATCATTAGTCTTGGCCGCTGCATCAACTAGAATAGTCCATATTTCCGTCCGCGTTGACCGCATATGCAAGGTAACCCCATCATCTCCTACGTGATGTGTAATCACTTCCTTTGAGCCCCTTCGAGTTCGTCGGACCTCCATTATCGGCCTTTGCTTGTTCATCTAATCGCCCTTGCAATGCAGACCGATAAATAACCTTCTGATTCTTGAAATATTGTTTAATCCATTGCGATCGTTCGTGTAAATCCAACTATGTCTTATCTTAGATCTGTATAATGCTCCTCTTCTTGCACCAACTGTCTGTTTCTTCCTCGCCCCCCTTTTTTAGGGTTGGAATAAAGTTGATTTTTTTACTGCCTATAGATCTTGTAATCATGGTAGAATATGTGAAACTTGTTTGTATGTCCTTAGTAATATTTGTAGTATGGCATTGTTCACTTAACCCGCCATCGAATCACCGACTCTTCCAATGAACTGTACCGACGGCTTAACGTCACCCTTTTTAATTTCATCAGTCGTCTTGGTTGTCTGGCCGCTTTCTAACCCGCCGTGTCCTGCCCCTTTTCACAGTTTGACCTGCCATCATGTCTCGAGCATCTGCATCCTGTGATTGGGTCGGCTCTGGAATCACCAAGCAGTTTTTATTGGATTTCGTAGAAGCAGGCACATTACCGGCTCAGGATATCATTCACTGGCGAGTTCCAGGGTCAGAGAAGAAACCCACCCCAAAAGAGGGAGAAATTGTTATCTTCGCCGACCATCTTATCCATGGTTTCAGCCCGCCTGGATCAAAAAAATTCCGAGAAGTCCTCCATTTCTTTAAACTGCATCCTCAAGACATTGCCCCAAATTCTATCTCCAACCTATGAAACTTTCAAGTTTTGTGTGAGATTTACGTGCGAGAAGAGCCGTCCATCAACCTCTTCCGTGATTTCTTCTATGTCAACCGCCAAACGGAAGTGGCAGTCAGCCCAAGCTTGGAGCTCGGTGGAGTCTCTATCCAAAGACGAAGAGATCTGGCATACCCGGCTGTCCAAATGCCAAGCCATCCCAAAGACTAGAACAGAACTTGGTTCTACTACAGAGACACCTCTCCAAAGGGAGAAAATCCGCTGCCGGGTTATCATCCTACCCGACTCTGCACCTCTATTGAGCTTCCAGATCGGATGTCATCTACAAAATGAGCAAAGTATCCTTCGGCTTTTGCCAAAATCAAGGCTCTTTTGGCGAACGTGTTAACGAGAGTTGACTTAACCTGTTGTTGGATTTCATGGAAAGTCTTACCACTAAGCCGGCGTGACCGGCTTATGTGCGAATACACAGGCGATGTGAATGATCCTCTCTGCTTCAACCGCACACCTTTGACAGAAGAAAACATTACCTCTGTTGTTAAAGGACTTACTTGCGAATCCCAAGAGGCTTGTCGTATAGTCGGGTTAAGACCCTTCTGCGTCGCAAATCCGACTCCAGACGTAAGGGCGGCTTTCAAATCTGCTTTCTCTTTGTTTTGACTATATTTATGGCAATCTTAAATATTTAGGCGGCTTCGCCTATAGGACAGTTCCAGCTTCTGGAAGATAAAATATACCCCCCTTGTGAAGAAGAAGTCTTAGGCGGGTAACATCCGCAGGCGCAAGCCAAAAACATCGGCTCGAAACCTGCTTGAACTTGACGACTCACAGGTAGAACTTGACTCCCTTGGCCGTATTTTTGTGCAACTTATTGACAATGACTATACATAGGAGGAGATAGAGACGAGCCACGCCAACCCCCGTGATGTAACTTATCTTTCTTCCGACTCAGAAATCTTACCACAAGAGAATATACGGCGGGTCGTCCGAAAATTTCCTTTTTCGCATTCTCTCGCTTACTTAGATCCCGAATTTTCCTTGAAAAAACAACAGCACAACTCTCGGCGTCACACCGGAGCACCGGCTCTAGGGATCTTATGGTCGGCTTACCCAACTCCCCAACATCGCGAAAACGTCCCGCTGAGGTACTTATCAGGAACCCAATATCTGTCTTATATTTTTGTAATGTTGTCTTACTATTGTGTTTTATTGACTTAATTTATAGGAGTCACCTCCTTCTTCTGGCGACTCAACTGCCTCCAAACTTCCTCCCATGAAGACCAACCCACAGTATGCTTTCACCCTACCATGTGTACATTGCCTATATTACCTTTGCACTGTGTGCTGACTCTTTGCATCTTCAGGGCGCAAGGCAAACGTAGGAAAATAGGCGCATCTACCTTCGCTCCTACCACTCAACAGCCGGATCCTGCTGAGCCATCTTTCTCCCCTCATGCTGAACCTTCTGACGCTAACAAGGAAGCACCTGAGCGTTCTCCCCCGCCCTCAATTGGCGGGTCATCATATGGCGGCCTCCAATAGTCCGGCGGCTAACCCTAAGCCGCCCAATCCTATTGCCGAAGACCCGTCTCTCCCCGATGTTACCATCACCGGGATGGGTTATCAATCCACCACACATCATACATTGGCAAGACATTCCAGCAAGATTGACACTTGCTCTCTAGAGAAGCTTAGCTTCGAGTTCCCCGTCTTGGAGAAGATGACTGTAGATGACCTGCACATCGGTTATCTGAACCGCCTTTCTGCCAGTCACAACATGGAGACCAAACTTGTTGGTTTGATGAAGAAAAAATATGAGGTATCTTTCATCTTCTGCATTTCTCTTATATCCATACATAGCCCCCAAGAACCGAGTTAATATTGCAAATAATGGACCGGGTCTTCCAAACCTTTGACATGCTATGCAGAACTTAACCTGCAACCTCCAATTAACGGGTTAAATTGCATATAAGCTGGTACTTCATATTCAATCATAGATCCAAGTGTAGCCCCCAAGTCGAGAGCACCATGATAATGATGAGCCAGATCTTTCATATTTGAGAAATTTGCCGGGTGTAGTCCCCAAGTCCGGAGCATCATGATAATGATGAGCTGGAATTTCACTTTAGACTCGGAGCGAAAACACATACATTAGCCCCCAAGTGCCAAGTATATTGCTTGCAATCTGCTTGGGACTTATATAAAAAAATTGCTCCACCTTGGTGACTTAATCTTTATAATCTTTCACTTGTGTAATATAGGAGGTGCTAGACGTAGTCGAGTCTGAACGTGCCGGCTCAAGGGAAAACCTAACAACATAGAAAAATGCCCGAGCCACCGTAGAAGAGAAATTACGGGTGGCTGTCGAATAGCTTGAGAAACTCCAGGTTGACTTCACCGCATATAAGAAAACTGCTGAGTCTGAACAGGCTGCCTTGTACAAGCGTGCCATCAATACTGAGGAGCAGCTAAAACTTGCATCAGCAGAGCTGAAGACTCTAAAAGACCACATATCCAAGATGACTGCCGCTATCTTTGGTAAGCACGTACGGCTTAAAAAATTTCCTTATGAAAGAAATACCAGCCAGGCGGCTTATAATTTTGACCTTTTTCTTGCAGGCAAGAGGAGCCGCCAGCTATCCTCTGATAGTCTGATGAAATTGAAAGTGTTCTATACTTTGACTGAGCAACTCTACAGTGGAGCCCTCTGTACCATCAAGGCCATGATGACGACCAAGTATGTTCCCAAATTTATGAAGGGTGTCACAGAAACCTTATCAACTTTAGCCAAGCAAGTGGATGAAATAAGGCGATCAACCCCAAGGAGAGGGGCCATAGCCATGCTGAGCCAGTCCGTGGCATTTGCTCCTGAGTTAACCGCTGAAGAAATGATGAATGGCTTCCCCTCCAAGAAGGATGACAACTCAGATTTTACTGAAGCGGACTATGCCAAATGCGTTAAGGCCTCGAGGAGGCTTGCCTCCATACTGGTTGATGAGACAGACCTAACTCCTTATCAGGTGACTTACGATGAGAACAACCAACGACTGCGCTGCCCAACCTTTGAAGCCAGGGAGTTAATCCCTGCACGTCGTAAGCCGCTCTTTGCCCCTGATGCTGATCTGTCTCCACTTTTCAATGATGCTCAATTCGAAGCCTTATTAAACTGCAACTGGGATGTGGATAATCTTCACATCGAAGAACACGAAGACCCGACGCAAGATGACCCACCATCCAGTTAAATGTTTTGTTGTTCTCAACTGGATGTAACCCGGCCAACTGAGCCGCCAAGATGAAGAAGTGTATGTAAAAATTTAAATCCTTCGTCTTTTGAGCTCATGGACGAACTTGTTGACGGATTCAATGTTTTTGGTCCGCGACCCGCCTTATGGTGGCTGAAGAGCCGATCGAGAGGGTTGAAGCTTAACTCGGAAGGTTCAAAGCCCCCAAACGACCTTATTGACGGAGTCAACCTTTACACCATCTTGCACGCCGCCATCGCATGGATCGCCAACTTGTAAGTCGTTGTCTTGTGGGCCGCTGTCGTACAATGGTGCTATTTTGGCTCAAGAGCCGGTCAAAAGGGTGAGCAAGCTAAACCCAGCGGGCTGGAAGCCCCCAAGTGACCATGTAGAAGTGTTCATCTTTTGCACAAATCTGCAATGCAAAAAGGAAAACAATAGAGGTCCCGTCTTGCAGGGATGCCAACTTTATTATATGAGAATATAAATACAATGAATTATGTATGTACAAAGATGGGAGTCGATGACTCAAGTATAGTAAGGCCGCATATGAGCGATGTTCCATGGCCAGTGAGTCTCCTGTCCAGAGGTAAGTGACTCGTCCCGTACGTCAATAAGATAATATGGCCCATTGTTTAGATTCCTGCTAACCACGGAAGTGTTGGAAATATGCCCTAGAGGCAATAATAAATTAGTTATTATCATATTTCCATGTTCATGATAATCGTTTATTATCCATGCTATAATTGTATTGATCGGAGACTTAGATGCATGTGTGGATACATAGACAAAACCATGTCCCTAGTATGCCTCTAATAGACTAGCTCGTTGTTCAAAGATAGTTAAGGTTTCCTAGCCATGGACATGAGATGTCATTTGATAACGGGATCACATCATTAGGAGAATGGTGTGATGGACAAGACCCAAACTACAAACGTAGAATATGATCGTGTCAGTTTATTGCTACTGTTTTCTGCATGTCAAGTATATGTTCCTATGACCATGAGATCATGCAACTCACTGACACCGGAGGAGTGCCTTGTGTGTATCAAATGTTGCAGTGTAACTGGGTGACTATAAAGGTACTCTACAGGTATCTCCGAGGGTGTGTGTTGAGTTGGCATGGATCAAGACTGGGATATGTTACTCCGTGTGACGGAGAGGTATCTCAGGGCCCACTCGGTAATACAACATCACAACAGGCCTTGCAAGCAATGTGACTAAGTGTTAGTCACGCGATCTTGTATTACGAAATGAGTAAAGAGACTTGTCGGTAACGAGGTTGAATTAGGTATGGAGATACCGACGATTGAATCTCGGGCAAGTAACATACCGAAGAACAAAGGGAACATCTTACGAGATTAACTGAATCCTTGATATAGAGGTTCGACCGATAAAGATCCTCATAGAATATGTAGGAACCAATATGGGCATCCAGGTCCCTCTATTTGTTATTGACTGTAGAGGTGTCTTGGTCATGTCTACATAGTTCTCAAACCCGTAGGGTCTGCACACTTAAGGTTTGGTGACGTTTTGGTAGTATAGAGTTATGTATGGTGGTGACCCAAGGTTGTTAGGAGTCCCGGATGAGATCTTGGACGTCACGAGGAGCTTCGGAATGGTCCGGAGGTAAATATTCATGTATAGGAAGTCCGACTTTGGTCGTCGGAAAAGTTTCGGGCTCATCGGTAGTGTACCCGGAGTGCCGGTAGTGTACCGGGAGACCATCTGGAGGGGTATTTCGACCCAAGAGGCTTAATGGGTTGTGGGAGAGTAAATACCACCCTTTTGTGGGCTGGTGGAAGTCCCACACAAGGACCATGCAGTTAGGGAAGAAAAGCCCAAAGATAAAAGGTGGAAAAAGGCAAAAAGGCAAAAAAGGAGGAGTCCTAATCCTACTAGGATTGGAGGAGGAGGAGGACTCCCCTCCCTAGCTTCGGCCGAAGCCTCCTAGTAGGATTTGCCCTTGCGCCAAGACTCCTCTATTACTCTTATATATACTTGAGGTTTTAGGGTTTTGGCACAGAATTTTTAGCCACGTGCTGCCCGTTCCTTCACTGCATAGTTTCTCCTCTAGATCGGATTTCTGCAGTGCTTAGGCGAGGCCCTGCCGGAATTGGTCCACCACCATCACCGCGGCGCCGTCACGCTGCCGGTGAACTCGTCTACCTCTCCGCTCCCTCTTGCTGGATCAAGAAGGCGGAGATCGTCATCGAGCTGTACATGTGCTGAACGCGGAGGTGTCGTCCGTTCGGCGCTAGATCGGAAGGACCGTGATCAAGATCGCGGGACGGATCATGATTGGATCGCGGGATGGATCGTGATGAGTTCCCGGGACGGATCGTGATTGGATCGCGGGATGGATCATGATGAGATCGTGGGATGCTCGGTGATTTGGATCGCGAAGACATTCTACTACACCAACCGCATTTCTTAAGACTTCCCGCTTAGCGATCTACAAGGGTATGTAGATCCACTCTCCCTCTCGTAGATGCTCATCACCATGGATAGATCTTGCGTGTGCGTAGGAAAATTTTGTTTCCCATCCAACGTTCCGCAACAGTGGTATCAAAGCTAGGTCTATGTGTAGATGAGATCTCGAGTAGAACACAAAGAGTTTGTGGGCGTTGATGCTTAGATTGCTTCCTCCCTTGGTCGTGTTTTGGTTTAGCGGTATTGTGAGATGAAGCGGCCCAGACCAACATTACTCGTACGCTTACGAAAGACCGGTTCCCTCAACCGCAACTTGTTGCATAGATGGCTTGCGGGTGCCAGTTTCTCTCACTTTAGTTGGATCGGATTCAACAAAGGCGGTCCTTGAGAAGGTTGAAAAGCAACTAGTGTATCACCGTTGTGGTTTTTGCGTAGATGAGAATTGTTCTTGCTAGATACCTGTAGCAGCCACGTAAAACATGCAACAACAATTAGAGGACGTCTAACTTGTTTTTGCAGGGTATGTTGTGATGTGATATGGCCAATTACATTATGTGATATATGTGATGTATGAGATGATCATGTGATGTATAGATTATCACGATTTGCATGTCGATGAGTACGGCAACCGGCAGGAGCCATATGGTTGTCTTTAATTATTGTATGACCTGCGTGTCAATCATTAAGCGCCATGTAATGCTTTACTTTATTGGTAAACGGTAGCAATAGTTGTAGAAGCATGTTGGGCGCGACAACCCCGATGGCGACACGTTGATGGAGATCATGGTGTCATGTCGGTGACGATGGAGGTCATGCCGATGCTTTCATGATGGAGATCAAAAGCACAAGCTCATGGCCATATCATGTCACTTATGATTTGCATGTGATGTTAATCCTTTTATGCACCTTGTTTTTCTTAGGACGACGGTAGCATTATAAGGTGATCCCTCACTTAATTTCAAGATAAATTGTGTTCTCCCCGAGTGTGCACCATTGCGAAAGTTCGTCGTGTCGAGACACCACGTGATGATCGGGTGTGATAGACTCTACGTTCACATACAACGGGTGCAAGCCAGTGTTTCACATGCAGAACACTCGGGTTAAACTTGACGAGCCTAGCATGTACAGACATGGCCTCGGAACACAAGAGACCGAAAGGTCGAACATGAGTCATATAGTAGATATGATCAACATGATGATGTTCACCATTGAAACCACCTCAACTCATGTGATGATCGGACTTGAGTTGGTGAATTTCGATCATGTATCACTCGAATGACCGGAGGGATGTCAATTTGAGTGGGAGTTCTTAAGTAATATGATTAATTGAACTCATTATCATGAACATAGTCAGTAGTGTCTTTGCAAATTATGTTGTAGATTACTCACGCGGTAGCTCCCTTGAATTTTTATATGTTCCTAGAGAGTTGAAACATGATGGTAGCAATATTGCGGACTGGGTCCATGATCTGAGGATTGTCCTCTTTGCTGCATAGAAGGCTTATGTCCTTAATGCACCGCTTGGTGCGCGAACCCCTCTAGCGTCGTCTGTAGATGTTGTGAACATCTAACAGGCATGTTCTGTTGACTACTTGATAGTTTAGTGCGTCATGCATTACGGCTTAGAATTGAGGCTCCGAAACATTTTGAACGTCACGGAACATATGAGATGTTCTAAGAGCTGAAATTAGGATCTCAGGCTCGTGCCCGTGTTGTGAGATATGATATCTCCAACAAGATTCTTTGCCTGCAAGATGAAGAAGAATAGCTCAATCGTTGAGCATGTGCTCAGATTTTCTGGGTGCTACAATCGCTTGAATCGAGTGGGAGTTGATCTTCTAGATAAGATAGAGATTGACATAGTTCTCCAAGTCATTGTCGCTAAGCTACTAGAACTTGGTGATGAACTATAAAACGCCAGGGATAGAAATAATGATCCTTGAGCTGTTCGCGATGTTTGACACCGCGAAGGTAGAAATCAAGAAGGAGCATCAAGTATTGATGGTTAGTCAAACCACTAGTTTCGAGAAGGGCAAGAGGAAGGAGGGAAAACTTCATGGCTAGCAAGTCAGTTGCTGCTCCAGTGAAGCAATCCAAAGTTGAACCCAAACCCGAGGCTAAGTGCTTCGATTATGAGGAGAGCGGTTGCTGAAGCGGAACAACCCTAGATACTTGGTAGATAAGAAGGCTGGCAACGTCGACAAAAGTATATTTGATATACATGTTATTTATGTGTACCTTGCTAGTACTCCTACTAGCACCTGGGTATTGGATATCGGTTTGGTTACTAAATGTTAGTAACTCGAAATAAAAGCTACGGAATAAACGGAGCACTAGCTAAGGGTGAGGTGACGATGTGTGTTGGAAATGTTTCCAAGGTTGATGTGATCAACATCGCATGCTCTCTCTACCTTCGGGATTAGTGACGAACCTAAATAAATGTTATTTGGTGTTTTGCATTGAGCATGAACGTGATTAGATCGTGTTTATTGCAACACAGTTATTCATTTAAGTTAAAGAATAATGGTTATTCTGTTTACATGAATAATACCTTCAATGGTGATGCACCCAGTGAGAATGGTTTGTTGAATATTGATCGTAGTAATACACATGTTCATAACATTGATGCCAAAAGATACAAAGTTAATAATGATAGTACCACATACTTGTGGCACTGCCGCTAAATGTCATATTGGTATAAAGCGCATGAAGAAACTCCATGCCGATGGACTCTTTGGACTCATTCGATTTCGAATTGGTTGAGACATGCGAACCATGCCTCTTGGGCAAGATGACTAAGGACCCCATTTTCTGGTTTGATGGAGCAGGCAAGTGATTTATTGGAAATGATACATGTTGATGTATGCAATCCAATGAGTCTTATAGCATGCGGTGGATATCATTATTTTCTTACCTTCACTGATGATTTGAGTAGATAATAGTGTATATTTACTTAATGAAATGCTAGTCTGAATAGTTTGGAAAAGTTCAAGCAAATTCAGAGTGAAGTTTAAGATCATCGTGACAAGAAGATAAAATATCCGCGATATAACCGTGGAGGTGAATATCTGAGTTATGAGTTTGGTATACAACTTAAGACAATGTGAAAGTTGTTTCACAACTCACGCCACCTGGAACACCATAGTGTGATGGTATGTCCGGGCGTCATAGTCGTGCTCTATTGGATATGGTGCGAATTATGATGTCTCTTATCCTTTTACCACAATCGTTTTGGGGTTATGCATTGGAGACAACTACATTCACTTTAGATAGGGCACCATCTAAATCCGTTGAGATGACACCGTGTGAATTATGGTTTTATAGAAACCTAAGCTGTCATTTCTTAATGTTTGGGGCTGCAACACTTATGTGAAAAAGGGTTTTCACCTAATGAGCTCGAACCCAAAGCGGACAAATGCATCTTCATAGAATACCCTAAAGACAGTTGGGTAGACCTTCTATCTCAGATCCAAGCATAAAATGTTTGTTGCTAAAACTGGGTCCTTTCTCGAGAAAGAGTTTCTCTCGAAAGAATTGAGTGGGAGGAAGATAGAACTTTATGAGGTTGTTGAACCTTTGTTCAACCAGAGAGTAGTGTAGCGCATGAAGATGTTTCTGTGAAGCCTACATTAGTTGAAGAGGAAGTTAATGATGATGATCATGAAGCTTCGGATCAAGTTACTATCAAACCTCGTAGGTCGACAAGGACGTGTACTGCTCGTGAGCGGTACGACAACTCTGTCTTGGAGGTCATGTTGTTGGACAACGATGAACCTACGAGCTATGGAGAAGCGATGATGGGCCCGGATTCTGACAAATGGTTAGAGGCCATGAAATCCGAGAAAGGATCCATATATGAAAACCAAGTATAGACTTTGGTAGACTTGCTCGTTGGACGGCAGGTCATTGAGTACAAATGGATCTTTAAAATGAAGACAAACACTGATGGTGAATGTCACCATTTATAAAGCTCGACTTGTCGCAAAGAAGTTTCTGGCAAGTTCAAGGAGTTGACTACGATGAGACTTCCTCACTCCAAGCGATGCTAAAGTCTGTTGGAATTATGTTAGCAGTTGCTGCATTTTTCAATTATGAAATCTGGCAGATGGATGCCAAAACATCGTTTCCTTCCTTAAGGAAAGGTTGTATGAGATACAACCAGAAGGTTTTGTCAGTCCTAAGGATGCTAAAAGGTGATCAAGCTTCAGTGATCCTTCTATGGACTGAAGCAAGCATCTCAGAGTTGGAATATACACTTTGATAAGGTGATCAAAGTTTTTAAATCTATACAAAGTTTATGAGAAACTTGTATTTGCAATAAAGTGAGTGGGAGCACTATAGACTTTCTGATAAGTATATGTGGATGACATGTTGCTATTCGGAAATGACACGTCAATGCAAGCTTCAAAACCAATCCGGATGACTCGTAGTAGCAATCTGGATACGTATAGTGGAGCGGCCATTTGGAATAGTACCAAGTGGAGTGTGGTAGTAATGTTTATAGTTTGACATAGAGATTTGCAACATACACTCAGATCTGAATGTCGCAGACCCGTTGACTATAAGACCTCTCTCACATGCAAAGCATGATCGAGCCCCAGAACTCATTGGGTGTTAGATTCATAACAATGCGTATCACATGGTGATGTGAGCTAGATTATTGACTCTAGTACAAGTGGGAGACTGTTGGAAATATGCGCTAGAGGCAATAATAAATTAGTTATTATCATATTTCCTTGTTCATGATAATCTTTTATTATCCATGCTATAATTGTATTGATCGGAGACTTAGATGCATGTGTGGATACATAGACAAAACCATGTCCCTAGTATGCCTCTGATAGACTAGCTCGTTGATCAAAGATGGTTAAGGTTTCCTAGCCATGGACATGAGATGTCATTTGATAACGGGATCACATCATTAGGAGAATGGTGTGATGGACAAGACCCAAACTACAAACATAGCATATGATCGTGTCAGTTTATTGCTACTATTCTCTGCATGTGAAGTATATGTTCCTATGACCATGAGATCATGCAACTCACTGACACCGGAGGAGTGCCTTGTGTGTATCAAACGTCGCAACGTAACTGGGTGACTATAAAGGTACTCTACAGGTATCTCCGAGGGTTTCTGTTGAGTTGGCATGGATCAAGACTGGGATTTGTTACTCCATGTGATGGAGAGGTATCTCAGGGCCCACTCGGTAATACAACATCACAACAAGCCTTGCAAGCAATGTGACTAAGTGTTAGTTACGGGATCTTGTATTATGGAACGAGTAAAGAGACTTGCTAGTAACAAGGTTGAACTAGGTATAGAGATACCGACGATCGAATCTCAAGCAAGTAACATACCGAAGAACAAAGGGAACATCTTACGGGATTAACTAAATCCTTGACACAGAGGTTTGACCGGTAAAGATCTTCGTAGAATATGTAGGAACCAATATGGGCATCCATAGAGGTGTCTCGGTCATGTCTACATAGTTCTCGAACCCGCAGGGTCTGCACACTTAAGGTTTGGTGACGTTTCAGTAGTATAGAGTTATGTATGGTGGTGACCGAAGGTTGTTCGGAGTCCCGGATGAGATCCCGGACGTCACTAGGAGCTCTGGAATGGTCCGGAGGTAAATATTCATATATAGGAAGTCCTATTTTGGTCGTCGGAAAAGTTTCGGGCTCATCGGTAGTGTACCGGGAGTGCCGGTAGTATACCGGGAGACCATCGGGAGGGGTATTACGACTCAAGAGGCTTAATGGGCTGTGGGAGAGTAAATACCATCCTTTTGTGGGCTGGTGGAAGTCCCACACAAGGCCCATGCGGTTAGGGAAGAAAAGCCCAAAGATAAAAGGTGGAAAAACGGCAAAAAGGCAAAAAAGGAAGAGTCCTAATCCCACTAGGATTGGAGGAGGAGGAGGAGGACTCTCCTCCCTAGCTTTGGCCGAAGCCTCCTAGTAGGATTTGCCCTTGCGCTAAGCCTCCTCTCTACCTCTTATATATACTAGAGGTTTTAGGGTTTTGGCACAGAATTTTTAGCCACGTGTTGCCCGTTCCTCCAGTGCATAGTTTCTCCTCTAGATCGGATTTCTGCAGTGCTTAGGCGAAGCCCTGCCGGAATTGCTCCACCACCATCACCGCGGCGCCGTCACGCTGCCGGTGGACTCGTCTACCTCTCCGCTCCCTCTTGCTGGATCGTCATCGAGCTGTACGTGTGCTGAACGCGGAGGTGCCGTCCGTTCGGCGCTAGATTGGAAGGACCGTGATTAAGATCGCGGGACGGATCGTGATTGGATCGCGGGACGGATCATGATGAGTTCGCGGGATGGATCGTGATTAGATTGCGGGATGGATCGTGATGAGATCGCGGGATGCTCGGCGATTTGGATCGCGAAGATGTTCTACTACACCAACCGCGTTTCTTAACGCTTCCTGCTTAGCGATCTACAAGGGTATGTAGATCCACTCTCCCTCTCGTAGATGCTCATCACCATGGATAGATCTTGCGTGTGCGTAGGATTTTTTTCCCATGCGATGTTCCCTGACAGAAAGGTCCTTCCCATGGAGGAGATAACTTGTGCACATCCGTCTGATCTTGAATCAAACACAACACTAAGTCGCCTTCTTGAAAGGTCCGGGTCCTGACGCAAGTCTTGTTGATAAATCACCGACCGAGCTGCTGCGAGATCGCGCGCTTCGTCTAGAGCATCCAACGCATCTTGACGTGCCGTCTCATTGTCAGTTTCCTCATAAGCCGCCACCCGCGGCGAGTCATGACGTATGTCACTTGGTAACACGGCCTCCGCACCGTAAACCATGAAAAAGGGCGTGTAACCCGTCAACCTATTAGGCGTAGTATTGATGCTCCAGAGGATGGGCGGTAGCTCCTCAACCCAACAACCCGGCGTTCTATATAAAGGAACCATAAGCCGGGGCTTGATACCTCTCAGCACTTCCTGATTGGCCCGCTTCGCCTGATCGTTGGATAGTGGATGAGCAACAGCTGAAACATCAAGCCGGGTGTGCTCGCTTTCGCAAAACACCTTCATAGCCCCCTTGGACAAATTTGTGTCATTATATGTGATGATGCTATGAAGGTATCCAAATCAGTAGATCAACTTTCTGACAAATTGAACTGCCGTGGCCGCATCACACTTACTGACCGGTTCAGCCTCCACCCACTTGGTGAACTTGTCCACTGCCACTAAGAGGTGGGTCTTCTTATCCTTGGACCGTTTGAAAGGTCCAACCATATTAAGCCTCCATACTGCGAACAGCCAAGTGATCGGTATCATCCGTAACTCCTGAGCCGGCACATGAGCACGTCTTCTGAACTTTTGACACCCATCACACTTAGCGACCAGATCCTCCGCGTCCTTATGAGCCGTCAACCAGAAGAAATCAAGTCGGAAAGCCTTAGCCACCAAAGACTTTGACCCGACGTGATGGCCACAATCACCAGCATGTATTTCATATAAAATTTGCCTGCCTTCCTCCGGAGAAACACAACGCTGAAAGACGCTGATAACGCTGCACTTGTGCAGCTCACCGTTAACGATGGTCATGGACTTAGAACGCCTCATGATTTGCCGCGGGAGAGTCTCATCCTCAGGTAAATTGCCCCGGGTCAGGTACGCCAGGTACGACGGCGTCCAGCCTGGAATAACATGTAAAGCCGCCACTAGCTGCCCCTCCGGGTCAGGTATGGCTAGATCCGCCTCTAAAGGTAGCTTAACAAATGGGTGATAAATTATGTCTAAGAAAACGTTAGGCGGCACCGGCTTACACTGAGAGCCCAGTCTTGACATTGCATCATCCACTTTGTTTTTGCGATGATCAATATGATCTACCTGATAACCCTTGAAATGGCCAACGACAATATCCACCTCCTGTCGATAAGCCACCATCCGCGGGTGCTTGGAGTCCCACGTGCCTGAAACTTGTTGCGCCACAAGATCTGAGTCACCAAGGCATGTAGCCCGGCTCAGATTCATCTCCTTCACCACATGCTTTACTCGAGACAAAGTCATCCGTATTTTTCATCATTTGGTACAGAGGAACAACCTTCTCCCCCGGGCGGCTGATGAAGCGGCTTAAAGCGGCAATACGACCCGCCAAGTGATGCACATCATTGGCACTCGCCGGTTTAGCTAGTGACGCGATGGCCTTTATGTTGGGGAACGTTGCATGGGAAACAAAAATTTTCCTACGCACACGCAAGATCTCTCCATGGTGATGAGCATCTACGAGAGGGAGAGTGGATCTACATACCCTTGTAGATCGCTAAGCGGGAAGCGTTAAGAAACGCGGTTGGTGTAGTCGAACGTCTTCGCGATCCAAATCACCGAGCGTCCTGCTATCTCATCACAATCCGTCCAGCGATCCAATCACGATCCGTCCCACGATCCAATCACGATCCTTCCGATCTAGCACCGAACGGACGACACCTCCGCGTTCAGCACACGTACAGCTTGATGACGATCTCCGCCTTCTTGATCCAGCAAGAGGGAGCGGAGAGGTAGAAGAGTTCTCCGGCAGCGTGACGACGCTGCAGCGATGGTGGTGGAGCTATTCCGGCAGGGCTTCGCCTAAGCACTACAGAAAACCGATCTAGAGGAGAAACTATGCACTAGAGGAACGGGTAGCACGTGGCTGAAAATTCTGTGCCAAAACCCTAAAATCCTCTAGTATATATAGGAGGAGAGTAGGAGGAGTCTTGGCTGCCAAAAATCCATCCCTTGGGTCAACCAAAGTGGGGAGGAGAGGAGGACTCCTCCTCCAATCCTAGTAGGACTAGGATTCCTCCCTTTTTTTGGCCTTTTCCCACGTTTTTCCCTTTGGGCTTTTTCTCCCAGCCACATGGGCCTTGTGTGGGAATTCCACCACCCCACAAAAGGCTGGTATTTACTCTCCCACAGCCCATGAAGCCTCTTGGGTCGAAATACCCCTCCCGGTGGTCTCCCGGTACACTACCGGCACTCCCGGTACATTACCGATTAGCCCGAAACTTTTCCGGCAACCAAAATGGGACTTCCTATATATGAATCTTTACCTCCGGACCATTCCGGAGCTCCTCGTGACGTCCGGGATCTCATCCGGGATTCCGAACAACCTTCGGTCACCACCATACATAAGTCTATACTACCGAAACGTCACCAAACCTTAAGTGTGCAGACCCTGCGGGTTCGAGAACTATGTAGACATGACCGAGACACCTCTACGGTCAATAACCAATGGCGGGACCTGGAGTCCACATTGGTTCCTACATATTCTACGAAGGTCTTTATCGGTCGAACCTCTATGTCAAGGATTCAGTTAATCCCGTATGATGTTCCCTTTGTTCTTCGGTATGTTACTTGCCCGAGATTCGATCGTCGGTATCTCCATACCTAGTTCAACCTCGTTACCGGCAAGTCTCTTTACTCGTTCCGTAATACGAGATCCCGTGACTAACACTTAGTCACATTGCTTGCAAGGCTTATTGTGATGTTGCATTACCGAGTGGGCCCTGAGATACCTCTCCGTCACACGGAGTAACAAATCCCAGTCTTGATCCATGCCAACTCAACAGACACCCTCGGAGATACCTGTAGAGTACCTTTATAGTCACCCAGTTACACTGCAACATTTGATACACACAAGGCACTCCTCCGGTGTCAGTGAGTTGCATGATCTCATGGTCATAGGAACATATACTTGACATGCAGATAACAGTAGCAATAAACTGACATGATCATATGCTACGTTTGTAGTTTGGGTCTTGTCCATCACATCATTCTCCTAATGATGTGATCCCATTATCAAATGACATCACATGCCAATGGCTAGGAAACCCTGACCATCTTTGATCAACGAGCTAGTTCACTAGAGGCATACTAGGGACAGAGTGTTGTCTATTTACCCACACATGTAATGTGTTTCCATTCAATACAATTATAGCATGGATAATAAACGATTATCATGAAAAAGGAAATATGATAATAACTAATTTATTATTGCCTCTAGGGCATATTTCCAACATTCTCCCACTTGCACTAGAGTCAATAATCTAGTTCACATCACCATGTGATTCGCATTGTTATGAATCTAACACCCAATGAGTTCTGGGGCTCGATCATGCTTTGTATGTGAGAGAGGTCTTATAGTCAACGGGTCTGCGACATTCAGATCCGTGTGTACTTTGCAAATTACTATGTCAAACCGTAAACACTGCTACCACACTCCACTTGGTACTATTCCAAATGGCTGCTCCACTATACGTATCCAGATTGCAACTACGAGTCATCCGGATTGGCGTTAAAGCTTGCATCGACGTAACTCTTTACGACGAACTCTTTATCACCTCCATAATCGAGAAACATCTCCTTCGTCTTTTAGTTACTAAGGATAATCTTGACCGCTGTCCAGTGCTCCATTCCAGGATCACTTTGAAACCTTCTGGCCATACTTATGGCAAGGCTGACATCGGGTCTTGTGCACATCATTGCATACATGATAGAGCCTATGGCTTAAGCATAGGGGATGACACTCATCTTTTCTCTATCTTCTACAGTCACTGGGCATTGAGTCTTACTCAACTTTATATCTTACAAATCAGGCGAGAACTCTTTCTCTGACTGATCCATTTTGAACTCTTTCAAAATCTTGTCAAGGTATGTACTCATTGAAAGTCTTATCAAACATCTTGATCAATCTTTTATAGATTTTGATACTCAACAATTAGGTAGCTTTATCTAGGTCTTCCTTTGAAAAACTCTTCTCAAACAACCTTTTATGCTTTCCAGAAATTCTACATCATTTCCGACCAACAATATGTCAACCACATATGCTTACCAGAAACTCTATAGTGCTCCCACTCACTTTATTGTAAATACAAGTTTCTCATAAACTTTGTATAGACTCAAAAACTTTGATCACCTCATCAAAGTGTATATTCCAACTCCGAGATGCTTGCTTCATTTCATAGAAGAATCACTGAAGCTCGCACACCTTTTAGCATCCTTAGGACTCACAAAACCTTCTGGTTGTATCTCATACAACCTTTCCTTAAGGAAGGAAACGAAGTTTTGGCATCCATCTGCCAGATTTCATAATTGAAAAATGCAACAACTGCTAACATAATTCCAATAGACTTTAGCATCGCTATGAGTGAGAAAGTCTCATCGCAGTCAACTCTTTGAACTTGTCGTAAACTACTTTGCAACAAGTCGAGCTATACAAATGGTAACATTTACCATCAGCGTCTGTCTTCATTTTAAAGATCCATTTGTACTTTAACGACCAGCCGTCCAACGAGCAAGTCCACCAAAGTCTATACTTGGTTTTCATACATGGATCCTTTCTCGAATTTCATGGCCTCTAACCATTTGTTGGTTTCCGAGCCCATCATCGCTTCTCCATAGTTTGTAGGTTCATCGTTGTCCAACAACATGACCTCCAAGACAGGGTTGTCGTACCGCTCAGGAGCAGTATACATCCTTGTCGCCCTACGAGGTTTGATAGTAACTTGATCTGAAGCTTCATGATCATCATCATTAACTTCCTCTTCAACTAACGTAGGCTTCACGGAAACAACTTCCTGCGCTGCGCTACTCTCTGGTTGAAGTAAAGGTTCAATAACCTCATCAAGCCCTAATTTCCTCGTAGGTCGATAGTAACTTGATCCGAAGCTTTCATGATCATCATCATTAACTTCCTCTTCAACTGACGTAGGCTTCATAGAAACATCTTTCTGCGCTGCGCTACTTTCTGGTTGAAGTAGAGGTTCAATAACCTCATCAAGTTCTATCCTCCTCCCAGTCAATTCTTTCAAGAGAAACCTTTTCTCGAGAAAGGACCTGTTTCAGCAATAAACATTTTATGCTTGGATCTGAGATAGAAGGTTCACCCAACTGTTCTTAGGGTATTCTATGAAGATGCATTTGTCCGCTTTGGGTTCGAGCTCATTAGGCGAAAACATTTTCCACACAAGCGTCGCAGCCCCAAACATTAAGAAATGACAGCTTAGGTTTCTATCAAACCATAGTTCACACGGTGTCATCTCAATGGATTTAGATGGTGCCCTATTTAAAGTGAATGTAGTTGTCTCCAATGCATAACCCCAAAATTACAGTAACAAAACGATAAGAGACATCATAGCATGCACCATATCCAATAGAGTACGACTATGACGTTCGGACACACCATCACACTATGGTGTTCGAGGTGGCGTGAGTTGTGAAACAACTTTCACATTGTCTAAAGTTGTATGCCAAACTCGTAACTCAAATATTCACCTCCACGATCATATCGCAAACATTTTTATCTTCTTGTCATGATGATCTTAAACTTCACTCTAAATTTGCTTGAACCTTTCAAGCGATTCAGACTTGTGTTTCATTAAGTAAATATACACTATATCTACTCAAATCATCAGTGAAGATAAGAAAATAATGATATCCACCGCACGCTACAAGACTCATTGGATTGCATACATCAACATGTATCATTTCCAATAAATCACTTGCCTACTTCATCAAAACAGAAAACGGGATCCTTAGTCATCTTGACCAAGAGATATGGTTCGCATGTCTCAACCAATTCGACATCGAATGAGTCCAAAGATCCATCAGCATGGAGTTTCTTCATGCGTTTTGTACCAATATGACATTTAGCGGTAGTGCCACAAGTATGTGGTACTATCATTATTAACTTTGTATCCTTTTTGGCATCAATGTTATGAACATGTGTATTACTACGATCAAGTTTCAACAAACCATTCTTACTAGGTGCATGACCATTGAAGGTATTATTCATGTAAACAGAATAACCATTATTCTCTAACTTAAATGAATAACCGTGTTGCAATGAACATGATCTAATCACGTTCATGCTCAACGCAAAAAACACCAAATAACATTTATTTAGGTTCGTCACTAATCTCGAAGGTCGAGAGAGCGTGCGATGTTGATCACATCAACCTTGGAAACATTTCCAACACACATCGTCACCACACACTTAGCTAGTTCTCTGTTTATTCCGTAGCTTTTATTTCGAGTTACTAACATTTAGCAATCGAACCGGTATCCAATATGCAGGTGCTACTAGGAGTACAAGCAAGGTACACATCAATAACACGTATATCAAATATACTTATGTCGACGTTGCTAGCCTTCTTATCTACCAAGTATCTAGGGTTGTTCCGCTTCAGCGACCTCTCTCCTCATAATTGAAGCACTTAGTCTCGGGTTTGGGTTCAACTTTGGGTTGCTTCGCTGGAGCAGCAACTGACTTGCCATCCATGAAGTTTCCCTCCTTGCCATTGCCCTTCTCGAAACTAGTGGTTATACTAACCATCAACACTTGATGCTCCTTCTTGATTTCTACCTTCGCGGTGTCAAACATCACGAACAGCTCAGGGATCATTAATTCTATCCCTGGCAATTTATAGTTCATCACCAAGTTCTAGTAGCTTAGTGAAAGTGACTTGGAGAACTATATCAATCACTATCTTATCTGGAAGATGAACTCCCACTCGATTCAAGCGATCGTAGCACCCAGACAATCTGAGCACATGCTCAACGATTGAGCTATTCTCGTTCATCTTGCGGGCAAAGAATCTTGTTGGAGATCTCATATCTTGCAACACGGGCACGAGCCTGAGATCCTAATTTCAGCTCTTAGAACATCTCATATGTTCTGCGACGTTCAAAATGTTTCGAAGCCTCAATTCTAAGCTGTAATGCATGACACACTAAACTATCAAGTAGTCATCAACACGTACCTGTCAGATGTTCACAACATCTATAGACGACACTAGAGGGGTTGGCGCACCGAGCGGTGCATTAAGGACATAAGCCTTCTGTGCAGCAACGAGGACAATCCTCAGATCACGGATCCAATCCACAATATTGCTACCATAATATATGAACTCTATTTCTCGAGGAACATAAAAATTCAAGGGAGCTACAACGCGAGCAAGTAATCTACAACATAATTTGCAAAGACACTACTGACTATGTTCATGATAATGAGTTCAATTAATCATATTACTTAAGAACTCCCACTCAAATTGACATCCCTCCGGTCATCCGAGTGATACATGATCCAAAATCACCAACTCAAGTCCGATCATCACGAGAGTTGAGGTGGTTACAATGGTGAACATCATCATGTTGATCATATCTACTATATGACTCATGTTCGACCTTTCGGTCTCTTGTGTTCCGAGGCCATGTCTGTACATGCTAGGCTCGTCAAGTTGAACCCGAGTGTTCTACGCGTGCAACACTGGCTTGCACCCGTTGTATGTGAACGTAGAGTCTATCACACCCGATCATCACGTGGTGTCTCAACACGACGAACTTTCGCAACGGAGCACACTCGGGGAGAAAACAATTTATCTTGAAATTTAAGTGAGGGATCACCTTATAATGCTACCGTCGTACTAAGCAAAACAAGGTGCATAAAAGGATTAACATCACATGCAATTCATAAGTGACATGATATGGCCATGAACTTGTGCTTTAGATCTCCATCTTGAAAGCACCGGCAT
The DNA here is from genome assembly GCA_022496015.1 of Hordeum marinum. NCBI lineage: Eukaryota > Viridiplantae > Streptophyta > Magnoliopsida > Poales > Poaceae > Hordeum > Hordeum marinum. The sequence continues at coordinate 156,150,381 of CM039677.1, forward strand.
GATCTCCATCGTCACCGGCACGACACCATGATCTCCATCATCTTGATCTCCATCAACGTGTCGCCATCGGGGTTGTCACGCCCTGCATGCTTCTACTACTATTGCTACCGTTTAGTGATAAAGTAAAGCATTACATAGCGCTTAATGATTGACACGCAGGTCATACAATAATTAAAGACAACCCTATGGCTCTTGCCGGTTGCTGTACTCAACGACATGCAAGTCGTGAAATTCTATACATCACATGATCATCTCATACATCACATATATCACATCATGTAATTGGCCATATCACATCACAACATACCCTGCAAAAACAAGTTAGACGTCCTCTAATTGTTGTTGCATTTTTTACGTGGCTGCTACGGGTATCTAGCAAGAACGATTCTCACCTACGCATAAACCACAACAGTGATACATAATTTGCTTTTCAACCTTCTCAAGGACCGCCCTTGTCGAATCCGATCCAACTAAAGTGAGAGAAACTGGCACCCGCAAGCCATCTATGCAACAAGTTGCGGTCGAGGGAACCGGTCTCTCGTAAGCGTACGAGTAATGTTGGTCCAGGCCGCTTCATCTCCCAATACCGCTGAACCAAAATCCGACCAAGGGAGGAAGCAATCTAAGCATCAACGCCATCAAACCTTTTGTGTTCTACTCGAGATCTCATCTACACATAGACCTAGCTCATGATGCCACTGTTGGGGAACGTTGCATGGGAAACAAAAACTTTCCTATGCACACGCAAGATCTATCCATGGTGATGAGTATCTATGAGAGGGAGAGTGGATCTACATACCCTTGTAGATCGCTAAGCGGGAAGTGTTAAGAAACGCGGTTGGTGTAGTCGAACGTCTTCGCGATCCAAATCGCCGAGCGTCCCGCGATCTCATCACGATCCGTCCCGTGATCCAATCACGATCCATCCAGCGATCCAATCACGATCCGTCCCGCGAACTCATCATGATCCGTCCCGCGATCTCGTCACGGTCCTTCCGATCTAGCGCCGAACGGACGGCACCTCCACGTTCAGCACACGTACAGCTTGATGACGATCTCCGCCTTCTTGATCCAGCAAGAGGGCGCGGAGAGGTAGAAGAGTTCTCCGGCAGCATGACGACGCTGCAGCGATGGTGGTGGAGCTATTCCGGCAGGGCTTCGCCTAAGCACTACAAAAAACCGATCTAGAGGAGAAACTATGCACTAGAGGAACGGGTAGCACGTGGCTGAAAATTCTGTGCCAAAACCCTAAAATCCTCTAGTATATATAGGAGGAGAGGAGGAGGAGTCTTGGCTGCCAAAAATCCAGCCCTTGGGTCGACCAAAGTTGGGAGGAGAGGAGGACTCCTCCTCCAATCCTAGTAGGACTATGATTCCTCCCTTTTTTGGCCTTTTTCCACCTTTTTCCCTTTGGGCTTTTTCTCCCAGCCGCATGGGCCTTGTGTGGGACTTCCACCAGCCCACAAAAGGCTGGTATTTAATATCCCACAGCCCATGAATCCTCTTGGGTCGAAATACCCCTCCCGGTGGTCTCCCGGTACACTACCGGCACTCCCGGTACATTACCGATTAGCCCGAAACTTTTCCGGCGACCAAAATGGGACTTCCTATATATGAATATTTACCTCCGGACCATTCCGGAGCTCCTCATGATGTCCGGGATCTCATCCTGGACTCCGAACAACCTTCGGTCACCACCATACATAACTCTATACTACCGAAACGTCACCAAACCTTAAGTGTGCAGACCCTGCGGGTTCGAGAACTATGTAGACATGACCGAGACACCTCTACGGTCAATAACCAATGGCAGGACATGGATGTCCACATTGGTTCCTACATATACTACAAAGATCTTTATCGGTTGAACCTCTATGTCAAGGATTCAGTTAATCCCGTATGATGTTCCCTTTGTTCTTCGGTATGTTACTTGCCCGAGATTCGATCGTCGGTATCTCCATACCTAGTTCAACCTCGTTACCGGAAAGTCTCTTTACTCGTTCCGTAATACGAGATCCCGTGACTAACACTTAGTCACATTGCTTTCAAGGCTTATTGTGATGTTGTATTACCGAGTGGGCCCTGAGATACCTCTCCGTCACACGGAGTAACAAATCCCAGTCTTGATCCATGCCAACTCGACAGACACCCTCGGAGATACCTGTAGAGAAACTTTATAGTCACCCAGTTACGTTGTGATGTTTGATACACACAAGGCACTCCTCCGATGTCCATCAGTTGCATGATCTCATGGTCATAGGAACATATACTTGACATGCAGAAAACAGTAGCAATAAACTGACACGATCATATGCTACGTTTGTAGTTTGGGTCTTGTCCATCACATCATTCTCCTAATGATGTGATCCCATTATCAAATGACATCACATGCCAATGGCTAGGAAACCTTGACCATCTTTGATCAACGAGCTAGTTCACTAGAGGCATACTAGGGATAGAGTGTTGTCTATTTACCCACACATGTAATGTGTTTGCATTCAATACAATTATAGCATGGATAATAAACGATTATCATGAAAAAGGAAATATGATAATAACTAATTTATTATTGCCTCTAGGGCATATTTCCAACACTTTATTTTGTCCGGGTTGGCCTTGATTCCTCGCTCCGAAACCAAGAATCCCAGAAGTTTACCTACAGGAACTCCAAAGACACATTAAGCCGGATTAAGCATCATCTTATAGACCCGTAAATTATCAAATGTTTCCTTTAGGTCGTCCAGCAACGTCTCCTTCTTCCTTGACTTAACCACAATATCATTCACGTAAGCATGAACATTGCGCCCAATCTGACCGTGAAGGCAATTCTGTACACAACGTTGATAAGTCGCCTGTGCACTCTTGAGCCCAAACGACATAGACACATAGCAGAAAGCCCCAAAAGGTGTTATAAACGATATCTTCTCTTGGTCCTTGACTGCCATCTTGATTTGATGATAACCTGAATAGGCGTCCAGAAAGCATAAACTCTCACAGCCCGCCATTGCATCAATAATCTGGTCGATACGAGTTAGAGCAAATGCGTTAACTAGATAGGCCTTGTTAAGATCCGTGTAATCTATACACATGCCATGTGCCATTCTTCTTGAGCACCAGCACGAGATTGGCTAACCACTCCGGGTGAAATATTTCTACGATGAACCCTACCGCCAAGAGCCTGGCCACCTCTTCTCCAATTTCTTTACGCCGCTCCTTGTTGAAACGGAAGAGGAATTGCTTAATCGGGTTAAACTTAGGATCCACATTAAGATGGTGCTCAGCGAATTCTCTCGGTACACCCGACATGTCAGACGGCTTCAATGCGAAGATGTCCCGATTCTCACGGATGAATTCAATGAGCGTGCTTTCCTGTGCGGGGTCCATGTTAGCCCCGATAGTGAACTGCTTGGATGAGTCGCCCGGAGTAAAATCCACCAGCTTCGTATCATCCACCGCAAACTTCAAGGGCAGCTTAGACTCTATACTAGAGTTCCTCAACGGAGTCATATCCGCCAGGTCAACGTTCTCCTTGTAAAACTTAAGCTCTGCCTCTGTGCAACTTGACTCTGCATAAGCCGCGTATCCTTCCTCACATTCAATGGCAACCTTTTGATCACCATGGACCGTAATTGTTCCGTTGAGGGCCGGGATCTTGAGCTGCAGATAGACATAACAAGGCCTGACCATAAACTTTGAGAAAGCCGGCCGACCAAATAGAGCATGGTATGGGCTCTTGATCTTTACCACTTCGAACCACAAAGTCTCCACACTATAGTTGTACTCATCTCCAAACGCCACTTCCAAAGCGATCTTCCCCACTGGTTAGGCCATCTTTCCTAGCACCACCCCATGAAAAACTGTTGACGACGGCTTAAGAGCCTTGTCAGTTAACTCCATCTGCTGGAAAGTGTCATAGTATAGGATATTGATACTGCTACCACCGTCCATGAGCACCTTTGTGAACTTATATCCTCCAACCCGAGGAGCAACCACCAGAGCCAGATGAACCGGATTGTCGACCCATGGCGGGTGATCGTCCCGACTCCACGTAATCGGGTACTCCGACCACTTTAAGTATCGCGGGAGAGCCGGCGTGGTCGCATTGACCTCTCTCTTGTGCAGCTTCTGATCCCACTTGTCCAGGCTCATAGTGAAGACATGATACTGCCCCCCACTAAGTTGTTTTGGGTTGCTTTGATGTCCGAAGTGGTTATTCTGTTGCTGACCACCATTGCCCTCCTATTGATGATTTCCCTGGTTCCCTTGATTCTGATTTCCTAGACCCTGGTAACCTAAACCTGACGTGCTGGCACCAAAGCCGGCTCCTGAGCCGCCCGGACCTGAACCGCCTGACGGGCCATTACCATTGTTACGGTTTTGACAAAGGCTGTACTCCCGGAACTGGCGCATAATGTTACACTCCTTCCAAGTGTGGTTTGCCTCCCTATCCGGGTGGCTCTGTATCGAGTAAGGTCTGTTCAGCGCCTCTTCCAAGTTGTAAGGCGCTTTGCCTTATTTCTAATGAATGGCGTCCTAAAATTTCAGTTGCCCCTAGGATGACCGTTCCTAGCATTGGTGCTCTCCACCAACTCTGGCCCGCCATCCCGGTTCTTCCGCTTGCCTTGGCTGCCATTCCTAGCATGGCCCTACTGGTTCCTACCATTGTCGCCCTTCTTGCCTTGAGATGACTTCTCATCGTCGGAGCTTGGGTCCTTGGTAGTGTATGAATCTGCATATTTGGTGAGAGCCGTCATGAGCTCACCCATATCCTGACAAGAACGCTTCAAACACCTGAGCTTCTATTTTAGGGGTGCAAAGTGATAGTTCCTTTCCAAAATCAACACCGCTTGGGATGCTGAAATATTCTCAAACGAGTGGATCACCGTCGAGACCTGCCGGACCCAATGATGGGCCGATTCACTTTCTTGCTATACAGAAAGATCCAGATCCACGATCGTCATAGGCTGTTGCAGGTTCCCATGAAATTCTTGATGAAGCACGCTTTCAACTCGGTCCCAAGACGTGATGGTATTGGGTGGCAACCCCTTTAACCAAGTGCGGGCCGGCCCTTCCAACATCATGCCGAAGTACTTCGCACAAACTGCCTCATTGACATCCAACATCTCCATAGCAAGCTCATAGCTTTCGACCCAGGCCTCTAGGGGTAGATCCGCCATGTAATTAGGCACCTTCCGCAGCCCCTTGAAGTCCTTGGGCAAACGTGCATTCCTTAGATCCGCCATGAGACACTGCACACCAATTCCCCTAGAAGAAGCGTTGACAGGGGTTGCTGGTGTCGGCTCAGGGATCTCTGGGAAATCTATCACCAATGTTGATCCTCGCTGAGCCTGGCGCCTACCCATAGGCCCCTAAATATCCATCTCACGCGTGTTATCGTTGGGCGGGTTTCACCTCTACCCACTACTGGAAACTGCTGGCAACTCAATGCGCCGGCTGTAGCTACGGCTATGAACCGGCATGAAGTGCACCCCGCTCCAGCTATGCATGTATCTTTCTTGCTGAGCCACTGCTATCTGCAACAGGTTGATTGCATTCCTTGCCTCTTCAGCAAATGGCATCCCTTCAGCCAAAGGGAGGGCGTCAAGCCTGGCAGCCGCCGCTATCATGTTTTCCACCGGGTTGCAATAATGGTCGCGTGGTGTCACAACGTGCCGCAACAATGGTCAGTGTTGGAAATATGCCCTAGAGGAAATAATAAATTGGTTATTATCATATTTCCTTGTTCATGATAATCATTTATTATCCATGCTATAATTGTGTTGATCGGAAACTCCGATACATGTGCGGATACATAGACAACATCATGTCCCTAGTATGCCTCTAATAGACTAGCTCGTTGATCAAAGATGGCTATGATTTCCTAGTCATGGACATGAGATGTCATTTGATAACGGGATCACGTCATTAGGCGAATGATGTGATGGACAATACCCAAACTACAAATGTAGCATATGATCGTGTTAGTTTATTACTGTTGTTTTCTGCATGTCAAGTATTTGTTCCTATGACCATGCGATCATGCAACTCACTGACACCGGAGAAGTACCTTGTGTGTATCAAACGTTGCAGCATAACTGGGTGACTATAACGGTTCTCTACAGGTATCTCCGAGGGTGTTTGTTGGGTTGGCATGGATCAAGACTGGGATTTGTTACTCCGTGTGACTGAGAGGTATCTTAGGGCCCACTCGGTAATACAACATCACAATAAGCCTTGCAAGCAATGTGACTAATTTTTAGTCACGGGATCTTGTATTACGGAACGAGTAAAGAGACTTGTCGATAATGAGGTTGAACTAGGTATGGAGATACCGACGATCGAATCTCGGGCAAGTAACATACCGAAGAAAAAAGGGAACATCATACGGGATTAACTGAATCCTTGACAAAGAGGTTCGATCGATAAAGATCTTCGTAGAATATGTAGGAACCAATATGGTCATCCAGGTCTCGCTATTGGTTATTTACCGTAGAGGTGTCTCGGTCATGTCTACATAGTTCTCGAACCCGCAGGGTCTGCACACTTAAGGTTCGGTGACGTTTCGGTAGTATAGAGTTATGTATGGTGGTGACCGAAGGTTGTTCGGAGTCCCGGATGAGATCCCGTATGTCACGAGGAGAACTAGAATGGTAAGTAGGTAAATATTTCTATATAGGAAGTCCTGTTTTGGTCGCGAAAAAGTTTCGGGCTCATCGGTAGTGTACCGGGAGTGCTGGTAGTGTACCGGGGGACCATCGGGAGAGGTATTTCGACCCAAGAGGCTACATGCTCTGTGGGAGGAGGTAAACCAGCCCCTGGTGGGCTGGCCGAAGCCTCCTCTAAGGGCCCATGTGGCTAGAGTGGTTTGAGAAGGAAAAATCCAAAGGTGGAGAGGTGGAAAGAGTTTCCAAGTGGACAGGAGGAATCCTACTCCTAATAGGATTGGAGTTGGACTCCTCCACCTCCAATTTCGACCAAACCTTGAGGGTTTGAGGCTGCCTCCTCCCCTCCCTCCCTCCTATATATACTAGAGGATTTAGAGGAAAAAGCTAACCCTAATAGCCACGTGCTACCTCTCCTCTAGATCGGTTTTCAGCGGTGCTTAGGCGAAGCCCTGCTGGAATAGCTCCACCACCATCGCCGCAACACCATCACGCTGCCGGAAAACTCATCTACCTCTCTTCTCCCTCTTGCTAGATCAAGAAGGTGGAGATCGTCATCGAGTTGTACGTGTGCTGAACGCGGAGGCGCCGTCCGTTCGGTGCTAGATCAGAAAGACCGTGATCAAGATCGCGAGACGGATCATGGTGAGATTGCGGGATGGATCGTAATGAGTTTGCGGGACAGATCGTGATTGGATCGCGGGACGGATCGTGATGAGATCGCGGGATGCTCGGCGATTTGGATCATGAAGACGTTCGACTACACCAACCGCGTTTCTTAACGCTTCCCGCTTAGCGATCTACAAGGGTATGTAGATCCACTCTCCCTCTCGTAGATGCTCATCACCATGCATAGATCTTGCGTGTGCATAGCAAATTTTTTGTTTCCCATGCAACGTTCCCCAACAGTGGCATCATGAGCTAGGTCTATGTGTAGATGAAAACTTGAGTAGAACACAAAGAGTTTGTGGGCGTTGATGCTTAGATTTCTCCCTCCCTTGGTCGTGTTTTGGTTCAGCGGTATCGTGGGATGAAGTGGCCCGGACCAACCTTACTCGTACGCTTACGAGAGACCGGTTCCATCGAATGACGTGTAACTTCGTTGCACAAAGATGGCTGGCGGGTGTCTGTTTCTCCTACTTTAGTTGGATCGGATTCGACAAAGGCGGTCCTTGAGAAGGTTGAAAAGCAACTTATGTATCACCGTTGTGGTTTTGCGTAGGTGAGAATTGTTCTTGCTAGATACCCGTAGCAGCCACGTAAAACTTGCAACAACAATTAGAGGACGTCTAACTTGTTTTTGTAGGGTATGTTGTGATGTGATATGGCCAATTACATGATGAGATATAGGTGATGTATGAGATGATCATGTGTTGTATAGAATATCACGACTTGCATGTCGATGAGTACGGCAACCGGCAGGAGCCATAGGGTTGTCTTTAATTATTGTATGACATGCATGTCAATCATTAAACGCTATGTAATGCTTTACTTTATCGCCAAACGGTAGAAATAGTAGTAGAAGCATGGTGGGCGTGGCAACCCCGATGGCAACACGTTGATGGAGATCAAGATGATGGAGATCATGGTGTCGTGCCGGTGACGATGGAGATCATGCCGGTGCTTTCAAGATGGAGATCAAAAGCACAAGTTCATGGCAATATCATGTCACTTATGATTTGCATGTGATGTTAATCCTTTTTACGCACCTTGTTTTGCTTAGGACGACGGTAGCATTATAAGGTGATTCCTCACTTAAATTTCAAGATGAATTGTGTTCTCCCCGAGTGTGCATCGTTGCGAAAGTTCATCGTGTCGAGACACCACGTGATGATCGGGTGTGATAGATTCTACGTTCACATACAACGGGTGCAAGCTAGTGTTGCACATGTAGAACACTCGGGTTAAACTTGACGAGCCTATCATTTACAGACATGGCCTCGTAACATAAGAGACCGAAAGGTCGAACATGAGTCATATAGTAGATATGATCAACATGATGATGTTCACCATTGAAACCACCTCAACTCACGTGATGGTCGGACTTGAGTTGGTGAATTTGGATCATGTATCACTCGAATGACCGGAGGGATGTCAATTTGAGTGGGAGTTCTTAGGTAATATGATTAATTGAACTCAAGTCAGTTGTGCCTTTGCAAATTATGTTGTAGGTTACTTGCTCGCGTTGTAGCTCCCTTGAATTTTTATATGTTCCTAGAGAAATAGAGTTGAAAGATGATGGTAGCTATATTGCGGTCTGGGTCCGTGATCTGGGGATTGTCCTCATTGCTGCACAGAAGGCTTATGTCCTTAATGCACTCTCGGTGCGCCAACCCCTCTAGCGTCGTCTGTAGATGTTGTGAACATCTGTCAGGCACGTTCTGATGACTACTTGATAGTTTAGTGCGTCATGCTTTACGGCTTAGAATTGAGGCTCCGAAACATTTTGAACGTCATGGAACATATGAGATATTCTAAGAGCTAAAAGTAGGATCTTAGGGTCGTGCCCGTGTTGTGAGATATGAAATCTCCAACAAGATTCTTTGCCTGCAAGATGAAAGAGAATAGCTCAATCGTTGAGCATGTGCTCAGATTGTCTTCGTGCTACAATCGCTTGAATCGAGTGGGAGTTGATCTTCCAGATAAGATAGTGATTGATATATGGAATCTCCAACAAGATTCTTTGCCTCCAAGATGAAAGAGAATAGCTCAATCGTTGAGCATGTGCTCAGATTGTCTTCGTGCTACAACCGCTTGAATCGAGTGGGAGTTGATCTTCCAGATAAGATAGTGATTGATATAGTTCTCCAAGTCACTGTCACTAAGCTACTATAACTTGGTGATGAACTATAAAATGCCAGGGATAGAAGTAATGATCCCTGAGCTGTTCGCGTTGTTTGACACCGCGACGGTAGAAATCAAGGAGCGTCAAGTGTTGATGGTTAGTAAAAACCACTAGTTTCGAGAAGGGCAAGGGCAAGGAGGGAAACTTCATGGATGGCAAGTCAGTTTCTCCTCCAGTGAAGCAACGCAAAGTTGAACCCAAACCCGAGACTAAGTGCTTCGATTATGAGGAGAGCGGTCGCTGAAGTGGAACAACCCTAGATACTTGGTAGATAAGAAGGCTGGCAACATCGACAGAAGTATATTTGATATATGTGATATTGATGTGTTACCTTGCTAGTACTCCTAGTAGCACCTGGGTATTGGATACCGGTTCGGTTGCTAAATGTTAGTAACTCTAAATAAAAGCTATGGAATAAACGGAGAACTAGCTAAGGGTGAGGTGACAATGTGTGTTGGAAATGTTTCTAAGGTTGATGTGATCAACATCGCACGCTCTCTCTACCTTCAGGATTAGTGACGAACCTAAATAAATGTTATTTGGTGTTGTGTGTTGAGCATGAAAGTGATTCGATCATGTTTATTGCAACACGGTTATTCATTTAAGTTAGAGAATAATGGTTATTCTGTTTACATGAATAATACCTTCAATGGTCATGCACCCAGTGAGAATGGTTTGTTGAATCTTGATCATAGTAATACAAATGTTCATAACATTGATGCCAAAAGATACAAAGTTAATAATGATAGTACCACATACTTGTGGCACTACCGCTAAATGTCATATAGGTATAAAGCGCATGAAGAAACTCCATGCTGATGGATCTTTGGACTCATTCTATTTCGAATCAGTTGAGACATGCGAACCATGCCTCTTGGGTAAGATGACTAAGGACCCGTTTTTCGGATTGATGGAGCGGGCAAGTGATTTATTGGAAATGATACATGTTGATGTATGCAATCCAATGAGTCTTGTAGCGTGCGGTGGATATCGTTATTTTCTTACCTTCACTGATGATTTGAGTAGATATAGTGTATATTTACTTAATGAAACACAAGTCTGAATCATTTGAAAGGTTCAAGCAAATTCAGAGTGAAGTTTAAGATCATCGTGACAAGAAGATAAAAATGTCTGCGATATGATCATGGAGGGGAATATCTGAGTTATGAGTTTGGCATACAACTTTAGACAATGTGAAAGTTGTTTCACAACTCACGCCACCTGGAACACCATAGTGTGATGGTGTGTCCAAACGTCATAATCATGCTCTATTGGATATGGTGCGGGCTATGATGTCTGTTATCATTTTGCTACTATAGTTTTGGGGTTATGCATTAGAGACAAATACATTCACTTTAAATAGGACACCATCTAAATCCGTTGAGATGACACCGTGTGAATTATGGTTTGATAGAAACCTAAGTTGTCATTTCTTAATGTTTGCGGCTGCGACGCTTGTGTGGAAAAATGTTTTCACCTAATGAGCTCGAATCCAAAGCGGACAAATGCATCTTCATAGATTACCCTAAGAACAGTTGGGTGAACCTTCTATCTCAGATCCAAGCATAAAGTGTTTGTTGCTAAAACGGGTCCTTTCCTGAGAAAAAGTTTTGCTCGAAAGAATTGAGTGGGAGGAATATAGAACTTGATGAGGTTGTTGAACCTTTGTTTCAACGAGAGAGTAGCGCAGCGCAGAAAGATGTTTCTGTGGAACCTACGTCAGGTGAAGAGGAAGTAAATGATGATGATCATGAAGCTTCGGATCAAGTTACTATCGAACCTCGTAGGTCGACAAGGATTTGTACTGCTCCTGAGTGGTACGACAACCCTGTCTTGGAGGTCATGTTGTTGTACAACGACGAACCTACGAGATATGGAGAAGCGATGATGGGCCCGGATTCCGACAAATGGTTAGAGGCCATGAAATCCGAGAAAGGATCCATGTATGAAAACCAAGTATAGACTTTGGTAGACTTGCTCGTTGGATGGCAGGTCATCGAGTACAAATGGACCTTTGAGATGAAGACAGACGCTGATGGTAAATGTCACCATTTATAAAGCTCGACTTGTCACAAAGAAGTTTTCGACAAGTTCAAAGAGCTGACTGTGATGAGACTTTCTCACTCGTAGCGATGCTAAAGTCTGTTGGAATTATGTTAGCAGTTGCTGCATTTTTTAATTATGAAATCTAGCAGATGGATGACAAAACATCATTTCCTTAACAGTTTACTTGAGGAAAAGTTGTTTGTGATACAACCAGAAGGTTTTGTCAGTCCTAAGGATGCTAAAAGGTGAGCAAGATTCAGTGATCCTTGTATGGACTAAAGCAAGCATCTCGGAGTTGGAATATACACTTTGATGAGGTGATCAAAGTTTTTGAGTCTATACAAAGTTTATGAGAAACTTGTATTTATAATAAAGTGAGTGGGAGCACTATAGAGTTTCTGATAAGGATATGTGGTTGACATATTGTTGATCGGAAATGATGTAGAATGGATAATTATCATATTTCCTTGTTCATGATAATCGTCTATTATCCATGCTATAATTGTGTTGATCGGAAACTCAAATACATGTGTGGATACATAGTCTACACCATGTCCCTAGTATGCCTATAATAGACTAGCTCATTGATCAAAGATGGCTATGGTTTCCTAGTCATGGACATGAGATGTCATTTGATAACGGGATACAGTCATTGGGAGAATGATGTGATGGACAAGACCCAAACTACAAACATAGCATATTATCGTGTCGGTTTATTGCTACTGTTTTCTGCATGTCAAGTATTTGTTCCTATGACCATGAGATCATGCAACTCACTAACACCGGAGAAGTACCTTGTGTGTATCAAACTTCACAACATAACTAGGTGACTATAAAGGTGCTCTACATGTATCTCCGAGGGTGTCTGTTGGGTTCGCGTGGATCAAGACTGGGATTTGTTACTCCGTGTGACGGAGAGGTATCTCAGGGCCCACTTGGTAATACAACATCACAACAAGCCTTGCAAGCAATGTTACTAAGTGTTAGTTACGGGATCTTGTATTATGGAACAAGTAAAGAGACTTGCTAGTAACGAGGTTGAACTAGGTATAGAGATACCGACGATCGAATCTCGAGCAAGTAACATACCGAAGAACAAAGGGAACATCTTACGGGATTAACTGAATCCTTGACACAGAGGTTTGACCAGTAAAGATCTTCGTAGAATATGTAGGAACCAATATGGGCATCCAGGTCCCGCTATTGGTTATTGACCATAGAGGTGTCTCGGTCATGTCTACATAGTTCTCGAACCCGCAGGGTCTGCACACTTAATGTTCGGTGATGTTTCGGTAGTATAGAGTTATGTATGGTGGTGACCGAGGGTTGTTCAGAGTCCCGGATAAGATCCTGGACGTCACGAGGAGATACAGAATGGTCCGGAGGTAAATATTGATATATAGGAAGTCCTATTTTGGTTGCCGGAAATGTTTCGGGGTCATCGATAGTGTATCGGGAGTGTCGGTAGTGTACCGGGGGACCATCGGGAGAGGTATTTCGACGCAAGAAGCTACATGGGCTGTGGGAGGAGGTAAACCAGCCCCTGGTGGGCTGGCAAAAGCCTCCTTTAAGGTCCCATGCGGCTGGAGTGGTTTGAGAAGGAAAAAATCCAAAGGTGGAGAGGTGGAAAGAGTTTCCAAGTGGAAAGGAGGAATCCAACTCCTAATAGGATTGGAGTAGGACTCCTCCACCTCCAATTTGGACCAAACCTTGAGGGTTTGAGGCTTCCTCCTCCCCTCCCTCCCTCCTATATATACTAGAGGATTTAAAGGGAAAAGCTAACCCTAATAGCCACGTGCTACCTCTCCTTTAGATCGCAGTTTCTCCTCTAGATCGGTTTTTAGTGGTGCTTAGGCGAAGCCCTGCTGGAATAGCTCCACCACCATCGCCGCAACGCCATCGCGCTGCCGGAAAACTCATCTACCTCTATGCTCCCTCTTGTTGGATCAAGAAGGTGGAGATCGTCATCGAGCTGTACGTGTGCTGAACGCGGAGGCGCCGCCCGTTCGGCGCTAGATCGGAAGGACCGTGATCAAGATCGCGAGACGGATCGTGATGAGATCGCGAGACAGATCGTGATGAGTTTGCGGGACGGATTGTGATTGGATCACAGGACGGATCATGATGAGATCGCGGGATGCTCGGCGATTTGGATCGCGAGTACGTTCGACTACACCAACCGCGTTTCTTAACGCTTCCCGCTTAGCGATCTACAAGGGTACGCAGATCCACTCTCCCTCTCGTAGATGCTCAGCACCATGGATAGATCTTGCGTGTGCATAGGAATTTTTTGTTTCCCATGCAAAGTTCCCCAACAGTCAGTTCCTCTGCGGCGAGTCTAGCTGCCGTGGCGCCTCTGCCGCCCTAGTTATCATCGGTGGAATACTTGGCCCGGCCCCAGGAGTATTGAAAAGATTCTGAGGTTGGATAGGTAGTCCGACTTGAGCCCTTCTACGCTAAACTGCCTCCGATGCCCGCTGATAGAGATCAAAATGGAGAGCTTCTGCCCTCAAGCGCTCTGACTCAACATTCATTTGAATTTGCATTGCATTGATATCCTCCTGGGCCTGAGTCATCTGTCCCTTGATCCGGTTAATCTCTGTATTGCGCTCCGCATGATTCTCGGTTGTTACTTCTGTGGCCATCAGAGTTGCTAGCTCCTCCATGAGCTCCAGTAAAACTTGAGCCGGCGTCTTAGGAGGCTCCACATCGGGTGGGGCCGCCCCCACTGCTGCTCCAGAGGTTGCTCCGTTAGAAGCCGGCGTCGGACCTTCCATGAACACGACGGCTCGACTCGGCGGGTAATAAGGCTCCGGAATACTGTCACCATCGACATAGCCCCCTAGCCCTCTGTCATGAAGTTGATAGATTGATTCCGCATTCTCGCTGGAAGATCCTTCATCTGAGAAAACCAAAGTCTCTCCCGACAAGGAATCCCCGCTGCCCTGTGTAAAGCCGATGAAAACACTCTTCCGCCCGGGTTGAACACGAGCGGGTGTCCTGCGCCGGGTCGGCTCGACGAGGTCGGTGCAGATGTCCGGCCGGGTGTAGATCCGTCAAATTGCCGTTGAACACGTTCATCTTGCCAATGGGAACCCAGAATCCATACTCGATTGAGCCGGTTTCAGGCCCCCATCTTGAATCGTTGATGTAAAGCTTGCCGTGGCGACTCTTCATCATCAAGCCGACGGGGTATCCTTCAATCCCTGGGAGAGAGCCCTTCGAGAACTCAACACCACCGCGCACGAGCCCCACGGTGGGTGCCAACTGTTGTGGTTTAGTCACGGCAGATGTCCGAAGACTTAGGTTCGAGGCCATCGCTAAGGTGGTGGACTCAAAGGGGTTGGTTGGGACGAAAGACACGGATTTACCCAGGTTCGGCCCCTTGAGAGGAGGTAAAAGCGTATGTCCTGCTTCGTGTGTATTGATTGGAGTATCGATTACAAGGGAGCGTATTCTCTTGACCTAGCTCTCGATTTATTGGTCTTTGTCTAAGCCATCCCCGGGTCTCACCTTTATATAGGAGGCCAAGACCGTGGGTTACACAAGTCTCAAACCGACTCTTATAACATGTCTGAGTCCGCCTCTAAGCCGCCTTGCCTATTCTAGTAGGCTGTCTCCAGGCGGCTCACCCGCTTGGGTCTTGTGTCTTCTTCCCGTCTCTGGGCCTCCGTCTCAGCCCATCTGGTGAACCACCATGCGGCACAATCTTACTCTTCCAACACATATGATAACGAGCCGCCAGGTATGACCCGGCCCCTCCTGGGCGGGTCTTACCACAGGGTTATATCCCCAACACTTCTAGTGATCCCTCAATTGGTGTCAGAGCAAGGTCTCCATAACCTTGGTTTAATCACCTTTGGAGGAAGATGGATATGCCTAGTTTGGAGAGTTTGAGTTGCAAAGTGCCCATTCTTGATAGAGAATACTATAGTCAATGGAAAGATGCTATGATTGATCTATTTGAAAAATTCCATTTGAGAAAGCATATTGAAAATCCCTATGTGTCCCCCATTGATGAATTACACCCCATATACGAAGAGGAAATTGACATGATTGGTAACCTTAGAACTATCAATCTTATTGTTAGAGGTTTACCAAGATATGTGCTTACTCAATTGAAGAATTTTGCATGTCCTTATACTTTGTGGAATGATTTGGAGAAACAATATCCAAATTATTCATTAAGTAATCTTGATGAAATTCTTCAGAAAACTGTTGCCTTTCATGGAATTAAGCCTAGTGATCCAAACTTTGATAAATGCTATTTGAGCTTCGCGATCTTACGCGTGCTAAAGGAGATGTCACTACCATTAGCAACATTTTTGTAGAAGCCATTCACATACATAAGCTTGAACATTGTCTTAGTCAAAATTCTAGCGAGTCTCTTGGTATTCATGACGAGGAGATTCTACCTAATGATGACAATGAAGAGCATGGCTACTATGATGAGGATGAGTTGTTTGACATTGAATGTGCCAAGATGATGAAGTGCCTAAGTCTCATGGTAAACTTCAAGGATTACATGTCCGGTGGAAAAGAGTGGATTCTCGACAATGGATGGACCGATCATATGACTGGTGATAAAGACATGTTCCAAGAGATCACACCTAATCAAGGGACTAGGAGGTACGTGACCTTTGGAGACAACTCTAAGGGTAAGGTACTTGGCCTTGGTAAGGTGGCCATATCTCATGATAGCTCTATTCAGAATGTCATGCTTGTTGAATCCCTTGGCTACAATCTTATTTCCGTATCTAGACTAGCGGACTTTGGTTTCAATGTGCTATTTACTAAAGTAGATTGCCAAGTGTTTCGTAATGATAATCATAAAACTGTCTTTACCAGTATTCGTAGAGGTGATCCATACATTGTCGATTTCACTAAAAAGGCCCAACCTCGTACTTGTCTCATTGCAAAATCATCTAAAGGTTGGCTATGGAATAGAAGTCTAGGACATGTAGGCATGCGCAATCTAGATAAACTTATCAAGGGCGATACATTCTTGGTGTTAAAGATGTTATCTTTGACAAATATAGGCTTTGTAGCACTTGTCAAGCAGTAAAGCAAGTAGGTGGAAGCCATCCGGTCATGAACATCATGACTACTAGGAGACCACTCGAGTTACTTCATATGGATCTTTTTGGTCCCAATGCTTACAAGAGTCTTGGTGGAAACTCTTATGGTCTAGTTATAGTTGATGATTTTTCCAGATTTATGTGGGTATTCTTTCTCGATGATAAGTCGCAAGTACAAAATATCTTCAAGAACTTTGTACGCAAAGCGCAAAATCAATTTGAAGTGAAGATCAAGAATGTTCGAAGCGATTACGGACCGGAGTTAAAGAAAACCCATGTGGATACATTTCTCGATGAAGAATGAATTTCACATGAGTTCTCGGCTACATACATGCCTCAACAAAATGGAGTTCTTGAGAGGAAGAACCGAACCCTCATTGAGATGGCAAGAACGATGGTTGACGAATACAAGACGCCAAGACACTTTTGGGCAGAAGTCGTGGAAACAACATGTCATACCACAAACCGACTCTACCTGCACAAGCTTCTCGGTAAAATGGCATATGAGCTGCTCACCGGTAACAAACCCCAAGTTGGATACTTTCGGGTATTTGGCTCTAAGTGCTACATTCTTGATAAGCATCGGTGTGCTAAATTTTCTCCCAAATCTCATGAAGGTTTCCTACTCGATTACGGGTCGAACTCTCACACCTACCGTGTCTATAACAACTTCACTCAAAAATTTGAAGAGACGGTAGATGTGAAGTTTGATAAATCTAATGGTTCACAAGTCGAACAATTGCCAAATGATGTTGGAGATAAGGATCTTTCGGAAGCTATCCAAGATTTTCCCATCGACAAGATTCGTCCCAAGGAGGTGAAGGAAAGTACTTCATCAACCCAAGTGGAAGCTCCTACCTCGTATCAAGGCAGCCGACAAAACGACATGGAAGCATCGACAAGTGGTACACAACAAGATGAAGAGGAGGAGGAAGTACATCATGAAGATCCACCACAACCTCCTTCACCACCACCTCAAGGAGATGACCACTTTGACAACAATGAAGATGAAAGAGATGATGAAGAAGAAGCTCCACCATCCAACAATCCAAAGCTACCCCGAGTTCAAGCACAAGTGACCAAGAACCGTCCCCTAAACCAAATCTTTGGTGATATACAAACAGGGAGGATCACTCGCTCTAAAACTCGCTTAGCTAACTTTTGGGAGCATTATTCTTTCATCTCTAGCATTGAACCCTTGAAGGTTGAACAAGCTCTTGAAGACATAGATTGGGTGAATGCTATGCATGAAGAGCTTCACAACTTCGAGAGGAATGAAGTGTGGACACTCGTGGAGAAGCCCAAGGACGAGCGAAACACCATCGGTACAAAATGGGTGTTTCGGAACAAGCAAGATGAAGACGGTCAAGTTTTATTCAACAAGGCTCGTCTCGTACCCCAAGTATATACGCAAGTCGAAGGAATGTACTACGGTGAGACCTGTGCTCCCGTTGCTAGACTAGAAGCCATTCGAATTTTTCTTGCTTATGCCAATGACCATGACATCATCTTTACCAAATGGATATTAAAAGTGCCCTTTTAAATGGAGAAATAGAGGAGGAAGTCTATGTTAAACAACCTCCCGGATTTGTAAATCCTAAGAAACCTGACCACGTTTACAAACTTCACAAAGCTTTATATGGTCTTAAGCAAGCTCCTCGTGCTTGGTATAAATGCCCAACGAAGTTTCTTATTGAAAAAGGGTTTGAAATTGGTAAAATTACCGCAAACTTATTCACAAAGAGAGTTAATGATGAATTATTTGCGTGCCAAATTTATGTGGATGATATTATCTTTGGATCTACTAACCCACAGTTTAGTGAGAAATTTGGAAGGTTGATGTTAGATAAGTATGATATGTCCATGATGTGTGAGCTAAAATTCTTCCTTGGCCTTCAAATCAAGCAAACAAGAGAAGGTACATTCATCTCTCAAACAAAGTACACCAAGGACTTGATCATGAAGTTCAACATGCAAGAGTGCAAAGGTATGAAAACTCCCATGCCCACTAGTGGACATGTTGATCTCACTAAGGAGGACGAACCGGTTGATCAAAAGGTTTATCAATCAATGATTGGTTCATTTCTATGTCTATGTGCCTCTCGTCCTGATATTATTCTTAGTGTGTGCATGTGTGCCTGATATCAAGATGCACCTAAAGAATGTCACCTTAAGGCTTTGAAACGCATTGTGAGATACTTGATACATACACCAAACTTTGTCATTTGGTATCCCAAGGGATCTTCTTTTAATCTTGTTGTCTACTCCGACACGAACTATGCCGGTGACAAGGTTCATAGAAAATCCACCTCGGGTACATGTCAATTTCTTGGTAGATCTCTTGTGTCTTAGTCCTCCAAGAAATAAAACTCGGTATCTCTATCTACCTCCGAAGCTGAATATATTGCTGCCGGATCATGTTGTGCGCAATTGCTATGGATGACACAAACGCTTAAGGATTATGGAATCCATGTGAAAAATGTTCCATTAGTTTGTGACAATGAGAGTGCTATTAAGATTGGTCGTAATCCCGTGCAACATTCTCGAACAAAGCAAATTCAAGTTCCACATCATTTCATTCATGATCATGTTGCTAAAGGGGATATTAATCTTAAGCATGTTTGTAACATCAAGCAATTTGCCAATATCTTTACTAAGCCACTTGATGAAAAAGTGTTTTGTCACTTGAGGAGTGATTTGAACATCGTTGATGCTTGAAACTTGAGCTAAGCTCACTCGGATGCATGCAAGGGGATGAGCTTTCTTAGCCATTCCATGCTATCATTATCATGAATATCATGCATCCTGGAATTATATACTCCCTTGTCTTGCATCTAACCCTTTTTTAGGTACTTGGAAGAACAACACTCCAAAAGATTGCCAACCACTCATATCCTAAGCAATCTTGTCATGACCAAGTATCCACAACCTCTCGTTGATGATGAAAGGAAGAAGACAACAAAACATATCCTTGACATATAATTGATGTGATCACAATTGCTCATTCTCAATTGATATCAAGTCATTTGGATATATCATGTTTTCCTTGTGTGACTAACCTGTGTAGGTGAAAAGTTAACGAAAACAAAAGGATAGCTCCCAACTCAAGATGAAGTTCATCAACTTCGACCATCCTCATCAAGTTCACCTACAAGCTACGTCATCAACATCACTCAAAGGTATGTACTTATATCCTTGATATAGCTTTACTCCAAGTCATGAGATAAAGCAACTCAAGTGATATGAAGACATTAAAATGCTTAAATGAAAAATGGTAACCCCATTTTGAGCTTAACGATGAGTATGACCTATGATCAAGTATTCTTGCTTGACTCCTCAAGTAAATATACTCTAATATAGGTGACCTAGTCACCGCCTATCGTCTAGTCATAAGAATTGAAAGGAGAACCCTTCTTATGTTGCTCTTCGACATTTCTATTCAACTCTAACCAAGATGAAAATTCATTGCAAATCTGTCTGAAAATTCATTACAAATATTTCTAAAAAGTTATTGCAAATCTTTTTGAAAATTCATTGCAAATCTTTCTAAACATTCATTGCAAATCTTTCTGAAAATGCATTGCAAATCTTTGTGAAAATGCATTGCAAATATTTTTGAAAATTCATTGCAAATCTTTGAGACAAATTTTAAGACATTGTGAAAAATTGCATTTGACAAAGTTGCCAAGCTTCTGTTTTCCAACTCGGAGCTTCCGATCAAATTTTCTTGGTCTTACTGATATTGCAGTCCTACTGCAGAAACACATATCGGTGCAACCAAATCCTTTGCCTCGGAGCCATCAATCTCTATGCACTTTGTCTGCTCTATTTTATGATAAACTCAATGATTCCAATGATGTAGGGGGAGAAACTTCAAGAGATATAATCTCAAAATAATCGAGGATCCCTACATCAAAGGAGGAGAAATTCTTAAAGGTTTTTCAGATCTTAAGGGGGAGAAAAACAGTTTTCAAGGAACCCTTGTCTCAATACGCTCAATGACCCTATATCTCTAGGATCCCTTCCCATGCAATGATTCCTTTTATCTGTCCTTTGTGTGACCTATTTGGTAATTAATGCCAAAGGGGGAGAAATATCAAAGCTTCAAAGCTTATACTCATACCAAAGGGGGAGATATATGTCTATGCATTCATGCTTCAGGGGGAGAGATGATCATGAAAAGAAGAAGTGTAATCTTATCATATAAAGGGGGAGAAATATCAAGGATCCCTTATCACACAAACACTTCTTAAGGAGAAGAGAGAAGAATGAATTTGAAATCTCATTCTCATATGAGTTAGACTTTTTCTCAGCCCTACCTACTCTCAATATCTACGTATTATGATTCAGGGAGAGAGGAAAACCTTCACAATTGGTGTCCATGGGAGAAAACTCTAAACTTATTAGGAGACATATCATTCTCAAGAAATCATTTCTTATATGTCCTCCATATCATGGTACTCTTGATTCCACTTGCATTTGCACTATCAAATACACTTGTGTTTCTTAACATTGTTTTCTCAAGTGTGTTCCTACTGTTAAATGCCCAAGGACCTCAAGGTAAGTATATGCATCATATTCTTGTTCAAGATGACCTCTTGCTTCTTGCACATATTGTTTACAAGAGTGAACCTTGAACATGAAATCATTTCATTCTCATATATTTGATGCATATTGCCAAGATATACATGAATTCTCATGCCCTTCCTACCATGTGTGTTTTCATGCATTCAAAAGAAACTATCGTTAAAATAGATTGCACACATCTAGGGGGAGCTTGTATCAGTCATATATCCTTCAAAGTCTTCATATATCCTTGCATATCTTAAATTGAAGCTTTGATTGTATGTTGTCACGAATTACCAAAAAGGGGGAGATTGAAAGAACAATATGCTCCCTTGGTGGTTTTGATAATTCATGACAACATACATTGCTCTTGGACTAATATTTTTACCTAGTGCATTTTAGATAAAGTCCATAGAGAAGGTTGGCTAAGGAGTGTGGAGAGTATCCCCAAGAAGAAGGAGGAGAAGGAATACTTTTGGCAAAAGCTTCAAGCAAGAGGACTCTACATTTCACTTTGTGAGAAATCATTTTGAGTCCACAGGAAAAGCCAATACTATTAAAAGGGGGTAAGGTACTGTTGGTGAACAAGATGCTCAAACATGCACAAGTGATAGTCACCAAAAACACCCACAAACTCTCCCACATAATCTGCCTAATCCATTTTTGCAAATCTATGCAACCAACACTATCCACTCGGTCCCATCGATTCCCAAACTCGGACAGAGCCCTACCAAACCCTAGCACATTGGTGCAGTCGATCCCACTTCGGTGCCACCGAGTTCAGCTTGCCAACTTTCTGTTACCTCAATTCACAAAATCGGAAGCTCCGAGTTTTTGGATCAGCTTCACTGAGATTTGGATTCCGACCGTTGGACACCTGATTGGTACCGCCGAGATTTCTATATCGGTCTCACCGAGATTCAAAAGTTGCTACCTTTGGAGCAATTCGGTACCACTGAGATTCACACATAGGTGTCAGCGACTTGGTCACTTTACGTGTAATGATTGGATTTTTGGAGATGCCTATATGTACCCCTCCACCACCACGCACTCGCAAGAGAAGCACTCAGAACAGATCCCCACTTATCCCATCAGATTTTCTGAGAGAGAGCCACCTACTCATGTGTTGAGATCATGCCATTCCATTCCTACCATATGAATCTTGATCTCTAGCCTCCCCAAGTTGCTTTCCACCCAATCAATCTCTTCCACCAAAGCCAAATCTGTGAGAGAGTGATTGAGTGTTGAGGAGTCTATCATCTTGAAGCACAAGAGCAAGGAGTTCATCGACATTATCGAGCCTATTACCTTTTGGACGGTGGTGCCTCCTAGATTGGTTAGGTGTCGCTCGGGAGCCTCCTACTTCGTGTTGTGGAGTGAACCAAGAAGTTTGTAAGGGCAAGGAGATCGCTTACTTCGTGAAGATCTACCCCGAGTTAGGCCAGCCCCGCGTGGACGTAGGCCATCATGGTATAGTCAAGGTTGCTTCTTCATGGAATCCTCCGTGGGTAGAGTCCTCCGTGGTCTCTCGTGACCGTTACCTTCCGTGGGTTGAAGACCCCATAAACATGGACGTACGACAAAACCACCTATCGGAACCACGAGAAAAATCTTCGCGTCCTTCATGCGTTTGATCTGCCTATCTCAACTCCTTACTTACATGTGCAATGTCTTTACTTTCCGCTGCTATACTTGATGACTTGCATGTGTAGGGTGTGCTAGACTTGCTAAAATTACCAAAATCTGCCAACGCTTAACTTTGGATATTGTGTAGATTTTAAATTTGTGCTAGTAGTCTATTCACCACCCCTCTAGACATACTCTTCTAGTGATCCCACACATAGATTCTATAAACCTTATCATTATTCAATGAAAATAGCAAGCCTTTTTGACTTGTTTAAAATAAAATAAAATTGTATGTGCACATCATCTAATCAAGCACCTTTTATGGGTCAAACATCTAAGAGCATCTACATCTAGCCCCTCATATCCTCCTCAAACGTCCGGCCAGGCCGCCGAGTCGGTGATCGATCACAAATTTTTGACCTAGCTAGGCCTGTCAATCCGGCCTCAAACGCTTGGGCTCACCGGCACCCCTCATATCCAGCCCAAATATGAGGCGGATATGGGGGCGCCTGTGCGGCCCATATCGACCCCACATACATTCGTTCCCATCCTCTCGTCGGACCAAACCCTAGACACTTCACTATACTCCCATCCACTCCCATCCGCCACCCAAGCCCCCATCCGGTGATCTCCAACCTTCTCTGGCATGGCGGGCAGCGGATCCGAGTGCTTCACCTCCATATCCATCGTCCATGAGCTCATCCCAAGCGGCCCCGAGAAGGATATTGTCGTCCGACTTGCAGTCCGCTG
The DNA here is from genome assembly GCA_022496015.1 of Hordeum marinum. NCBI lineage: Eukaryota > Viridiplantae > Streptophyta > Magnoliopsida > Poales > Poaceae > Hordeum > Hordeum marinum. The sequence continues at coordinate 156,173,954 of CM039677.1, forward strand.
CTACCGGGAGGCGGCCGCCCTTCGGCAGCGCTTGGACTCGCAATGTCGGGAATTCATTGCATCGACACAACTGGTGCTTGGATACGGTGTCCCGCGTCAATGGAGTCGGTGCGTTCCATTTGGTGTTCGCACGACGTAGCAGACGGACAACCCCTCTATTGCCGTGCCAAGGACGCGCCATGGGCGGCCGCATATGCTATCATGGCGCGGCATGCCTGTCGTGTGAGGCAGCAGGCAGAGAAGGCGGCCGAGGCCCTCGCAGCGGTTGACGTTGGAGAGGCGGAGTCACACTCTTTGGTGCCTCATAGGGTGCACCGGTGTGAGCGTCGCAACCGCGTCGTGGTGGACATCGCCTTCTCCTAGGAAGGATCCGTCACCGACCTCATGTCCATTGGCAATGTCCGGGTTACGGGCTCCAACGAGGAAGAGTAGGGCATGGGAGACGGCGGGAGGTCGAATCCCGTGAGCCAGCTAGTCTCTCATGTCCTACTCTACCTCGCCGATGAATGGACCAACGCTATGAGGGGCGCAGCCAGCCACCGGACATGGGCACGAGGGAGCCGGATGAGCTCCGCTTGGTATTAGGTTTACATTGTATGTAATAATTTGGATTTGATATATCTGGTTGTGAATGCATTATTTGAGGTGTGATCGATCAGTGTCCGCGGGCATTTGCGTGACCGGATTTGCCCAGTCCGACTGTAGATGCTCTAATCTAGCACCTGGATGCATGCATGCATGCATGGGATGGTGATGTTAAAGGCTTCAACATATACACCTATATATATGTGGCTTTAAATGAACACACAATTTCAAGATATCTTAGTCCTCATGCAAACCTGCCTTTACGAGTGTGATCTACTACAAGTTAGCAGCTAACTTCTATTGTCAATCTCTTTTGGGGTGGAATCTGGGAAACGTTTATACCTAAGATGTGATATGCACATTTTTTAGGTCGGTTGTATTGTCGATCAGAATGTTGGGATTTTTTTACGCACAAACATAGAGAAGATGAAGAATTGTCTATGATCAAAGCTTTGTATGCTAGTAATAGAACCTCGTCCAATCACACATGTATCATACATCCATTCTTACAGGAGATTGGTACGTGCTAGAAGTTCTAGAGGGTCATGAATTGAGGTGTAGACGAGATTTTTGAATTGAGAAGTACATTTTTCGTAACTTCGTCCAGTGCCTTCGAGGGAGATGCCATATAAGAGATACAAATTTTATCTTGGAATAAGAACATATATGTGTATATTTCTATATGTCGCTTCAAAGAATGCAACCAATTGCACACTACTCCAACGGCAATTTAAGTATAGTGGTGAGACCATACGTCACTACTTCAATACTGTGTTGAATGCACTCATGATATTGTCCAGAAGTGTAGTATAGTTCCCTCAAATCACTGTTCCTTTCAAGGTTGCAAGCAATACAAAATTTATGCCATATTTCAAGGAATTATAATTTACATTTGTAAACCATTCAATGTTATACTTAAATATAAATTTCTCATCTTAATTTTTTAGGATTGCATTGGGGAAATGATGGGATACATATTCAAATTAGCATATCTCCAAAAGGCCAAGATCCATATCATAATAGAAAGGGAACATTGTCACAAAATGTAAAGGTTTCATGTGATTTTGATAATCATTTCGGCCATGTCAATAGTGGATGGGAAGGTTCATCTTCTGATGCTGGAGTGCTACAATATGTTCTTCAAATTAATTTCTATGTCCTTGAAGGACAACTTTATTTGGTGGATGGGGGTATGTGAATACGCCTAACTTCATCACGATGTAAAGTACCATTTGGTGGAGTGACCACAAAACTACAAAGAGTTATTCATTCTTAGGCATGCACAACTCCGTAGTCATGTTGAGCATATCATTGGAGTAGTGAAAACGTTTTTCCCATAGCGAAGGTGCCTCGCAATACCCCATAGACTCCCAACCAAATATTGTGATAGCATGTTGTGCTTTTCATAATTTTATTTGCAATAATGAGGGCGGCAAACAATGCTTGGACCAAGTTAGATCAGAGATTGATACAATGAATATAACTGATGTTCCAAGTGGATATATGAAGTATACAAATGGTATACATTCTCTCAATGAGCGGTGTGCACTAGGTAGCACAAAAAGGGATGAAATAGCTGATGCGATGTGGAAAGACTACCAATATCTCATACGGACTGGAAGAAATACTGCATGATCTTCATTTTTTACTTTTTTAGTCCGGAAGTGTATAAATTCATTTGTTTTTACTATTTTTTTTGTACTTTCGAAGTGTCATGATTAAAATAAATATTTATAAATTACAAGAGGAATGAATTAACAAATTAAGCGGAGCTATTGTGCTTCCTTTATTCAAAACGGAAAAAAACATGATGCTAATTCATGGGACATAACTATTGGTAAAAGGAATATGTAACAATATCCTTGATACTTGTGGAGCCACGACTTCTTTGATAATCGCAGAAAGAAAATTATCCTCCACTTGCATGAATGTTAACAGGTTAGCATATCTAGAGATCATCTTGTGTTGCTAATTTAGTGTGAGTCCTAAATTCTTAAGTTTCTGTATGCAGTTTGGCATGCCGATGGGATCATTTTTTGGATCATTCCTTTCTAGTTGCTCCATCTTGATTTCCATGTAGCTATCAATTTGCTTAGGCTTCATTTCTACATAATTCTATACTTCTTCCCTCACAAAAACCAAGTTGGCCAATACCATGTCCTCGCCTCTTTTAGCCTATTTTTTCTCACTTTTTACAACAGATCATTTAGAATTCTGAAGTTTCTTCCTTTGAGGTGACCCTCTATTGTTGAAGCATGATTTTGGTTACTCCCTAGAGGTTCTGTATATCCACCATATGAAAAATCAATATCATCCCCATATACATCTCCGGCCAACTTAGATTTTGGCATTGATGATCCCCGATTAGATAGTGTTGCTTCAGGAGATTCCCCACAACAACCCTCAAGACATCATCGGTATAACTTCCAAGTTCAGGAAACCGAGACATATTGTTGTACCTCTCTTCAGTACCATCGGTTGTCATTTAGCAATGATTCCTTTTTTCCATTTGACCTGATTAGAAATTTTGTAACTAATAATTTAACATGCTAAGAGATTTTTTTTTTGCCATTGGCAGAAAAAATCTTCAAAAATTTCATATAAAACATCGTAAAAGGGGAATTGTTTGTGCCCCCAGTTGCGTTGTTTGCTTGATAGCTCTGTTTATTTTTAATCTATAGCAACTGACCCCTTGTTCTTGGGATCCCAACCAATACCACTCTTTCCAACAATAGACTTGAGGACATTAAGTTCCCTCTTGAGCCTTTGCTTTCTATCTTTTAGTTGTTTAACATTGAAATTAGCTCCACAAGGCCTCTCATTTAGGCGTCTTTTCATAGCTTTCCACCCTTCCTTGGTCCACCCAATTTGGGCACGATACTTTCCCACATATGAATAATCTTTCGTCATTGATACAAGAAAACATGTGTGACCATTAGGCCATGCTGCTATGTACTTCATTTAACTTTGAAGAACAATTGTAGGGCAAAAAATGGATAGAGCAACATGAACTAATGGTCGCACAAGTTTTCATGTGTAAATATTTAAGAGTATTCACAAGCAGGGAAGTACCGTGACCAACATGGGTGTACCAAGGAAGGACGGCAAGCTATGAAAAAAACGCCTAAATGAGAGGTCTCTTGGATTTAATTTCACTTTTAAACATATGAAGATAGGGGGCAAAGGCTCAAAAAGGAACTTATTGTCGTCAAGTCTATTGTCGAAAAGAGAGGTTTTATTCGGGATCCTAAGAACAAGGTACCAGTGTCTATGAATGAAAACTAGATGGAGCTATCATGCTAGCAATGCAAGTAGAGACATTAACAATTCCCCTCTTACGATGTTTTATATGAAATTTTTGAAGGTGTTTTTCTGGCAATGGTAAAAAATAAAAAAATACTCCTATCATGTTAAATATTAGTTACACAATTTCTAGTCAGTTCAAGTTGCAGACGGGAAGCATTGCAAAAGGACAACCGATGGTACTAAAGATAGGTACAACGATATGTCCCATTTACCTAAACATGGAAGTTATACTAATGATGTTTTAAGGGTTGCTGGTATGGAATCTCCTGAGGCAATACTATCTTCTGAAAGATCATCAATGCCAAAATATGAGTTGGGCAGAGATATATATGGGGATGATATTGATTTCTTATATGATGGATATACAGAAACTCTAGGGAGTAATCAAATCATACTTCAGCGGTAGAAGATTTAACAAGTGCGGATTCACCTCAAAAGAAGAGACTTCAGAGTTCTAACGGATCTGATGACGAAAGTGAGAAAAATAGGGCTAACATAGGCTAGGAAATGGTGTTGGCCAACTTGGTTTTTGTGAGGGAAGAAGAGATGCAGACTTACGAAGAAATGAAGACGAAGCAAATTGATAGTTACATGGATATCAAGATGGCGAAACTAGAAAGGAATGATCCAAAAAATGATCCCGTCGACATGCCAAACTGCATTAAGGAACTTCAGAATTTTGTACTCAAACTAAATGAACAACACAAGATGATCACCCATCTCAAAGCAGATATGCTAGACCGTTAACATTCATGAAAGTGGAGGTTGATTTTCGTTATGTGATTATCAAAGAAGTCGTGGATCCACATGTCTGGAGGATACCGAAGTAGGAGATATTTTATTTCATCAATTTACATATTCCTTTTATCCACTAGTTATGTCCCATGAATTAGTATCAACTTTCTTTCTATTGTGAATAAAGGTCCCACAATAGCTTTGTTGATTTTGTTTATTCATTCCTACTATACAACATTAATATTTATGTTAATCATCACACTTTCAACGTACCAACAAAATATAGCAAAAATAAATGAATTTACATACTTATGAATCAAAAACAAAAAACAAAAATAAATGAATTTAATGCAGTATTTCTTCTAGTCCGCTTGTGTTGGCCTTGTAGCCTTTCCACATCGCATGAGCTATTTCATCCCCTTTTTGTGCTCCCTAGTGCACGTCGATCATTGAGAGAATGTATATCATTTGTATACTACTTATCTCCACTTGGAACATCAATTATTTTTATTGGATCATTCAACTTGGTCCAACCATTCTTCGTCACCATCACTATTGCAAATAAAATTATGAAGAGCACAACATGCTATCACAATTTCTACATGGGAGTCGATGGGTTGTTGTGAGGCACCTTCAATATGAGAAAACACGTCTTCACTACTCCAATGATACGCTCGACATGATTGCAAAGTTGTGCATGCCTCGGATTGAATAGCTCTCTATTGTTTTATGGACGCTTATGGCATTTTGCTTGCTCCATCAAATGGTACCTTACATTGGAATAATGTGTGATGAAGTTAGGAGTATTCACTTAACCCCCATCAACCAAATAAAACCTTCCTTCAAGGAAATAGAAATTATTTTAATGAGAATCTTGTAGCACTCGAGCATTAGAAGACGAACCTTCCCCATCCGCTACTTACATGGACAATGATTATCAAAATCGTATGGAACCATGACATTTCGTGACAATGTTCCATTTTTGTTATCATATGGATCTTGGCCTTTTGAAGATATGCTAACTGGAATACGTGTCCCATCCATTACTCCAATGCAATCTTAAAAGAAATTAATAAAATGCGAAAATTGTATTTATATCTAAGTATAACATTGAATTGTTACAATGTAAATTATAATACCTTCAAAACGGCATAAATTTTGTATTGCTTGCAACTTTGAAAGGAACATTAAGTGGAGGCAAATGTACTACATTTCCACACAATATCAGAGTGCATTCAACACAATATTGAAGTAGGGATTTATAGTCTCACCACTATGCTGAAATCGCCCTTGAAGTGTGCGATTTGTTGCATTTTTCAAAACGGCATATAGAAATATGCGTACTTATATTTTCCCTGTGGCAAGATTTGTATCTTTTAGGTGTCATTTCTCTCGAAGGCACTAGAGAAAGTTACGAAAAATGTATTTCTCCATCAGAAATTCTCATCTACATCTCAACTCATGACCCGATAGACTTCTCTCATGCACCAATCTCCCGTAAGGATGGATTTATGAATACTGGGTGATTGGCCGAGCTACTGTCACCAGCATACAAAGCTTAGATTATAGCCCATTCGTCATGTGGTCGATGTTTGTGCGTATAAAAATTAACAAACATTCTAAATTAGAATACAACATACCTACAAAAATGTGCATATCACATCTTAGGTATAAACTATTTTCACATGCCCCCTCCCCTCCCCCCCCCCCAAAAAAAGATTGATAATATTCCCTCCGTTCCACAACGTAGTACGTCCACGTTTTTCCAGATCTAAGTTTGATCATGAATTTAACCAACGAGACCGACTGCGGCGGGAGTAAAACCTATACCACATAATTCTTATTTTTGTTATGAATCCAGTGGTATAATTTTTACCCCGCCGTAATCGGTCTTGTTGGTTAAATTCATGATAAAAGTTCAAACTCGAAAATCAAGAACACACTACATTATGGAATGGAGAGAGAGTAGAAGTTATCTGCTAACTTGTCATAGATCACACTCGTAAAGATGGATTTTTTGTGTGAGGATATCTAGATATACAGATGTGTAAGTTGAAGCCTTCAACGTCAGAAACCCATGCACAGGCCATGTGTGAATTCAGGTGGTAGATTACGAGTTTGACCCCAAAAGGTGCTAGATTAGGTGACGTGCATACAAGTGATAAGTAAATCTGCTACAGAGGTGCAAACATGCTGACCTTGTGCATAGCGGCTGCATGCACTCGGCGGCCCTTAGCAAACGCTACTTAGTCCGGCTTGTAGCTCCTTGCCTCCTTTAGTGTAGCTGAGTTAGTTTCAGCTGTAATGTAGTGTTACAATCGGTCAATCGGTAAAAAATGTAGCATAAGAGCATCTCAAGCCGGGCTCCTCATACCCCCTCAAACGTTTCGGCAGGCCGCCCAATCATTGACCGGTCATATAAAATCGATCCAGTCGTTCCTCTTAAATCGATCTCTAACGCACGGGTTAACCGGCACCCCTCACATCCAATCCAAATATGGGGCGGATATGGGGTGGTCCGGGCATACCCGGGCGCGTCCGTCCGACAAGCCCGGCCGACCATCGATCACACGACTGTCCCACCCATCCAACTCATCGCTCCGAAACCCTAGCTCACTTACTTTCCCTCTCGGTCCGTCTTGTCCTCTCCCCGCACCGACTCCGATCGAATTTGGCGCAATGTTGAGCTCCGGCAGTCACTCCGACTCCGTCCTGGATCTGGACTATGAGCTTGCCCTTTGCATCGCCTTGGAGCGGTCCAAGGTGAAGACCGGGGGCAGCTCCAGATCTGCAACCTCACCGCTTCCCCACCGGCGCTAGCCCCCCCGGACCATGCGTAGCTTCAGCAGGCTACCAGCGCAATCCGCGCCGCCCCTACGCTGTCCCTTGCCCCCGGCGGCTGCTGCTGTTGGAAATATGTCCTAGAGGCAATAAACAAAGTGTTTATTATTATATTTCCTTGTCCATGATAATTGTTTATTATCCATGCTATAATTGTATTGATTGGAAACACATTGCATGTGTAGATGAATAGACAACACTTTGTCCCTAGTATGCCTCTAGTGAACTAGCTCTTTGATCAAAGATGGTCAAGGTTTCCTAGCCATTGACATGTGATGTCATTTGATAACGGGATCACATCATTAGGAGAATGATGGGATGGACGAGACCCAAACTGTAAACATAGCATATGATCGTGTAAGTTTATTGCTATAGTTTTCTGCATGTCAAGTATATGTTCCTATGACCATGAGATCATGCAACTCACGGACACCGGAGGAATGCCTTGTGTGTATCAAACGTTGCAACGTAACTGGGTGACTATAAAGGTACTCTAAAGGTATCTTCGAGGGTGTCTGTCGAGTTGGCATGGATCAACACTGGGATTTGTTACTCCGTGTTACGGAGAGGTATCTCAGGGCCCACTCGGTAATACAACATCACAATAAGCCTTGCAAACAATGTGACTAAGTGTTAGTCACGGGATCTTGTATTACGGAACGAGTAAAGAGACTTGCCGGTAACGAGGTTGAACTAGGTATGGAGATACCGACGATCGAATCTCGGGCAAGTAACATACCGAAGAATAAAGGGAACATCATACGAGATTAACTGAATCCTTGACATAGAGGTTTGACCGATAAAGATCTTCGTAGAATATGTAGGAACCAATATGGGCATCCAGGTCCCGCTATTGGTTATTGACCATAGAGGTGTCTCGATCATGTCTACATAGTTCTCGAACCCGCAGGATCTGCACACTTAAGGTTCTGTGACGTTTCGATAGTGTAGAGTTATGCATGGTGGTAACCGAAGGTTGTTCGGAGTCCCGGATGAGATCCTGGACGTCACGAGGAGCTCCGGAATGGTTCGGAGGTAAATATTTATATATAGGAAGTCCTATTTTGGTCACCGAAAAAGTTCCGGGCTCATCGGTAGTGTACCGGGAGTGCCGGGAGGGTACCAGGACCATCGAGAGGTGTATTTGGACCCAAGAGGCTACATGGGCTATGGGAGGATAAATACCAGCCCTTAGTGGGCTTGCCAAAGTCCCACACAAGTCCCATGCGGCTGGGAAGAAATTCCAAAGTGCAAAAGGTGGAAAAAAGGCAAAAATGTGGAAATAAGGAAGGAGCCCTAATCCTACTAGGAGTGGAGGAGGAGGACTCCTCCTCTCCACTTCGGCCGAGCCAAAGAGGGACTGGCCCTTGTGCCAAGCCTCCTCCTCCTCTCCTCCTATATATACTATAGGTTTTCGGGGTTTTGCACAAGATTTTCAGCCACGTGCAACCCTACCCTCTAGTCCGTAGTTTCTCCTCTAGATCGGTTTCAGTTGTGCTTAGGCGAAGCCCTGCTGAGATTACTCCATCACCGTCGCCGCAGCGCTGTCACACTGCCAAAGAACTCGTCTACCTCTCCGCTCCCTCTTGCTGGATCAAGAAGGCGGAGATCATCATCAAGTCGTACGTGTGCTAAACGCGGAGGTGCCATCCGTTCGGTGCTAGATCGGGACGGATCGTGATTGGATCGCGGGACGCTCGGCGATTTGGATCGCAAAGACGTTCGACTACATCAACCGTGTTTCTTAATGCTTCCCACTTAGCGATCTACAAGGGTACGCAGATCCACTCTCCCTCTCGTAGATGCTCATCACTATGGATAGATCTTGCGTGTGCATAGGAAATTTTTATTTCCCATGCAACGTTCCCCAACCGTGGTATCACATCCAGGTTTATGTGTAGATGAGATCTCGAATAGAACACAAAAAGTTTGTAGGCATTGATGCTTAGATTGCTTCCTCCCTTGGTCGTGTTTTGGTTCAGCGGTATTGTGGGATGAAGCGGCCCGGGCCAACCTTACTCGTATGCTTATGAGAGACCGGTTCCATCGACTGACGTGTAACTTTATTGCACAAAGATGACTGGCGGGTGTCTATTTCTCCTACTTTAGTTGGATTGGATTCGACTAAGGTGGTCCTTGAGAAGGTTGAAAAGCAACTTATGTATCACCGTTGTGGTTTATGCGTAGGTAAGAATTGTTCTTGCTAGATACCCGTAGTAGCCACGTAAAACATGCAACAACAATTAGAGGACGTCTAACTTGTTTTTGCAGGGTATGTTGTGATGTGATATGGCCAATTACATGATGAGATATACGTGATGTATGAGATGATCATGTGTTGTATAGAATATCATGACTTGCATGTCGATGAGTACGACAACCGACAGGAGCCATAGGGTTGTCTTTAATTATTGTATGACCTGCATGTCAATCATTAAGCGCTTTGTAATGCTTTGCTTTATCGCTAAACAGTAGCAATAGTAGTAGAAGCATGGTGAGCGCGACAACCCCGATGGTGACACGTTGATGGAGATCAAGATGATGGAGATGATGGTGACGTGCCGGTGATGATGGAGATCATGCCGGTGCTTTCAAGATGGAGATCAAAATCACAAGTTCATGGCCATATCATGTCACTTATGATTTGCATTTGATGTTAATCCTTTTATGCACCTTGTTTTGCTTAGGACGATGGTAGCATTATAAGGTGATCCCTCACTTAAATTTCAAGATGAATTGTGTTCTCCCTGAGTGTGCACTATTGCGTAAGTTTTTCATGTCGAGACACCACGTGATGATCGGGTGTGATAGACTCTACGTTCACATACAACGGGTGCAAGCCAGTGTTGCACATGCAGAACACTCGGGTTAAACTTGACGAGCCTAGCATGTACGAACATGGCCTCGAAACACAAGAGACCGAAAGGTCAAACATGAGTCATATAGTAGATATGATCAACATGATGATGTTCACCATTGAAACCACGTCAACTCACATGATGATCGGACTTGAGTTGGTGAATTTGGATCATGTGACACTCAGATGACCCGAGGGATGTCAATTTGAGTGGGAGCTTTAGTAATTTGATTAACTAAACTCATTATCTTGAACAATAGTCTAAGTAACCTTTGCATATTTATTTTGTAGATCAATGGCTCACGCAGTAGCACCCCTGAATTTTAATGCGTTCCTAGAGAAAGCTAAGTTGAAAGATGATGGAAGTAACTTTGTGGACTAGGCCCGTAATCTGAGGATTATCCTCACGGCTTCCCAGAAATCATATGTCCTTGATGCACCGCTTGGTGACCAACCCGAAGACATGTCATCTGAAGACGTTAAGAACGCTTGGGAGGCACGTTCTGGAGATTACTCAATAGTTTAGTGTGCAATATTGTATGGCTTAGAACCGGGACATCAAAGACGTTTTGAACGTCATGGAGCATATGAGATGTTCTAGGAGTTGAAGTTTATCTTTCAGAAGAATGCCCGGATCGAGAGGTATGAGACCTCCGATAAGTTCTATGCTTGCAAAATGGAGGAGAACGAGTCTATCAATGAACATGTACTCCGAATGTCTAGGTATTCAACTTGTCTGGTGGAGTTGGGAATTGCCCTTCCGCCAGAGGCGATCACTGATAGAGTTCTTCAATCACTGCCACCTAGCTACAAGAGCTTTGTGATGAACTATAACATGCACGGGATGAACAAGTCAGTCGCTGAGCTATTTGCGATGCCGAAAGTCGCTGAGTCTGAAATCCAGAAAGAACATCAAGTGTTGATGGTCAATGAAACCACTAGTTTCAGTAAGAATGGCAACGGCAAGGGTAAGAAGGGTAAATCCAAGAAGGATGGCAAAGCAGTTGCTCCTCCTGTAAAGAAACCCAAGGCCGGACCCAAGCCAGAAACTGAGTGCTTTCATTGCAAGGGAACTGGTCACTAGAAGCGGAACTGCCCCAAGTACCTGGCTGACAAGAAGGCGACCAACAACAAACAAGGTATATATGATATATATGTTATTGATGTGTACCTTACTACCTCTCGTTGTAGTGCCTGGGTACTTGATACTGGTTCGGTTGCTCACATTTGCAACTGAAAGCAGGACCTATGGAATAGATGGAGGCTGGCTAAGGACGAAGTGACGATGCGCGTGGCAAATGGTTCCAAGGTTGATGTGATCGCCGGTGGCATGCTCTCTCTTCGATTACCATCGGGATTAGTGATGAACCTGAATAATTGTTATTTAGTGCCTGCGTTAAGCATGAACATTATCTATGAATCTTGTTTATTGCGAGATGGTTACTCATTTAAATCAGAGGATAACGGTTGTTCTATTTATATGAGTAATATCTTTTATGGTAATGCACCCAATGTGAGGGGTTTATTCATATTAAATCTTGATAGTGATGATACACATGTTCATAACATTGATGCCAAAAGATGTAGAGTTGATAATGATAGTACCACTTTCTTGTGGCAATGCCGTTTGGGTCATATTGGTGTAAAACGCATGAGGAAGCTCCATGTTGATGGACTTTTGGAGTCACTTGATTTTGAATCACTTGACACATGTGAACCATGCATCATGGGCAAGATGACTAAAACGTCGTTCTCTAGAACAATGGAACGGGCAAGTGACTTGTTTGAAATCATACATACTGATGTGTGCGGTCCAATGAATGTTGAAGCGCGCGATGGATATCGTTATTTTCTCACCTTCACTGATGACTTGAGTAAATATGGGTATATTTACTTAATGAAACATAAGTCCGAAACATTTGAAAAGTTCAAGCAATTTTAGAGTGAAGTTGAGAATCATCGTAACAAGAAGATCAAATTCCTATGATCTGATCGAGGAGGTGAATATCTGAGTTATGAGTTTTGCAGTCACTTAAGACAATGTGGAATTGTTTCACGGTTGACACCGCCCAGAACACCACAACGTAATGGTGTGTCCGAACGTCGTAATCGAACCTTTTTAGTTATGGTGCGTTCTATGATGTCTCTTGCCGATTTGCCACTATCGTTTTGGGGTTATGCATTAGAGACAGCTGCATTCACTTTAAATAGGGCACCATCAAAATCCGTTGAGACGACGCCATATGAACTGTGGTTTGGCAAGAGGCAAAAGTTGTCATTTCTTAAAGTTTGGGGATGTGATGCTTATGGCAAAAAGCTTTAGCCTGAAAAGCTGGAACCCAAAGCGGAGAAATGCATCTTCATAGGATACCCGAAAGAGACAGTTGGGTATACCTTCTATCTCAGATCCGAAGGCAAAGTGTTTGTCGCAAAGAACGGAACATTTCTTGAGAAAGAGTTTCTCTCGAAAGAATTGAGTGGGAGGAAAATAGAGCTTGATGAGGTTATTGAACCTTTGCTTCAACATGAGAGTAGCGCAGCGCAGAAAGATGTTTCTCTGAAGCCTACAACTGTTGAAAGGAAGTTAATGGTGATGATCATGAAGCTTCGGATCAAGTCACTGTTGAACCTCGTAGGTCGACAAGGGCGCGTACTGCTCCTGAGTGGTACGACAACCCTGTCTTGGAGGTCATGTTGTTGGATAAAAATAAACCTACAAGCTATGGAGGAGCGATGATGGGTCCGGATTCTGAGAAATAGTTAGAGGCCATGAAATCCGAGATGGGATCCATGTATGAAAACAAAGTATGGACTTTGGAAGTATTACCTGAAGGGCGAAAGGCCATTCAGAACAAATGGATCTTTAATAAGAAGGCGGACGGGGACGGTAATATCACCGTCTATAAAGCTCGACTTGTGGCAAAGTGTTTTTCACAAGTTCAAGGAGTTGACTACCATGAGACCTTCTCACCCGTAGCGATGCTTAAGTCCGTTAGAATCATATTAGCAATAGATGCATATTTCGACTATGAAATTTGGCCGATGGATGTCAAAACAGCATTCCTCAACGGTTTCCTTGAGGAAGAGTTGTATATGATGCAACCAGAAGGTTTTGTCAATCTAGAGAATGCTGACAAAGTTTGCAAACTCCAGAGATCCATTTATGGATTGGTGCAAGCATCTCCGAGTTGTAATAATCACTTAGATGAGGTGATCAAAGCGTTTGGGTTTATACAAGTTTACGGAGAAGCTTGTATTTGCAAGAAAGTGAGTGGGAGCTCTAGAGCGTTTCTAATATTATATGTAGATGCCATATTGCTGACTGGAAACAATATAGAAATGCTAGAAAGCGTGAAGGAATATTTGAACAAGAGTTTTTCAATGAAGGACCTAGGAGAAGTTGCTTTCATATTAGGCATTAAGATCTATAGAGATAGATCGAGACGCTTAATAGCACTTTCACAGAGCACATACCTTGATAAAGTTTTAAAGAAGTTCAAAATGGATCAGTCCTAGAAGGGGTTCTTGCCTGTGTTACAAGGTGTGAAGTTGAGTAAGACTCAATGCCCAGTGACTGCAGAAGATAGAGAGGAGATGAGTGTCACCCCCTATGCTTCAGCCATAGGCTCTATCATGTATGCAATGCTGTGCACAAGACCCGATGTCAGCCTTGCCATAAGTATGTCCGAAACGTTTCAAAGTGATCCTGGAATGGAGCACTGGACGGCAGTCAAGAATATCATTAAGTACCTGAAAAGGACTAAGGAAATGTTTCTCGTTTATGGAGGTGATGAAGATCTCGTCGTAAAGGGTTACATCGATGCAAGCTTTGACATTGATCCAGATGACTCTAAGTCACAAACTGGATACGTATTTATTCTCAACGGGGGAGCGCTAAGCTGGTGTAGTTCCAAGCAAAGCGTGGTAGCCGATTCTACATGCGAGGCGAAGTACATCGCAGCCTCGGAGGCAGCGGAGGAAGGTGTCTGGATGAAGCAGTTCATGACAGATCTTGGAGTCGTGCCCACTGCATTGAATCCAATGACTCTGTTCTGTGACAACACTCGTGCCAATGCTCTGGCTAAGGAACCAAGGTTTCACAAGAGGACCAGACACATAAAGCGATGCTTCAATTCCATCCGTGATTACATCGAGGAGAAGGACATAAATATTTGCAAAGTGCACATAGATCTGAATGTTGTAGACCCGTGGACTAAACCTCTTCCAATGGCTAAACATGATCAACACCATAACTGCATGGGTGTTCGATTCATTACAATGTAAATCACATAGTGATGTGAACTAGATTATTGAATCTAGTGCAAGTGGGAGACTCTTGGGAATATGCCATAGAGGCAATAAATAAAGTGTTTATTATTATATTTCCTTGTTTATGATAATCGTTTATTATCCATGCTATAATTGTATTGATTGGAAACACATTGCATGTGTGGACATATAGACAAACATTGTGTCTCTAGTATGCCTCTAGGAGGCTAGCTCATTGATCAAAGATGGTCAAGGTTTCCTAGCCATTTACATGTGATGTCATTTGATAATGGGATCACATCATTAGGAGAATGATGGGATGGACGAGACCCAAACTGTAAACGTAGCATATGATCGAGTCAGTTTATTGCTACGGTTTTCTGCATGTCAAGTATATGTTCCTATGACCATAAGATCATGCAACTCACGGACACCGGAGGAATGCCTTGTGTGTATCAAACGTCGCAACGTAACTAGGTGACTGTAAAGATACTCTACAGGTATGTCCGAGGGTGTCTATTGAGTTGGCATGGATCAACACTGGGATTTGTTACTCCGTCTGATGGAGAGGTATCTCAGGGCCCACTCGGTAATACAACATCACAATAAGCCTTGCAAGCAATGTGACTAAGTATTAGTCACGGGATCTTGTATTACGGAACGAGTAAAGAGACTTACCGGTAACGAGGTTGAACTTGGTATGGAGATACCGATGATCGAATCTCGAGCAAGTAACATACCGAAGAACAAAGGGAACATCATACGGGATTAACTGAATCCTTGACATAGAGGTTCGACCGATAAAGATCTTCGTAGAATATTTTGGAACCAATATGGGCATCCAGGTCCCGCTATTGGTTATTGACCGTAGAGGTGTCTCGGTCATGTCTACATAGTTCTCGAACCCACAGGGTCTGCACACCTAAAGTTCAGTGATGTTTCAGTAGTGTAGAGTTATGCATGGTGGTAACCGAAGGTTGTTTGGAGTCCCGGATGAGATCCCGGACGTCACGAGGAGCTCTGGAATGGTCCATAGGTAAAGATTGATATAGAGGAAGTCCTGTTTTGGTCACCGGAGAAGTTCCGGGCTCATCGGTAGTGTACCAGGAGTGCCGAGAGGGTACCGGGTGACCATCGGGAGGTGTATTTTGACCCAAGAGGCTACATGGGCCGTGGGAGGATAAATATCAGCCCTTAGTGGGCTGGCCAAAGTCCCACACAAGGCCCATGCGACTGGGAAGAAATTCCAAAGTGGAAAAGGTGAAAAAAGGCAAAAAAGTGAAAATAAGGAAGGAGTCCTAATCCTAGTAGGAGTGGAGGAGGAGGACTCCTCCTCTCCACTTCGGCCGAACCAAAGAGGGGCTGGCCCTAGCGCCAAGCTTCCTCCGCCTCTCCTCCTATATATAATAGAGGTTTTACGGTTTTTGCACAAGATTTTCAGCCACGTGCAACCCTACCCTCTAGTCCGTAGTTTCTCCTCTAGATTGGTTTCAGCTGTGCTTAGGCGAAGCCCTGCTGAGATTACTCTACCACCATCGCCGCAACACCGTCACGCTGCCGGAGAACTCGTCTACCTCTCCGCTCCCTCTTGCTGGATAAAGAAGGCGGAGATCATCATCAAACCGTACGTGTGCTGAATGCGGAGGTGCCGTCCGTTCGGTGCTAGATTGGGACGGGTCGTGATTGGATCGCGAAGACGTTCGACTACATCAACCGCGTTTCTTAACGCTTCTCGCTTAGCGATCTACAAGGGTACGTAGATTCACTCTCCCTCTCGTAGATGCTCATCACCATGTATAGATCTTGCGTGTGCATAGGAATTTTTTTAGTGTTCCATGCAACGTTCCCCAACAGCTGCTCCCCCACGTGGGCAGCGATGGGTGTTTGTGCCCGTCACGTCTTCTTGGACGCACATGACGGAATCAGAGGCATGCGCCACCCGCCCCGAGCGGTAACGACAAATGGAGAGGAGGGAGGTGGAGCAGTCCATGCGCCGCCGCCGTGTAATGAAAGCGGAGCCCGACGAGCAAGCGCGGCACCTCGAATGGGTCTACCGCTGGTCGCTTACGACCGCAGAGACGGACGCGTGACGGCTCCACTGAAAGAACACCAAGGCGCTCCGGATTGCCATTAAGCAGTCCAAGGGCGAGGCGGCGGAGGCAACACGGAGACGGCTCGGCTCGTGAAGCTCAAGCGGCAGTAGGACAGGGAGGTCCGACGGCTAAAAGGGCTCGTCGTCCTCTCGAACGACGACGATGATGACCAGGGATCCTCATCGGATGACTCAGACGATTCCCCACCAGCCCCGACTCCTACAGCTGCGCTGGCAACCGGAAGGGCAAAGGGTCGGCGAGTAAGTGGTGAATGTCCATCGTCTCCGTCTTCAATTGCAAGTTTTTAGTAATCTAGATTAAATTTGTCCGTCATTTATGTGAATTATGTGAACTTTGGCGATCTTTTGGACATCCGGCGGTGATCTTTTGGTGATCGAAATATGCATTCCTCTGTCCGATTCTACGTTTGTGTGTTGATCTACGTTCTTTTTATGTATGTTGCATGCTAGTATGGATATGAGGAACCGAATCTGAAATACCCGGATATGAACGACATGATTTGAGGAGTTCCCGGTCAGTACACGTGGACGCGTCCGGGTGTGTCCGCGAACGTTTGAGAGCCCAGATTTGTAGGTCGTGGTTGTAGATGCTCTAACAACACTAACAAAACACCTAGGTAGTTCTATAAACAGAGAAAACCCATGGTTTTTTTAAATGTAGTATTTCTTGCCCACATTTCAGAATATTACGGTTTTCATTTACCGTGGTTCTCTAAAATACTTGTCGACAAACTAAGCCCAAGTGTTCAATTCTTCATTTTGTCCACAAAACATGCCACATGTGCCATGCATCACCACGGGACCGGACATATAGATGTATGCCGAGAAAATGTTTTTGTGGAACGACGAGAATGTTAGTGTCTATGAGTTGGGTTGTATGTGACATCCCAAATTAATAGGAATGATAGACTATTCATATTAACAAGGTTTTATTTCTTTTCATATTTGAAGCACAATAAAATTCAAAGGAATACAAATCAAATTGACAAAAAAAATGTTGTTTCGTATGGAGGTACGTATCGGAAATTGTTTTTGGAGGCCGAGCTCCATGAAGGCCTCCAAATGCAAAATTTAAAATTCATGGAAATTCATATTTTTATATTTTAAAAAATTCTAAAAAATACAGAGATATGTGTGGGTGTAACACACATGAGTGTAAATTTCAGAAAAAATACGTTGAAATAAGGCCTGTACAAAAAAGACAAATCTGAGGCTTTTTAACTCATGATACTATTCATCATCTCAGACCATGAATTTGTCTTTTTTGTGCAGATCATATTTCAAGGTATTTTATCCTAAAAATTTACACACATACACATAACATCCTTCTTTACTTGCATAATTTTTTTCAAATTTTTTTAAAACTAAAAAGTTTAAAATTTGAATTTTTCAAAAATACAGAGCTCCATGAAGCTCGTCCTCCAAACGTCCATTCTCAGTACGTATATGCTACTTAACCCAGATTGGTATCTAACGGAGTGTGTATATACTCATAAAAATACTTACAGTGATCAACAGTCCGACAGACTTTGACGCAATGATACCACATCAGCGTAGGATATGGCAGGAGGGAGCGCCGGAGCGGCTAGCGCTACTAGCCGTATCCCACTCTGATCTCCTTGGGTCTCTGGATGATGGCGTGAGACGGGGGCTGAGCCGAAGGTGCCGGCGCCCTATCATAGCCGCGGGCTATCTCAATCTATGGATCCGGTTTTCCGATCAGGCGTATCTACTTTTTTTTCCAAGGAAATCAGGCGTATCTACTGGTCGGCAAACCCTATGCGAGCCCTGCATGGTGGCTTCGCTGAGAGCAAGCCACCTTTCAGTTGGGCTGGCCCATGTTTGTTTCGGCTTCGTTGATACATCCCGGTTGTAGGAAAAGGTTTCTGATTTCTCTCAAAAAAAAGGAAAAGGTTCCTGAGTGGTTTCTCGAACCCTCTAGAAGGTTCCTCGACCAGGGGTTTTTCTGTTGGTTTTATTGTTTTTTATTTTTCTGATATTTTTGAAAGTCCACATAAAATTTAAAAAATATTCCCCTTTTCAAATCTGTTCATATTTTCAAAGTATGAAATTTCAGTATACATTAAAAAAATAGTTCATCGTATATTAAAAAACATTTTTCTTGTATATTAAAAATATGTGTGCCATATAATTCAAAATGTTCATCGTATATTAAGAAATATTCAATGTCTATAACAAAAAAGTTATTTATTTATTCCCTATAGATGTTCGGATATCGGTCACTGTTACCGGTAAGTCAATAACAATACCACTACCCTTGCCCTTGATAGACGAAATGGAAGAATGACAGTTGCAATTAACCGTAACCATTCTTAGACAACAACATCCTTCCTTGTGAAGACCCGGACAGGAATTCTATCCAATTCCCTGTGTATTGCTAAAGATAGCCCTTCACATGTTGGAAATATGCCCTAGAGGCAATAATAAATTGGTTATTATCATATTTTCCTATTCATGATAAGGGTCTATTATCCATGCTAGAACAGTATCGAGCGGAAACTTAAATACATGTGTGGATACATAAAAAAACCGTGTCCCTAATGAGCCTCTACTAGACTAGCTCGTTGATCAAAGATGGTTAAGGTTTCCTAACCATAGACATGAGGTGTCATTTGATAACGGGGTCATATAATTAGGAGGAGGATGTGATGGACAAAACCTAATTGTAAGCTTAGCATATGATCGCATTACCTACGTTTATTGCTGCTACTTTCTTCATGCTTCAACCGATAAAGACGTTCGTGGTATATGTAGGAACCAATATGGGCATCCAGGTCCTACTATTGGTTATTGACTAGAGAGGTGTCTCGGTCATGTCTACATGATTCTTGAACCCGTAGAGTCCGCACGCTTAACGTTCGATGACGCTGGAGTAGTATTAGGATATGCACGTTGGCGACCAAATGTTATTTGGAGTCCCGGATTGTTGGGGAACGTTGCATGGGAAACAAAAATTTTCCTACGCTTCACCAAGATCAATCTAGGAGATTAGCATCTATGAGAGGAGAGATTGGATCTACGTACCCTTGTAGATCGCTAAGCGGAAGCATTAAAGAACGCGGTTGATGTAGTGGTACATCTCCGCGATCCAAATCGCAAGCCATCCCACGAACTCCCGATCAAGTACCGAACAGACGACACCTTCGCGTTCAGAACACGTGCAACTCGGTGAAGATCTCCGCCTTCTTGATCCAACAAGAGGGAGCGGAGAGGTAGACGAGTTCTCTAGCAGCGCGACAGCATTGCGGTGATGGTGGTGGAGCAATTCCAGTAGGGCTTTGCCTAAGCACTGGTGAAAACCGACCTAGAGGAGAAAACGAACTAGAGGAAGAAGAGGGCAGCACTTGGCAGAATTAGGGTTAGGGCTTCCCTCAAAATCCTCGAGCATATATAGGAGGGAGGGGAGAGGAGGCAGCCCTAGTCTCTCCTCCAAGGAGAGGTTCGGCCGAACCAAAGAGGGAGAGTCCACCTCCCACAAGGGAGGTGAATACCAAGTGGGACTCTCTCCCAAACTTGGAATCTACTCTATCTCTTCCTTCCCTGCGCATAGGCCTCTTGGGCTGGCTTTCCCAGCCCACCAGGGGATGGTGCGCCACCTCTAAGGCCATTTGGCCCTTTGGGGTAAGTGGGCCCCACTTGGTGGTCCCCGGAAACCATTTGTCACTCCTGGTACACTGCCGGAAATGCCCGAAACTTTTCCGGAGTTCAAACACCACTTTCCTATATATCAATCTTTACCTCCGGACCATTTCAGAGCTCCTCATGACGTTCGGGATCTCACCCGGGACTCTGAACAACCTTCGGTCACCACCATACATAACTCTATACTACCGAAACGTCACCGAACCTTAAGTGTGCAGACCCTGCGGGTTCGAGAACTATGTAGACATGACCGAGACACCTCTACGGTCAATAACCAATAGCGGTACCTGGATGCCCATATTGATTCCTACATATTCTACGAAGATCTTTATCGATCGAACCTCTATGTCAAGGATTCAGTTAATCCCATATGATGTTCCCTTTGTTCATCGGTATGTTACTTGCCCGAGATTCGATCGTCGGTATCTCCATACCTAGTTCAACCTCATTACCGGCAAGTCTCTTTACTCGTTCCGTAATACAAGATCCTGTGGCTAACACTTAGTCACATTGCTTGCAAGGCTTGTTGTGATGTTGTATTACCGAGTGGGCCCTGAGATACCTCTGCGTCACACGGAGTAACAAATCCCAGTGTTGATCCATGCCAACATAGCAGACACCCTCGGAGATACCTGTAGAGCACCTTTATAGTCACCCAGTTACGTTGCGACGTTTGATACACACAAGACACTCCTCTGGTGTCCGTGAGTTGCATGATCTCATGGTCATAGGAACATATACTTGACATGCAGAAAACTGTAGCAATAAACTAATACGATCATATGCTACGTTTACAGTTTGGGTCTTGTCCATCTCATCATTCTCCTAATGATGTGATCCCGTTATCAAATGGCATCTCATGTCAATGGCTAGGAAACCTTGACCAGCTTTGATCAACGAGCTAGTCTACTAGAGGCACACTAGGGACAAAGTGTTGTCTATATATCCACACATGCAATGTGTTTCCAATCAATACAATTATAGCATGGATAATAAACGTTTATCATGAACAAGGAAATATAATAATAAACACTTTATTTATTGCCTCTAGGGCGTGAATCGAGACTAGGATTTGTCACTTCGTATGAGAGAGAGGTATCTTGGTAATACAACATCACAAGAAGTTTGCAATCAATGTGGATAATGAGTTAGTCATAGGATCTTGTATTACAAAACAAGTAAAAGAGACTTGTGGTAGCAAGATTGAACTAGGTATGGAGATACCGAAGATCAAATCTCGGGCAAGTAACATATCGATGGACAAAGGGAACATCATACATGATTGACTAAATCCTTGACATCGTGCTTCAACCGATAAAGATGTTCGTGGTATATGTAGGAACCAATATGGGCATCCAGGTCCTGCTATTGGTTATTGGCTGGAGAGGTGTCCCGGTCATGTCTACATGATTCTCGAACCCGTAGGGTCCGCACGCTTAACGTTCGATAACGCTAGAGTAGTATTAGGATATTTACATTGGTGACCAAATGTTATTCAGAGTCCCGGATGAGATCCCGTATGTCACGAGGAGCTCCGGAATGGTCTGGAGGTAAAGATTTTTGGGAAGTCATATTTTGGCTACCAAAAAGTTTTGGGTTTTGCTGGCATTGTACGAGGAAGCTTCCGGAAGGTTCTGGAGGATTATGTAGGGGTCTGGAAGTCCAAGGAGGGTTCCACCATGCCCCTTAGGCTAGCATGGGATATAGGGCGTGCCCTAGATTTATCGGTTCAGCCCCCAAGGGCCCATGCGGCTAGGGGTAGAAACCTTGAAGGGCAAGGCACCTTAGAGGTGCCCTAGGGAGGGAGGACTCCTCCCTCCTGGGCACTGCCCCTCCCTTGAAGGAGGGGTCAAGGTTGTGCCCCCTCCCCCTTGCCTCCTATAAATAGTGCAGGGGAGGGGAGGGGCGGACTGAATACAACAAGTCCTCTCCCTTGAGGCAGCCCTTTCCCTCTCGTCTCTCTTGTGTAGTTCCGTAGGTGCTTGGCAAAGCCCTGCTGTCATTGCTCCACGACCATCTCCTCCACATTATCGTGCTGGTCAAGTTCCGATCTTCTTATCCGCCCTCGCTTGCTGGATCAAGGAGGCAGAGACGTCATCGAGCCACATGTGTGCTAACCGCGGAGGTGTTGTCTGTTCGTCGCTAGATCGGATTGGATCGTGAAGAGTACGCGTCAACCGTGTTATATACGCTTATGCTTAATGGTCTACATGGGTACGTAGCACACTCTCCCTATCATTGCTATGCATCTACATAGATAGATCTTGGGTTTTCGTAGGCAAATTTTCTTTTCCATGCTTCGTTCCCCAACAGTGGGATCATGAGCTAGGTCTATGCGTAGATGATATGCATGAGTAGAACACCAAGAAGTTGTGGGTGTTGATGCTTAGTTTGCTTACCTATATTTTTTATTTTGGGTTCAATGGTATTGTGGGCTGAAGCGGCCCCGACCAACCTTACTTGTCCTTGCACAAGAGACCGGTTCCACTGACAAACATGTAAGTTGTATTGCATAAGGTGGCTGACGGGTGTCTGTCTCTCCTATTTTAGTTGACCTTGATTTGACATTAGTGGTCCTTGTAGAAGGTTAAAAGGTAACTTGAATGCCATTATTGTGGCTTTGTGTAGCTAAGAACGGTTCTTGCTAGTTGTTGATACGTCCATTTTGCATCATGCTTTTATATTGATATTTATTGCATTATGGGCTGTTATTACACATTTTGGTACAATACTTATGCCTTTTCTCTCTTATTTTAAAAGGTTTACATGAAGAGGGAGAATGCCGGCAGCTGGAATTCTGGACTAGAAAAGGAGCAAATCTGAGATACCTATTCTGCACAATTCCAAAAGACCTGAAAATCTACGGAGAATTATTTTGGAATATATAAAAATATTGGGTGAAAAAAATACATCAGGGGGACCACCAGGCAGTCACAAGCTAGGGGGCGCGTCCTACCCCCAGGGGGCGCCCCTGTGGCTTGTGGCCCACCTGCCAGCCCTCCAGTGCCCATCTTCTGCTATATGGAGGGTTTTGACCTGAAAAAAATCATAATAGAGCTTTCGGGGCGAAGCGCCGCCGTCTCAAGGCAGAACTTGGGCAGAACTAATCTAGGGCTCCGACGGAGCTATTTTGCCGGGTAAACTTCCCTCCGGGAAGGGGAAATTGAAGCCATCGTCATCACCAACGATCCTCTCATCGAGAGGGGGTCAATCTCCATCAACATATTCACCAGCACCATCTCCTCTCCAAACCCTAGTTCATCTCTTGTATCCGATCTTTGTCTCAAAACCTCAAATTGGTACCTGTGGGTTGCTAGTAGTGTTCATTACTCCTTATAGTTGATGCTAGTTGGTTTACTTGGTGGAAGATCATATGTTCAGATCCTTGATCATCATTAATACTCCTCTGATTATGAACATGAATATGCTTTGTGAGTAGTTACGTTTGTTCCTGAGGACATGGGATAAGTCCTGTTAGAAGTAATCATGTGAATTTGGTATTCGTTCGATATTTTGATGAGATGTATGTTGTCTCTCCTCTAGTGGTGTTATGTGAACGTCGACTACATGACACTACACCATTGTTTGGGCCTATAGGAAGGCATTGGGAAGTAATAAGTAGATGATGGGTTGCTAGAGTGACAGAAGCTTAAACCCTAGTTTATGCGTTTCTTCGTAAGGGGCTGATTTGGATCCACATGTTTCATGCTATGGTTAGATTTATGTTAATTCTTATTTCGTAGTTGCAGATGCTTGCGAGAGGAGTTAATCATAAGTGGGAGGTTTTTCCATGTAAGGGCAGCACCCAAGCACCGGTCCACCCACATGTCAAATTATCAAAGTAACGAACGCGAATCATATGAGCATGATGAAAACTAGCTTGACAAAAATTCCCATGTGTCCTCGGGAGCGCTTTGCTTTATATAAGAGTTTGTCCAGGCTTATCCTTTGCTATGAAAAGGATTGGGCCACTTTGTTGCACTTTTGTTACACTTGCTACTTGCTACCCGCTACGAATTATCTTATCACAAAACTATCTGTTACCGATAATTTCAGTGCTTGCAGAGAATACCTTACTGAGAACCGCTTGTCATTTCCTTCTGCTCCTCGTTGGGTTCGACACTCTTACTTATCAAAAGGACTACGATATATCCCCTATACTTGTGGGTCATCAAGACTATTTTCTGGCACCGTTGCCGGGGAGTGAAGCGCCTTTGGTAAGTGGAATCTGGTAAGGAAAAATTTATACAATCTGCTGAAATTTACTGTCACTTGTTACTATGGAAGGTAATCCTTTGAGGGGCTTGTTCGGGGTATCTTCACCTCAACTGGAAAGACAAAGAGTTGTCCCTCAACCTACTGAACCTACTGAAAATATTTATTGCGAAATTCCTTCGGGTATGATAGAGAAACTATTGGCTAATCCTTATGTAGGAGATGGAACACTACATCCTGATTTGCATCTAATCTATGTGGATGAAGTGTGTGGATTATTTAAGCTTGTAGGTCTGCCCGAGGATCACATTAAGAAGAAGGTATTTCCTTTATCTTTGAAGGAGAAGTCATTTACATGGTATAGGACATGCGATGATATTGGATCGTGGAGCTACAACCGATTGAAAATCGAATTTCATCAGAAGTTCTATCCTATGCATCTAGTTCATCGTGATAGGAATTATATTTATAATTTTTGGCCAAGTGAAGGAGAAAGAATCGCTCAAGCTTGGGGGAGGCTTAAGTCAATGTTATATTCAGGCCCCAATCATGAGCCCTCGAGAGAAATTATTATTCAGAATTTTTTTGCTCGGCTTTCTCGTAATGATCAATCCATGCTCGATACTTCTTGTGCTGGTTCCTATATGAAGAAGGATATTGGCTTCAAATGGGATTTATTGGAAAGAATTAAACGCAACTTAGAAGATTGGGAACTCGACGAAGGTAAGGAGTCATGTATGAACCTCAATTTTGATTGTGTTAAATCCTTTGTGGACACCGATGCTTTTCGTGAATTTAGCACCAAATATGGACTTGACTCTGAGATAGTAGCTTCTTTCCATGAATCTTTTTCTGCTCATGTTGATCTCCCTAAGGAGAAGTGGTTTAGATATCATCCTCCCATTGAAGTAAAAGTAGTTGAACCTGTTAAAGTTGAAGAGGAAACTATTACTTATAATGTTGATCATGTTATTCCTGTTGCTTATATTGAGAAACAACCTTTCCCCGTTAGAATAAGGGAACATGTTAAAGCTTACACCTACACCCTCTGAACAAATTAAAGTTGAACCTAGTATTTCTATGGTTAAATATCTCTTGGTTGATAATATTGATGGGCATGTTATTCATTTTTGCAATCAAGCTGCTAGAATTGCCAGGCCTGATACTAAGAGTAAACATAGACGAGTTGTTGGCGTGCCTGTTGTTTCTGTTAAAATAGGAGATCATTGTTATCATGGCTTGTGTGATATGGGTGCTAGCGTGAGTGCAATTACATTTTCCTTATACGAAGAAATTATGCATGATATTGCACCAGTTGAACTAGAGGAAATTGATGTTACTATTAGCTTGCCAATAGAGATACTATTGCACCAATTGGGATTGTTAGAGATGTTGAAGTCTTGTGTGGGAAAATAAAGTATCCTACTGATTTTCTTGTTCTTGGTTCCCCACAAGATGATTTTTGTCCCATTATATTTGGCAGACCCTTCTTGAATACTGTTAAAGCTAGGACTGATTGTGAGAAAGAAACAGTTACTGTGAGTTTTGGGGATGTGTCTCATGAGTTCAGTTTGTCTAAATTTTGTAGACAATCCCATGACAAAGAATTGCCTAGTAGAGATGAAATTATTGGTCTTTATTCTATTGATGTGCCTCAAACTGGTCCTTTCGAACAATATTTGCTAGACCATGAAAATGATATGCATATGAATGAGAGCAATGAAATAGACAAAATTTTCTTTGATCAGCAGCCTATTTTGAAACAAAATCTACCGATTGAAATACTTGGGGATCCTCCTCCACCCAAGGGTGATCCCGTGTTTGAGCTTAAACAATTACCCAATACTTTGAAATATGCTTATCTTGATGAAAAGAAGATATATCCTGTTATTATTAGTGCTAATCTTTCAGAGCATGAAGAAAAGAGATTATTGAAAACTCCGAGGAAGCACCGTGCTGCTATTGGATATACTCTTGATGATCTTAAGGGCATTAGTCCCACTTTATGTCAGCATAAAATTAATATGGAGCCTCATGCCAAACCAGTTGTTGATCACCAATGACGGTTGAGTCCTAAGACGAAAGAGGTGGTAAGAAAAGATATACTAAAGCTTCTGGAGGCACGTATAATTTATCCTGTTGCTGATAGTAGATAGGTTAGTCTCGTTCATTGTGTCCCTAAGAAAGGAGGTATCACCGTTGTTCCTAATGATAAAAATGAATTGATCCCGCAAAGAATTGTTACATGTTATAGAATGGTAATTGATTTAAGGAAAATAAATAAAGCTACTAAGAAAGATCATTACCCTCTACCTTTTATTGATCAAATGCTAGAAATATTATCCAAACATACACATTTTTTCTTTCTAGATGGTTACTCTGGTTTCTCTCAAATACCCGTGTCAAAAGAGGATCAAGAAAAAACCACTTTTACTTGCCTTTCGGTACCTTTGCTTATAGACGTATGCCTTTTAGTTTATGTAATGCACCTGCTACCTTTCAAATATGTATGATGGCTATATTCTCTGACTTTTGTGAAAGGATTCTTGAGGTTTTCATGGATGATTTTTCCATTTAGGAAACTTTCTTTGATGATTGCTTGAGAAACCTTGACCGAGTTTTGCAGAGATGCGAAGAAACTAATCTTGTCTTGAATTGGGAGAATTGCCACTTTATGTTCAATGAAGACATTGTCTTGGGGCACAAAATCTCCAAAATAGGTATTGAAGTTGATAAAGCTAAAGTTGATGCTATTGGAAAAATGCCGTGTCCTACGGATATCAGAGGTATAAGAAGCTTCCCTGGTCATGCTGGTTTATATAGGAGGTTTATTAAAGATTTCTCTAAGATTTCTAGTTTTCTCACTAATCTTTTACAAAAAGATGTTCCATTCGTTTTTGATGATGATTGTGTAGAAGCATTTGAAAGCCTAAAGAATGCTTTGATTTCTGCACCTATTGTTCAACCACCTAATTGGAACCTACCCTTTGAAATTATGTGTGATGCTAGTGATTATGCTGTCGGTGCTATTCTAGGACAAAGAGTTGATAAGAAATTAATTTTTATCCATTATGCTAGTAAAACTCTAGACAGTGCTCAAAGAAACTATGCTACTACTGAAAAGGAATTTTTAGTAGTCGTGTTTGCTTGTGATAATTTTAGACCTTATATTGTTGATTCCAAAGTAACCGATCATGCTGCTATTAAGTACCTTATGGAAAATAAAGATGCTAAACCTAGACTTATTAGATGGGTTCTTTTGCTACAAGAATTTGATCTGCATATTATCGATAGAAAGGGTGCTGATAACCCCATAGCAGATAACTTGTCTAGGTTTGAAAATGTTCTTGATGACCCACTACCTATTGATGATAGCTTTCCCGATGAACAATTAGCTGTTTTAAAGGCTTCGCGTAATGCTCCATGGTATGCTGAATATGCTAATTACATTGTTGCTAAATTTATACCGCCTAGTTTCACATACCAACCAAAGAAAAAGTTCTTCTATGATTTAAGACATTACTTTTGGGATGATCCACACCTTTATAAATAAGGAGTAGATGGTATCATTAGATGCTGTGTACCTGAGCATGAATAGGAACAAATCCTACGCAAATGTCACTCCGAGGCCTACGGAGGACACCACGTCGGAGATAGAACTGCACACAAGGTACTACAATATGGTTTTTATTGGCCAACTCTCTTCAAGGATGCTCGTAAGTTTGTCTTGTCTTTTGATGAATGTCGAAGAATTGGTAATATTAGTAGATATCAGGAAATTCCTATGAATTACTCTCTTGTTATTGAACCATTTGATGTTTGGGGTTTTGATTATATGGGACCTTTTCCACAATCTAATGGGTATACTCATATTCTAGTTGCTGTTGATTATGCTACTAAGTGAGTAGAAGCTATTCCAACTAGTAGCGCTGATCATAACACTTATATTAAAATGCTTAAATAAGTTATTTTCCCTAGATTTGGAGTCCCTAGATATTTAATGATTGATGGTGGTTCACACTTTATCCATGGTGCTTTCCGTAAATTGCTTGCTAAGTATGATGTTAATCATAGAAGTGCATCTCCTTATCACCCTCAGTCTAGTAGTCAAGTAGAATTGAGCAATAGGGAAAT
The DNA here is from genome assembly GCA_022496015.1 of Hordeum marinum. Classification (NCBI taxonomy): domain Eukaryota; kingdom Viridiplantae; phylum Streptophyta; class Magnoliopsida; order Poales; family Poaceae; genus Hordeum; species Hordeum marinum. Next base: position 156,202,672 of record CM039677.1, read on the forward strand.
TAAACTGATTTTGCAAAAGACTCTTAATAGATCTACGAATAATTGGTCTAAGAAACTTGATGATGCTTTGTGGGCTTATAGAACTGCTTACAAGAACCCTATGGGTATGTCTCCGTATAAAATGGTTTATGGTAAAGCATGTCACTTACCTCTTGAGCTAGAACATAAATCTTATTGGGTAATTAAAGAGCTCAATTATGATTTCAAACTTGCTGGTGAGAAGAGGTTATTCGACATTAGCTCACTTGATGAATGGAGAAAACATGCCTATGAGAATGCCAAGTTGTTTAAAGAAAAGGTTAAGAGATGGCATGATAGAATGATACAAAAGCGTGAATGTAATGTAGGTGATCATGTATTGCTATACAATTCTAGTTTAAGATTTTTTGCAGGAAAACTTCTCTCTAAATGGGAAGGGCCTTACATAATCAAGGAAGTATATCGTTCCAGTGCCATCAAGATCAACAACACCGAAGGCACAAACCCAAAGGTGGTAAACGGGCAAAGAACCAAACATTATACCTCAGGTACTCCCATAAATGTTGAGACCAATATTGTTAATATCATAACTCCGAGGTGTACATTAGGGAGACCTACCGGAATGTTACAGACTCCAAAAAGGAATAGGTATGTGGTACGGTAAGTAAACCAACTCCAAAACTTTTTCAATGGTGAATTTTATCTATTTTTGAATATTTAAAAAATTAGGAAAATTTAAAGTAGTTCGAATAGTGCACGAGGAGGCGACAAGCCAGGGGGGCACGCCCTACCCCCTGGGCGCGCCCCTGTGGCTTGTGGTTACCTCGTGTACCATCCGGACTTCATTTTCTTGTGGTATACTCCTTCGGGTCGTTAAAAATTCGTTATATAATCTCCCGAAGGTTTTCACTCTCGCATCAGGACAATACCTCATGTTTTCTTTTTAAACTGTTTCTACAGCAGATTTAGATCAACATGATGTCCCCAAGTGCTCTGAAGGACAAGTTCTTCGAGAAGGTTATCAACCCCTACCTCATGGAGGTGCTGCAGCACCCTCAAACCATTGAGTTGTGTGAGGGGGTGATGCACATCCGTGATGTGGAGGGGCCAAAGAAGACCGGAATCTAGAAACAAGGCTCAAAGCAATGGAACAACAAGTCTTCAAGTGCCAAGGGATGGTGGAACGAGGACTCAACGCCAATCACATGATGATCGCAGAGTTTACCCAAAAGCACAAGTTGGACACCAAGGACATCGGGGAACATATCTTCAAGCTTTACGAGAAAATTGAGCGTCTCCAAGCCCAGATCTATGACCTGCAAAACCAAAACTGTGGTATGAATACAGATTTAAGAGAATCAGTTTGGCTGCAGATTTGAGGATACCAAAGACTCGTTCATATTTTTACGATGGTGATCCCATGCCTTGGAAAATGGAGGACAAGCCTCCAACCTCATCAACAACTCCAACGTCACCACCTCCGAAGCAAGACAACTAGACACATGGGTATGGGCACTCCCCTTGGCTTGTGTCAATCTTGGGGGAGGTGCCCTGGTATCGTATCACCATCACAACCCTTACTTTTCTCATTTTTCTTAGTTCGATCCTTTGGGTTATATCTTGATCTAGTAGAATGAAGTTTTCGTGTGATCTAGTTTTTAGTTTTTGTTTTATGTTCCCTTATGTAAGCAAGTCCGAGTGTTATATAATGAAGAGTAGTTTTGAGTTGAGGGATTAGCTTGTTTGCTATGATCTCAATCTTTAGAAAAATAAATAGAAAGAAGTATATAATAAAAGCAAAGAGTATATATGATGATCTTATGGGGAGTGATAACTTAACATATAAGAAGTATGTCGATTGAAACTTGTTTTGGGTTGACAAACATAGCTTTTGGTCACTATGGCAATTAAAAGGAAGTAATAAAGAAAGAGAGGTTCACATATAAATATATTATCTTGGACATATTTTATGATTGTGAGCACTCATTAAAATATTATATGTTAAGAACTTGATGTTGGACAAGGAAGACAACATAATGAGTTATGTTTTCTTACTTCCAAATAGAAGTTATATGGTTATAGATCCTTCAAGATGTGTCGCTTGCTTCCACCTCATATCAGCCAAAACTTCCGCACCAAGTAGAGATACTACTTGTGCATACAAACACCCTCAATCCAGTTGTGCCATGAGAGTCCACCATAGCCACCTATGGATTGAGTAAGATCCTTCAAGTAAGGTGTCATCGGTGCAAGAAATAAAAAATTGCTCTCTAAATATGTGTGATCTATTAGTGTGAGGAAAATAAGCTTTATACAAACTTGTGGTAGGGAAGAAATAAAAGCGACGGACTGCATAATAAAGTTCTCTATCATAAGGGCAATATAAAGTGACGTTCTTTTTCATTAAGGGATTGTGCATCCAACTATAAAAGCGCATGCCAACCTCTGCTTACCTCTGTGAAGGGCCTATTTGTTACTTCTATTTTCTAGTACTTACCTATATGCAAGAGTCGTAGTGATCTCCATCACTTTCCTTACTTTGCCTTTATCTCTTGGCAAGCATCATGTGTTGGGTAATGATCTAGACACATATATTCCACTCAGAAGTGGGTGAGCATGAGCTATTACTGTTGAGATTACCCATGAGGTAAATAGTTGGGAGACAACACTATAAGCCCCTATCTTTGTCTGTGTCCGATTGAAGCTTTGAACTCATAGGTACCTCGTGAGTGTTAGCAATTGTGAAAGACTAAAAGATAATTGACTATGTGGGTTTGCTTTACAAGCTCTTATATTGACTCTTTCTTACGTTATGATAAATTGGAATTGCTTCAATGACTGAGATCATAGTTTGCTGGTTCCCAATAGATTTCTTGATTCATACTTTACCTTGTGAACGAATTGTTACTTCAGCAAAAGAAATTATATGTCAATTTATGTTGCTGTTATAAAGATGACCATGATGCCTTCATGTCCGCAATTTATTTTATCGACACCTCTATCTTTAAACATGTGTGCATATTTATCGGTTTCGGCGTTCGCTTGAGGACAAGCGAGGTCTAAGCTTGGGGGAGTTGATACGTCCATTTTGCATCATGCTTTTATATTGATATTTATTGCATTATGGGCTGTTATTACACATTTTGGTACAATACTTATGCCTTTCTCTCTTATTTTACAAGGTTTACATGAAGAGGGAGAATGTTGCCAGCTGGAATTCTGGAAAGGAGCAAATCTGAGATACCTATTCTAAACAACTCCAACAGTCCTGAAAATCTATGGAGAATTATTTTGGAATATATAAAAAATATTGGGTGAAAGAAATACATCAGAGGGCCCACCAGGCAGTCATTAGCCAGGGGGGCGTGCCCTTGTGGCTGATGGCCCACCTGGCAGCACTCCGGTGCCCATCTTCTGTTATATGGAGGGTTTTGTCGTGGAAAAAATCATAATAGAGATTTCGGGGCGAAGCGCCACCGTCTCGAGGCGGAACTTGGGCAGAACCAATCTAGGGCTCCGGCGGAGCTGTTCTGCAGGGGAAACTTCCCTCCAGGAGGGGGGAATCGAAGCCATCATCATCACCAACAATCCTCTCATAGAGAGGGGGTCAATCTCCATCAACATCTTGACCAACACCATCTCCTCTCCAAACCCTATCTCTTGTATCTGATCTTTGTCTCAAAACCTTAGATTGGTACATGTGGGTTGCTAGTAGTGTTGATTACTCCTCGTAGTTGATGCTAGTTTGTTTACTTGGTGGAAGATCATATATTCAGATCCTTGATCATCATTAATACACCTATGATTATGAACATGAATATGCTTTGTGATTAGTTACGTTTGTTCCTGAGGACATGTGATAAGTCTTGTTATAAGTAATCATCCGAATTTGGTATTCGTTCGATATTTTGATGAGATGTCTGTTGTCTCTCCTATAGTGGTGTTATGTGAACGTTGACTAAATGACACTTCACCATTGTTTGGGCCTAGAGGAAGGCATTGGGAAGTAATAAGTATATGATGGGTTACTAGAGTGATAGAAGCCTAACCTCTAGTTTATGCGTTGCTTCGTAAGGGGTGATTTGGATCCACATGTTTCATCTTATGGTTAGATTTATCTTAATTCTTCTTTTGTAGTTGCAGATCCATACGAGAGGGGTTAATCATAAGTGGGAGGTTTGTCCAAGTAAGGGCAATACACAAGCACCGGTCCACCCACATATCAAATTATCAAAGTAACTAACATGAATCATATGAGCATGATGAAAACTAGCTTGATAGAAATCCCCATGTGTCCTCGGGAGTGCTTTGCTTTATATAAGAGTTTGTCCAGGCTTGTCCTTTGCTATAAAAAGGATTGGGCCACCTTGCTGCACCTTTGTTACACTTGTTACTTGCTACCCGCTACAAATTATCTTATCACAAAACTATTTGTTACCGATAATTTCAGTGCTTGCAGAGAATACCTTACTGTGAACCGCTTGTCATTTCCTTCTGCTCCTTCTTGGGTTCGACACTCTTACTTATTGAAAGGACTATGATAGATCCCCTATACTTTTGGGTCGTCAGATTCCAATAGCAACCACGTAAAACATGCAATAACAAAGTAGAGGACCTCTAACTTATTTTTCCAGTGCATGTTGTGATGTGATATGGCCAAGACGTGATTTGATATATGTTGATGTATGATGTGATCATGTTTTGTAACAGTTATCATGACTTTCATGTCAATGAGAACGTCAACCGGCAAGAGCCATAGGGTTGTCTTTAATTTATTATATGACATGCGTGTCAATTATTAAACTCCATGTAATTGCTTTACTTTATTGCTAGGCATTAGCAATGGCTGTAGAAGCAATTGTTGGCGGCACCAATGCATGACGACATGATGATGGAGATCATGATGATATTGATCATGGTGTCATGCCAGTGATGATGGAGATCATGTCGGTGCTTTGGAGATGGAGATCAAAAGCACAAGATAACGATGGCCATATCATGCCACTTATTGCTTTGCATGTGATGGTTATCCTTTTATGCATCTTATTTAGCTTAGGACGATGGTAGCATTATAAGATTATCCACTCACTAAATTTCAAGATAAAATGTGTTTTCCCCAGGTATGCACTGTTGTAAAAGTTTGTCATTTTGAAGCACCTTGTGATGATCGGGTGTAATAGACTCTTCGTTCACATACAACGCGTGTGATAACCCACAAGCATAGGGGATTGCAACAATCTTCACGGGTAGTATTACAACCTGATTTATTGATTCAACACAAGGGGATTCAAAGAATATTTATTGGTCGTAGTAGTTGAGTTGTCAATTCAACCACACCTAGGATATCTCTCTGCAACAAAGGTTTTAGTAGCACAATAAAATAGTAGTAGCAACAGTAACGATAACAACAACAGTTTTTGTAGTGCTTGTAACAGTAGCACTAGCAATATTAACTTAACAAGTTTAATTATATGCAAAGCATAGGCACGTGGACGGGTAATGGATAATGATTTTGATGACATCAATCATGTAACAGTTACACACTAGAGCGACGTAGAACTAGCTCCAATTCATCAATGTAATGTAGGCATGTATTCTGTATATATCCATACGTACTTGGACAAGAACTTGTATGACATATTTTCTCCTACCCTCCTGTGGCAGCAGGGTCCATAAGGATACTGAGGGATATTAAGGCCTCCTTTGAATAGAGAACCTAAAAACGCAGTAACACATGCTGAATACATGAACTCCTCAAACTACGGCAATCACCGGAAAGAAACCCAATTATTGTCACCTTGGGGTATGCGGATCATGACACGTAATAGGTGCATACAACTTGCAAGTAGAATCTAAAACACTATCGTATTCATGAAAACTTAATAGGTACACATCGAAATCATGGCACTCGAGCCCTAGTGACAAGCATTAAGCATAGAAAAGTCATAACAAGATCAATCTCGGAACATAGTGGATACTAGGGATCAAGCCCTATCAAAACAACTCAATTACATGATCAATACCATCCAATCCCATCTCTGTCCAACAAGCATATAGAGGAATTAGTCACTCCCGATGGTGAGCATCATGGCGGTGTTGATGAAGAAGGGTTCGTCATGACGATGGTGACAAATCCCCCTCTCTAGAGCCCCAAACGGAGTCCAGATCAGCCCTCCCGATGAAGAACACGAGTTGGCGGCAGCTCCGTCTCGTAAAATTCTATGAAAACTTTTCTTGCATTTTTTTCTGTAATTGTAAATTTATAGGACTAGAATTAGGGTCGAAGATTCCATGAGGTGGCCCCAAGCCATCAGGGTGCGCCCTGTTGGCTTGGAACCAATAGGTGCCCCCCTGTGATGGGTCTTCGCCCCAATAATTCTTATATTTCCCAGAAAAATCCACAAAAAGTTTCGTCAAATTCTGATAACTTTTGTTGTACACAAAATCAACACCATGGCAGTTCTGTTGAAAACAGTGTCAGTCATGGATTAGTTCCATTCAAATCAAGCAAATTAGAGTCCAAAATAAGAGCATTACTGTTTGGAAAAGTAGATACATTTGGGACGTACCAACTCCCCCAAGCTTAACTCATTACTTGTCCTGAAGCATTTCAGTTGATGAACTAAAAGTGATAAAGAAAACTTTTACAAACTCTTTTGTTCTCGTTGCTATATGTATGCTTAGCTAGTGTTCAGGTTTTTGGCATAAATCATAAATAACCATATCCATGATAATAATTAAACATCATATTCACTCATGGAAATACTTAACCAACTAATGAGGAAAAATAAAATATATCACATGCCAAGAATTTGTCAAAGCAATCGTGATACAATATGATGATATGGTATCTTGCCAGCCCTTTTTGAGACCGCTAAACATAAATGCAGAGCACCTGAAAGATCCAAGCAGCGACTAAACATTGTAATTTAGGGTAGAAAGATTCAGTCATGTTCACATCCAACATTAACTATACAAAATACATAAGAATGATAACGGTGCTCCCAGGTCTGGTGCTTTTTGTAAGAAATGACGAGTCAAAAAAATAACATGAAAATAAATAACATAAAATTAAGTAGAAAGTCCCTTCACGGAGGGAAGCACTGATTTGCAGTGGTGCCAGAGCTCAATATTTAAACATAGATGAAATCATAATTTGGGTGGTGTGCTTTTTCTCTCAATGTGACGATAGAGTTTTCAATATCTTCCATGCTAAACACATTATTAACGGTTCCCAAGCGGAATTGTAAAGTTTACTCCTATCCACCATACATGCACAAATCATAGCTGGCCAAATCAACGGATGCGTGCCAACATATCAACTGTCCCAGGAGTTTTGTTTAATTTAATTTTGACTATGCAGGACTGGGCATCCCTTTTACCAGTCTCTCTCGTGCAATGACAGGCAAATAAACGACCATCTTGAGAATAACCTGCTTAGCTTGGAATATATTGACCGCCCCATCTATCCATGAGCGATACGAGCACACAAAACAGATGTTTGTTTGAATGTTTAGAGGTGGCACATGCAAATTTACTTGAAACGGTAGGGTAATAGCGCATATAGGTAGGTATGGTGGACTCATTTGGAACAACTTGGGTTTAATAGGTTGGATGCACAAGTAATATGTCTCAAACATATCTATTTTTCCAAACACTTTTGCTCTGGTTTTGTCCTCTAATTTGCATGATTTGAATGATACTAACCCGAACTGACATTGTTTTAGCAGAACTACCTTGGTGTTATTTTTGTGCAGAAATAAAAGTTCTCGGAATTGGACAAAGCTCTTTGTGGATATTTTTTTTGGAATATATAAGGAATTTTGGAGTGAAGAACTATTGGAGGGGGTGGACCAGAAGGCCACCACGCAACCAACCGCCCCCTAGGCGACCGCTAGATGGCTTGCGGGTCTCTCATGGCCCCTCTGACCCTAATTCCAACTCCATAAATTCACATCCTTGGAGAAAAACTCAATGGGAAGATTTCATCGTGTTTCATGAGATGGAGCCACTGCCACCTCCTGTTCTTCCTCCGGAGGGCTGATCTGGAGCCTCTATTGGGCTCCGGGGGGGAAATCGTCCCCGTAGTCATCACCAACCCTTCTCCATGAACATCGCCATGATGCTCACCACTAGGAGTGAGTAATTCCTTTGTAGGCTTGCTGCATGGTGGTGGGATTGGATATAATTGATCATGTAATCGAGTTAAGTTTGGTAGGGATTGATCCCTAGTATCCACTATGTTGTGAGATTGATGTTACTATGACTTTGCTATGCTTAATGCTTGTCACTAGAGCTCGAGTGCCATGATTTAAGATCTGAACCTATTATGTTTTCAGGAATATAAGAGTGATTTGGATCCTGTCTTGCAAGTTATATGTACCTATTATGTGTCATGATCCGCATACCCCAAGGTGACAATAATTGGGATTCTTTCCGGTGATTGCCGTAGTTTGAGGAGTTCATGTATTCACCATGTGTTAATGCTTTGTTCCTGTTCTCTATTAAAAGGGGGCCTTAATATCCCTTAGTTTCTAGAAGGACCCCACTACCACGGAAGGGTAGGACAAAAGACGTCATGCAAGTTCTTATTGCAAGCACGTATGGCTATATACGGAATAATGCCTACACTACATTGATGAATTGGAGCTAGTTCCGTGTTGCCCAAGTGTCTAACTGTTATATGTGTCATCTAAATAATTATCCATCACCGATCCACGTGCCTACACATTACATATATTGAATCTTGTGAAGTTACTATTGCTATTGTTACTGTCACAACGGCTACCAAATTTCTACCGTCACTACTACTGTTACTTTTTCTACTACTATTTGCCGTGCTACTAAACTTTGGTGCATAGAGATATCCTCGGTGCGGTTGAACTGACAACTCAACTTTCAAGGCCAATAAATATTCTTTGGCTCCCCCTATGTCGAATCAACAAATTAGGATGAAATACTACCCATGAACATTGTGCGATCCCCTACACTTGTGGTTATCAAGACCTTTTTCTAGCGCCGTTGTCGGGGAGCATAGCTCTATTTATTGTGTTAACTGAAGGATATCCAATTGCTACTATGAGAAATCTGAAAGACAACCAAACTAAGATCGTCCCCTCTCACACAAGAGGAGGTAAGGAACTGTCATCCAGCTCTTCTTTAGATACACCTACTCTTTTGGATCAACTTGCTACACCACGACCTATTGATCATCCTGATATGTCACATGAACTTGATGATGCTACTTCTGAGATTAATGATGAAACTATTGGTACACATGTTGAATCTGAACCCGTGCCACTGAATGAATTACTTGATGCTCATATTGCGAAAGCTAGAGAACTTGAGAATGCTGAAACTAAGGAAGACATTGAATCACCTATTACCCCTCACTCACCTAATATATATGAATTGCCTTTTGTACCTGAAGGTTATGTTATGGATGATGAGGTAGCTAGGGACATTATTGCTTGTGAAAATAGAGATGATGTGAAGAAACTATTATGAAAACTAAAATAAAAATCTATGATGGAGAAAATTAAACGTGATCATAAATTTGCTACTTCTCCTATAGTTGTTGCTGATAGGGATTATGAGTTCTCTATAGACCTTGACTTAATTCCTACAGTAGAGTCTAATCCTTTACATGGTTATGAAAATGAAACTGTTGTCGAACACCTTATGAAACTGAATGATATTGCTGCTCTGTTTACCAATGAAGAAAAGATTCGCTACTATTATATCCTTAAGGGTTTTTCCTTTCTCGCTAAAAGGCGAGGCCAAGGAATGGTTCTTATGACTTACTTCTGATTGCATACGTAGTCCCCAGGATATGGTTCAACACTTTTCTGGAAAATATTTTCCTGCTCATAAGAAACAAGATGCCTTGCCAGAAATATTTAATTTTGCTCAAATTAATGAAGAGAATCTCCCTCAAGCTTTGGGAGGATTCTCTGGTTACTACGAGCATTGCCTAATTATCCACTTGAGAGGAATGAAATACTTGATATTTTTTATAATGGACTAACTGATGCTTCTAGGGATTTCCAAGATAGTTTTGCTGCTTGTGTTTTTCGGGAAAGAAATGTGGAACAAGCTGAAGAATTATTGAATAACATAATGCAACATGCCGATGATTGGACACTCACTAAACCACCTTCAAAACCTATTCAAAACAAGAAAGGTATTCTATTTCCTAGTCCCGAGGATATGCAAGAAGCAAAAAAGATCTATGAAAGAAAAAGGTATTAAAACTGAGGATGTCAAGAAATTACCACCTATTGAAGAATTACATGGACTTGATACCCCGACACAGGTAGTAAAGGTAAACTCTCTCTGTTCCTTTAATAAAAGTAATATACCTTGTACTAAGACTCCTGAACAATGCTTGGATGAATTTGACAATTACGTTGTTAACCAAGAACACTTCAACAATTATGTTAAGAATCAATTGCGACATAATGGTATGATGATAGATCACTTAAGTGACTTGATGTTTAGAATTTTAAATGACGTGAAAGGTTTAGGCAAAAATTCTTCTATGGTTCACACCCAACTATACCAAGTTGCTAAATCACAAAATGATTTGCTTGCTGAAATGAATAATGTAAATGATCGTGCTATTAGATTAGTGACTCGAAGAGGTAGACTGAACCAAGAACCTCTTTATCCTGATGGTCACCCTCAAAGAATTGAACAAGATTCTCAAAAAATTAATGAGGATACACCTAGTTTATCTAAGAAGAAGAAGAAAAAGAAACATGATAGGAACTTGCATGCTTCTAGTGAATCTGTTATAGAAAACTTGTTGAGAAAAACGATGAAGTTTCTGTTTCTCATGATGAGACTCATTCTGGTAGTGAGCACACACATAGTGATAATGAAAATGGTAATAATGATGATGATGCTCATATAGATGCTCAACCAGACAATAAAAAAGAAGGTGATAATGATGTGGAAATTGTACCTGCTGAGGATCTTGATAACCCACCTTCTAAAAATAAATATTATGATAAGAGAGAATTTGTTGCTAGGAAACATGGAAAGAGAGCCCTGGGTTCAAAAGTCTATGCCATTCCCTCGTAAAGCCACTAAAAGTAAAGATGATGAAGATGTTGAGCACTTTGCTGAAATGACTAGACATGTTCATTTACGCACTCGCTTGACTGATATATTGAAAATGCCTCCATATTCTAAGTATATGAAAGATATTATCACTAATAAAAGAAAGATATCCGAAACTGAAATTGCCACCAAGCTTGCTAATTATTCTTTTGATGGTGGAGTACCTAAGAAGTTGGGGGATCCGGGTATACCCACTATACCTTGTTCTATTAAAAGGAATTATGTTAAAACTGATTTATGTGATTTAGGGGCCGTGTAAGTGTTATGCCATTCTCCCTTTATAGAAGGCTTGAATTAAGTAAACTCACACCTACTGAGATATCTTTGCGAATGGCTGATAAATCCACTGCTTTACCTACTGGAATTTGCAACGACGTTCCCGTCGTGGTTGCAAATGTTACTATCTTAACAGACTTTGTTATTCTTGATATGCCGAAGGACAACAATATGTCGATCATCCTTGGAAGACCTTTTCTAAATACTTCAGGGGTTGTTATAGATTGTAATAAAAGCAAGGTCACCTTTCATATCAATGGCAAGCAACATACCATGCATTTTCTGAAGAAGCAAACTTTGGTTAATAATATTAATGCCATTGATCCTATTCCCACGATTATCATTGGATATATTACAATTCCTCTACCTACTCAAGAAGAAATATTATAATATTATTGTTGGGGAGATACAAATCCTAATTGATGTAACCTAGTGACATATGAATATTCTTCGGTTTCATGTTAATCAAAAACATTTAATAATAAGACTTTATCAACCTTATTACTGAACTCTTTTCAAAAGACATGAGATTGATGAATTGAATATTCACAACTCTGTGTATCACAAGTTTATATTCTGTTTTCTTAGTAAAGTAAAATAATATGCCATGAAAATTTCTGTTTTATGTTTTCCTCGTGCATGAAAAATACCTCAAAAATAAAGTCTCGGATTTCCATGAAAACTTAACATGAATTTTTCTGGAATAATAAAAAAATTAGTGAATAAATTACTGTAGGGGGCATGCCAGTGGGCCACCATGAAACCAGTCGCCCCCACCCCCTAGGCGGTGGTCGTTTGGCTTATGGGGACCATAGGGCCCCCTGCCTTGTCTCTTGATCGCACTCCTTCTCCTACCTATGGAAAAATTCTCCAGCCATATCTCTCCCATGTTCTTCACCTAGAAAGAGAAAATTTTGATCTCTTTGCTTGGAACTCCATTTCTGAAATTGTTTTGAGGAATTGTTCCTTGGTATGTGACTCTCCCATTCCTCCAAGTAGTTTTTGTTCTAGTGGTTTATATTTTGCATAAGTTGCTGCACTTGGTGCTACAGAAAATAAACTTGTATGTCTAATTCTTTGAGTTCCAAGTAGTGGGAATGGTTGATATGTCATCTAGGCATCCATATGAGTAGTTTCTATCAATCTTGCAAAGTTCTATTGACATAATTTTGTCGGCCAAAAATTTCGTACATTTGTTCTTAGGTGAATGAACTTTCCAAGGAGAGCTTATTCAAGTTGTAGCCCCAAGGGAGTTTCTAGGAGGATTCGTGATAGCGATATCAACCTCCCTCTCAATACGGGAGTTAGGCCATGTGAATGGCCACATATACCCTTCATGAGTGAAGCAGGTTTCTATGAAGAGTTCATGCAATTTGTTGCAAATATCGGGTTAAACAACTTCATCGCAAATAAGTGTGACCAACATCATCTCCTTACTAATTCCTTCGTGCAATACTTTACTTCATATAAACGCATGGTGCTCCCATGGCGCGCTTTGCTCTCTATGCCACAAACTATGAGTTACCTCTACATGAATTCTATGAAATATGTTTGCTTTCCTCTGATAGGGGAGTGCGTGAACCTAAGCCGGAGGAGTTCGAGGACTTCCTCTCGACCTTAACCATGGGAGAAACTAGGGGCATATCACACGCTAGATCTACTAGTCTGCATTTTCCGTTTGTGCACTATTTTTCTCTATTCATAGGAAAATGCATAACTGCTATGGAGCCAGGTGGTGTCCCTAGTGCCCCCACCCTTGCCATTTTATGTCGCGCACTTTATTGCATTGATACTTACAGTTTAGGAGCTATTGTTGTGCACTGCTTACATCATAACCGTACTAAAGGCAAGATCCATGGTGGTATTGATGCCACCCGCATGCCAAGAGCCTCGAGGTGGCTATATGCCCTACTAATTATTTGTTTCATGAGGTGCACCTCTACCATCTATCTATGGTAGAACACCAGTTTCTTTAGAAACTTGAATCACAACAACCCCTTCATTACAGCCTAGTCAGCGAGAAGACTTGCAATATTATTCCTTTGCCTTCTCCTTCTTTGTTTGACTATCATGCTAGAAATGGATATAGAATAATGCCAAAGGACATCATTACTTATCGGAACAAGCTTGCAGCTTCGGAGGTTGAGGCCCAGGCATGGGATCTTGACCGAAGTACTTTCCCGGACCTGATGGCTACTATCAGTGGTGATTACCAAGCTATGCAAACGCCTAATCTTGGGGGAGTACATATTTGTCATCGACATTACATTCATGCTCTCACAAATCCTATAAATTATCGGTGTTCATCCTTTTTCTTTGTATCCATGTTAGCTTTAATTTTCTCTTTCTTCTAGTGTTTTTGAAGAACTTTGAAAATCCAAAAATATTTCTCGCTTCTTTTCGGTTCTTTTCTTTTCCTCGTTTCTTTAATTGTAGTAGTAAAAAGAAAACCCCAAAAGATTTCTTTTGCTTGTTGGTAACTTTACCGTGCAAATAATTTTTCTCGTTCTTGTTTTTCCCTTAGTTCCTTTGCTCGCTTACGAAAAAAACTCCAACAATATTTCAATCTGTTTCTCTGAATTTCTTTTCTTTTGTTGAGTTGTCGAAAGGACAAGACCATGATGAAAATGTTGAGTGGCTCTCATATGCTTTATTGATGATCTATGTCACAACCCTAGCTAGATGTCCTAGGAATAATATTGTGCTTGCATCATGTTTCATTTTGCATTAACATGAAATGGGGAACAAAAGAAACCCCAAGCTAACTTTGAATCAAAACAATTTAAATTTGGTGAAAATTCAACAAATCCAAAATGCCCACTAAAAATGTTCCCTATGTCTGGTAAATTTGGGCATGATTATAACAGGGACCATTCTAATTATTTGAACAATCAAAGTAATTCAAAAATAATTGATAGGGCTCCTGAAATCATTAAATAAAGCACTATCATTATTTTTGTTTTCAAAATATCCTAAAACTTTTTAGACAAGTTTGAAATATTCAAACTTCATTATAGAAAATATATGGGATATTTTATAAAGTCATTTGTACCTGAAAAGAAAATAAACAAATGTCATTAAAAGAAAACAGAGAAGAAAAAAAGAAAAAAAAGGAGAAAGGCCCAGGCCAGGCCAGCCTGCCTGGCCCAGGGAGGTCTTTGTCCTCCTGGCAGCCAGGAGGCATGGCGCGTGCTCGTCGTGCGCTCGCGCCGGCGACGCCATGCACCCGACTGCCTGGGTGCCTCCCTGTTGCGCTAACGACGGGGATAAGGCTGGGAGGTCCCGTCTAGATCTCCCCTTCCCCATTTCCCCTCGCTCTCTGCTCTCCCTCTCTGCTCCCGCCATGGATGAGCTTCGAGCTCGCCGCCGTTAGCTCGATTCCCCCACTACCCTCTCGCTCTGAGCCGTGCAAAAGCTCCGCTGTGACCTGCTGTTGCTCTCCTCCAAGCGAATCGAAGGCCGAGGCCCTGCAGCAACGACCTCGGGCTTCTTCCTCATCTTTGGCCGCTGGAGATCGCCATCATGTTGATCGTCTCTAGGCCATCCCCGAGCTCGTGTCCATCGCCATAGCATCTGCAGTGAGCCCCTGAGTCCACTCCTTATCTCACCGTTCGATTTCGTGCCCGTAGCTGCGTTTTGGCTCTAGCCCGAGAAGCTCCGCCGCTGACCTCGTTGCCGGCGTAGTTCCTGGCCACCCCAGCCTCGGGGGTGTGCCTAGATGGATGGGCGCGTGCGTGGGCATCACTTTGAGCCCATCTGTCGTCCTTTGGGTCATCGAAGGGGAATCCCGATCCCCTCCGCCGCATTTGGTGCTACCGGCGGCTAAACGCCGGCGAGCACAACCATTTGACCACGGGGTTTGACCCCCTGGGTCACTGGCAGGTGGGCTCGACCCTGTTTTAGTTAATTAAAGTTTAAAACTAAAATAATTAAATCAATTATCCTAATTAGTCACTGACATGTGGGTCTAGTTAGTTAATTAGAGTTTAAATTAGAACTGACCTTCTGGTTATTGACTATGTCACTGACCAGTGGGCCCCACTAGTCAGATTTGAACTGTCAATGGCCAGCTGACCTGCTGACGTCATGCTGACCTAAGGATTATGCAATAAAAGTTTTTCCTGATTATAAATAAATCCAGGAAATGTTCAAATCTTATAAAATTCATATAAATTAATCTGTATATCAGATGGAAATAATTTATATATGAAAATTTATCAGAAAAATCCAATGAATCCAATGGTGCTACTGTCATGCATGTTAGAGAAATATAAATAGGTGAACATTAACATTTGCTAATAGGTTAGTATATGGAATTTGAAATAAAGAACGATTTTGAACCTATATTCAAACTCATTTCAAATTAACTTGAATACTAATTGCATTAGCTCATCCATACATGCTATCATGCCATGATCATGCATCATATTGTTGCACTTGCGTGTGTTGATTGTTTCTTATCTACATTGCGGTAGGCCCTGCTCCTGAGGATACCCCCGAGTATCCTGGCGAAGGAGAGAACCTTTCCGCTACCCAACAAGGCAAGCAACCCCTTTGATCATTCCGATAACATCCCACTCTCTCGCTCCTGCTCTTGTTTATGGCATTAGGACAACCAATCACATGTCAGTCGTACACGGTAGATGATCCTATTCTGCTGCATAACCTGACATTGTCACAGTAAATAGCTAAACCTTGTAACCTAGCATACCTGGTAGATGCTTGTGCCATGATGTGCTTAGCTTACTTTGCCTGCTATGCTTGCTATGCTTAGAGTTGTGTCAGGTCGGATTTATCTGGGTGATGAACTGAGTGAAACAATGTTGCCTGATGTGATGATGTTATGATGAACTTGATTTGGTAAAGGTAGCGATGAGAGGCTATGTAGGAGTACATACCAGGTTGTCTCATCGGGACCGTTCTTAGGAACTGAGTTCCTTGTTTGTGATCCAAGACTAGTTACTACCACACATTGGGTTCCGGTAACTCGACCCTCTCGACTTATCATTCGCTTAGTCCTGAGTCCAGGAGTTGCAAGTAGTTTCTGGTGTTTATAGCATGCTGGAGGCCGTGCGTAGCGCTGACCCTAGGGGTGGGTTACGACTAGGTAGACAGTGGCATGGTGTACCAAGGGTCACCCGAATGGTGGGCTTGGGAACCCTGCGGACATTGTTTGGGGCCGTAGCGGAAACTTTGGCCGGACCTCCGTGCGGGTTCAGTCTCAAATAGGCGATAGCCTGGACTAGAGGTCTTATGTGATTCACGGTCGTGGCCGACTCCCTCGCTGGGCATCCGCTTGAAGGTTGCCAAGGTGCATGGTTTTATGAGCACTGAGCGCTAAGTGTCGAGAGCGTGTGTGAAGAAGTACACCCCTGTAGGGTATGAAACTATTCGAATAGCCACGTCCTCGGATATGGACCACTTGGAGAACTTACGCTGTTCATAGATAATCAAATAGATACTCATAAAAATATCAAGACAAGTGTGAGTACCGTAGATGGCAATCTCCCAGGAGAGGGAAGTGAATCTATGGTGGTGTATTGCTATGGAGTTAGTGGACTCGTGTGCGATATCTAAAATTGTAACTAAGGGTTAAAACTGAGTAGTGTAGGTTAGCCATGAGTCAAAGCTGGCATTGCTGCATAAACCCCACCACTCCCTTTGTTGATACACGAGCATAGTTAGCCTAGGTTTGCTTTGAAGACTTGCTGAGTACATTTGTACTCATGTTTGCTTAACAAATGTTGCAGATAAGACCCAGGACCCTTCGAGTGGGTTCTTTCTAGACGTTGATGATGCCGAATAGCTGGTGTCCCAGCTACGACCTTTTCCTGTGGCGAGCTGTAGATAGTCAGGCCATGTGCCTTTTTACCCCTTTCATCTGTCTGTACTCAGACAACTTTATGCTTCCGCTTGGTTTGTATGAACATGTTTGTATGACTTGAGTGTCGGGTCATGTGACCCCTATCTGTAAGAACATATTATGCAAGGCTCATCTGAGCCTCTTAAATGAAAGTCATGTTGTTGTATGGTTATGTTGTGATGCCATGGTTGTATCTATGCATATCAGGCATGTCGTGCGTACGTGTGACGTGCAACGGTATGTATGGGATCCGACACCTAGTTGTGTGCCTTTAATAGTACTCTTTACTGGAAACTGCCTCTATGTGTTTCCACCAAGCCATGGTAGCTTGCTACTGCTCCGGACACATTGATTGACCGACATGTATCCTTCTTTGCTGCTGTGTCTGTCCCTTCGGGGAAATATCTCGCAGTGTAATGGAGTCCCTGTAACCTGCTATGACTCGTCTACGTGCAGTGATGGCATTTATGTCTCATGGCGTAATGGAGTCCTTGTAGCTTGCTATGACTCGTGTACACACGCTTGAGGCCGACACCTGCATTGTTGGGTTACGTATGCCTGTTTTCGTACGGATGTGCCACTTGGGTTCTGACTAGTCATGTCAGCCTGGGTTCACTGTTGTTTGATTGCCAACAACATGTTCACATACGTGAGCCAAAAGACGCAAACGGTCCCGGCTAAGGTAAGGCTAGAGCTGTGGAGCTTACCGTGCATGAGGCTGCAAAGTGATGTGATATGTTACAGTCTGGATTCATATGACTTAGCATCGGGGTCCCGACAATCTAACATAGAGCCAATTTTACCTTGTCTTCTCCTTTGTGTTAAACTGCCCTATAGATTCCAGTTAGTCCACGACACTCTTGCACATTATTATTAGTATTATCATCACACCATTCGCTTGTGCAAGTGAAAGGCAATAATGACGATTTTTGATGAAGTGACTATGGCAAAGGAAGCTGGTATGAACTCTTTTTGTTTTCTATTTTGTAAATATGTTTAGCCAATTTGATCCTGATTCAGTATACATGAGTAAACATGTTCATGATGACAATTAGAAATTATAGCTTCTCATGCCATGCCTATATAGCTAGGAGTTAATAACGATTTATCTTGTGTGTCAACATGCATTCAAATGGTTATAATATGGTATGGTAGTATGGTATTTCCCTGTGAGAAATTTAAACGGTTTGACCTGGCCCATGTGCAACCATGTAATGAATCAAAACCAATATAGCCTTCATGATGCTTAAATTCAGAGTGTTCATATCCTACTCATGCTACATCCAATATTAATTATTCAAAATGCATGTTCATGACAGTTGTAGTTCTCTAGCTAGTCGCTTCTCAACCTATTGCTAGCCTTCACCTGTCCTAAGCGGAAATGTTGCGTGTGCATCCAAATCCTTAAACCAAGTTATTTCACATGAGTCCACCATACCTACCTATATGCGGTATTACCCTGGCGTTCCAAGTAAATTTGCATGTGTCATCTCTAAATATTCAAATAAACATCCCTTTTTGTGCACTCGTCTTGCTCATGGAGCGATGGGGCGGTCAATATTTTTCATGCTAAGAAAGTTATTCTCGGGACGGTCATTTATTCGTCGTCATTGCACGAGAGAGTCTGGTAAGAGGGATGCCCAGTCCCACACAATCGAAATACATTACACCAACTCCTTGGGAGAGTTGATTGTTTGGAGGGCATCCATGGATTCAGCCAGCCATGTAATCTGTTTGGATAGTGGATGTAAACTTTACTATTCTGTTTGGGAACCTCCGATAATAAGTTTAGCATGGAAAATGTTGAAAACCTTTGTTGTAACATTGACAAGAAAAGTGCACCGCTCAAAAATTATACTTTCATCCTTGTTTTAAGCTTCGAGCTTTGGCACCTCTACAAATCAATGATTCCCTCTACGAAGGGCCTATCTATTTACTTTTATGTTGAGTCATCACCCTCTTACTAAAAGCACCAAACCTGAGAGCACTATTGTCATTCTTATGCATTTAGTTTAGTTAATGTTGGATATGAGCATGATTGTATCTTTTCTATCGTGAATTATAACATTTAGTCGTTTCTTGGATCTCAGAAGTGCTCTGCATTTATGTTTTGCAGTCTAAGAAAGGGCTAGCGAAATACCATGTCACCATATGGTATTATGGGTGTTTTGACAAATTGTTGTCGTAGGATATGTTTTATTATTGCTTTCTAGCCAGTTATGTTTTTCAATGAGTTAACACAATATCTATTTGTGGTCATGGATGTGTCTATCTATGATATTCATGCTAAAAACTTGAGCACTAGCTAAGCATGTGTATAATAACAAGAATAAAAGAGTTTGTAAAAGCTTTGTTTATCACCTTTAGTTTATCAACTGAATTGCTTGAGGATAAGCAATGAGTTAAGCTTCGGGGAGTTGATACGTATCAAACATATCTACTTTTCCAAACACCTTTGCTCTGGTTTTGTCCTCTAATTTGCATGATCTGAATGAAACTAACCCGGGCTAACACTATTTTCAGTAGAACTACCTTTGTGTTATTTTTGTGCAGAAATAAAAGTTCTTGGAATTGGATGAAACTTTTTGTGGATTTTTTCTAGAATATATAACGAATTTTGGAGTGAAGAACTACCAGAGGGGGTGGACCAGAAGGCCACCACGCAACTAGCCGCCCGTAGGCGGCAGCCAGATGGCTTGTGGGGGCCCTCGTGGCTCCTGTCACCCTAATTCCAACTCCATAGATTCAAATCCACGGAGAAAAATCAAAGAGAAGATTTCATCGCGTTTCACGAGACGAAGCCGTCGCCACCTCTTGTTCTTCCTTCGTAGGGCTAATCTAGAGCCCGTTGGGTGCTTCGGAGAGGGGAAATCATCGTCGTCGTCATCACCAACCCTTATCCATCAACACCTCCATGATGCTCACCATCGGGAGTGACTAATTCCTTTGCAGTCTTCCTGTACGGTGCTGTGATTTGCTGGAATTGATCATGTAATCAAGTTAAGTTTGATAGGGCTTGATCCCTAGTATGCACTATGTTCTGAGATTGATGTTACTATGACTTTGATATGCTTAATGCTTGTCACTAGGGCCCAAGTGTGATGATTTCAGATCTAAACCTATCATGTTTTCAAGAATATGAGAGTTATTTGGACCATATATTTCAATTTACATGTACCTATTACATGTCATGATTCGCATACCCCTAGGTGAAAATAATTGGGATTCTTTCTGGTGATTGCCGTAGTTTGAGGAGTTCATGTATTCACCATGTGTTAATGCTTTGTTCCGGTTCTCTACTAAAAGGAGGCCTTAATATCTCTTAGTGTCCAATAGGACCCCGTTGCTACGGGAGTGTGGGACAAAACATGCCATGCAAGTTCTTATTGGAAGCACGTATCACTATATACGGAATACATGCCTACATTACATTGATGAATTGGTGCTAGTTCTGTGTCACCCTAGTGTGTAACTATTATATGATAAATGCCATCAAAATCATTATCCATTACCGATCCATGTGCCTACGCGTTACATCTACTGAATCTTGCCAAGTTACTATTGCTATTGTTACTTTCACACCTGCTACAAAATTGCTACTGTCACTACTACTGTTACATTTGCTATTACCATTTGCGGTGCTACTATATCTTTGTTGTAGAGAGATATACTTGGTGCAGTTGAATTGACAACTCAACTATCAAGGCCAATTAATATTCTTTGGCTCCCCTGTGTCAAATCAATAAATTAGGGTGAAATACTGCCTGTGAAGACTGTTGCGATTCCCTATACTCGTGGGTTATCAACAAGTAGTATTGCCGCTTAGTACAGATGAAAGCTAGTAACAGATTGAGAAGCGACTGGCTTGAGAGAAAAAACGGTCATAATCATGCATTGCGAATAATTAACATTGAACTTTAGCATGAGTAGGATATGAACACTTTGAATTTGAATATCATGAAGGCTGCATTGGTTTTGAATCAACTACATGTTTGCACATGGGCCAAGTCAAGCCGCTCGAATTACTCAGAGGGAAATACCATACTACCGTACCACATCATAACCATTTTAATGCATGTTGACACATAAGAGAAATCATTATCAACTCCTAGCTATTTAAGCATGGCATGAGAAATTATAATTTCTAATTGTCACCATAAACATGTTTACTCCTAATATGTTGAATCAAGATCGAATAAGATAATTTTTTTTACAAAAACAGAAAACAAGAAGAGTTCATACTAGCTTCCTTTACCACGATCACTTCATCAAATATCGCCACTATTGCCTTTCACTTGCATGATCGAATGATGTGATAATTATAATAGTGCAAGTGTGCTGTGGACTAATCTAGAGTCCGTGAGACAATTTATGCAAAGGATAAAGCAAGTTAATATTGGCTCTTCTGTTAGATGAACTATAATGCATATGAAAGACACTCAACATTTTCATCATGGGCTTCTCCTTTAAGTAACTCAAAAATAAATTCACAAAAACACATTGAAATATTTTACATGGGAAAGCTCCCAACATGCAAAGGAAATATTTTTGGGTTTTCTTTTAATACTACAAATTAATCAAGGTAGTAAGGAAAACTAAAAAGAAGTGAGAAATATTTTTGGATTTTCAAAGTTTTTTTTCAAACACACAAGAAGAAAGCAAAAATAAAAACTAACATGGGTATACAATGTAAGAGGATGAACACCGACAATTGATAAGAAGTGTGTGAACGTGAATATAATGTCGGTGAGAAATGCGTACTCCCCCAAGCTTAGGCTTTTGCCTAGCTTGGTGATCATCATCCGTAGTAGCCATCTAGTCCAGGAGGAAAGTAGTTGGGCTGACGTACTTGAGCATCCCAAGCCTGAGCTGCGGCCTTCGCGTAAGCCAACTCGTCTCGGTAGGAATTATATCTAGTGGCATGATGACATATCCGTTCTTGGCATGATAGTCAAACAAAGAAGGTGCAGGCAACACAATAACATCGCGAGTCCTGTCGCTATATACTAAGTTATAATGAATGTGCTATGAAGGTTGTGGTTCATCAATAAATTGATGTTCTAACATGGACTGGTGATCTAGATAAACCTTAGGTAAAAGGTAATCGGTGGGGCGTATATTAATTTCAAAGTGTTTTGTTAAATGAGTGGCATAAATCCCACCTTTGATATTTCCCCTAGTTCGGTTTCCATGCAGGCGGCGTGCAACAATAGCTCCTAACTTGAATGTATCATCACCAAATAATGCACAATGCAAGAAGGCAAGGGTGGGGGCACTGAGACCGCCACCGTGCTCCATAGCAATGAAACATTTTCCTATAAATAAAGCAACATAGTGTACAACCGGAAAATGTAGACTGTTGGCTCGAGCATACCCCTAGTTTCATTGACAGTTAAGGTAAGGAGGAAGTCCTCGAACTCCTCCGGTTTAGGCTCACGTATTCCCCTGTCAAAGGGAATCAAGAAAATTTGGCAGAACTGGGTGAATGGTATTTCAGAGTGTTCAGCATATAAATCATAGCATACCATGGGAATATAGAGCCTATGAATTCTGTAGAAATTTTGCACAAAGGAATTTGTGAGGAGATAGTATTGATCACACTCATCTACGAGGAAGTTAGTTAGACAGGCATTTGCAATGGACTGCATGAACTCCTAATGGAACCCCACTTCGGTCATGAAAGGTGTATATGGCCATTAGCATGGCCTAACCTCCGTGTTGTGAGGGATGTACATGTCCTGGTCCTAGATACTCCCGACAACTCCTTTGGGACTCTGGCTCAAAGAACAAAACGGGCCACAAAATTATGTCAATAAAACCTTGCAAGATTGATAGTGATTACTCATATAGATGCCTAGAGGCCATATCAAGCATTCATACTACTTGGAACTCGAAGAATTCAACATGAAAACTCATTTTAGGTAGCACCAAGTGCAGCAAAATATGAAAAATATAAACCACTAGAGCAAAAACTAGTTGAAGGAATGGGAGACTTACATACCAAGGAGCAATCCCTCCAAACAATTTCGGAAATGGAGTTTCGAGCAAACATATCGAATATTTCAGGTTTGGGAGCTAGAACACGAGAGAGAGCAACCAGGAATTGTTTCTAGAGGTAGGAGAAGTAGTGGCTGACTAATAGATAAGTGAGGGCATCCCAATAGGCCCCCCAAGCCATCAGGGCGCACCCAGGGGGTGGGCGCGCCCTGTTGGCTCGGCACCAATAGGTGCACCCCCATGGGTGTTTTCAACATCATAAATTTGTAAATATTCCAAAAAAATATCATGTTAAAATTTTGTGGCATTCTAAGACCTTTTATTTTTAGGTCATTTTAATTGCACGGGAAACTTAGAAAACTAGATAATCATGGCATTTTATTTTATTTAACTAAGAATAATAGAGATTAAACTAATGGTACAGAAAGTTGTGCTTACTGAATTCATCAACCACATGTCTTTCAAAAAGGATCCATTAATAAGGTTGATCAACTCTTATTAACAAATGTTTCCGATGGACATCAAATGGAAGAATTCTTGTATAAGACTAAGTTACCTCAATGGGGATTTATATATCCCCAACAATAAGAATATCATATTTCTTCTTGGTAGTAGGAAGAAGGAATTTAAAACCTCCAATAATGATTGTGGAAATTGTCTTAATGGCATTAATATTATTTACAAAGTCTGTTTCTTCGGAAAATGCATGGTATGGTGTTTGCCTTTGATGCGAAAAGTAACGTTGCTTTTGTTACAATTAGTAACAACCCCTGCAGTATTTAAAATGGCTCTACCAATAATAATCAACATGTTTTCATCCTCGGGCATCTCAAGAATAATAAAGACTGTTAAGATAGTAACATTTGCAACCACAACAAGAACATCCTCACAAATTCCAATAGGTATAGCCGTGGATTTATCAGCCATTTGCAAACATATCTCAGTAGGTGTAAGCTTATTCAAATCAAGTCTTTATATAGAGAGAAATGCATAACACTGACACTGGCTCCTAGATCACATAAAGTTGTTTTAACATAACTTCATGTAATGGAGAAAGGTATTGTGGGTATACCCAGATCTCCCAACTTGTTACGCACTCCAGCATCAAAAGAATAATTATTGAGCATAGTAGAAATTTTAGTTTAATGTATTTTTCTTTTGTTGATAATAATGCCCTTCATATACTTAGCATATGGATGCGTCTTCAAAATATCAATCTAGCGATTGTGCAAAAAGAAAGGTCTAATCATTCCAGCAAAGCATTCAAAATCCTCCTCGTACTTCCTCTTGGAAGGCTTAGGAGGGAATTACATGGGTTTTTGAACCCATGCCTCTCTTTCTTTACAATGTTTTATAGCAACAAAGTCTTTCTTCTCATATCATTTATGTTTAGGATGCGGGTTATCAAGATCTTCAGCGGGTTCTGTTTTCACATCATTACCAGGTTTTTTGTTACTAGATGGTTGATCATATACGTGAACATCATTGTTATCATTATCATTCTTTATTATCACTAGGTGAATTTTCACTATCACATTGTGTCTCAGCATCAGAAATAGAAACATCATTATGATTCTGAGTAGGGTTTTTCTATAACACGTTCATTGGGAGCATGCAAAGTCCTATCATGTTTCTTTTTCTTTTTCTTTTTCTTTTAGATGGACTAAGTGCATCATCATTAACTTTCTGAGAATATTGTTCAATTCTGTTAGGATGACCTTGAGGATTAAGAGTTTCCTCAGTCATTCTACCTCCTCTAGTCATCACTCTAATAGCATGGTCATTCATGTTCTCATTTAGTTCAACAAACAAATCATTTTGTGACTTAGAAACTTGGTCTAATTGAGTTTGAACCATGGAATCATGTTTACCTAGACCTTTAACATCATTAGCAATTCTAAACATTAAGTCAATCAAGCGATCTATCATCACAGCATTACATTGTAATTGTACTTTGACATAATTATTGAAATGCTCTTGCTTGACAATCAAATTCATCGATGCATTGACTAGGAGTTTTAGTGTAAGGTATATCACTTGTGTCAAATCTATAGAGAGAGCTTGCCTCTACTACCCGTGTAGGGATACAGAGTCCGTGTATTTCTTCAATAGGTGGTAGATTCTTGACCTCTTTAGATTTAATACATTTTCTTTCATGGATCTCTTAGCTTCTTGCATATCTCCTTGACTAAGGAATAGCATATATCTCTTCTATTGAATAGGTTCTAGCGGTGGTTCAGGAAGTGTCCAATTATGAGCAATTTGCAATATGTTTTTCAATAATTCTTCAGCTTGTCCAATAGTTTGTTCCCTGAATACATAACCAACACAACCATCTACGTACTCTCTAGAAGTATCGTTAGTACATTATAAAATATATCAAGTGTTTCATTTTTCTCAAGAGGATGATTAGGCAAAGCTCTAAGTAGTTGGAGAAGCTTCCCCTAAGCTTGAGGGAGATTCTCACAAAGTTAAATATTTCCTGTAAAGCAGCTTGTCTTTTATGAGCAGGAAAATATTTTTTAGAGAACTAATATATCATATCCTGGGGGATATGCACATAACCAGGAACAAGACTGAGGAACCACTCCTTAGCATCGCCTTTTAGCAAAAAAGGAAAAACCGTAAGGATATTGTAATAACGCATGTTTCCGCATCAGTAAACAAGGTGACAATATTGTTCGGTTTAGTGAGGTGTGACACAACAGTTTTAGTTTCATAGCCATGAAAAGGATCATGTTCTACAATAGTGATTAAGGAGAAGTAGCAAATTTAAGTTCATAATCCATGTCAGTAACATATATAGGAGAAGTAGCAAATTTAAGTTCATATTTCATTTTGTGCATCATAGATTTTTTTCTTTTAGTTTGCATAGCAATTTTCTCAAATCATCTCTACCATTACAAGAAAGAAAGTCTCTAGCTATCTCCCCATCCATAACATAATCCTT
Organism: Hordeum marinum; assembly: GCA_022496015.1. Taxonomy (NCBI): domain Eukaryota; kingdom Viridiplantae; phylum Streptophyta; class Magnoliopsida; order Poales; family Poaceae; genus Hordeum; species Hordeum marinum. The sequence continues at coordinate 156,228,861 of CM039677.1, forward strand.
AGGTACATCAGGAAATTCATATCTATTAGGAGAGCTAGGTATAATGGGAGATTCATAATCTTCGTCAATTTCAGCTTTTTATAGTTCTCTAGCCTTAGCAATATGAGCATCAAGTAATTCATTCAGTGGCACAATTTTAGTTTCATTAAGAATAACAGAGTATCATCATTAATTTCAAAAGTATAATCATCAAGTCCATGCAACATATCAGAACGAGTATCAAGTGTGGTGTCATAAGCTGATTCAAAATAGCAGGTGAATCAAAATATCCCCAAGTGACCACAACAAATAGAGCTATGCTCCCCGGCAACGGTGCCAGAAAACTGTCTTGATAACCCACAAGTATAGGGGATCGCAACAAACTTCATGGGTAGTATTACACTCTAATTTATTAACCCGACACAAAGGGAGCCAAAGAATATTTATTGGTCTTAGTAGTTGAGTTGTCAATTAAACCACACCTCGCATACCTCTCTGCATCAAAAGTTCTAGTATCACAAGACAATAGTAGTTGTAACGGTAATGATAATAGAAGCAATTTTGTAGTGATTGTAACAATAGCAGTAACAATAGCAACTTAGCAAGTTTTAGTATATGAAAAGCATAGGCATGTGGACCGGTAGTGGATAATTATTTATATGACATCATTCATGCAGGAATTACACACTAGAGCGACACAAAACTAGCTCCAATTCATCAATGTAATGTAGGCATGTATTCCATATATAGTCATACAGGCTTGCGATAAGAACTTGTGTGACATCTTTTGTCCTACCCACCAGTGGTACCAGGGTCCATTGGGAAACTAACGGGTATTAAGGCATCCTTTTTAAAAGAGAACGAGAACAAACCATTAACATGTGGTGAATACATGAACTCCTCAAACTACGACAATCACCGGAAAGAATCCCAATTATTGTCACCATGGGTATGCAGATCATAATACGTAATAGGTGCATACATCTTGCAAGATTGGATCTAAAACACTCTCATATTCGTGAAAGATCTGAAATCATGGCACTCGGGCCCTAGTGACAAGCATTAAGCATAGCAAAGTCATAGCAACATCAGTCTCAGAACATAGTTGATACTAGGAATCAAGCCCTATCAAAATAACTCGATTACATGATCAATCTCATCCAATCCCATCACCGTCCAGCAAGCCTGCAGAGAAATCACTCAATTCCAATGGTGAGCATCATGGTGGTGTTGATGAAGAAGGGTTGGTGATGGAGATGATGACGAATCCCCCTCTTGGGAGCCCCAAACGGGCTCTAGATCAGCCCCCCCCCCCCGAGGAAGAACATGAGGTGGCAGTGGCTCCGTCTCGTAAAACGCAATGAAAACTTTTCTCCTATTTTTTCTCCATAATTGTGAATTTTTAGGACTGGAATTAGGGTCAGAGGAGCCACGAGGTGGCCCAAAGCCATCCGGGCATGCCCAGGGGGTGGGTGCGCCCTACTAGCTTGGTACTAAAAGATGTCCCCTTTCGTGGGTCTTTGCTCCATAATTCTTCATATATTCCATAAAAATCCACAATAGTTTTGTCCGATTCCAAGAATTTTTATTTCTATACAAAAATAACACCATGACAATTCTGCTGAAAATGTCAGTCCTGGGATAGTTTAATTCAAATCATGCAAATTAGAGTCCAAAACAAGAGCAAGAGTGTTTGGAAAAGTAGATACATTTGGGACGTATCAATCACCATCACACGCTCCCTCTATGTTCAGGATTAGTTTTAAAGCTAAATAGATGTTATTTGGTGCTTGTGTTGAGCATGAACATTATATGGATCTTGTTTATTGCAAGATGAATATTCATTTAAGTTAGAAAATAATGGTTGTTATGTTTACTAGCGTAATATCATTATGATCATGCACCCAATGTTAATGGTTTATTGAATACTTGATCGTGGTGATAGACATGTTCATAATATTGATGCCAAAAGTTGCAAGGTAAATAATGATATTACGACATACTTGTGGCACTACCAGTAAGGTAATATTGGTGTAAATCACATGAAGAAACTCCATGTTGATGGGTCTTTGGACTCACTCGATTTCGAATCGCTTGAGACATGCGAACCATGCCTCGTGGGTAAGATTACTAAGACCTCATTTTCCGGTATGATGGATCGGGCAAGTAACTTGTTGGAAATAATACATACTAATGTATGTAGTCCAACAAGTGTTCAAGAACGCAATGGATATCATTATTTTCTTACCTTCACAGATGATTTGAGTAGATACAATATATTTACTTGATGAAACACAAGTCTAAAATTTTGAAATGTTCAAGAAATTTTAGAGTGAAGTTGAAGATCATCGTGACAAGAAGATAAATTTTCTATGATATGATCGTGGAGGAGAATATATGAGTTACGAGTTTGGTATGCAATTTAAGACAATGTGGAAATTGTTTCACAACTCACGTCACCTGGAACACCGCAACGTAATGGTGTCTCTCAACGTCGTAATCGTACTCTATTGGACATGGTGCCTTTCTATGATGTCTCTTAATGAATGGCCACTATCATTTTGGGGTTATGCATTAGAGACAAGTACATTCATTTTAAATAAGGCACCATCCAAATCTGTTGAGACGACACCGTACGAATTATGGTTTGGCAAGAAACCTAAGTTGTCATTTCTTAGAAGTATGGGCCTACAATGCTTATGTCAAGAGGCTTCACCCTGATAAGCTCGAACCCAAAGCGGAGAAGTGTGTCTTCATCTTATAACCTACGGAAACAATTGGGCATACCTTCTATATCACATCCAATGGCAAAGCTTTGTTGCTAAGAATGGATCCTTTCTAGAGAAGGAGTTTCTCTCAAATGAATTGAGTGGGAGGAAGGTAGAACTTGATGAGGTTATTCAACCTTCAATTCAATTGCAGAGTAGCGCAACACAGAAAGTTGTTCCTGTGATGCCTACACCAGTTGTAGAGGAAGATAATGATCATGATCATGAAGCTTTGGATCAACTCACTACCGAACCTCGTAGGTTGACAAGGACACGTACTGCCCCGAGTGGTACGGTAATCCTGTCTTGGAAGTCATGTTGTTGGACAACGGTGAGCCTACGAACTATGAAGAAGCGATGGTCTTGGATTCCGACAGATGGCTAGAGATCATGTAATCTGAGATAGGACCCATGTGTGAAAACCAAGTATGGACTTTGGTAGACTTGCCCGATGAGAGGCAGACCATTAAGTAGAAATGGATCTTTAAGAAGAATACATACGTTGATGGTAATGTCGCTATTTATAAAGTTCACTTGTCGCCAAGGGGTTTACAATAAGTTCAAGGAGTTGATTACGATGATACTTTCTAACCCGTAGCGATGCTAAAGTTTGTTGGAAATATATTAGTGATAATCCAAAAGTATAGGGGATCGCAACACTCGTCGCGGGTAGTATTACACCCTGATTTATTGATTCGACAAAAGGGGAGCCAAAGAATATTTATTTTGTCTTAGAAGTTGAGTTGTCAATTCAACCACACCTAGGGTATCTCTCTACAGTAATGGATTTAGTAGAATAGCAAAATAATAGTAGTAGCAGTAACGGTAACAGCAACAGATTTTGTAGTGATTGTAACAGTAGCAGCAACAATAGTAACTTAGCAAGTTTCGGTATATGCAAAGCGTAGGCATGTGGACCAGTGATGTATAATGATTTAGATGACATCGATCATGAACAATTACGCACAAGAGGGATACAATACTAGCTCAAATTCATCAATATAATGTAGGCATGTACTCCGTGTAGAGTCATACGTGCTTGCAATAAGAACTTGCATGACATGTTTTGTCCTACCCTCCCATGGTAGCCGGGCTCATATGGAAACTAAGGGATATTAAGGCGTTCTTTTTAATAGAGAACTAGAACAAAGCATTAAACCATGGTGAATATATGAACTCCTCAAACTACGACAATCACCGAAAAGAATCCCAATTATTGTCACCTTGGGGTATGCGGATCATGACACGTAATAGGTGCATACAACTTACAAGATATGATCTAAAGCACTCTCATATTCATGAAAATATAATAGGTTCAAATCTTAAATCATGGCACTCAATCCTGGTGACAAGCATTAAGGATAGCAAAGGCATAGCAACATCAATCTAAGAACATAGTGGATACTAGGGATCAAGCCCTATCAAAATAACTTGATTACATGATCAATCTCATCCAATCCCATCACCGTCCAACACGCCCACAAAGGAATTACACACTCCTGATGGTGAGCATCATGGAAGTGTTGATGAAGAAGGGTTAGTGATGACGATGGCGATGAATGCCCCTCCCCGGAGCCCCAAACGGACTCCAGATCAGCCCCCTCGAGGAAGAACAGGACGTGGCAGTAGCTCCGTCTCATAAAACATGATGAAAATGTCTCTCCCATTGTTTCTTCGTAAATGTGGGTTTATAGGACTAGAATTAGGATAGGAGGAGCCACGACATGCCACCATGCCATTAGGGCGCGCCTAGGGGGGTGGGTGCGCCCTATTGGCTTGGCACCAATAGGTGCCCCCCGGTGGTGAGTCTTTGCTCCAAAATTCTTCATATATTCTAGAAAAAATCCACAAAAAGTTTTGTCCAATTCCGAGAACTTTTATTTCTGCTCAAAAATAACACCATGACGGTTCTGTTGAAAACAACTTTAGTCCTGGGTTAGTTTCATTCAAATCATGCAACGTTAGTCCTGGTTCTAGCTACAGGTGTGCTATGAGCAGCTGCCACATATGTGGGCTAGAAAGTTCCAAAAGTCGAGAGAGCAAAAGCCCAAAAGTCAAAAAGTCCTCTATCGTCTCGCCCTGGGCCTCCTTTTATACTCCAAAGGGGATCCCAATAGTGGCATATAGTGCATACATGGGGGGTACAGAGTTACGATGCTATCATACCTAACACTGACGGAGTCAGACATGCACATTTAATGCACTGTCAGGCATCTCTGTCCGTCGGTGGGATGAGACGGGAGCCCGTCCCATCGGTGCCGCTAACCTCCCTCCAACGTCGACACCGCGACACGCGTCGAGGCAGATTGACACCTGCCCTGTGTGCTGGCGGGGTCTTGCTAGGACTTCGCCTTCTGGGGCCTTGCCTTGCCGGGGCCTTGCTACGCCTAGGGGTTTAATAGCCCTCCTGGAAACACCTTGTCGGTAGTCTTGATTTTCCTATGTTGGTATCTGGTAAGTCCCTTCTGGGCCTTACTGCCAGGGTGGCTACTACTACCCGTGCACAAGTAAGGGGCACTAGAGAGCCCAAAACTCTAGTGCATTAATAGGAGCCTTCGGGGCTGGGCCACACACGTCGTGAGACGCTGTTGTGCTAGGCCCAATCAGTGTATGGGCACGCGTGGCAGGGGCCTTGCAGTTGTGATCATTGCGCTCGTTGCGCTTCCCCATGATGCCCATTGAATGCGGGACGTGGGATACATGTGCGGTGCAACCATCAAATTTTTAATTACCTCGTTAGGTCATTTCCGCCACACGTGCCACATGCATAGCGGGGAGCTAGCAATGGGCGCCCATGATCTAAAGTCCATGGGAAAAGCAGTAATTGCAATACCATGGATTGGGGTGACGGGGCGGTTGCTGTTCGCCCCGTGATCGAGGGCACCACTATTGGAGGAGGTGGGCGGCGTCCTTTGGAGTGGAGTAGGTGGGCGGCGTCTTTTGGAGTGGAGGAGAGCCGACCCTCGCACTCCCCCTATATATAGAGGGGTAGCGAGGGCAGTGCTCATCCATCCTCCCTCTGTCTTCCGAGTGCAAACCTCCATACTTCGCCCTTCCACGTCCCCTCAATGATGTGGAAATAGTAGCAAAGAACCTGATAATGATGTGGAAATAGAACCTACTAAGGATCTTGATAACCCACCTCCTAAAAATAAATGTTATGAGAAGAAATGTCACATCCCTAGCTTAGCATGCATTGGGATCCATGTTGTGATTGCATCATGTTTAAATTCTTTTAAACTTGAAATGGGGATGTTCAAAACCCTAACACCATTTGAATTCAATAGGCTCAACCACATATTTTCTTTCAATGATCCAAAGTGACCTCAGGAAAAATGTTCACCCTCTTGGAATAATGTGGCAACATAAAACAGAGGTGATGCATATTTTAAAAAGGTCATTTTGGATACTGAATGAAAACCATAACTATTCAGACTGGAGTTTTAAAATTCTTTAAATATTTTAAAGCTTCAATAAATCTGGAAAATCTATGAGTGCCTTTGGTTATAATATAAAAGGCCACATACTAATTTTCAGCATTTTATGAAATGGTTTGGTTTTGAAATCAAATCAAAATAAAACTGGAAAAATAGAAAACAGAAAGTAATAAAACAAAACTCAAAAAAGAGAAAAAAAGAAAGAAAGAGGAGGCCCAGGTGGAGCTGGCCCAGCTGGCCCAGCCAGCCCCACCGTCTTCATCCTCCTGCCAGTGGGTAGGAGGGCGTGTGGTAGCGATGCGCCGGCCAGCTCCTGCATGCCTGGCTGCCGTGGCACCCTCCCGATGCGCCAGCATGATCGCCCCATGCCTTTTCCCTCTCTCTCGCCGCCACTCTCTCTCTCTCTCGCTCCCCCTCTTCCCCTGTCTGTTTTCTCTCCCGTCGGAACCGAAGCCATCGCCACCACGGATTCGTCGCCCTGGCGCCTCCTTGAGCCCACGAGCACCATCGTCTGATGCGTCGTGAGCCCCTCCATCGATCCCCCTCCTTCTCCCCACTGTTTAGCCGCCGTAGTCGCTGTCCCCCCTCCCGTCGAGCCCGAAGCTCCCCGCCGCCGGCGTTAATGGCCACCGCGGCCAGAGCACTCGCCGTGCTCAGCTGAGCACCCCGGCGTGTTCGCGCGGGCCTGTAGGTGCCACCCCGACCTCCAGCGCCCCCTCACGCAGCCCTAGCACCGCGGCCTCCCTTGGCCGAGATCCGGCCACCGTCTCCGGCGTCGTAGCCGCGAGCTCCGGCATCCCCCGCGCCCCCTGCTAGCTCTCCTAGGTGCGGGAAAGCTGGGGCTTCGCCCTAGTGCCCCCGGCCGCCGCTCCCGTGGCTGGCAGCCCGGACGCCGCCACGACCAGAGGTCGCCGGCGACGAGTTCGTCGCCTGAGCCCTATAGGTGGGACCCCCTCGTTAGGTGGGCTAATCCCCGGGTTAATTAACCCATGAGCCACTAACGTGTGGGACCAGCCTATTAATTTAGTTAGTTTAAATTAAAAATAAAACTGTTAGATTAATGTGTCATTAACTGGTGGGGCCCAGCCGCCAGGTTTGACCTGGGCTGGCGCCTTTGACCTGCTGACGTCACCGTGATGTCAGGCTGACATAATATCTCAATTTTGGATTTAAATAAATTCTAGAAATTAATAAAAACTTCTAAAATTCGTAGAAAATAATCTGTAAACCAGATGAAAATAATTTATATATGAAAATTGATCATAAAAATTCAATGAATCCATCTGTACCATTTTCATGCATGTTAGAGAAACCTAAATAGGTAAATTTGGACATTTTAGTTCAATTGCATTATGGAATCCATATATGAAGTTGAATTTGAACCTTGAGTTCAAACCTACTTTATTTAAATCTGTTGCTAGATGCATTAGTTCAAACACCTTATATTGCCATGACATATTCATGCATCATATTGTGGCATTTGGTGTGTATTGATTTGTACCCCCTTCGATGTTATTCTTCGTGTGAGGCACTGTTTCGGAGGATACGGTCGAGTATCCATCTGAGGAGCAGTAACGTGTGATCGTCTTATCAGGCAAGCAACCCCCCTTGAACATACCCGATACAATCCCACTCTCTCGCTGTTGCTCTCACTTATTGCATTAGGACAAAACGTTACAACTTTGTATGTTTCGGTAGTTGAACCCATTCCTCTGCATGACCTGTCATTGTCACAGTAAATAGCTGAACCATGCAACCTAGCATACCTGGTAGATGCTTGAGCTATGTTGTGCCTTAACCTGCTATGCTTGCTATGCTTAGAGTTGTGTCAGGTCTGATTCATCTGGGTGATGAACCGGAGTGAAGTGAACTTGTTCTGATAATGAGAGTTAAGTTGTGAACACGATTTGGTAAAGGTAGCGATGAGAGGCCATGTAGGAGTACATGGCGGGTTGTCTCATTGGGACCGTCCTTAAGAACTGAGTCTTGTGTATGTTGTCCAAGACTAGCTACTATCGCACATTGGGATCCTTAATTGACTCTCTCGACTTATTAACCGATTTGATCTCTGTCCAGGAGTTGCAACTAGTTTCTGGTGTTTGTAGGATATGCTAGTAGTCTACCAAGTGGCACCCCATATAGGTGGGCTTGGGACAAACTAGGTATTGTGGCCCGGTGTACCAAGCGTAGTACCATCCGTCGAGGTGGGCTTGGTGTTAGTGCATCTAGTGCCCCTTAGTGATTTTGGTGTATTGAAGACTTACAGGTTAAGGTACTAATGCGTTTGTGAGTGTACACAGGTTATTTAAGTCGATGAGGAGTTTGATATAATCGGAGATTATCGACCCCTAAAAATTTATGTCTTCAAGTGAAGACTTTGCTGAAGACTTTCTGAAGACTTTGGTTAAGACTTTGAAAATGAAGAAGTTGGTATGACCTTGAAGATATGAACGAGGAATATGAAGCGTGAAGACTTTTGTTTTCGTAGTTTCGTTTCCTTTATTTGAGTCATAGGAAACACTGTACTATTAAAAGGGGGCCGAGGTAATACTAAGGAAAATTTCCAATTGATGCTCAACTCTAAAATCCTCAACCCATACAATCCTTCAAGTGAAGCCTTTGGAAATCTCTTACGGTTCAGACAAATTCTTCAGTGACAGAGACGAAGTTCTTCTGGTCTCTGAGGAAATTGATCTGACTAAGGAGTTAGGATTTCGCCAGTGAGAATTGCCTACAAGTGAGGAACATGATAAGCTGAGGACTTTCATAGTTCGAAATTCCGACCGTTGCTGTGCTTAGTGCGAGCTGTCCCGAATCATTCTTATCCACATAACGGTCATATCATTGGGGGCATTTATGTCTTATCATGTCAGGTTGCATCCTGGCTATAAATAGCCACCCCCACAACCACTAGCTGGTTGGCTGCTCCAAGAGAGAGGACTGACACTTGTCATTTGAGAGAAACCCATCCTCCGAGGTATTTTGAGAGAAAATCATCAGTGAGAAAAAACCTACAATCAAACCACAAAACCCAAAGTGATTGAGCATCATTGAAGAAATTCCTGTGTGGAACCGATGCTTGTTACCTTTGAGGACTGTTCATCCTCCAGACGGTTAGGCGTCATGGTCTAGTGCTCCTGCAGTCAATTGGGGACCACGAAGTGACCTTGGTCTAGAGCATCCAACAGTTAATTTTGGATCGCCGGATGACTAGTTTGTGAGGGTTTTGGAAGTCTACCCTGAAGACATACCACGAGTGTTGGGCGAGGACTATGTGACCTTAGCTCAAGGAGAATACGGTAAGGACTGTGTGTCCTGGGACTGTGTGTCCTCTGGTTTAAATACCAGGCCGCTCCAAACCAGACGTACGACTGTCACAGCAGTTGGAACTGGGTCATCAAACCATTGTCTTCATCGAGCTATCTGGTTCTATTTCCTCAACCCATCTATTCCTCGTATACCAGTTGATGAAATTGACTCTTACTGATTGAAGAATTCTAGTGAAGACTTTCACAAATTCCTCACCTCAAATTCTTCAACTTACCTTGTTGATCACTTCTTATCCTATATCACTCTACTCTCTATTTGTGCATGTTTCATTTCATCATGAAGACTATGTTGTTACTATGTTCCTCATGCGCTTGAGTACTTATTCTGCTGCTAGTTATTCATCACATTTCAAATTCCTCAAAGTTGAAATTCCTCAAGTGATGATTTTGTAAAAATCGCCTATTCACCCCCCTATAGTCGATATAACGCACTTTCAATTGGTATCAGAGCAGGTACTTCCTCGCTTTGTGTGATTTTCGTTTAACCACCTGGAGTCTAGTTATGTCGACTACAGGTGTGATCAAGGTTTCCGCGGGGTGTCCTACCTTCGATGGGACAAACTACCCCTACTGGAAGAACAAGATGCGTATGCACCTTGAAGCTATTGACAACGATCTCTGGTATGTTGTGGAAAATGGTGTGCCCTCTGTCACTCCCACTGTTACTACTGCTGATGTGAAGAGATTCAAGCAACTTGATTCCCAAGCGAAGAATATCATCTGTGGCCATCTGAGCAAAGGTCAGTATGGCAGAGTGAGTGCTTTGGAGTCTGCTAAGCTTATCTGGGATAGGCTATCCAAAGTCAACGAAGGTGTTTCCACTCAACGTGACTCTCGTGTTGATGTTCTTCGCAATCTCTTCAACCGCTTCAAGAGACTTGACAGTGAAAATGTTCAACAAACATTTGATCGCCTCACTGATATATCCAATGAACTTCAAGCACTGGGTGCCACTGATATCATTGACCATGAAGTGGTGAAGAAACTGCTACGATCTCTCGATTCCTCATTTGATACTCTGGCTTTGACGATCCAAGAACGTGGAGATTATAAAGCTCTTGATCCTGCTAATATTCTTGAGAGACTCAATAAACAAGCTGAAAAGAGAGACCTCTACGGGCCAAGCTATGGAAGATCTCATGCACTGAAGGCAAAAGCAATTTCCTCATCTGAAGAAGAAGATTCTGACAGTAGCCTTGGTGATCTTGAAGAACTAAGTCAGGAACTAGCAATGCTTTTGAGGAAATTCCAGAAGTTCTCAGGAGAGGTGGATTTGGAAAGTCATCAAAAAGTGGCTTGACGAAATCAGATTCCTCAGAAGATTACAAGCAAAGAACCTGTCAACGTTGCAAGAAGCCTGGTCACCGTATCTCTGACTGTCCCCTCTGGGAAAAAGACTCAAAGAAGAAGAAGAAATACAAGGATGATAGTTCTGATGACTCGAAGAAAAAGAAGAAATCTTCAAAGTTCTCATCTTCAAAGTCCTTAAAGCACCAGAAGAATGGTTCGAGAAAGGCTCGAGCATTCATCGGCAAGGAAATGGATTCTGAGGAAGAATCTAAAGAATATGAAGAAGAGGAAGAATCTGAGGAGGAATCAGAATCTGGTGTCGCTAGCCTTGCTCTCGCTACTGCTTTCGTCAGCAAGTTCATCTTCAATGATGAAGAATTTGACTACTCCAATGACTCTGACATCAACAATGATGATCATGCTCCCACCTATTGCTTCATGGCAAAAGGCTCAAAGGTACACAAACATCATTCCTCATCTAAATCAAGTGAAGGTGAATCTTATGATTATGTGAAACCTAGCTATGCTAAACTTGTTAAAATTTCCACTAAACAACAAAGTGCACTTGAAAAGCTTCAGAAAATGCTAGACAAAAGCGATGATCTGTTGAACCATGAAGTGGATCGGACTCAAACTCTATTTGTCAATCTCAAAAGTCTTCAGACGAAGTATGATAACCTACAGAGTCATCATAATGACCTCTTAGCTGATCATGAGAAGCTTTCTTATGAATTTCTTCACGGAAAGAAAGATCTTGAGAAACTGAGGGTGTCACATGAGGATCTCCAAAGGGAAAATGATTCCTTACTGGCTCAACAGACCAGTACCGCTCAGGAAGATTTCATTCCACCTTGTTTGAAATGCATCAAACGTGAAACTGCTAATTCTTCACCTGAATGTTCAAATGCTTCTAGTAAATTCCTCATCTGAGGATACCACTAGTATCACTAATGACAATGTAGGGTTTGAAGGAATTGTATGTGACAGGTATGTACAAAAGTCTCAAAGGGCATCAAACCCTTTGCGATGTTCTCAAAAAGCAGATTCTGAACAGGGATCCTAGGAAAGAGGGTATAGCCTTTGTGAGGAAACTCAACGCTGATGGATCCTACTGGACACCTGAACAGTACCCCAAAACCTCATGGGTTGCTGCAAAAGTATCTCCTGTAGATCCATCCACTTTATCTGGCTTTACTTGTGAAACTTCATATTCCTCTGATGAGTCACTTGACTCCAATTACAGATTATTCAAAAATCAGAAAAGTGAAGTATTTGCTAGATATGTTTGAACTAACTGCAGGAACGGTTCTCCTATGAAGAAAATCTGGGTTCCCAAGAGCTACCTACAAAATCTTCAAGTGAATGTCCTCACGACACCACTCATGAAGAATAGGAACCCCGGATCAAATTCCTCATATGGACCAAAGTCCTCACTTGGAACAAATTCCTCAAATGGTCAAAATCATCATTCTCGTGCTAATGCCTCTGTTTCGCAGGGAAAACCTAAGAGTTATGAATATGTGTATTATTCTTCAAACCATTATGTTCATAAGTCCTCGAAGAATTTCTCTGCTTATTCATTTGAATACTCTAACCCTCGCCCTGTGAAACGAAACACACTTGCTTCTATGCCTCCCTTCTCATATGGTACTCGCAGAATGATGAATTCTTTGCCACCCCCCTAGATGTGGGTGGTGAAGAAATCAAACTGACATCTTATGGAGGGTCAGGTCTCCAGATGAATTTGAACATCTGGTGAATTTGCTGGAGACCTGAGGAAATGCTTGAAAGGATGCAAGCTAACCGTGATGAAATGAATTCTTCATTTCTCAGGTCCTCACTCTACTTGCTTACTATCTTGTGTGTTGAAATTCTGTCTGATGAAATTGATGTCATATTCTTCACTCTGAAGCATATGAGTTCGTAAGTTTTACTAATTCATCTGCAGGAGGATACTCTAAAAGCTACTGAGTGGGTTCTTGATAGTGGATGCACAAACCACATGACGGGTGACAAGAATCTACTGATGAATCTGCCACTCACTCCATCTCCTCTAAAGCATATCACCTACGCAGACAAAGGAAAAAGCAAGGTATTGGGACTTGGTAAGGTTGCTATCTCAAAGGACCGAACCATGGATAAGGTGATGTTTGTTGAATCCCTCGGGTTCAACCTTATGTCTGTCTCAATGCTTTGTGATCTTGATATGGTTGTCATATTTGGAAAATATCGTTGTATTGTCATCATGGAATCTGACAATTCCAAAGTATTCGAAGGCTTTAGGAGAGGAGACTTGTATATTGTTGATTTCTCTACAGGTCCTCAGCCTACGACATGCTTACTTGCTAAGTCCTCAGAAGGCTGGTTGTGGCATCGATGACTTGGACATGCGGGCATGAGGAACTTGCACACGCTCGTGAAGAAAAAACACATCATTGGCATCGAGGGTGTCAAATTCCTCAAGGACCACCTCTGCGGTGCATGTGAATCTGGGAAGATGACCAGATCCAAGCATCCCTCGAAGACAATCATGACCACAACTGGACCCTTTGAATTGCTTCACATGGATCTATTTGGCCCCACTCATTACTCCGTACTAACAAATGCATCAAGTTTGTATGGCTTTGTCATTGTTGATGATTACTCTCGTTACACATGGGTGCATATTATTCTGTACAAAAATGAAGTGCATGACATCTTCAGATGATTTGCTTCAAGGGCCTCCACCAACTTCGTTGTCAAGATCAAGCATATCAGGAGTGATAATGGGACTGAGTTCAAGAACACTAATCTTGATGAATATCTTGATGAACTTGGTATTACTCATGATCTATCTACCCCTTATACTCCTTAGCAGAATGGCATCGTGGAGCGCAAAAACAGGACACTTGTTGAGATGGCTCGCACCATGCTTGACGAATACAAAACCCCTCGTTGCTTCTGGCCTGAAGCAATTGATACTGCATGCCACATCATCAATAGGGTATATCTTCACGAATTATTCTAGAAGACTTCATATGAGCTCATGATAGGTAAGAAACCCAATGTAAGTTATCTCAAAGTCTTCGGTGCAAAATGTTGGATCAGAGATCCTCACCACAGTTCTAAGTTTGCATCGAAAGCACATGAAGGTTTTATGCTTGGTTATGGAAAGGACTCACACACCTACAAAGTCTTCAACACCTACCATCACAAGGTGGTTGAAAATGTAGACGTGCGGTTCGATGAAACTAATGGCTCGCAAAGAGAGCTCCTGCCTTCTATGTTAGATGAATAGTCTCCTGAAGAATCCATCAAGCTGAAGGCAACGGAAGATGTTATACCTATTGAGGAAATCATTCCAACAAATGAAGACTCTCATACTGATATACCTGAACAAACTGGTGTTGATGAAAATCCTCAACCACGTCAACCTGCTCATCCAAGAGTAGCAAATGAAGTGCAGGCTGACAAAATCATCGATGACATCAACGCACCAGGTCCTCTCACATGCTCAAAAGCTTCACATCTAACTAACTTTTGTGGGCACTTTGCCTCTGTCTATATAATAGAACCCACCAAAGTTGATACAACATTCAAGGAGCCCGAGTGGATTCAAGATATGCAAGAGGAATTGCATCAGTTCAAGCTCAACAACGTGTGGGAACTTGTCAAGCGACCAGATCCTTGCAAACATAACATCATAGGTACCAAGTGGATCTATCGCAACAAGCAAGATGAAAATGGCCTCGTGGTGAGGAATAAGGCTCGCCTTGTAGCCCAAGGCTATACACGGGTTGAAGGAATTGACTTTGAGGAAATGTTTGCACCTTTTGCTAGACTTGAGGCTATTCGCATATTACTTGCTTACGCGAACCATCATAATATCATCTTATATCAAATGGATGTGAAAAGTGCATTCCTCAATGGTAAACTTGAGGAAGAAGTATATGTTGCTCAACCCCCAGGTTTTGAAGACCCTAAGCACCCTAACAAAGTCTTCAGACTAAACAAGGCCCTCTATGGCCTCAAGCAGGCCCCTCAGGCGTGGTACGACACTCTGAAGGAATTCCTCATGAAGAAAGGCTTCAAACCCGGTTCACTCGACCCAACCCTTTTCACAAACTCTTATGACAATGAACTGTTCATATGCCAGATATATGTAGACGATATTATCTTTGGATGTACTGACAAACGTTACAGTGATGAATTTGCCTGTATGATGAGTGAAGAATATCAAATGTCTATGATGGGAGAGTTGAAATTCTTCCTAGGTCTTGAAATTCATCAGCAAGACAATGGCATCTTCATCTCACAAGAGAAATACCTCAAAGACGTTCTGAGGAAATTCGACATGCAAGATTGCAAAGGCGTCAAAACTCCAATGCCTTCAAAAGGACACCTCTACACTGATGAAAATGGTAAAGATTTCGATCAGAAGGTATACCGCTCCATGATTGGCTCCTTATTGTACCTATGTGCATGTAGGCCTGATATAATGCTAAGTGTTTGCATGTGGGCTCGATTCCAAGCAACACCGAAGGAAGCACACCATAAGGCTGTGAAACATATTCTTCGATACTTATCTCACACACCAACACTTGGATTGTGGTATCCCAAGGGCTCAAATCTTCACCGCTCGGATACTCTGATGCTGACTATGCTGGAGATCGTGTGGATCGCAAGTCAACCTCAGGCACATGTCATTTCCTCAGACGATCCTTAGTCTATTGGTCCTCAAAGAAGCAGAATTGTGTTTCACTCTCTACTGCAGAAGTTGAGTACATTGCTGCTGGCTCGTGTTGTGCTTAGTTACTATGGATGAAGCAAACCCTCAAGGACTATGGCATCAAGTTGAAGAATGTGCCTCTCTACTATGACAACGAGAATGCCATCAAGATTGCGTACAACCCAGTTCAGCACTCCAAGACCAAGCACATCCAGATTCGTCATCACTTTCTTCGAGATCATGTACTCAAGGGCAACATCTCCATCGACCACATTCCCACTGAAGAACAACTGGCCGATATCTTCACAAAGCCCTTGGATGAAAAGAGAGTTTGCAAGTTGCGGTGTGAGATAAATATCTTAGAATCTTCGAATGTTCTTTGATGAAGAACACACATCCTAACACTTATGCAAAATTGATGACTTAGATGTGCAACACACGAAGTAACATTTTTCTTCAATCAATGAAGAATAACTCTCTAAGTGTGAAGAAATTAACGAAGAATTTGATTCTCAAAACCCTACAACAATTGTACGCGGTGTCTGAAATCATCATTCTTATATGGTGGGTTACGCCACCAACCAAAAGTTGAAATTCTTCAAAATTGAGCATTTCGTTGTTTTTGCAAATTATTCAAACTATCAAATTCCTCAAGTTTTTCAAATTCCTCAACTTTTCAAATTGTTCCAACTTTGAAACTCATGTTCTTCATTGACTATACATATATATTTATATTTGAGTTTTCAATGTCCTCAACAGCATTCACTTATTGCTAATTCTTCAAGTGGATTTTCATCTAAGTGAATGTGATCGGACCCCTTTTCCCCTCTATGCTAAACTCAACCAAGTCTGTTCACAAATTCCGCATATGCGTTCTACTTTGAAACTCATTCAAAGTCTTCACTGTGTCCTTGACAGCTGAAGAATTTGCGAACGAAAACTTTGAAATCTTCACTACCAAAATTTCTGGCGGTTCCTGCTCAAACTGTTCCTATCCCCGCGCCTGGATAACCCACGACCCCCACTATCGCCACCGCTGAGTTCGTGGGTGACACATGTCGCGTGGAGAGCAAGGGTCAGGGGCAATCCTGTCCAAAATCCTCGGGCGGATCCGTTTTCACTTCCTCTATAAATACCCCCTTCCCATCGATAGTGCTCGGTTACTCCGCATCTCATCCCTCTCCCGAGCTCCAACCTAGCGCCGCCGCTAAAGTCATCATCGCCGGTGAGGAAGAGCTTCACTGCCTCAACCTCGTCGTCGTCGTACTCGTATCGGCCATAGAAATCCTCATCCCGCCGCCGTTGTAGTTGTCTCCCTCTGCCAAGCTAGGGCGTGGGAGATCTAAACGCACAAACTTCCCAATCTCATCTCAAAGTTCATTGTGTTCTTCACCAGGGTAAATAAAATTTATTTTTACTGCCCTTGTTTGATCCTGAAATGCTCTTCATATTCCTCAAAAGGTGTTTGTTCTTCATGAACCTTATTTTAAAGCACCTTACATCTCCTCATACTTGATGATTTTCTCTAAGTAATGATTTTCTTCAAGATTCCTCAATTGTGCAAATCCTCAAAATTTGTACAACTTAGGAACCTGAGACAAAGAACACTTAGTAAAATTCCTCAAGACATCCATGGTCAAATTCCTCACACCTAATTTTTCTTCAAATTTTTTGAGAACGCATATGACCTCTTCAAATTCCTCACACCTATACTCTATTCACAGGTACAACATGTCCGCTGATGAATCACTAGGTTCTCATCAACTTTACTCATTTGCAGCGCTTCTTGAAGAAAAATTGTGTACCGATTCATAATATTCAAGAGTTCATATTCCTCAAGTGAAGAAAATGGCTGGCGGAAAGAAAACTCAGAAAGGAGGAAAGAAGCCAGATGTGCACACTGCCTTTGAGATTCCAGAAGATGTGTATGACGAATATTGCACACCAGATGAAGAAACACATGGAAAAGAGACGACCAAGCAGAGAAAGATCCGTTTTCAAAAGATTGAGAGGAGATGGGCAAGAGAATGGAAAGAATATCGTTATGTAACCCCAAAGTACATGATGAAATTTGCAGTGAAACCACCTTGCAGCAGGCCTCCTCTAGCTCAGAACCAAATCGCTGATTCCACAAGCCTAAAGACTAGTGAGGACTTTCCTCATCTATGTGAGAAGTAGCAAACCAAGCTGGCTTGGAAAGCCAAAGAAGCAATGAAGAAATTAAATGAAGATTCTGCTGCTGCTGCCTCTGCCAGAGCTTCTACAAGTGCTCCGAAGAAAATCATGAAGAAATCTGCTTTGAAGATAGGTTCTTCAACATCAAGACCTTCACAGCAGATTCCTCAAGGTCAAAGGCCTCTGCCTTCAAAGTCCTCAGCACCTGGAACTGTCACTGCTCAGTCTTCGGAAGCAGTTACAAAATCCTCAACACCAATGCATCTGGATACATGCAAGAGGACTGAGGGTTTCACCACAGTCCCAAAGATCACTGCTAGCTCCTCTAACACATCAAAGTCTTCAACCAGCCCCTTTGCGTTGAAGCTGAAGAAAACTGTTGGACGAGGTCAAAGACCAAGTCCTCACACAAGCAAGCTGTGATGACCATACCCTCACATTCTGAGGATAATGATAGTGATGATAATGAAGCTGATGATGAGGAATTGGTAGAAATCATTAGACAAAGTCAGCACAGCTCTGTTCCTCTCATGCTGGATCCCAAGATGATCCTCAACTTCATCAATATATTGCATGAAGACCCAAGCACCCCACTTTCTTCACTAAATCTACCTCCTGAAGTGGATCATGTCCTCACCCACTCCATCTCTGAAGAACAATGGAAGAGAGAGCAAGCTCTGAGAGCTAAGAGGAACAGGACTCGCAAACAAAAGTTTCTGCGTGAAAATGTGATGAATTTGACCCCAAATCAACTCGTCACAGTTCAGTCTGAAATTCGCACACTCTGTTTGGATCAACAGAGATATGATGCTGAATGGAAGGTCACCAAGGTCAGACTCGTCAGGGCTGCAAAAGCAGCTGTAAAGGATCACAACACCAGGGTTGTAGCTCGATCGCAACCACAAAAGCCTCAATCTGAAGAAATTGCTCAGACTGCAGATGAAACTCCTTAGGCAGCTGATGAAAATGCTTAGCCTGATGAAACTGCTGAAGGAAATGCTTCTGCACCAGAAGCAACTGCCAGTGCTGCTGAGGAAACTCAGACCACTGATGAACATGCCAGGGCAACCTCCAATGTTGTGCCTGAGGAAACTGCTATGCCAACATGTACTTCTGTTGTATCTAAAGAATCTGATAGGCCAGCTGAAGAATCTGCTGTGCCTGAAGAAACTGAACCACCCAGGGCGGCTGCATCAGTCGTTCCTGAAGAAACTGCTTCTGCTGAGGAAAATTCACTCAAGAGAAAAGCGTCAACTTCTGATGCCCCTGTGTTGAAGAAGTTGAAAACTTCATCAAGTTCCTCAACTACTCCAATTGATGCAACTCCAATTTCCTTAGCACTAGCCTATGCTATTGTGCCATTCGGGGAGGAGTATGTCATCCCTGAAGAAGAATAAGATCATTTGGCTGCTTCCACAGAGCCTCTTGATGAGGAAATTGTCATTGATGACACTGCATCAACCCTCAAGGTATCATCGCCCTAGCTTCTGGTAACTACTAAGGATGCTGACATAGAAGAAATTGATGAAGAAGTTGACATTGGTGACACTACTCCAGTCGTGAATGATGAATATTGGGAATCTGCAGATCCCAATTCACCAATGGCAACTCCTCTGATGTTGATTCCTTAGTCACCTGCATAGACTAAAGAAATCCCAGAAGACTCTGAACATCTGTACCTTCCAGACAGTGAAGAAATTCCATCTGCAACAACTGAGGAAAATGATGCTCCGTTCACTACAAAGGAACCAGTTCTTCAAATCACTCAGTCCGCTGTTCCTCCAATGCCAACAGAGATCAAGGGGCGCACACGAACAATCTTCAACCCAAGCCAACACTGTTGGGGAACATTGCATGGGAAACAAAAAATTTCCTACGCACATGCAGATCTATCCATGGTGATGAGCATCTACGAGAGGGACAGTGGATCTATGTACTCTTGTAGATTGCTAAGCAGGAAGCGTTAAGAAACGCGGTTGGTGTAGTCGAACGTCTTCACGATCCAAATTGCCGAGCATCCCGCGATCTCATCACGATCCGTCCCGCGATCCAATCACAATCCGTCCCGCGAACTCATCACGATCCGTCTTGCGATCTCATCACGATCCGTCCTGCGAACTCATCACGATCCGTCCCGCGATCTCATCACGATCCGTCCCACGATCTCGTCATGATCCGTCTCGCAATCTTGATCACGGTCCTTCCGATCTAGTGCCGAACGGATGGCACCTCCGCGTTCAGCACACATACAGCTTGATGATGATCTCCGCCTTCTTGATCCAGAAAGAGGGAGCAGAGAGGTAGAAGACTTCTCCGGCAGCATGACGGCACTGCAGCGATGGTGGTGGAGCTATTCCGGAAGGGCTTCGCCTAAGCACTGCAGAAAACCGATCTAGAGGAGAAACTATGCACTAGAGGAACGGGTAGCACGTGGCTGAAAATTTTGTGCCAAAACACTAAAACCCTCTAGTATATATAGGAGGAGAGGAGGAGGAGGCTTGGCTGCCAAAAAGCCAGCCCCTGGGTCGGCCAAAGTGGGGAGGAGAGGAGGACTCCTCCTCCAATCCTAGTAGGACTAGGATTCCACCTTTTTTTGGCCTTTTTCCACCTTTTTCCCTTTGGGCTTTTTCTCCCAGGCGCATGGGCCTTGTGTGGGACTTCCAGCAGCCCACAAAAGGATGGTATTTACTCTCCCACAGGCCATGAAGCCTCTTGGGTCGAAATACCCCTCCCGGTGATCTCCCGGTACACTACCGGCACTCCCCGTACATTACCGATTAGCCCGAAACTTTTCCGGCAAGCAAAATGGGATTTCCTATATATCAATCTTTACCCTGGGACTATTCCGGAGCTCCTCGTGACGTCCGGGATCTCATCCAGGACTCCAAACAACCTTCGGTCACCACCATACATAACTCTATACTACCGAAACGTCACCGAACCTTAAGTGTGCGGACCCTGCGGGTTCGAGAACTATGTAGACATGACCGAGACACCTCTACGGTCAATAACCAATAGAGAGACCTAGATGCCCATATTCGTTCCTAGATATTCTATGAAGATCTTTATCGGTCGAACCTCTATGTCAAGGATTCAGTTAATCCCGTATGATGTTCCCTTTGTTCTTCGGTATGTTACTTGCCCGAGATTCGATCGTCGGTATCTCCATACATAGTTCAACCTCGTTACCGGCAAGTATCTTTACTCATTCCGTAATACAAGATCCCATGACTAACACTTAGTCACATTGCTTGCAAGGCTTGTTGTGATGTTGTATTACCGAGTGGGCCATGAGATACCTTTCCGTCACACGGAGTAACAAATCCCAGTCTTGATCCATGCCACCCAACAGACACCCTCGGAGATACCTGTAGAGTACCTTTATAGTCACCCAGTTATGTTGCAACGTTTGATACACACAAGGCACTCCTCCGGGGTCAGTGAGTTGCATGATCTCATGGTCATAGGAACAGATACTTGACATGTAGAAAACAACAACATTAAACTGACACGATCATATGCTACGTTTGTAGTTTGGGTCTTGTCCATCCCATCATTCTCCTAATGATGTGATCCCATTATCAAATGACATCTCATGTCAATGGCTAGGAAACCTTAACCATCTTTGATCAACGAGCTAGTCTATTAGAGGCATACTAGGGACATGGTTTTGTCTATGTATCCACACATGCATCTAAGTCTCCGATCAATACAATTATAGGATGGATAATAAACTATTATCATGAACAAGGAAATATGATAACAAGTAATTTATTATTGCCTCTAGGGCATATTTCAAACAATCTCCCACTTGCACTAGAGTCAATGTTCTAGTTCACATCAGCATGTGATTTGCATTGTTTTGAATCTAACACCCAATGAGTTATGGGGCTCGATCATGCTTTGCATGTGAGAGAGGTCTTATAGTCAACGGGTCTGCGACATTCAGATCTGTGTGTACTTTGCAAATTTCTATGTCAAACCGTAAAGACTGCTACCACACTCCACTTGGTACTATTCCAAATGGCTGGTCCACTATACGTATCCAGATTGCTACTACGAGTCATCCGGATTGGTGTTAAAGCTTGCATCGACGTGACTCTTTACGACGAACTCTTTATCACCTCCATAATCGAGAAACTTCTCCTTAGTCTTTTAGTTACTAAGGATAAACTTGACTGCTGTCCAGTGCTCCATTCCAGGATCACTTTGAAACCTTCCGGCCATACTTATGGCAAGGCTGACATCGGGTCTTGTGCACAACATTGCATACATGATAGAGCCTATGGCTGAAGCATAGGGGATGACACTCATATTTTCTCTATCTTCACTGGGCATTGAGTCTTACTCAAATTTATACCTTACAAATCAGGCGAGAACTCTTTCTCTGACTGATCCATTTTGAACTCTTTCAAAATCTTGTCAAGGTATGTACTCATTGAAAGTCTCATCAAGTATCTTGATCTATCTCAATAGATCTTGATGCTCAACAATTAGGTAGGTTTATCCAGGTCTTCCTTTGAAAAACTCTTTTCAAACAACCCTTTATGCTTTCCAGAATTTCTATATCATTTCCGATCAACAATATGTCAACCACATATGCTTATCAGAAACTCTACAGTGCTCCCACTCACTTTATTGTAAATACAAGTTTCTCGTAAACTTTGTATAGACTCAAAAACTTTAATCACCTCATCAAAGTGTATATTCCAACTCCGAGATGCTTGCTTCAGTTCATAGAAGGATCACTGAAGCTTGCACACCTTTTAGCATCCGTAGGACCGACAAAACCTTCTGGTTGTATCACATACAACCTTTCCTCAAGAAAGGAAACGATATTTTGGCATCCATCTGCCAGATTTCATAATTGAAAAATGCAGCAACTGCTAACATAATTCTAACAGACTTTAGCATCGCTACGAGAGAAAGTCTCATCGCAGTCAACTCCTTGAACTTGCCAGAAACTTCTTTGCAACAAGTCGAGCTTTATAAATGGTGACATTCACCATCAGCGTCTGTCTTCATTTTAAAGATCCATTTGTACTCAACGACCTGCCATCCAACGAGCAAGTCTACCAAAGTCTATACTTGGTTTTCATATATGTATCCTTTCTCGGATTTCATGGCCTCTAACCATTTGTCAGAATCCGGGCCCATCATCGCTTCTCCACAGCTCGTAGGTTCATTGTTGTCCAACAACATGACCTCCAAGACAGGGTTGTCGTACCGCTCAGGAGCAGTACACATCCTTGTCGACCTATGAGGTTCGATAGTAACTTGATCCGAAGCTTCATGATCATCATCATTTACTCCCTCTTCAACTGACGTAGGTTCCACAGAAATATCTTTCTGCGCTGCGCTACTCTCTAGTTGAAACAAAAGTTCAACAACATCATCAAGTTCTATCTTCCTCCCACTCAATTCTTTCAAGAGAAACTTTTTCTCGGGAAAGGACCCGTTTTAGCAACAAACACTTTATGCTTGGATCTGAGATAGAAGGTTCACCCAATTGTTCTTAGGTATTCTACGAAGATGCATTTGTCCGCTTTGGGTTCGAGCTCATTAGGTGAAAACATTTTCCACACAAGCGTCGCATCCCCAAACATCAAGAAATGATAGCTTAGGTTTCTATCAAACCATAATTCAGACGGTGTCATCTCAACGGATTCAAATGGTGCCCTATTTAAAGTGAATGTAGTTGTCTCTAATCCACAACCCCAAAATTATAGTAGCAAAACGATAAGAGACATCATAACATGCACCATATCCAATAGAGCGCGACTATGACGTTCGGACATACCATCACACTATGGTGTTCCAGGTGGCGTGTGTTGTGAAACAACTTTCTCATTGTCTAAAGTTGTATGCCAAACTCGTAACTTAGATATTCACCTCCTCGATCATATCGCAGATATTTTTATCTTCTTGTCACGATGATCTTAAACTTCACTCTGAATTTGCTTGAACTTTTCAAACGATTCAGACTTGTGTTTCATTAAGTAAACATACACTATATCTAACCAAATCATCAGTGAAGCTAAGAAAATAACGATATCAACCACACACTACAAGACTCATTGGATTGCATACATCAACATGTATCATTTCCAATAAATCACTTGCCCGCTCTGTCAAACCAGAAAACGGGGTCCTTAGTCATCTTTGACCAAGAGGCATGGTTCGCATGTCTCAACCGATTCGAAATCGAAAGAGTCCAAACATCCATCAGCATGGAGTTTCTTCATGCGTTTTATACCAATATGACATTTAGCGCCAGTGCCACAAGTATGTGGTACTATCATTATTAACTTTGCATCTTTTGGCATCAATGTTATGAACATGTGTATTACTACGATCAAAATTGAACAAACCATTCTCACTGGGTGCATGACCATTGAAGGTATTATTCATGTAAACAGAATAACCATTATTCTCTCACTTAAATGAATAACCGTGTTGCAATAAACACGATCTAATCACGTTCATGCTCAACACAAAACACCAAATAACAGTTATTTAGGTTTGTTACTAATCCCGAAGGTAAAGAGAGCGTGCGATGTCGATCACATCAACCTTGGAAACACTTCCAACTCACATCGTCACCTCACCCTTAGCTAGTTCTCCGTTTATTCCGTAGCTTTTATTTCGAGTTACTAACATTTAGCAACCGAACCGGTATCCAATACCCAGGTGCTACTAGGAGTACTAGCAAGGTACACATCAATAACACGTATATCAAATATACTTCTGTTGATGTTGCCAGCCTTCTTATCTACCAAGTATCTATGTTTGTTCCATTTCAGCGACCGCTCTCCTCATAATCGAAGCACTTAGTCTCGGGTTTGATTTCAACTTTGGGTTGGTTCACTAGAGCAACAACTGACTTGCCATCCATAAAGTTTCCCTCCTTGCTCTTCTCGAAACTAGTGGTTTTACTAACCATCAACACTTGACGCTCCTTCTTGATTTCTACCTTCACGGTGTCAAACATCGCGAACAGCTCAGGGATCATTATTTCTATCCCTAGCATTTTATAGTTCATCACCAAGTTCTAGTAGCTTAGTGACAGTGACATGGGGAACTATATCAATCACTATCTTATCTGGAATATCAACTCCCACTCGATTCAAGCGATTGTAGCACCCAGACAATCTGACCACATGCTCAACGATCGAGCTATTCTCCTTCATCTTGCAGGCAAAGAATCTTGTTGGAGATCTCATATCTTGCAACATGGGCACGAGCCTGAGATCCTAATTTCAGCTCTTAGAACATCTCATATGTTCTGTGACGTTCAAAACGTTTTGGAGCCTCAATTCTAAGCTGTAATGCATGACGCACTAAACAATCAAGTAGTCTTTAGAACGTGCCTGTCAGATGTTCACAACATCTACAAACGACGCTAGAGGGGTTGGCGCACCGAGCGGTGCATTAAGGAAATAAGCCTTCTGTGCAGCAATGAGGACAATCCTCAAATCATGGACCTGGTCCGCAATATTGCTACCAACATCTTTCAACTCTATTTCTCTAGGAACATATAAAAATTCAAGGGAGCTACAGCGTGAGCAAGTAATCTACAACATAATTTGCACAAACACTATGAACTATGTTCATGATAATGAGTTCAATTAATCATATTACTTAAGAACTCCCACTCAAATTGACATCCCTCCACATTCGAGTGATACATAATCCAAATTCATCAACTCAAGTCCGATCATCACGTGATTTGAGGTGGTTTCAATGGTGAACATCAACATGTTGATCATATCTACTATATGACTCATGTTCGACCTTTCGGTCTCTTGTGTTCCGAGGCCATGTCTGTACATGCTAGGCTCGCCAAGTTTAACCCGAGTGTTCTGCTTGTGCAACACTGGCTTGCACCCGTTGTATGTGAACGTAGAGTCTATCACACCCGATCATCACGTGGTGTCTCGACACGAAGAACTTTCGCAACGGTGCACACTCGGGGAGAACACAATTTATCTTGAAATTTAGCGAGGGATCACCTTATAATGCTACCGTCGTCCTAAGCAAAACAAGGTGCATAAAAGGATTAACATCACATGCTAA
Source organism: Hordeum marinum (assembly GCA_022496015.1). NCBI lineage: Eukaryota > Viridiplantae > Streptophyta > Magnoliopsida > Poales > Poaceae > Hordeum > Hordeum marinum. The sequence goes on from CM039677.1 coordinate 156,254,623, forward strand.
TCATAAGTGACATGATATGGCCATGAACTTGTGCTTTTGATCTCCATCATGAAAGCACCGGCATGATCTCCATCATCACCAGCATGACACCATGATCTCCATCATCTTGATCTCCATCAACGTGTCGCCATCGGGGTTGTTGCGCCCAACATGCTTCTACTACTATTGCTACCGGTTAGCGATAAAGTAAAGCATTACATAGCGCTTAATGATTGACACGTAGGTCATACAATAATTAAAGACAACCCTATGGCTCCTGCCGGTTGCCGTACTCATCGACATGCAAGTCGTGATAATCTATACATCACATGATCATCTCATACATCACATATATCACATCATGTAATTGGCCATATCATATCACAACATACCCCGCAAAAACAAGTTAGACGTCCTCTAATTGTTGTTGCATGTTTTACGTGCCTGCTACAGGTATCTAGCAAGAACAATTCTCATCTACGCACAAACCACAACGGTGATACACTAGTTGCTTTTCAACCTTCTATAGGACCGTCTTTGTCGAATCCGACCCAACTAAAGTGAGAGAAACTGGCACCCGCAAGCCATCTATGCAACAAGTTGCAGTTGAGGGAACTGGTCTCTCGTAAGCGTACGAGTAATGTTTGTCTAGGCCGCTTCATCTCACAATACCGCTAAACCAAAATACGACCAAGGGAGGAAGCAATCTAAGCATCAACGCCCACAAACTCTTTGTGTTCTACTCGAGATCTCATCTACACATAGACCTCGCTCTGATACCACTGTTGGGGAACGTTGCATGGGAAACAAAAAATTTCCTATGCACATGCAGATCTATACATGGTGATGAGCATCTACGAGAGGGAGAGTGGATCTACGTACCCTTGTAGATCTCTAAGCGGGAAGCATTAAGAAACGCGGTTGGTGTAGTCGAACGTCTTCACGATCCAACTCGCCGAGCGTCTCGCGATCTCATCACGATCCGTCCCGCGATCCAATCACAATCCGTCATGCGAACTCATCACGATCCGTCCCGCGATCTCATCACGATACGTCCCGCGAACTCATCACGATCCGTCCTGCGATCTCATCACGATCCGTCCCATGATCTCGTCATGATCCGTCTCGCAATCTTGATCACGGTCCTTCCGATCTAGCACCGAACGGACGGCACCTCCGCGTTCAGCACACGTACAACTTGATGATGATCTCCACCTGCTTGATCCAGAAAGAGGGAGCGGAGAGGTAGAAGACTTCTCCGGCAGCGTGACGGCACTGCGGCGTTGGTGGTGGAGCTATTCCGGAAGGGCTTCGCCTAAGCACTGCAGAAAACCGATCTAGAGGAGAAACTATGCACTAGAGGAACGGGTAGCACGTGGCTGAAAATTCAGTGCCAAAACACTAAAATCCTCTAGTATATATAGGAGGAGAGGAGGAGGAGGCTTGGCTGCCAAAAATCCATCCCTTGGGTCGGCCAAAGTGGGGAGGAGAGGAGGACTCCTCCTCCAATCCTAGTAGGACTAGGATTCCTCCTTTTTTTGGCCTTTTTCCACCTTTTTCCCTTTGGGCTTTTTCTCCCTGCCGCATGGGCCTTGTGTGGGACTTCCACCAGCCCACAAAAGGCTGGTGTTTACTCTCCCACAGGCCATGAAGCCTCTTGGGTCGAAATACCCCTCCCGGTGGTCTCCCGGTACACTACCGGCACTCCCGGTACATTACCGATTAGCCCGAAACTTTTCTGGCGACCAAAATGGGATTTCCTATATACCAATCTTTACCTATGGACCATTCCAGAGCTCCTCATGATGTCCGGTATCTCATCCAGGACTCCGAACAACCTTCAGTCACCAGCATACATAACTCTATACTACCGAAACGTCACCGAACCTTAAGTGTGTAGACCATGCGGGTTCGAGAACTATGTAGACATGACTGCGACACCTCTATGGTCAATAACCAATAGAGGGACCTAGATGCCCATATTCGTTCCTACATATTCTATGTAGATCTTTATTAGTCGAACCTCTATGTCAAGGATTCAGTTAATCCCGTATGATGTTCCCTTTGTTCTTCGGTATGTTACTTGCCCGAGATTCGATCGTCGGTATCTCCATACCTAGTTCAACCTCGTTATCCGCAAGTCTCTTTACTCGTTCCGTAATACAAGATCCCATGACTAACACTTAGTCACATTGCTTGCAAGGCTTGTTGTGATGTTGTATTACCGAGTGGGCCATGAGATACCTTTCCGTCACACGGAGTAAAAAATCCCAGTCTTGATCCATGCCAACCCAACAGACACCCTCAGAGATACCTGTAGAGTACCTTTATAGTCACCTAGTTATGTTGCAATGTTTGATACACACAAGGTACTCCTCCGGTGTTAGTGAGTTGCATGATCTCATGGTCATAGGAACAGATACTTGACATGCAGAAAACAACAACATTAAACTGACACGATCATATGCTACGTTTGTAGTTTGGGTCTTGTCCATCCCATCATTCTCCTAATGATGTGATCCCATTATCAAATGACATCTCATGTTAATGGCTAGGAAACCTTAACCATCTTTGATCAACGAGCTAGTCTATTAGGGGCATACTAGGGACATGGTTTTGTCTATGTATCCACACATGCATCTAAGTCTCCGATCAATACAATTATAGCATGGATAATAAACGATTGTCATGAACAAGGAAATATGGTAACAACTAATTTATTATTGCCTCTAGGGCATATTTCCAACAATCTCCCACTTGCACTAGAGTCAATAATCTAGTTCACATCACCATGTGATTTGCATTGTTTTGAATCTAACACCCAATGAGTTTTGGGGCTCGATCATGATTTGCATGTGAGAGAGGTCTTATAGTCAACGGGTCTGCGACATTCAGATCCGTGTGTACTTTGCAAATTTCTATGTCAAACCGTAAACACTGCTACCACACTCCACTTGGTACTATTCCAAATGGCTGCTCCACTATACGTATCCAGATTGCTACTACGAGTCATCTGGATTGGTGTTAAAGCTTGCATCGACGTGACTCTTTACGACGAACTCTTTATCACCTCCATAATCAAGAAACTTCTCCTTAGTCTTTTAGTTACTAAGGATAAACTTGACTGTTGTCCAGTGCTCCATTCCAGGATCACTTTGAAACCTTCCGGCCATACTTATGGCAAGGCTGACATCGGGTCTTGTGCACAACATTGCATACATGATAGAGCCTATGGCTGAAGCATAGGGGATGACACTCATCTTTTCTCTATCTTCTGCAATCACTGGGCATTGAGTCTTACTCAACTTTATACCTTACAAATCAGGCGAGAACTCTTTCTCTGACTGATCCATTTTGAACTCTTTCAAAATCTTGTCAAGGTATGTACTCATTGAAATTCTCATCAAGTATCTTGATCTATGTCAATAGATCTTGATGCTCAAACATTAGGTAGGTTTATCCAAGTCTTCCTTTGAAAAACTCTTTTAAAACAACCCTTTATGCTTTCCAGAAATTCTATATCAGATTCTTCACAAGGAAGGTAAACAACCCATGACTGTTTACCGTATCCTCAAAAATACATTATGTCCTCAAAAAGGCTACGATTATGAAGAAGAAGAAGTGGAAGGAGTCATGAAGAATATGCTCTTCAACATCATTCATGGGATTCCCATCGACTTGCATGATTTCTTCATAAGGACATTGGCCAGTGCTGCCTCAGATCCATTTGAACAGAGGGCCTATGCGCCATGGATCATGAAATTCATCAGGGCAAAGTCCTCAGTTCCCTTCAAGGCTGATTTTCAGAATCACTTTGGCTTTCTGCCTCCAATATAAGTCATCAAGTCTTCAATTGCGTTAGTTGAAGGAAAAGGCAAATCTGTCATTGATGAAGGCACTCGTCCTTTGGATGGATAATTCTGCAAAGCCGCTTCCTTCTCTATTAATGATGACACTGCCACTCAAGACTCCGGTGAAAAAGCCTCAACTCAACAACCTCAAGCGACTGCCCCTCGTGTGATGACTGATCACGAGCTTCTAATAAGTCTTCATCAGAAGGTCGATCGCAATCACAAGTTGGTGAAGCGTCAACTTGGTTACATTGTGCAGAACATGACTGTGACGCAGAACACAGTGAAGAGAAATCACTACTATGCGCATGAAACCCTCAACCGCACTTAGGCTGTACTGTCTCACATCATGCCTTCTGAAGAACTGGATGGGCTGGATATTGAGGAACATCCTGACTGGGCTCGGCGACCTCAGAAGAAATTCAAGAAAGTTCAAGTTCCTCTAATGGTTGCAAGTTCATATTCTTCATCTCGCGAGCATGATGACCACGAAGATATTGGCGACACTGCTGTAGGCCCTGCATCGACAAACGACCCCGACAATGCTGGCGCTCCTTCCTCACCAATACGATGAAATTCTTGAAAGGGGCGTTAGTCATCACTTTTTCTTCCCTTTTGGTCTTTGATGACAAAGGGGGAGAAAAATTGAGTCAGTCTTCAAGCGGGTCTCTATAAATGGGCTATTTTTGTTTAAGTTACAACTCTCGCTCTTCCGAAACTTTTGTTGATTGAGTTGTACACTTAAGTTCGATGGTGGTCTGACACTTTTGAACTATTTTCTCGCATGTTTATTTCCTCAAATACCTTAATGCATGCATGCTGAATTTTGTCAGACACCATTTTCCTCACGCATTTCAAATTCTTCATATCATATATTCAAATGCGTGTATGAATTACAAGATGTAGGGGGAGTTCTCCATGTTTGAACCTGCCATGTGCATTTGCAGTCCCAAGCAAATTCCTCAAATATGCACATCTTCAGGGGGAGTTCTTCTATATCTTGCAATCAAATTCCTCAAAATCTGTACTTTCACTTCATATGTTTATCCCCGTTGAAAACTTAACCTATTTGTCATCAATCATCAAAAAGGGTGAGATTGTTAGTGCATCTAGTGCCCCTTAGTGATTTTGGTGTATTGAAGACTTACAGGTTAAGGTACTAATGCGTTTGTGAGTGTACACAGGCTCTATAAGTCGATGAGGCGTTTGATATAATCGGATCTTATCGACCCCTAAAAATGTATGTCTTCAAGTGAAGACTTTGCTGAAGACTTTGGTGAAGACTTTGTGAAGACTTTGTGAAGACTTTGAAAATGAATAAGTTGGTGTGACCTTGAAGATATGAAAGAGGAATATGAAGCATGAAGACTTTTGTTTTCGTAGTTTCGTTTCCTTTATTTGAGTCAAAGGAAACACCGTACTGTTAAAGGGGGCCGAGGTAATACTAAGGAAAATTTCCAACTGATGCTCAACTCTAAAATCCTCAACCCATACAATCCTTCAAGTGAAGCCTTTGGAAATCTCTTACGGTTCAGACAAGTTCTTCAGTGACAGAGACGAAGTTCTTCTGGTCTCTGAGGAATTTGATCTGACTGAGGAGTTAGGATTTCGCCAGTGCGAATTGTCTACAAGTGAGGAACATGATAAGCTGAGGACTTTCATAGTTCAAAATTCCAACCGTTGCTGTGCTTAGCGCCAGCTGTCCCCAATCATTCTTATCCACATAACGGTCATCTCATTGGGGGCATTTATGTCTTATCATGTTAGGTTGCATCCTGGCTATAAATAGCCACCCCCCACAGCCACTAGCTGGTTGGCTGCTCCGAGAGAGAGAACTGACACTTGTCATTTGAGAGCAACCTATCCTTCGAGGTCTTTTGAGAGAAAATCATAAGTGAGGAAAAAATTACAATCAAACCACAAAACCCAAAGTGATTGAGCATCACTGAAGAAATTCCTGTGTGGAACCGACTCTTGTGACTAGTTTGTGAGGGTTTTGGAAGTCTACCCTGAAGACTTACCACGAGTGTTGGGCGAGGACTAAGTAACCTGAGCTCAAGGAGAATACGGTAAGGACTGTGTGTCCTGGGACTATGTGCCCTCTGGTTTAAATACCAGGCCGCTCCAAACCAGACATATGACTCTCACAGCAGTTGGAACTGGGTCATCAAACCATTGTCTTCATCGAGCTATCTGGTTCTATTTGCTCAACCCCTCTATTCCTCGTATACCAATTGATGAAATTGACTGTTACTGATTGAAGAATTTGAGTGAAGACTTTCACAAATTCCTCACCTCAAATTCTTCAAGTTACCTTGTTTATCACTGCTTATCCTGTATCACGCTACTCTCTATTTGTGCATGTTTCATTTCATCACGAAGACTATGCTGTTACTATGTTCCTCATGCACTTGAGTACTTATTCCGCTGCTAGTTATTCATCACATTTCAAATTCCTCAAAGTTGAAATTCCTCAAGTGATGAATTTGTAGAAATCGCCTATTCACCCCCCTCTAGTGTATATAACGCACTTTCACTTGGGACCCCTATACACATCGTTTGGGGTCGTTGACGAAACTTCGGCCGGACTTCCTTGCGGGTTCAGTCCCGAATAGGAGATAAACCTGGACGAGAGACTTGTGTGGTTAGTTAGGTAGTGGCCGACTCCCTCGCTGGGCTTCCGCTTGAAGGTTGCCGAGGTGCCTTTTTATGAGCACGTGGCGGTAAGTGGCGAGAGCATGTGTGACGAAGTACACCCCTGCAGGGTACTCAATCTATTCGAATAGCCACGTCCGCGGATATGGACTACTTGGATACGTATATGGTTCATAGACAATTTAAAAGGTTACTCATAAAAGCTTCAAGATAAGTGCGAGTACCATGGATGGCACTCTCATAGGAAGACGGGAGCGGATCCATGGTGGTGTTAGTGGACTCATGTAAGCTTCACAAAACTGTTGAAAGTTATGAAAGTCGTAGTATAGGATAGCCACCGAGTCAAAGCTGGCTTGCTGCATTGAACCCCACAACTTCCTTGTTGATACCGATGCATACGTAGTTAGTTCTGATGTAAGAGTTGCTGAGTACTCTGTACTCACTGTTGCTTAATTATGTTTTTGCAGAGGAGACTCCGGTCTCGCTAGTGGTTTCTTCGATTAGATCGATGTTGGTCATTTAGCTTGGGAATCCCAGCCAGAGGTCTGGTTCCTGTGGAGGGCCTTGTAGTTAGACAGGCTTCCCTCAGTCTTCTTCTTTTCTAGATGTCTGTACCCAGACATGTTAAGCTTCTGCTTGTTGTTTGTATGATATGTGTGTTGGGTCATGTGACCCCTATTTGTAATATCACTCTATGTTGGCTCTTATGAGCCTCCTAAATAAATGTTGTCTTGTTGTATGGTTATGTTGTGGTCCCATAGTTGTATCTATGCATATCGGGCACTGTCGTGCATACGTGTGATGTGCAACGATATGTATGGGATTCGACACCTAGTTGTGTGCCTTTAGTAGTACTCTCTACAGGGAACTGCTTCTTTGTGCTTCCACCGAGCCTTGGTAGCTTGCTACTGCTCCGGACACATTGATTGACCGGCATGTATCCTTCTTTGCTGCTATGTTTGTCCCTTCGGGGAAATGTTTCACAGTGTAATGGAGTCCCTGTAGCTTGCTACGACTCGTCTATGTGCAGTGATGACATTTATGTCCCACGGCGTAATGGAGTCCTTGTAGCTTGCTATGACTCGTCTACACACGCTAGAGGCCAACACCTGCATTGTTGGGTTACATATGCCTGTTCCTATACGGATGTGCCACTTGGGTTCTACGACTAGTCATGTCGACCCGGGTTCTTTGACGTTTGAATGCTAGCGACATATTGCATACGTGAGCCAAAAGACGCAAATGGTCCCAGCCCAGGTAAGGTGGCAGCCGTGGAGTTAACCATGCGTGAGGCCACAAAGTGATGCGATGTGTTACATGCTAGATTCTTATGTGTTAGGATCGGGGTCCTGACAAGAAATATTTTTTTGCTTGAAAGCATGGAAAAGAAAGAGAGCCATGGATTCAAAAACCCATGTCATTCCCTCATAAGCCTTCTAAGAGTAAAGACGAGGAAGATTTTGAGCACTTTGTTGAAATGATTAGGTCTGTCTTCTTGCGCACTCGCTTGACTAATATTTTGAAAATGCCTCGGTATGCTAAGTATATGCAGGATATTATTACAAAAAAGAGAAAAGTCTCGAAAATGGAGTCGCTACTATGCTTGCTAATTATTGTTTTGATGGTGGAGTGACTAAGAAGTTGGGAGATCCTGGTATACCCACTATACCTTGCTCCATTAAAAAAACTATGTCAGAACTGATTTACGTGATTTGGGAGCTAGTGTTAGTGTTATGTATTTCTCTCTTTATACGAGACTTGAATTGAATAAGCCTACACCTACTGAAATATCTTTGCAAATGGCTGACAAAACCACTATTATACCTATTGGAATTTGTGAAGATGTTCCTGTTGTGGTTGCAAATGTTACTATCTTGACAAACTTTGTTATTCTTGAAATGCCCGAGGACGATAACATGTTGATCCTCCCTGGTAGACCTGTCGGTGTACTAAAGTTTGGGCCTATTAGTACCCCATACTTCTGCACGGATGGTTGTAGCCACACCAATGGCAAGGCCTACCAGGGGACTGCTGAATGCAAGTACGAAGATCGCAAGAAGGCATTCAAGTCAATAATCAGAAGATAGAAGACCATAAGCTGAGACCCCGTCCAGATCTTGCCAGGATGGCTCACAGAGCCCCAGCAGGACTCGCACCCGACATGACCTCACCAGCCTGTCACCGGTCTACCGCAACGACCAACCTGTCACACAGGTCTTATCCTCCTGAGTACGTGTGAAGTAGCTGGCGATGAAGTGGTTAAGCGGTGCTGATGGGATGACCTCTTTCCCTGTCCCCAAGGAGATTAGGAACAACCTGACGCCATTTAATGCGTGTGTCCTATGCCGTCAGTGTTAGGTATGATAACACTATTGCAACTATGCACGTCGAGTACGTACTGTACGCCACTGTTGGAGACCCCTTAGTCAGATAAAAGGAGGCTCAAGGCGTTACTATAGAGGGGGAGGACCTTCTAGCTCAGATGCACGCGTAGTGGCTGTGTACTATTCATGACATAGCGCTCCTAGACCTGTTGGGAGACGTAGTAGTAAATCAAAATTTTCCTACGTTCACCAAGATCTATCTATGGAGAAACCAGCAACGAGAGGGGAGAGATTGCATCTTCATACCTTTGAAGATCGCTAAGCGGAAGCGTTACAAGAACGCGGTTGATGGAGTCGTACTCGCAGCGATTCAGATCGCGGTAGATCCGATCAAGTGCCGAACGGACGGCACCTCCGCGTTCAACACACGTGCAGCCCGGTGACGTCTCCAACACCTTGATCCAGCAAGGAGGAAGGAGAGGTTGGGGAAGGGCTCCAACAGCAGCACGACGGCGTGGTGGTGGTGGAGTAGCAAGGTATTCCGACAGGGCTTCGCCTAAGCGCTGCGGAGGAGGAAGAAGAGAGGTAGGGCTTCGCCGTGAGAGAGAGAGATCAAATCCTGTCTCAAAACATCCAAAACCTCAAGTATATATAGGAGGAGGGACGTGGAGAGCTGGCTTGGCCTCTACTCCAAAGAGGAGATGGCCGGCTGAATTAAAGGGAGAGTCCACCTCCCACAAGGGAGGTGGATCTCCTCCTTTTAAATCCTTTTTGCCTTATCTCCTTATCTCCAGCCGCATGGGCCTTTAGCAAAAGTCTTGCCCAGCCCAATAAGGGATGGCACACTTTATCTAACAGCCCATGTGGTCCTTTGGTCGTCACACCCCTCCCGGGGGTCCTCCGGCACCCTCCCGGCACTCCCGGTACACTACCGATGAGCCCGAAAACTTTCCGGTGACCAAAACTGGACTTCCTATATATCAATCTTTACCTCCGGACCATTCCGGAGCTCCTCGTGACGTCCGGGATCTCATCCGGGACTCCGAACAACCTTCGGTAATCACGTATACCTTTTCCCTATAACCCTAGCGTCATCGAACCTTAAGTGTGTAGACCCTACGGGTTCGGGAGACACGTAGACATGACCGAGACACCTCTCCGGCCAATAACCAACAGCGGGATCTGGATACCCATGTTGGCTCCCACGTACTCCACGATGATCTCATCGGATGAAACACGATGTCAGGGATTCAATCAATCCCGTATACAATTCCCTTTGTCTATCGGTATGGTACTTGCCCGAGATTCGATCGTCGGTATCGCCATACCTTGTTCAATCTCGTTACCGGCAAGTCTCTTTACTCGTTCCGTAACACATCATCCCGTGGCTAACTCCTTAGTCACATTGAGCTCATTATGACGATGTCTTACCGAGTGGGCCCAGAGATACCTCTCCGTCACACGGAGTGACAAATCCCAGTCTTGATTCGTGTCAACCCAACAGACACTTTCGGAGATACCCGTAGCGTACCTTTATAGACACCCAGTTACGTTGTGACGTTTGGCACACCCAAAGCATTCCTACGGTATCCGGGAGTTACACAATCTCATGGTCTAAGGAAATGATACTTGACATTGAAAAGCTTTAGCAAACGAACTACACGATCTTGTGCTATGCTTAGGATTGGGTCTTGTCCATCACATCATTCTCCTAATGATGTGATCCCGTTATCAACGACATCCAATGTCCATGGTCATGAAACCGTGACCATCTATTGATCAACGAGCTAGCCAACTAGAGGCTCACTAGGGACATGTGATGGTCTATGTATTCACACATGTATTACGGTTTCTGGTTAACACAATTGTAGCATGAATAATAGACAATTATCATGAACTAGGAAATACAATAATAACCATTTTATTATTGCCTCTAGGGCATATTTCCAACAGTCTCCCACTTGCACTAGAGTCAATAATCTAGTTACATTGTGATGAATCGAACACCCATAGCGTTCTGGTGTTGATCATGTTTTGCTCGTGAGAGAGGTTTAGTCAACGGATCTGCGACATTCAGATCCGTATGCACTTTACAAATATCTATGTCTCCCTCCTGAATGTAATCACGGATGGAGTTGAAGCGGCGCTTGATGTGTCTTGTCTTCTTGTGAAACCTGGGCTCCTTCGCAAGGGCAATAGCTCCAGTGTTGTCACAGAGTAGAGTCATCGGGCCCGACGCATTTGGAATCACTCCTAGGTCGGTGATGAACTCCTTCATCCAGACTCCCTCCTTTGCTGCTTCCGAAGCAGCTATGTACTCCGCTTCACATGTAGATGCCGCCACGACGCTTTGCTTGCTGCTACTCCAGCTGACTGCCCCTCCATTCAAAATATACACGTATCCGGTTTGCGACTTAGAGTCGTCCGGATCTGTGTCGAAGCTAGCGTCGACGTAACCCTTTACGACGAGCTCTTCGGCACCTCCATATATGAGAAACATGTCCTTTGTCCTTTTCAGGTACTTTAGGATATTCTTGACCGCTGTCCAGTGTTCCGCTCCGGGATCACTTTGGTACCTCCCTACCAAACTTATGGCAAGGTTCACATCAGGTCTGGTACACAGCATGGCATACATGATAGAGCCTATGACTGAAGCATAGGGGATGACACTCATCTCTTCTCTATCCTTTGCCGTGGTCGGGCATTGAGTCGTACTCAATCTCACACCTTGCAACACAGGCAAGAACCCCTTCTTGGACTGATGCATATTGAACTTCTTCAATATCTTTTCAAGGTATGTGCTTTGTGAAAGACCAATGAGGCGTTTCGATCTATCTCTATAGATCTTAATACCTAATATGTAAGCAGCTTCTCCAAGGTCCTTCATTGAAAAACACTTATTCAAGTAGGCCTTGATACTTTCCAAGAGTTCTATATTATTTCCCATTATCAGCATGTCATCAACATACAATATAAGAAATGCTATAGAGCTCCCACTCACTTTCTTGTAAATACAAGGTTCTCCATAAACCTGTACAAACCCAAACGCTTTAATCACCTCATTAAAGCGAATGTTCCAACTCCGAGATGCTTGCACCAGCCCATAGATGGAGCGCTGGAGCTTGCATACCTTGTTAGCATCTTTAGGATCGACAAAACCTTCCGGCTGCATCATATACAGTTCTTCCTTGAGGAAGCCATTAAGGAATGCCGTTTTGACGTCCATTTGCCAGATCTCATAATCATAAAATGCGGCAACTGCTAACATGATTCGGACTGACTTTAGCATCGCTACGGGTGAGAAAGTCTCATCGTAGTCAACTCCTTGAACTTGTCGATAACCCTTAGCGACAAGCCGAGCTTTATAGGCGGTGACATTACCGTCCGCGTCAGTCTTCTTCTTAAAGATCCATTTGTTTTCAATGGCTCGCTTATCATTAGGCAAGTCCACCAAAGTCCATACTTTGTTCTCATACATGGATCCTATCTCGGATTTCATGGCCTCAAGCCATTTGTTGGAATCCGGGCCCGTCATCGCTTCTTCATAGTTCGAAGGTTCATCGTTGTCCAACAACATGATCTCTAGGACAGGATTGCCGTACCACTCTGGTGCGGAACGTGTCCTGGTGGACCTTCGAATAGCAACTTGATCTGAAGTTTCATGATCATCATCATTAACTTCCTCTCTAGCCGGTGTAGGCTCCACAGAAACAACTTCCTGTGCTGCGCTACTCTCCGGTTCGAGTGGAGGTACAATTTCCTCATCAAGTTCTATTTTCCTCCCACTTACTTCTTTCGAGAGAAACTCTTTCTCGAGAAAGGATCCATTCTTGGCAACAAAGACTTTGCCTTCGGATCGTAGGTAGAAGGTATACCCAATAGTCTCCTTGGGATATCCTATGAAGACGCACTTTTCCGCTTTGGGTTCGAGCTTCTCAGGTTGAAGTTTCTTCACATAAGCATCGCATCCCCAAACTTTTAGAAACGACAGCTTAGGTTTCTTTCCAAACCACAATTCATACGGTGTCGTCTCAACGGATTTAGACGGTGCCCTATTTAAAGTGAATGCGGCAGTCTCTAATGCATATCCCCAAAATGATAGCGGTAAGTCGGTAAGAGACATCATAGATCGCACCATATCCAATAGAGTGCGATTACGACGTTCAGACACACCATTTCGCTGGGGTGTGCCGGGCGGCGTGAGTTGTGAAACAATTCCACATTTCCTAAGGTGCGTGCCAAACTCGTGACTTAAATATTCTCCACCACGATCAGATCGTAGGCATTTTATTTTCCTGTCACGTTGATTCTCGACCTCACTCTGAAATTCCTTGAACCTTTCAAAAGTTTCATACTTGTGTTTCATTAAGTAGACATAACCATATCTACTCAAGTCATCAGTGAGGGTGAGAACATAACGGTAGCCACCGCGAGCCTCGACGCTCATTGGACCGCATACATCGGTATGTATTATTTCCAACAAGTCAGTTGCTCGCTCCATTGTTCCGGAGAACGGAGTCTTGGTCATCTTGCCCATGAGGCATGGTTCGCATGTGTCAAATGATTCGAAATCAAGTGACTCCAAAATTCCATCAGCATGGAGCTTCTTCATGCGTTTGACACCAATATGGCCAAGACGGCAGTGCCACATGTAAGTGGGACTATCGTTATCAACTTTACACTTTTTGGTACTCACACTATGGACATGTGTAACATCACGTTCGAGATTCATCAAAAAATAAACCATTGACCAGCGGGGCATGAGCATAAAACATTTCTCTCATATAAATAGAACAACCATTATTCTCGGATTTAAATGAGTAGCCATCTCGCATCAAGCGAGATCCAGATACAATGTTCATGCTCAAAGCTGGTACTAAATAACAATTATTAAGGTTTAAAACTAATCCCGAAGGTAGATGTAGAGGTAACGTGCCGACGGCGATCACATCGACCTTGGAACCATTCCCGACACGCATCGTCACCTCATCCTTGGCCAGCCTCCGCTTATTCCGCAGCTCCTGCTTGGAGTTACAAATGTGAGCAACTGCACCGGTATCAAATACCCAGGAGCTACTACGAGCGCTGGTCAAGTACACATCAATAACAAGTATATCACATATACCTTTAATGTTTCCGTCCTTCTTATCCGCTAAATACTTGGGGCAGTTCCGCTTCCAGTGACCGGTACCCTTGCAATAAAAGCACTCAGTCTCAGGCTTGGGTCCATTTTTCTTCTTCTTCCCGGCAACTTGCTTACCGGGCGCGGCAACAGCTTTGCCGTCCTTCTTGAAGTTCTTCTTACCCTTGCCTTTCTTGAAACTAGTGGTCTTATTCACCATCAACACTTGATGCTCCTTTTTGATCTCGACCTCCGCTGATTTCAGCATCGAGTACAACTCACGAATGGACTTCTCCATACCTTGCATGTTGTAGTTCATCACAAAGCTCTTGAAGCTAGGTGGAAGCGACTGGAGGATTCTGTCAATGACCGAGTCATCCGGGATATTAACCCCCAGCCGAGTCAAGCGGCTGTGTAGCCCAGACATCTTGAGGATGTGCTCACTGACAGAACTATGCTCCTCCATCTTACAGCTGAAGAACTTGTCGGAGACATCATATCTCTTGACCCGGGCATGAGCTTGAAAAACCAGTTTCAGCTCCTGGAACATCTCATATGCTCCGTGTTGCTCAAAACGCTTTTGGAGCCCCGGTTCTAGACTGTAAAGCATGCCGCATTGAACAAGGGAGTAATCATCGCAGCGTGATTGCCAAGTGTTCATAACATCTTGTTCCGCTGGGAGAACGGGTGCGTCACCTAGCGGTGCATCTAGGACATACAATCTCTTGGAAGCTATGAGGATGATCCTCAAGCTACGGACCCAGTCCGCATAGTTGCTTCCATCATCTTTCAGCTTGGTTTTCTCTAGGAACGCGTTGAAATTGAGGGTGACATTCGCGTTGGCCATTGGATCTACATCATAGATTGTAAAGACAATTTTAGACTAAGTTCATGATAATTAAGTTCACTTAATCAAATTAATGAACTCCCACTTAGACAGACATCTCTCTAGTCTTCCAAGTGATACATGATCCATGTCAACTAGCCCGTGTCCGATCATCACGTGAGACGGACTAGTCATCCATGGTGAACATCTTCATGTTGATCGTATCTTCTATACGACTCATGTTCGACCTTTCGGTCTTCCGTGTTCCGAGGCCATGTCTGTACATGCTAGGCTCGTCAAGTCAACCTAAGTGTTTCGCGTGTGTAAATCTGGCTTACACCCGTTGTATGCGAACGTTAGAACCTATCACACCCGATCATCATGTGGTGCTTCGGAACAACGATCCTTAGCAACGGTGCAGAGTTAGGGTGAACACTTCTCTTGAAATTTTATTGAGAGATCATCTTATTTACTACCGTCGTTCTAAGCAAATAAGATGTAAACATGATAAACATCACATGCAATCAATATAGTGACATGATATGGCCAATATCATTTTGCTCCTATGATCTCCATCTTCGGGGCACCATGATCATCACTGTCACCGGCACGACACCATGATCTCCATCATCATGATCTCCATCATTGTGTCTTCATGAAGTTGTCTCGCCAACTATTACTTCTACTACTATGGCTAACGCTTAGCAATAAAGTAAAGTAATTACATGGCGTTTATGATTGACACGCAGGTCATACAATAAATAAGACAACTCCTATGGCTCCTGCCGGTTGTCATAATCATCGACATGCAAGTCGTGAATCCTATTACAAGAACATGATCAATTCATACATCACAATGCATCACATCACATCCTTTGGCCATATCACATCACAAGGCACATGCTGCAAAAACAAGTTAGACGTCCTCTAATTTGTAGTTGCAAGTTTTTTACGTGGCTGCTATAGGTTACTAGCAAGAACGTTTCTTACCTACGTCAACACCACAACGTGATTTGCCAATTGCTATTTACCCTTCATAAGGACCCTTTTCATCGAATCCGATCCGACTAAGGTAGGAGAGACAGACACCCGCTAGCCACCTTATGCATCTAGTGCATGTCAGGCGGTGGAACCGGTCTCACGTAAGCGTACGTGTAAAGTTGGTCCGGGCCGCTTCATCCCACAATACCGCCGAATCAAGATAAGACTAGTAGCGGCAAGCAAATTAATAAACTCGACGCCCACAACTGCTTTGTGTTCTACTCGTGCATAGATTCTACGCATAGACCTAGCTCTGATACCACTGTGGGGAGACGTAGTAGTAAATCAAAATTTTCCTACGTTCACCAAGATCTATCTATGGAGAAACCAGCAACGAGAGGGGAGAGATTGCATCTTCATACCTTTGAAGATCGCTAAGCGGAAGCGTTACAAGAACGCGGTTGATGGAGTCGTACTCGCAGCGATTCAGATCGCGGTAGATCCGATCAAGTGCCGAACGGACGGCACCTCCGCGTTCAACACACGTGCAGCCCGGTGACGTCTCCAACACCTTGATCCAGCAAGGAGGAAGGAGAGGTTGGGGAAGGGCTCCAACAGCAGCACGACGGCGTGGTGGTGGTGGAGTAGCAAGGTATTCCGACAGGGCTTCGCCTAAGCGCTGCGGAGGAGGAAGAAGAGAGGTAGGGCTTCGCCGTGAGAGAGAGAGATCAAATCCTGTCTCAAAACATCCAAAACCTCAAGTATATATAGGAGGAGGGACGTGGAGGGCTGGCTTGGCCTCTACTCCAAAGAGGAGATGGCCGGCTGAATTAAAGGGAGAGTCCACCTCCCACAAGGGAGGTGGATCTCCTCCTTTTAAATCCTTTTTGCCTTATCTCCTTATCTCCAGCCGCATGGGCCTTTAGCAAAAGTCTTGCCCAGCCCAATAAGGGCTGGCACACTTTATCTAACAGCCCATGTGGTCCTTTGGTCGTCACACCCCTCCCGGGGGTCCTCCGGCACCCTCCCGGCACTCCCGGTACACTACCGATGAGCCCGAAAACTTTCCGGTGACCAAAACTGGACTTCCTATATATCAATCTTTACCTCCGGACCATTCCGGAGCTCCTCGTGACATCCGGGATCTCATCCGGGACTCCGAACAACCTTCGGTAATCACGTATACCTTTTCCCTATAACCCTAGCGTCATCGAACCTTAAGTGTGTAGACCCTACGGGTTCGGGAGACACGTAGACATGACCGAGACACCTCTCCGGCCAATAACCAACAGCGGGATCTGGATACCCATGTTGGCTCCCACGTACTCCACGATGATCTCATCGGATGAACCACGATGTCAGGGATTCAATCAATCCCGTATACAATTCCCTTTGTCTATCGGTATGGTACTTGCCCGAGATTCGATCGTCGGTATCGCCATACCTTGTTCAATCTCGTTACCGGCAAGTCTCTTTACTCGTTCCGTAACACATCATCCCGTGGCTAACTCCTTAGTCACATTGAGCTCATTATGACGATGTCTTACCGAGTGGGCCCAGAGATACCTCTCCGTCACATGGAGTGACAAATCCCAGTCTTGATTCGTGTCAACCCAACAGACACTTTCGGAGATACCCGTAGCGTACCTTTATAGACACCCAGTTACGTTGTGACGTTTGGCACACCCAAAGCATTCCTACGGTATCCGGGAGTTACACAATCTCATGGTCTAAGGAAATGATACTTGACATTGAAAAGCTTTAGCAAACGAACTACACGATCTTGTGCTATGCTTAGGATTGGGTCTTGTCCATCACATCATTCTCCTAATGATGTGATCCCGTTATCAACGACATCCAATGTCCATGGTCATGAAACCGTGACCATCTATTGATCAACGAGCTAGCCAACTAGAGGCTCACTAGGGACATGTGATGGTCTATGTATTCACACATGTATTACGGTTTCTGGTTAACACAATTGTAGCATGAATAATAGACAATTATCATGAACTAGGAAATACAATAATAACCATTTTATTATTGCCTCTAGGGCATATTTCCAACAAGACCCAGAGCTCAAACACTCATAATACACTAAAGCAGGAGTAGGGTTTTACGCTTCTCAGCGGCCCGAACCTAGGTAAAAATCCCTCGTGTTACCCGTTGGATCTGCTCTTTGTGCACACCTTCTCCCTGCCGAACAATAAAGGGATCCATGCGATCCCATAGGTGTCATACCCCGACATCTTTATGCCTTCGCCCGCACCCACAAAATGGGTGGCTTGTCAACCTCCATCACCCTAGCAAAAGGGTGAGGGAGGCGTAGATGGCCCTGAAGGGGACCGCGCAACTTGATGATGATCTCCAATGCTATCCCCTTAGCATGGGTCTCTTCAATAAGAGGGTCTGGAACAGCGCTCCGCCTCCCCTGACCACATGCTCCACGTCGACCATGACCCCTCACAGCTCTTCCACCATGCACACTCGAACCACCCTCCGCCTACGTTGCTGAAGCGGTGGCATGATCCCGACGGGAACCCCTCGCCGTTGGGGCCATGGACGGTGGCCGCCCTTGCCCTCTAGCCATGGCTAAAGACAAGCACAACTCAAGATCGAGAAGGTGTAGAAGGGAAAGCTCTGGAGATTCGCACTCAAGGAGGAAGGAAGGATGGATGAGCATCGCCCCTTGCTATCCCCCAATTTATAGGGAGAGGCGTGAGGGTTGTCTCTCCTCCACTCCAAGAGTCGTCACCCATCTCCACCAATCCAATCGCCCACAATCACGGGCGAACAGGTAACCACCCCATTACACTGGTCCATGGCGCTGCGGTTTCTGCCATGGGCGCCCATTGCCAACTCCCCACTATGCATGCGGCACACGTGGCGGAAATGGCCTGGCATGGTAACTGAAATAATTACGACAGCAGAGTCCTGCCATGCGTGCCTAATACGTCTCCAACGTATCTATAATTTATGAAGTATTCATGCCATGTTTACAGTAATTCTATATGATTTTGATATGATTTTATTAGAACTAACCCGGACTGACGTTGTTTTCAGCAGAACTACCATGGTGTCGTTTTTTGTGCAGAAATAAAAGTTCTCGGAATGGGCTGAAAATTTAGTATGTTTTTATGTGGACCAAAAGAGCCCCCTAAAGCATTGGAGCTGGTCCAGAAGAGCCACAAGGAGGCAACTTATAGCAGGCTTGCCAGCGCCTCGTGGCCTCCCTAACATGAGATCGACGCCAAAATCGGGAGTTCCGCCGCCGCAAACCTCCAGAGCCACGAAAAACCAATCTTGGCCCTCTCCGGCACCCTGTCGGAGGGGGTCACCATCACCGGAGTCCATCTTCATTGTCCCGGAGGGGCCATCAACACCATGGAGGCCAAGGACCAGAGGTAAAACCTCTCCCCACAAAGGGGGAGGCCATGGAGGAGGAAGCAAAACGGGGAGACTTGTTGGAAATATGCCCTAGAGGCAATAATGAATTAGTTATTATCATATTTTCTTGTTCATGATAATCGTTTATTATCCATGCTAGAATTGTGTTGATTAGAAACTCAGATACATGTGTGGATACATAGACAACACCATGTCCCTAGTATCCCTCTAATAGACTAGCTCGTTGATCAAAGATGGTCAAGGTTTCCTAGCCATGGACATGAGATGTCATTTGATCACGGGATCACGTCATTAGGAGAATGATGTGATAGACAAGACCCAAACTATAAACATAGCATATGATCATGTCAGTTTATTGGTATAGTTTTTTGCATGTCAAGTATATGTTCCTATGACCATGGGATCATGCAACTCACTGACACCGGAAGAGTACCTTGTGTGTATCAAACATCGCAATGTAACTAGGTGACTATAAAGGACCTCTACAGGTATCTCCAAGGGTGTCTATTGAGTTGTAATGGATCAAGATTGGGATTTGTTACTCCGTGTGACGGAGAGGTATCTCACGGCCCACTCAGTAATACAACGTGACAACAAGCCTTGCAAGCAATGTGACTAAGTGTTAGCCACGGGATCTTGTATTACAGAACGAGTAAAGAGACTTTCTGGTAACAAGATTAAACTACGTATAGAGATACCAACGGTCGAATCTCGGGCAAGTAACATACCAAAGAACAAAGGGAACTGCATACGGAATTATCTGAATCCTTGACATAGAGGTTCAACCGATAAATATCTTCATAGAATATGTAGGAACCAATATGGGCATTGAGGTCCCATTATTGGTTATTGACCGTAGAGGTGTCTCAGTCATGTCTAGATAGTTATCAAACCCGTAGGGTCTGCACACTTAAGGTTCAGTGACGTTTCGGTAGTACAGATTTATGTAGGTGACCGAAGGTTGTTTGGAGTTTCGGATGAGATCTAGGACATCACGAGGAGCTCTAGAATGGTCTGGAGGTAAAGATTGATACATAGGAAGTCCTATTTTGGTCACCGGAAAAGTTTCGGTATCATCGGTAGTGTACCGGGAATGCTAGGAGGATACCAGGGGACCATCAGAAGGGGTGTCACGCCCCGAGGGGCCTCATGGGCTGTGGGAGGAGACAAACCAGCCCCTAGTGGTTTGTGTGAAGCCTCCACTAAAGCCCATGACGTTTGATAAGGAAAAATTCAAAGGTGGAGAGATGGAAAGAGTTTCCAAGTGGAAAGGAGGAATCCTACTCCTAATAGGATTGGAGTAGGACTCCTCCACCTCCAATTTCGGCCATCTCTTGAGGGTTTGAGTCTGCCTCCTACCCTCCCTCCCTCCTATATATACCAAAGTATTTAGAGGGGAAAGCTAACCCTAATTACCATGTGCTCCCTCTACTTCCTCGTGATCGTTTTCTCCTCTAGTCTGATTTCGGCGGTGCTTAGACGAAGCCCTGCCGGAATAGTTCCACCACCATTGCCGCCATGCGTTCGCTCTACCAGAGAAATCATCTACCTCTCCGCTCCCTATTGCTGGATCAAGAAGTTGGAGATCGTCATCGAGCTGTACGTGTGCTGAAACGCGGAGGCGCCGTCCATTCAGCGCTAGATCGGGATGGATCATGATGGGATCACGAGACGGTTCGTGATTGGATCGCGGGCTAGATTGTGATTGGATCGCGGGATGCTCGGTGATTTGGATGGCGAAGAAGTTCGACTACATCAACCGCGTTTCTTAACGCTTCCTGCTTAGCAATCTACAAGGGTATGTAGATCCACTCTCCCTCTCGTAGATGCTCATAACTATGGATAGATCTTGCGTGTGCGTAGGAATTTTTTTGTTTCCCATGCAACGTTTTCCAACAGTGGCATCATGATCTAGGTCTATGTGTAGATGAGATCACGAGTAGAACACAAAGGAGTTTGTGGGCGTTCATGCTCAGATTGCTTCCTCCCTTGGTCGGTTTTTGATTCAGCGGTATTGTGGGATGAAGCGGCCCGAACGAACCTTACTCGTATGCTTACGAGAGACCGGTTCCATCATCTGACATGTAACTTTGTTGCATAAAGATGGCTGGCGGGTGTCTGTCTCTCCTACTCTAGTTGGATCGGATTCGACAAAGGCGGTCCTTGAGAAGGTTGGATAGCAATTTGTGTATCACCGTTGTGGTTTTTTGCTTAGGTGAGAATTGTTGCTAGATACCCATAGCAGCTACGTAAAATATGCAACAACAATTAGAGGACATCTAACTTGTTTTTGCAGGGTATGTTGTGATGTGATATGGCCAATTACATGATGATATATATATGATGTATGAGATGATCGTGTATAGTATAGAATATCACGACTTGCATGTCGATGAGTACGGCAACCGGCAGGAGCCATATGGTTGTCTTTAATTAATGTATGACCTGCGTGTCAATCATTAAGCAATATGTAATTCTTTACTTTATCGCTAAGTGGTAGCAATAGTACTAGAAGCATGGTGGGTGCGACAACCTTGATGGCAACACAATGATGTAGATCATGATGACGTAGATCATGGTGTTTTGCCAGTGACGATGGAGATCATGTCGGTGCTTTCAAGATAGAGATCAAAAGCACAAGTTCATGGCCATATCATGTCACTTATGATTTGCATGTGATGTTAATCCTTTTATGCACCTTGTTTTGCTTAGGACGATGATAGCATTATAAGGTGATCCCTCACATATATTTCAAGGTAAATTGTGTTCTCCCTGAGTGTGCACCGTTGCGAAAGTTCATCGTGTCGAGACACCACGTGATGACCAGGTGCGATAGACTCTACGTTCACATACAATAGGTGCAAGCTAGTGTTGCACGTGCAAAACACTCGGGTTAAACTTGATGAGCCTAGCATGTACAGACATGGCCTCGGAACACAAGAGCTCAAAAGGTCAAAGATGAGTCATATAGTAGATATGAATGAAAATGTTCACCATTGAAACCACCTCAACTCACGTGATGATCGGACTTGAGTTGGTGGATTTGGATCACGTGACACTCAAATGACCAGAGGGATGTCAATTTGAGTGGGATTTTTAAGTAATATGATTAACTAAACTCATTATCATGTACATAGTCAAAATGTCTTTGCAAGTTATGTTGTAGATTACTAGCTCGCGCTGTAGCTCCCTTGAATTTTTTATATGTTCCTAGAGAAATAAAGTTGAAAGATGATGGTAGTAATAATGCGGACTGGGTCCGTGATCCGTGCATTGTCCTCATTGTTGCACAGAAGGCTTATGGTGTTAATGCACCACTCGGCGTGCCATCCCCTCAAACGACGATTGTGGATGTTGTGAACATCTGACAGTCACGTTCCAATGACTACTTGATAGTTTAGTGCGTCTTGCATTATGGCTTAGAATTGAGGCTCCAAAACGTTTTGAACGTCATGGAACATATGAGATTTTCTAAGAGCTAAAACTAGGATCTCAGGCTCGTGCCCATGTTGAGAGGTATGAGACCTCCAACAAGATTCTTTGCCTACAAGATGAAGGAGAATATCTCAATCGGTGAGCATGTGCTCAGATTGTCTGTGTACTACAATCGCTTCAATCGAGTGGGAGTTGATCTTCAAGATAAGATAGTGATTGATATAGTTCTCCAAGTCACTGTCACTAAGCTACTAGAGCTTCGTGATGAACTATAAAATGCCAGGGATGGAAATAATGATCCATGAGCTATTAGCGATGTTTGACACCACGAAGGTAGAAATCAAGAAGGAGCATCAAGTGTTGATGGTTAGTGAAACCACTAGTTTCAAGAAGGGTAAGGGATAGGAGGGAAACTTCATGGATAGCAAGTTAGTTGCTGCTCCAGTGAAGAAACCCAAGGTTGAACCCAAACCCGAGACTAAGTGCTTCTATTATGAGGAGAACGGTCACTAAAGCTGAACGACCCTAGATACTTGGTAGATAAGAAGGCTTGCAACATCGACATAAGTATATTTGATATACGTGTTACTGATGTGTACCTTGCTAGTACTCCTAGTAGCACCTAGGTATTGGATACCAGTTCAGTTGCTAAAGGTTAGTAACTCGAAATAAAAGCTACGGAATAAACGGAGGCTAGCTAAGGGTGAGGTGACGATGTGTGTTGGAAGTGTTTTCCAAGGTTGATGTGATCACCATCGCACGCTCACTCGACCCTCGGGATTAGTGATGAACCTAAATAAATGTTATTTGGTGTTTGTGTTGAGAATGAACGTGATAAGATCATGTTTATTGCAATACGGTTATTCATTTAAGTTAGAGAATAATGGTTATTCTATTTACATGAATAATGCCTTCAATGGTCATACAGCCAATGAGAATGGTTTACTGAATCTTGATCGTAGTAATACACATGTTCATAACATTGATGCCAAAAGATACAAAGCTAAAAATGATAGTATCACATACTTGTGGCACTGCCGCTAAATGTCATATTGGTATAAATCGCATGAAGAAACTCCATGTTGATGGATCTTTGGACTCATTCGATTTCAGATCGGTTTAGACATGCAGACCATGCGTCTTGGGCAAGATGACTAAAGACCCCTTTTTCGGTATGATGGAGCAGGCTAGTAACTTTTTGGAAATAATACATGTTGATGTATGCGGTCCAATGAGTGTTGTAGCGTGTAATGGATATCGTTATTTTCTTACCTTCACTAATGATTTGAGTATACATGAGTATATTTACTTAATGAAACACAAATCTGAAATGTTTGAAAAGTTCAAACAAATTCAGAGTGAAGTTTAAGATCATCGTGACAAGAAGATATAAATGTCTACAATATGATCATGGAGGTGAATATATGAGTTACAAGTTTGGTATACAACTTAAGACAATGTGACAGTTATTTCACAACTCATGCCACCTGGAACACCATAGTGTGATGGAGTGTCCGAACGTCATAGTCGTGCTCTGTTGGATATGGTGTGTACTATGATGTCTCTCATCATTTTCCCACTATCATTTTGGGGTTATGCATTAGAGACAACAACATTCACTTTAAATAGGGCACCGTCTTAATCCGTTGAGATGACGCCATATGAATTATGGTTTGATAGGAACCTAAGCTGTCATTTTTTAGAGTTTGGGAATGCGACACTTATGTCTAATAAACTTGAACCCAAAGCGGAAGAGTGCAACTCCATAGGATACCCTAAGAACATTTGGGTATACCTTCTATCTCAGATCCAAGTGCAAAGTGTTTGTTGCTAAAAATGGGTCCTTTCTCGAGAAAGAGTTGAGTGGGAGGAAGATAGAACTTGATGAGGTTGTTAAACCTTTGTTTCAACCAGAGAGTAGCGCAGCGCAGAAAGATGTTTCTGTGGAACCTACATTAGTTGAAGAGGAAGTTAATGATGATGATCATGAAGCTTCGGATCAAGTACTATCAAACCTCGTAGGACGACAAGGACGCATACTGCTCCTGAGTGGTACAACAACCCTGTCTTGGAGGTCATGTGGTTGGACAACAATGAACCTACAAACTATGGAGAAGCAATGATGGGCCCGGATCCCAACAAATGGTTAGAGGCCATGAAATCCGTGAAAGGATCGATGTATGAAAACCAAGTATGGACTTTGGTTGACTTTCCCATTGAACGGTAGGTCGTTGAGTACAAATGGACCTTTAAGAAGAAGACAAACGCTGTGGTAAATGTCACCATTTATAAAGCTCGACTTGTCGCAAAGAAGTTTTTGCCAAGTTCAAAGAATTGACTATGATGAGACTTTCTCACCGTTAGCGATGCTAAGGTCTATTGGAGTTATGTTAGCAAATGCTGCATTTTTCAGTTATGAAATCTGGTAGATGGATGTCAAAACATTGTTTCCTTAACGGTTTACTTGAGGAAAGGTTGTATGTGATACAACAAGAAGGTTTTGTCAGTCCTAAGGATGCTAAAAGGTGTGCAACCTCCAGCGATTCTTCTATGGGCTATAGCAAGCATCTCAGAGTTGGAATACATGCTTTGATGAGGTGATCAAAGTTTTTGGGTTTACACGAAGTTTATGAGAAACTTGTATTTACAAGAAAGTGAGTGGGAGCACTATAGAATTTTTGATAAGCATATGTGGTTGACATATAATTGATCAAAAATCTGGACAGCATAAATGGTTGTTTCAAAATAGTTTTTCAAAAGAAGACCTGGATAAAGCTACCTAATTGTTGGGCATCAAGATCTATAGAGATAGATCAAGATGCTTGATGAGACTTTCAATGAGTACATACCTAGACAAGATTTTGAAAGAGTTCAAAATGGATCAGTCAAAGAAGGAGTTCTTGCCTGATTTGTTAGGTGTGGAGTTCAGTGAGACTCAAAGCTCGACCATGGCAAAAGAAAGAGAAAGTACGAAGGTCGTCCCCTATGCTTTATCCATATGCTCTATATAGTATGACATGCAGTGTACCACACCTATGTGTGCCTTGCCATGAGTCTGTCAAGGGGTACAAGAGTGATCCTAGAGTGGCTCACTGGACAACGGTCAAAATTATCCTTAATAACTAGAGAACTAAGGACATATTTCTCGATTATGGAGGTGATAAAGGGTTCGTCATAAAGGGTTAGGTCGATGCAAGCTTTAACACCAATCTAGATGACTCTTAGTAGCAATCTGGATACGTATAGTGGAGTAGTCATTTGGAATAGATCTTAGTGGAGCGTGGTAGCAGTGTATACAATATGACATACATAATTTCAAAGTACATACGTATCTGAATGTCGCACCCGTTGACTAAAACCTCTTTCACATGCAAAACATGATCAGAACCCATAACTCATTGGGTGTGAGATTCATAACAACTCACATAGCGATGTGAGCTAGATTATTGACTCTAGTGCAAGTGGGAGACTATTGGAAATATGCCCTAGAGGCAATAATAAATTATTTATTATCGTATTTCCTTGTCCAGGATAATCGTTTATTATCCATGCTAGAATTGTATTGATCGGAAACTCGGATACATGTGTGGATACATAGACAACACCATGTCCCTAGTATGCCTCTAATAGACTAGCTCGTTGATCAAAGATGGTCAAGGTTTCCTAGAATATGTAGAATATGTAGAATATGTAGAATATGTAGGAACCAATATGGCCATACAGTTCCCGCTATTGGTTATTGATCATAGAGGTGTCTCGGTCATGTCTACATAGTTCTCAAACCCATAGGGTCTGCACACTTAAGGTTCAGTGACGTTTCAATAGTATAGAGTTATGTATGGTGGTGACCGAAGGTTGTTCATTGATATATAGGAAGTCCTGTTTTGGTCACCAGAAAAGTTTCGGGCTCATTGGTAGTGTATCGGGAGTGCTAGGAAGGTATCGGGGGACCATCGGGAGGGGTGTCACGCCCCGTGGGGCCTCATGGGCTGTGGGAGGAGACAAACCATCCCCTAGTGGGCTGGCCGAAGCCTCCACTAAATCCCATGAGGTTTGAGAAGGAAAAAATCCAAAGGTGGAGAGGTGGAAATTGTTTCCAAGTGTAAAGGAGGAATCCTACTCCTAATAGGATTGGAGTAGGACTCGTCCACCTCCAATTTCGGCCAACTCTTGAGGGTTTGAGGCTTCCTCCTCCCCTCCCTCCCTCCTATATATACTAAAGGATTTAGAGGGGAAATCTAACCCTAATTGCCATGTGCTCCCTCTACTTCCTCTAGATTGTTTTCTCCTCTAGTCTGATTTCTGCGGTGCTTAGGCAAAGCCCTGCCAGAATAGTTCCACCACCATCACCACCACGCCGTCGCTCTGCCGGAGAACTCATTTACCTATCCATTCCCTCTTGCTAGATAAAGAAGGTGGAGATCGTCATCAAGCTGTACGTGTGCTGAAACGCGGAGGCGTCGTCCATTCGGCGCTAGATCGGGACGGGTCGTGGTGGGATCACGGGATGGTTCGTGATTGGATCGCGGGACGCTCAGTGATTTGGATCACGAAGATGTTTGACTACATCAACCGTATTTCATAACACTTCCCGCTTAGTGATCTAAAAGGGTATGTAGATCCACTCTCCCTCTCGTAGATGCTCGTCACTATGGATAGATCTTGCTTGTGCATAGGAATTTTTTTGTTTCCCATGCAAAGTTTTCCAACAGCGGCATCATGAGCTAGATCCCAACAAGACCCTCTCCCCCTCTCTCCCGATGGTGCCAGAGTGCCACCGGGGGAACCATCGCCGTGGTGATTGTCTTCATGAACATCACCTTCTTCATCACCATCCCCGTCTACTTTTAGCGGTCCACCCTCCCGCACCCCGTTGTAATCCCCTACTTGAACATGGTGCTTTTTGCCACAGACTATGATCCAATGATGTGTTGCCATCCTATGATGTTTTGAGTATATTTCTTTTGTCCTTTGGGTTGATTGATTATCTAGATTGGTTTGAGTTGTATGTTTATTTTGGTGCTATCCTATGGTGCCTTCCGTGTTGCGCACACGTAAAGGGTTCTTGCTATAGGGTGTTGCAATACGCTTATGATTCGTTTATAGCGGGTGCTTGAGTGACAGAAGCATAAACCCGAGTAAGGGGGTTGTTGCAGATGGGATAAAGGGGACTTGATGCTTTATTGCTATGGTTGGGTTTTACCCTAATGATCTTTAGTAGTTGCGGACGCTTGCTAGAGTTCCAATCATAAGTGCATATGATCTAAGTAGAGAAAGTATGTTAGCTTATGCCTCTCCCTCATAAAAAATTGCAATAATGATTTCTGATCTTGTTAACAATTGCCTAGGTTAATTCCGCACACCGACCCATCATTATTCCACACAACACCTATTTTAATATTTTAGTTCTCCGTTATCATGCAAAGCTATCATTTTCATACCTACAATGTAGTTTTATTTCTCGTTTCTAGATGGAGCAAACCTTTGGTGTATGTAGAATTGTATCAGTGGCAGATAGGACTTGGGAGAATATTGATCTTACCTTTAGCTCCTTGTGGGTTCGACACTCCATACTTATCACTTCCACCTTTGGAAATTGCTACGATGATTCCTTGCACTTGGGGATTATCAGTGCCCGTGCATTGTTTGGGCCTAGCCCAACAACGCCATGCACCCATGTATGGCCTAGGCTCGGGGGCTACTATCGGTGTACTAAAGTTTGGGCCTTTTAGTACCCCATACTTGTGCATGGACGGTTGTAGCCACACCAGCGGCAAGGCCTACCAGGAGACTACTGGATGCTAGTACGAACATCACAAGAAGGAATTCAAGTCAATAATCAGAAGACAGAAGACCAAAAGCTGAGAACCCGGCAAGATCTTAGAGGGGTGGCTCATAGAGCCCCGGTAGGACTTGCACCCGACAAGATATTGCCAGCATGTCACCGCTCTAGCACAACGACCGACCTCTCAAAAAGGTCTTATCCTGCTGAGTACATGTCAAGGCGCTGGTGATGAAGGGGTTAAGCGGTGCTTATGGGACGACCTCTTTCCCCGTCCCTAAGGAGATTAGGAATAGCCTGACAGAGAATTTAATGTGTTTGTCCTATGTTGTCAGTGTTAGGTATGATAACACTGTAGCAACTGTGCACCTAGTGTATGTACTGGACGCCACTGTTGGACACCCCTTAGTCATATAAAAGGAGGCCCAATGTGTTACTATAGAGGGGGGGACCTTCTAGCTCAGATGCATGCATAGCGGCTGTGTACTGTTCATGACATAGCGCCCCTGGAATTAGATCTCAAACACTCATAATACACTAAAGCAGGAGTAGGGTTTTACGCTTCTCAGCGGCCCGAACCTGGGTAAAAATCCCTCGTGTTGCTCGTTGGATCGGACCTTTGTGCACACCTTCTCCCTACCAAACTGTAAAGGGTTCCACATGATCCCATAGGTGTCGTACCTCGACAAGACCCTTTTTAAATACTTTAGGGACTGTTATTGACTGCAACAAAAGCAAAGGTCACTTTTCATGTCAATGGATACAACATACCGTTAATTTTCCAAAGAGGAAAATCTTGGTTAATAATATTAATACCATTGATCCTAGTGTCATGGTCATCATTGGAGAATTCAAAAATCCTCTACCCGCTGCGAAGAAGAAATACTATAATCTTATTGTTGGGGAAATGCAAATCCCCATTGAGGTAACTTAGTGTCATAGGAAAATTCTCTTGCTTCATGTCAAATGGAAACTATTATTAATAAGACTTGATCACCTTATTAATGGATCCCTTTTTAAAGACCTGTGGTTGATGAATTTAGTAGATGCAACTCTCTATATGTTTAGTTTGCTCTCTGATATTTTTAGTTGAATATAATTAAATGCCATGATTATCCTGTTTTCTGAGTTTTCCGTGCAATAAAAAATGACCCAAAAATAAAAAGCCTCGGAATGCCAGAAAATTTAAACATGAATCTTTATACAATATTTAAGAACATTTGGTGCTGAAAACACATCAGGGAGGGGCACCTGTAAGCCACGAGGCAACAGGGCATGGCCACCCCCTAAGGAGCGCCCTGTTGTGTGGTGGGGACCATGGGGGACCTGCCTTATCTCTTCAGCCCATGTCATCCCTCACCTCCAGCAAAAATTCCCTAGCTCTCTATTTCTCTCGTGTTCTTCCTCCTGAAGCTGAAATTTTCGATCTCTTTGCTCGAAACTCCGTTTCTGAAACTATTATGAGGAATTGCTCCTTGGTTTGTGACTCTCCCATTCCTCCAATTAGTTTTTGCTTTATTGGATTATATTTTGCATATTTCGCTGTACTTGGTGCTACTAAAAATGAGTTTACACGTCTAACTCTTTGAGTTCCAAGTAGTGGGAATCCTTGATATGTCCTCTAGGCATCCATATGAGTAGTTGCTATCAATCTTGTAAAGATTTATTGACATAATTTTGTGGTCCAAAAATTTCAAAAATTTGTTCATAGGAAGGTGAAATTCTTTAGGAGGAGATCTTCAAGAACACGTTCTTCAGGAGAATCATCGAGCGAGGGCTCGGTGTGGTAAACTTATGCCGAACCCCGGATAAGCTTGGTAGTCATAGCTGACGCTAAGTCATACCGTTGGCCATGCGAGGAATTCATGAGAGGTGCATGCAATAAGGAGGAGTTCGATAAGTACATCTACACCATCGGCCTCACCGACTTCCTAGCAGATAAGTGTAGCCAACGACATAACCTCACTCGTTCATTCACACATGGATTTTGATATCACCTCATACTTCTACAGTGTCGTTTAATCTCTATGATAAGTCCTATAGTTTATCCCTAGAAGAATTTTGTGATGGATGCAAACTCCCATTTTGGGGTTCACTTGAGAAACGTTCAAAAACTGATTACAATATGTTCCTTGATAGTATTTGTGTAGGAGAAGATAGAGGGCTGACACAGGTTAGAATAAAAATTATTCATTTTCCCTCTATTTGCTACTTTGCATTATTCAATGGGAAATGTGTCGTAGGTAAACAAGATTGCAGCGCACTGTTCGCTCCTGATTTGAGTCTTATTAACACTGCATTGACTTGTGAAAGACATTATAACCTCGGTGCAATTGTTGCCCGAAGACTGAATTCTAACTCAAGCAACGGTGATTTGTATGGAGGAACTTATGCCTCCCGTGTAGCTACGAAATTAGGAGTTTCGCATCAACCTAATGACCCCATGTTGCCTGACAGATATTTAGATTTTGAGGTCATGCGTCATCATGACTTCCTTTTGACTAGTGCCAGGGGTTATGAGTACAACCTAGTATTTGACAAATATAGAGATGTTCCTTTTATGTTACCTGCGCCTGCTCTCTTTGATTTTCAGAACAAGCAGATATACTATGTTCTCCAGAACGAGGTGCAACAGTGCAAAGATGCAGTGGAGGCTATTCGCTTGGCTGAGGAGTTGGTGCAAAATGCCCCCACAAGCCATCACTCCAACTATTATCCAAACCAGCTATTGTGATCACCAAGCTAGGCAAACTCCTAAGCTTGGGGGAGTATGTATTTCTCGCCGACATTACATTCATGTTCACACACTTTATATAAACTGACGGTGTTCATCCTCTTTCATTGTATATCCATGTTAGTCTTATTTTTCTACTTTATCCTTGTGTGTTTGAAAAACTTTAGAAAACCCAAAAATAGTTGTGGATTCTTTTCGGTTTTTCTTTCCCTTTTAATTAGTTGCAGTACTGAAAGAAAACCCAAGAAGATTTCCTTTACTTGTTGGGAGCTTTCCCGTGTCAATAGTTTTTCTAGTTTTCGTTTTTCCTTTGCTTATTTTGCTTTCTACGAGAAAAATCAAAAACTCCAAAAATATTTCAGTGTGTTTCTATGAATTTCTTTTTCTTTGAGTGGCTCTCGTATGCATTAATGTTGATCTAACCAGGAGCCAATTTTACCATGTCTTCTCCTTTGCACAAATGCCTTGCGGATTCCATCTTAGTCCACGACAATCTTGCATTATTATTATTATCACATCGTTCGGTCGTGCAAGTGAAATGCAATAATGACGATATTTGATGAAGTGATTGTGGCGAAGGAAGTTGGTATGAACTCTTCTTGTTTTCCATTTTTGTAAATATATTTAGCTTGTTCGATCTTGGTTCAGAATATCATGAGTGAACATGTTTATGATGACAATTAGAGATTATAGTTTCTCATGCCATGTTTAAATAGCTAGGAGTTTATAATGATTTATCTTATGTGTCAACATACATTACAATGGTTATGATTTGGTATGGTAGTATGGTATTTCCCTTAGAGTAATTCGAGCGGATTGACATGGCCCATGTGCAAACATGTAGGTGATTCAAAACCAATGCAACCTTCATGATGTTTAAATTCAGTGTTTATATCCTACTCATGCTAATGTCCAATATTAATTATTCACAATGCATTCTTATGGCCGATTTTGCTCTCTAGTTAGTTGCTTCCCAATCTATTGCTAGACTTCACCTATACTTAGCAGGAATGTTGCTTGTGCATCCAAACTCTTAAACCCAAAGTTGTTCCACATGAGTCCACCATACCTACCTATATTTGGTATTGCCGTGCCGTTCCAAGTAAATTTGTATGTGCCATCTCTAATATTCAAACAAACATATGTTTTGTGCAATCGGACCGCTCATGTAGCGACAAGGCGGTCGATATCTTCAGTGTTAAGTGAGTTATTCTCAAGACGGTTGTTTATTTGCCTTCATTGCACAAGAGACGATCGTAAAATGGATGCCCAGACCCCCAAAATCAAAATTAATGCAACAACACTTTTTTTGATAGGTTAAAATAGCAGGAGAGGCTCCTATCGTTGTTATCTTAGAAAAGAACCGATACAGGTGGTTTTACATAGCCATGTGTAGTAGGCCAACTAGAGTGTCTTAAGCTGAACTAGGCTAGTCTAGGGAAGTTACACACGGGCAAGTCTTTTACAATTGGATAGTTTGTATAAATCAATCCAGGAAGGCAGAATCCACATCTCTAAGTCTGAAACGCGGGATTTCCAAGTATGTCTTCAGCATCCGGAACTAGTCCTGTTGTGTTGCCATCTCATCATCAAAGATCTTTCGGTTTTGTTGGTTCCAGATATTCCATGTAGCCAAAATACATATTTCCTTAAATAGGGGTTTAGCCCATCGTCATTCCATTGTATCCAACCGCACTTGTGTGTCCATAGATATATCCCAAGTGATGCCAAGTTTCCCCCAACAGGCAGTTGCAAAGGGGCTTTGGTAGAAAAAGTGGTCATCAGTTTCCCTCAGATCTCCATCACACAACGTACAAGAGTGATCATCACCTATATTGAAGTGTCTTCTTACCAGCAGGTCTCGTGTGTTTAATCTGTCCATTCTCTACAGCCAGGAAAATACTTTGTGTCTGAGAATGCATTTTGTTTTCCATATGTTTGTTATGTATGATGGGGCGTGTTCATGTGTGAATAGATATTTGTAGAATCTTTTTGCCCTGAAGTGCACCTCTCCCCAACATTATATCCATTCATCAGCCTTCAAGGGGTCTAGTGTCATCATGTTAAGTGTGATCATCATATCTTCCAATTCCATCCGAGCTTCGTGTGATAATGGTAAGTGGAAGTGGGAGGCCATATCTGCATTCATCACAAGCTGGGCCAGAGACACATCCTCATTGGCTGCATAAGAGAGTAGGTGTTGATGTGAATTTTCTAAGGTATCAACATTGTGCCACTGGTCCTTCCAAAGTAAGATTGTATCACCTGAGTTGGGGATGCAGGTTGTGATTCCTCTAAAGATGTCAAAAAGGGACTGGACATCTCTCCACCAGAACGATCCACAAGCCGACATTGCGTGTGGTGGTGTTTCATCATAGTATGCATTCCAGATCAACATTACCCATGGAGTGTCCATCTTGTGGTAGAATTTATGAAGAAATTTTAGTAGCAGAGCCTTGTTCTGTAGTTTCAGGTTGATGATACCAAGGCCACATTTGTCTTTGGGTTTGCACACTAAATCCCATGCTGCCAGGGAGTGAGTTTTTGCATCTTTGTCCACCACTTTCCTCCATAGACAATGTCTGCATGCTCTATCAAATATATCAATGATTTTCATGGGTAACCTCAACACGCACATAGCAAACGATAGGAGCGATGATAAGGCTGAGTTGATGAATAGCACCCTCTCTCCGTATGAAAGCCAGATAGCCGTGCTCGTTAATCAACGTTCAATTCTATCGACAAGCGGCATCAAATCGCATACCGACGGTCTTGGAGTGCCCATCGGAACTCCAAGATAAGTGAAAAGCATCGACCCCACCTGGCAACCAAGTATTAAGGCCAATTCAAGAGATGCATCTTGGTTAATATTGATAGGCATTAGTTGTGATTTGGAGTAGTTTATCTTGAGTCCCGTGATATTAGCATAGGCATCAAGCAGTTGTTTAATAACCCTTATTTCCGAGCTCTTTGCCGGGAGGATGAGCAGTGTATCATCGGCATATTGGATCATCGGATACAACTTTGAGTCAGGTTGTTCAATTGGCAATGAAAGGTGCCCCTCCGTTCATTTGCATTGACCATTGATTGTAAAAGATCTGCTGCTAAGACAAACAGCAGGGGGGAGAATGGATCACCCTATCAAACTCCTCTTTTGCACTGAAATTCCTTGCTCGAAACTCCATTTAGTAGAATCGATGAAGTTCCTGAATTTAGAATCATTTCCACCCACGAACACCACTTGTCGTCAAAGCCCTTGCATCTTAGCATTTTGAGTATGAAGGAATGGTCCATTGTATCAAAAGCTTTAGCGAAATCCAAATTTAGGATCACAATTTCCTTACCCGACTGCTTGCATTGATGTAGAAATTCATAAGCCCATGCCAGACAATCTTAGATAGTTCTGGACCTGACGAAGCCATATTGGTTGTGATGGACAATCTTTAGGATGCAGCCTTGCAATCTTTCGACCAATAGCTTTGTGAGAACTTTAAGAACTCAGTTTAGTAAAAATATCGGTCGAAAATCATTTACCGTTTCTGGTGAACTTGTTTTTGGAATGAGGGTAATCAAGGAGGTGTTTAAGCATTTGAGATCAACTTTCCCCTCCTAGAAATCATGGCGAAGTTGATAAAAATCCTCCTTAATAACATCCCAACAAACTTTGAGGAATAGACCATTGAAACCATCGGGTCCAGGCGCTCTATCAGAAGGGATATTTTTAATAACCTTGTCAATTTCATCCTGAGTGAAAGGGGATGACAGTCCTTCCAATCCCTCCACACATTGCACCAGTTCCTGTAGCTCAAATTCCACAGAAGTTTCTGTGACAACTCCCATTCTATTTTTAAAGCACTAATAGAAAGCTGTTGCTTTTTCATCATGGTTTTCAATAGTCATACCATTCGTCAATAATAAGATATAGTATTCCTCCGGTATCTTTCTGTTGCCCTTGCCTGAAGGTACTTAGTGTTTTCCTCCCCGTCGACCGCCCATCTGTAAGTACATCTCTTTTTCCAGTATGCGCTTTGATACTTAAGTAGTTTTATCAGCTGATTTTTCAAAATGGACCTGAAATTAGATTCAGGTAAAGATAGAGTACGGAGGTCTTCCAAACTATCTAGATGGAGAAGTTGTTTGTTGTAGTTTTCAATCAATAGTTTCAACTTGGACAACTGATTACTCCATTGTTTTAGGGCGTATCTTAATCTTTTCAATTTAGCCAAGATGCGAGTGGCAGAAGATGTTGCTTTGATGGGTTTATTCCATGAATTCTTCACCATCTCCATAAAACCCGGGCATTGTGGCTAGTAATTTTCAAATCTAAAGAGTTTACGTCGAGGAATAGATGTTTGAATATGCATGACACATGTAATATGATTAGAAACTGGTTTAGCGAGAGGTTTGACCATAGTATTTGGGAATTTCAAAGTCCATTCGGGGGATGTAAAGAACCAGTCGAGTTTCTCTAGTAATGGGTTTTCCTGCATATTGCTCCAAGTGTACTTTCTGCCTTCGATTGGAATGTCGATCAGGGCCAGGGAGCTGAGAATTTCATTAAACTTAATAATATCATCAATTTTCCCCAGGGAGGTTGCGATTCTACAATGATCGAATAAAATTGAAATCTCCCATGAAAACCCATAAATCATCAATTTCAACGTTGAGATTCTCAAACCATTGAGTGAAAACATCTCTCTCTGGGCCACTACAAGGGCCATACATGTTGGCGAGTAACCACTGTTGATTTGAATGGACCGATGTAAATTTAATTGTGATTGCAAAAGCATGCTTATGCAATGTCACCCTAGTGAAAAGACTACTACACCAAATAATTATAAGGCCACCAGATGCTACCTCACATGGGAAAAATTCATATTTATCAAACCTCCTAGGACATCATTTACGAATGAAAGAGTGATCAAACTCCTCTTTCTTAGTTTCCTGTAGACACATGATCGAATAGTTGGATTCATCAATTTTGTTACGTAGAGCCAAACTTTTAGACTCATGTTTCATACCATGCATGTTCCAACATAAAATGTTCCAAGCAGCAGTTGACATCAAAATAAAGGCGGGAAAGAAGCAAATTCAAATATTTTAAAATGAGGCATCAGTCCACAAGGGAGCAACGTCCATATCCTCCTGGGCCTCTGGCTGGGCCTTGTCCTATTGGCGCATCAAGATCTCCACCGACATCTCCTCCCTAGGAATACCACATTGAACCACTCCAATGTGTTGAATTGTAGGAATTGGGGTTTCTGGTGGAATAGCCCTCGGTTCTACAACTATCTCCATATCTTTAGGAATGTCTTTGTCATTGAATACAGGAGAGCATCTGGGCTTGACATGAGAGACTTTCTACTTGGAATCAGCCATGGATGGCGCTTTAAAGCCCTGAAACCTAGTGGATCTTGCACTTCTACGAACCATAGATACATCCAAAGGAGCCCCTGGCCTCTTCCTACGCAAGGAGGTAACACGAGCCCTCTGAATCTCATCCCTGCAGCTTAAGTGTTGGTGTGTCTCCTGAGTCTGATTGGCACAGATTGCATCAGGCTGAAGAGCATGTACAACAGACAGTATATGATGGTGTCTTTCTGCCATATATTCCATACACACTGTCCAAACTTCCTGGGAGAAAAATACTATGGTGGAATCCCTTGAAAAAGGAGTGCAGGGGAATATCGAAAGGTATGCATATTCCATGAGCTTGAGAAACAAGAGATGTATCCCCTCAGCTACCTGCATCCAATCCAAATGTGGTGACAGTCCAATTCTCCTTGTGTGGACACTTGTGTAAAACCCTGCAAAGAACTCCAGCGGAGTAGCAGGCATATGGACATCAAGGACCAGCTGATGAGAATTGAGCTGAACAAATGCAATGTGTCCAGACTGCCGCCCTAAGATAACATTGTCTGCAGCCTCTTCTAATAACTATACATGTTCATTCCAGAGCCGCAGGCCATCATGATATCCAGAATCATCAGTCTGTACCCCATCCATCATTGAAGGTCCCTCGTACCCTGTTAACTGTCGATAGTTGATACCTTGATAAGTAGCAGGGACATGAGGTATTTTTGGCCAAACTCCCCATCCCTCTTGTGGAGCAGCAGGTGCAGGAGCAGCGTCCCAGGAATTGTTAGCATTTTCCATTTGGCAAACTTGGGTGTCATGCTGGGCTTGTTGCATAGCATTAAGAAAAGGTGGTTGGTCTCAGTGTGGTGATGCACCCATGGGAGGCACCTCATCTTCATTGCTTAACAGCCCCTGAGTAGAATCTCTTCCATTTAGAACATACACTGGCATTGTCCAAGATTGGCTCATACCACTCATATCATTAAACTGCTTGATAACTAAGTTGTATGTCACCAAAGTTAATTCATTGATTACCACTCTGATCAGCACACGAGACTTTTTGTAACCTGGCCTATGCCAAAATAGGCACCTACCAAAACAGGAAACAACCTTGATGATGTAGTACTCAGTCTGATAGTTCAAAGGGAAGCCAAGAAGCATCACTGTCGTGGGAACGAGCCTGACAGTAGATGGTAGGGGTACGAATGGAGAGGGCAGAGTCCTAGCTACGGCGAGGGTGTACACACATATGTATGACTTCAGGCCCCTCTCGTGGAGGTAACAGCCCTACGTCTAATTGCTCGGGAGCTTTATGTCGAGTGGAATGTAGAGATTACAATAGTTTTCTTAACCCGTGTGCAGGAGGGGAGGGGTGGCTTATATAGAGTTCGCTGCCCCTCATAATGGCCCCGCATCAAAGGGTCTGGTCATGGGGTGTAAATTTTGCCATTACAGGTAACGTACGTAGTTAAAGCTATTAAGGGCCATTAAGCCAGCGTCTGCCTATTGGGCTCTTGATGATGGCTCCTGGTCTTCTGGCGTCGAGTGAAGCGAGGTCTGTCGAGTGAAGAGAGGTCTTCTGTCGAGGTCTGGCGTCGAGTGAGAGCGGGAGTCTTCGACTGGATTACTGTTGAGTGACTTTGAATATCTCCAGGGATCCACTCGGAAGTTCATGCTTGACCTTCAAGTCCTCCCATGTGGTGTCCTTAGGTAGGGTATGTGGGCCTTGCCTAGGACCCTACCCTAGGTACATATCCTCATCATTAGCCCCCGAATGGATCGGGGTTTGAGTGGTGGAAGGAGATATCATCGTAGACCTTGAGTTAGTGCAGCAAATCCTCCGAATGATATTTGGCATTTCCATGGAACTTGCGTCATTTGAACTTTGAGATTAGCGTTCATTCAGGATCGACACACAAAATCTTCCGAATGATATTTGGGACTTCAATGAAATATACGTCGATTGAATTCTTCTCCGCTCGCCTGGATCCATTCAGACTTGAAAGTGTCCGAGTGAATCGAGCGCATCTTGGGGAGGTGACGGGTCGGTCTGACGGGCCCGGATTCTCCGGGATACGAAAATTTGGGAAGCGCGCGCACGCACGCAGATGATGCCACGATCGGGGCAAGTGGAGGCATGATGCCTCAATTCTCGCGCCAGTCATCTTGCCACGCACTGGGCGCCGTCAGCGATTGGCGTGTGCGGTTATGTCGTGGGCCCACCGGTCAGTGAGACACTCGGCAACATATAAAGCATCCTGAGACGCGGATTGCACGGTACCTTCCCCCGATTCTCCCTCTCTTCCTCCGCCTCCTCTGCTCCCCAATGCAGCACACCACTTTCCTCCGACCAGAGCCGCCACTCCAATGACGAAGAACGCGACGGAGAAGCTGGAGCGCGCAAAGAAGGGGACGTCGAAGCTCAAGGGCAAGAAGCCCTCGACCGATCGGTTCACCACGCTCGTGGGGTGGAGGCAAGGGGATTTTCTCCCCTCTGTTGTCACCCGCGCCGACCTCGAGGGCCTCATGTCTGATGGGCTGGTGGCAAACGGCGCCTGGAGGTTGCCGGGGGAGGAGCGCGAGCCAGAGCCGCGCAACGGAGAGCGGGTTCTTCTCCTCTCCCATGTAGAAAGAGGTTTCTCCATGCCACCCCACCCATTCTTCCAGGGATTTCTGAATTTCTTTGGTGCGCAGCTGCATCACTTTCCGCCGAACACCATGGCGTACTTGTCTGCATTCGTCACCATGTGCGAGTGTTTCCTGGGGCGCTCTCCCCATTGGGGGTTGTTTAAGCATCTCTTCACGGTCAGATCACAGACTGTGAAGAAAATCCTTGCCGCCGATGGGAAGACTCACGTGATCCAATTGTGCGGATGTTTAGGGGTCCAGAAAAGGCAACATAGTTCCTTTCCTGCCATTACTCTCCCTGAGTCTGTCCGAGGCTAGCAGTCGACCTGGTTCTACAGCAAAGATGTAGCGCCACCTAACATGTCGATTGGTCTTCCCCCATTTTCACCCGAATGACCTACTGCTCCCAAGTCCCTGAAGGTGACCGACGAGGATCATGTCCAAGTAGGTATCTTAGTCGAGGCAGTGGTTCAGCTGATCCGGGGCGGGGTGACAGGCATGGATCTGCTTGAAACGTTCCTGGGTCGACGTATACAGTCACTCCAGGCCAGAGACCACACCATGTGGCACTACGCAGGTTCGGGGGACTCGATCAGGACACATCCAGAAGAAGTCACACAAGAGACTGTCGAGCAGTGGCTTCGGAGCATCACTGGGGCTTGTGACAACCCCTCGAGAGCCCAGAGGATCCGGCCTTACTCGGATGAAAACCCACCGAAGAACCTAGGGAGACATGTGATGTCGACTGATACATTTATACCGTCGAGTGATGTATTGACTTGTACTCTCACTCTGTTGTTTGAATTATGCAGGAATGGACGAACATGCACTCGCTCGTTCCCAACGGGAACCATGTGCATGATGACGTGATGAGCGAGGGCGGCAGCATGGATGGTGACGGACTTTCTGACTCTAAGGATGAATATGAAGATTCCGGCAAACAGGAAGGATTCGAGTCGCCTCCTTGTCATGAAGGCCGCACTAAGGCCCACCATGACCCGGTAGCTGCTGAGGACAAGGCCCCGGGCCCAAGCGAGAAGAACCCAAAGCGGAGCCGGCCCTCAACTGTTGAGTCGAATGAAAGACTGGCCAAGCGGCCCAAGCAAGCCAACTCCAAGCCCCACAAAGCATTGCCCTGTATGAGGGTGGCCGTACCTGTGGTCTCCGCGTAAGTGTTCATTTCCGAATTGTTCTGTCGACTAAAGTCTTGAGTTATATCTGAGTGAAAGCTGTCTAATCCGTCAGAGCTGCAACATCTGTGACCTCGTCTTGTCGAGATGAAGAGGACGCGATGGACGTTGATACCGCCGACGCTGTCACTTCTCATAGAGGTAAGAAAGTTGTTAGTTTGTCTGAATAGGACTCGACACATGCAGATGTTGATGCTGTCGGTTGTTGTAGAGGTCATTCAAGTGGAGGACGATGAGGGGCCGCTGGACACTTCGCGTGCTCGCACCCGAAGGGCGTCATCGTCGCAAGCACCTCAATGCTTAACTGCGGAGTCTTCCCAGAGGAGAGGTGACTTGACGCGACCCAGTGTTGAGCCTGCAACGCTTCTATCGCTTGCTCCTCCAACCGTCTCGACTGTCGTGACGTCGGCTCCGACCAGACCTCTTCAGGCTGCCTCAGCTGCTCCAGCGACTACCCTGACCCCACCTATGACGGTCTTCCCTCTGAATCACACCCTGGAATACCAAACCAGAGCTGCAAAGGAAGCCATGATCCAGGCGGAGCAGCTCATGTTGAGGACAAAGGAGGCGTACGAGGCCAGCAAGCTGGCTTTTGACGTTAGCGTAGCCCTCCACACCAATGTCCGAGTAAGTTCAATTGTAAGTCCATTGTCGATTGAATTATTGTCTTTTCTTGGCTGCCGTACACCCACTGGGTGATTGTCGTAGAATGTTTGAACTTTCTCCAGTCGAATAGATCGGATAGTAGTCGAGTAGGACTAGGATTGGTAGTACACACAGTACTATTGTCGCTCGACATGTCGAGTGTGTTTTCTGACGAGTTACTCGACGGATCGAGAGTTAACCGTCTCAGTGGGGGCGCTCTTAGCGCACCCACTGGGTGTAGTCCCCGAGACCGCTGTCGATTGCTTGCATCGGCAGGGGTCATAGAGTCTATTATATACAAGATATACTTTGTCTTCGAATCATACCACTCCATAGATACCTTGCAGGTTTCATGGATATTATTATGAAACCATTATTATGACGCTGCATAGGAATCGACTACACTTCATAGAGTGGGCGAGGTGTGTCGCTGAACGGGTTGAGTGTCACGACAGGGCCAAACTTGTCGAGTGTGTTTTTCCTGACGAGTTACTCGACGGATCGAGAGTTAACCATCTCAGTGGGGGCGCTCTTAGCGCACCCACTGGGTCTAGTCCCCGAGACCTCTGTCGAGTGCTTGCGTCGGCAGGGGTCTTAATAGAGATAGCTTTTTGTTTGAATTTGTTTACGCTGTGCGGAGTGCCAGAGCCACTCGACGTGTCGAGTGGACTTTGTGTTTGAATTCTTTCAACATGGGCATTCTCCAGTCTTAATAACTCAGTCGACTATCCAAGAACTCCTTGCTGGTTGAACTCCTGTCTTTTTGTTGGTTCCAAACGGCTTGCGAACTTGGGACGCAGTACAAGGAGATGGAGGAGGAGAAGAACCAATTGTAGGTGGACTTGGCGGTTGCCAACAACTCCCTGGAACGACCACGTGCTGAGCTGAAGTCTCTGGGAGGTAATAAGTGCCGACTGTCACAATTCCCATCTTCCCCTTTTCATGTTTTGAACCGAGTGCTCTCGCTCGAACAGACATGCACAATGAAAACCGTCGACCTCAAGCGCGACTCAACAATGTTGTTTCTTTAGATTCCATGAAGAGGGCACTAGAGGAGAAGGACAAAGCACTTGCTGATGCCCAACAAGTCGCCAAGCACAAAATTGAAGCTGCAGAGCAAAAGTTGGCGGCCGTCCAGAAACTGGAAGAGGAGAACGCCAAGCTGAAGCAGGAGCGTGCCGATCTTATCAAGGAGGACGAGCAACTAACCAAGAGGAGCAATGCCCTGGAGAGGCATCTGGGCGAATTCTCGAGGAAGATGTATCTTCTGCTCGACGGTGAGTATTTCTTGTCGACTAACATTTGCAAACAAAATTGAGGGTTGCAGTTTACCAATTCTCCTTCTTCAACAGAATTTTGCCAGGACTTTGAAAAGGAAACAGAGGAGATTGAGCCCATGCTTGACCCCACCAAGTCACTAGTGGCTGATGCGGTGGCGATGAACATGCCGCGGCTCAACTTTCGGCTCCAGGGTGCCCAAGCCTATATCACTCGATTGAAATCTGTTATGGAAAGAATCGACAAGGAGCTATGGCATGAGGTCACTCTTCAGCTCGACCTCAACTCCATGATGGCTCGCCTGAACAAACTTCCCAGTCGAGTGCAAGCTTGGAAAAAATCTGCTGCTCGTTACGAGGCCGACGTGGCATTGTCTCTAGTCAGGGTCCATTGTAGGGACATGAGGGAGGATAAGCCGAAGGAGCTCCAACTGGTAAACACGAAGAAACTCCAGTTCGAGGACTTCATGGAAACCTTCATCGAGGCGGCCACCAGAATCACCAACGGTATCGACCTGGACACTTTTGTCGAGCCCACCAGTCCGTCGCCTGCCTAGAAACTTGAGTCTTTGAAAAAAACAATTAAATTTTCCTTGGTATGCCGAGTGGAACTGTATCCCTTAAAACTTTATTCAGGCCTTAGGCCTGAGAACATTTGCTTCTGCACAAGACGTTTATCCACGGTTTTATCCTTTGGATTTTTCTCGCGCTTTGGCTTTCAATCGTCTGTTCGACTGTTTTTGTTTTTAACTTAGGCAAAGTGCTTTCACAACCAAGCTCCCGAGTGTGAGGATCGCTCGTCACTCGGAGTATTTTGAACTTGGGCGAATGTCGATTCGTCTCTAAGTTGTCGAGTGGATGGATTGCTATCCACTCGACGAGGTTTTTAACTTAGGCGAAATGTATTCGCAGCTAAGCCCCCGAGCATGAGGATCGCTCATCACTCGGAGTATTTTGAACTTAGGCGAATGTCGATTCGCATCTAAGCTGTCGAGTGAATGGATTACCATCCACTCAACGAGGTTTTTAACTTAGGGAAATTGTATTCGCAGCTAAGCACCCGAGCATGAGGATCACTCATCACTCGGAGTATTTCGAACTTAGGCGAATGTCGAATCGCAACTAAGCTGTCGAGTGGATGGATTACTATCCAGTCGACGAGGTTTTTAACTTAGGCAAAATGTATTCGCATCTAAGCTGTCAAGTGAATGTACTACCATCACCTCGACGAGGTTTTTAACTTAGGCGAATTGAATTCGCAAGTAAGCCCTCGAGCGTGAGGATCGCTCATCACTCGGAGTATTTTGAACTTAGGCAAATGTCGATCCGCATCTAAGCTTTCGAGTGAATGGATTACCATCCACTCGACGAGGTTTTTAACTTAGGCGAATTGTATTCGCAGCTAAGCCCCCGAGCGTGAGGATCGCTCATCACTCGGAGTATTTTGAACTTAGGCGAATGTCGATTCGATCTAAGCTGTCGAGTGAATGGATTACCATTGCCTCGATGAGGTTTTTAACTTAGGCGAATTGTATTCGTAGCTAAGCCCCCGAGCATGAGGATCGCTCATCACTCGGAGTATTTCGAATGTAGGCGAATGTCAATTCGCATCTAAGCTGTTGAGTGGATGGATTACCATCCATTCGACGAGGTTTTTAACTTAGGCGAATTGTATTCACAGGTAAGCCCCCGAGCGTGAGGATTGCTCATCACTCGGAGTATTTCGAACTTAGGCAAATATCGATTCGCATCTAAGCTGTCGAGTGAATGGATTACCATCCACTCGACGAGGTTTTTAACTTAGGCGAAGTATTCGCAGCTAAGCCCTCGAGCGTGAGGATCGCTCATCACTCGGAGTATTTTGAACTTAGGCGAATGTCGATTTGCATCTAAGCTGTCGAGTGAACGGATTACCATCCACTCGATGAGGTTTTTAACTTAGGCGAATTGTATTCGCAGCTAAGCCCCCGAGCGTGAGGAACACTCATCACTCGTAGTATTTTGAACTAAGGCGAATGTCGATTCACATCTAAGCTGTTGAGTGAATGCATTACCATCCACTCGACGAGGTTTTTAACTTATGCGAATTGTATTCGCAGCTAAGCCCCCGA
Source organism: Hordeum marinum (assembly GCA_022496015.1). Taxonomy (NCBI): domain Eukaryota; kingdom Viridiplantae; phylum Streptophyta; class Magnoliopsida; order Poales; family Poaceae; genus Hordeum; species Hordeum marinum. Next base: position 156,298,929 of record CM039677.1, read on the forward strand.
GCGTGAGGATCGCTCATCACTCGTAGTATTTCGAACCTAAGCGAAGACGGATTCGCGAATAGGCCATCGAGTGAATGGACTGCTATCCACCTGACAGCGTCTTTAACTTAGGAGAAATATGTTTCCCAGCTAAGCCCCCGAGTGCGAGGATTGCTCGTCGCTCGTAGTATCCCCAAGTAAATAACAGCATGGTTGGAATTGATGAGGTATTAATTGCAGAGACACAAATTGCATTGATGAAGAACTCTTATTACATCAGAAAACTAATGTCTCAAGTGTAGAAACGTCGAAGCAGGTCTGCATTCCAAGCCCGTGGCTCATCCATCTGCTTCATGAGATTATATAAGTGATAGGCTCCATTGTTTAGCACCTTGGTGACTACAAAAGGGCCTTCCCATGCAGGAGCTAGCTTGTGAGGTCGGTGTTGATTTACTTGGAGCACCAAATCTCCTTCATGGAACGCTCGGCTTCTGACATTCCTTGCGTGGAAGCACCGCAAGTCTTGTTGATAGGCTATGGTCCGGATCAGAGCCATCTCATGCTCTTCTTCTAGAAGATCTACCTCATCTTGCCTAGCCTGCTCGGCTTCAGCTTCAGAATACAGCTCCACTCGAGGAGAATTGTGGGCCAAGTCACTCGGCAGAATAGCTTCAGCACCATAGACAAGGAAGAAAGGAGTTCGTCCAGTCGACCGATTAGGCGTTGTCCTCAACCCCCACAAAATAGACGGCAGCTCAGATACCCACGCACCAGCGGCATGATCCAAATTGCGCATGAGACGAGGCTTCAGACCTTGCAGAATGGAACCGTTAGCCCGCTCAACTTGCCCATTGGTTTGAGGATGTGCAACGGAAGCGTAATCCAATCAGGTGCCTTGGGAGTTACAAAATCTCCTGAATTCTTCCGAGTCAAAATTAGTGCCATTGTCCGTGATGATGCTATGGGGAATGATGAATTGGATAATGATCTCCCTCATGAACGTGACCGCCATGCGGGAGTTCAGGTTCTTGTATTGGAAATATGCCCTAGAGGCAATAATAAATTAGTTATTATCATATTTCCTTGTTCATGATAATCGTTTATTATCCATGCTATAAATTGTATTGATCGGAGACTTAGATGCATGTGTGGATACATAGACAAAGATGGTTAAGGTTTCCTAGCCATGGACATGAGATGTCATTTGATAACGGGATCACATCATTAGGAGAATAATGTGATGGAAAAGACCCAAACTACAAACGTAGCATATGATCGTGTCAGTTTATTGCTACTGTTTTCTGCATGTCAAGTATATGTTCCTATGACCATGAGATCATGCAACTCACAGACATCGGAGGAGTGCCTTGTGTGTATCAAACGTCGCAATCTGTTGCTTCAAGTACTTTAAATAGGGCACCATCTAAATCCGTTGAGATGACACCGTGTGAACTATGGTTTGATAGAAACCTAAGGTGTCGTTTCTTAATGTTTGAGGCTATGACACTTGTGTGGAAAATGTTTTCACCTAATGAGCTTGAACCCAAAGCGGACAAATGCATCTTCATAGAATACCCTAAGAACTGTTGGGTGAACCCTCTATCTCAGATCCAAGCATAAAATGTTTATTGCTAAAACTGGGTCCTTTCTTGAGAAAAGGTTTCACTTGAAAGAATTGAGTGGGAGGAGGATAGAACTTGATGAGGTTATTGAACCTTTGCTTCAACCAGAAAGTAGCACCGTGCAGAAAGATGTTTCTGTGAAGCCTACATCAGTTGAAAAGGAAGTTAATGATGATGATCATGAAACTTCAGATCAAGTTACTATTGACCTACGAGGAAAATACAACTTGATGAGGTTATTGAACCTTCACTTCAACCAGAAAGTCGCGTAGCGCAGAAAGATGTTTCTGTGAAGCCTACGTCAGTTGAAGAGGAAGTTAATGATGATGATCGTGAAGCTTCGGATCAAGTTACTATCGAAGTTCGTTGGTCGACAAGGATGTGTACTGCTACTGAGCGGTACGACAACCCTGTCTTGGAGGTCATGTTGTTGGACAACGATGAACCTACGAACTATGGAGAAGCGATGATGGGCCCGGAAACCAACAAATGGTTAGAGGCCATGAAATCCGAGAAAGGATCCATGTATGAAAACCAAGTATAGACTTTGGTGGACTTGCTCGTTCGACGGCGGGTCGTTAAGTACAAATAGATCTTTAAAATGAAGACAGAAGCTGATGGTAAATGTTACCATTTGTAAAGATCGACTTGTTGCAAAGTAGTTTACGACAAGTTCAAAGAGTTGACTACGATGAGACTTTCTCACTCGTAGCGATGCTAAAAGTGTGTTAGAATTCTGTTAGCAGTTGCTGCATTTTTCAATTATGAAATCTGGCAGATGGATGCCAAAGCATCGTTTCCTTCCTTAAGGAAAGGTTGTATGAGATACAACCAGAAGGTTTCGTCAGTCCTAAGGATGCTAAAAGATGTGCGGGCTTCAGTGATTCTTCTATGAACTGAAGCAAGCATCTCGGAGTTGGAATATACACTTTGATGAGGTGATCAAAGTTTTTGAGTCTATACAAAGTTTACGAGAAACTTGTATTTGCAATAAAGTGAGTGGGAGCACTATGGAGCTTCTGATAAGTATATGTGGATGACATATTGCTATTCGGAAATGATGTAGAATTTCTGGAGAGCATAAATGGGTGTTTGAAAAGAGTTTTTCAAAGGAAGACCTGGATAAAGCTACCTGATTGTTGAGCATCAAGATCTATAGAGATAGATCAAGATACTTGATGAGCTTTTCAATGAGTACATACCTTGACAAGATTTTGAAAGAGTTCAAAATGGATCAGTCAGAGAAAGAGTTCTCGCTTGATTTGTAAGGTATAAAGTTGAGTAAGACTCAATTCCCAATGACTGCAGAAGATAGAGAAAAGATGAGTGTCATCCCCTATGCTTCAGCCATAGGCTCTATCATGTATGCAATGCTATGCACAAGACCCGATGTCAGCCTTGCCATAAATATGGCTAGAAGGTTTCAAAGTGATCTTGGAATGGAGCACTAGACAGCGGTCAAGATTATCCTTAGTAACCAAAAGACTAAGGAGATATTTCTCGATTATGGAGGTGATAAAGAGTTCGTCGTAAAGAGTTACGTCGATGCAATCTTTTAAACACCAATCCGGATGACTCGTAATAGCAATCTGGATACGTATAGTGGAGCAGCCATTTGGAATAGTACCAAGTGGAGTGTGGTAGCAGTGTTTACGGTTTGACATAGAAATTTGCAAAGTACACACGGATCTGAATGTCGCAGACCCGTTGACTACAAGACCTCTCTCACATGCAAAGCATGATCGAGCCCGAGAACTCATTGGGTGTTAGGTTCATAACAATGCGAATCATATGGTGATGTGAACTAGATTATTGACTCTAGTGCAAGTGGGAGACTATTGGAAATATGCCCTAGAGGAAATAATAAATTAGTTATTATCATATTTCCTTGTTCATGATAATCGTTTATTATCCATGCTATAAATTGTATTGATCGGAGACTTAGATGCATGTGTGGATACATAGACAAAACCATGTACCTAGTATGCCTCTACTGGACTAGCTCGTTGATCAAAGATGGTTAAGGTTTCCTAGCCATGGACATGATATGTCATTTGATAACGGGATCACATCATTAGGAGAATGCTCACATCATTAGGAGAATGATGTGATGGACAAGACCCAAACTACAAACGTAGCATATGATCGTGTCAGTTTATTGCTACTGTTTTCTGCATGTCAAGTATATGTTCCTATGACCATGAGATCATGCAACTCACGGACATCGGAGGAGTGCCTTGTGTGTATCAAACGTCACAACGTAACTGGGTGACTATAAAGGTGCTCTACAGGTATCTCCGAGGGTGTCTGTTGAATTGGCATGGATCAAGATTGGGATTTGTTACTCCATGTGACGGAGAGGTATCTCAGGGCCCACTCGGTAATGCAACATCACAATAAGCCTTGCAAGCAATGTGACTAAGTGTTAGTCACGGGATCTTGTATTAGGGAATGAGTAAAGAGACTTTCCGGTAACGAGGTTGAACTAGGTGTGGAGATACCGACGATCGAATCTCGGTCAAGTAACATACCAAAGAACAGAGGAACATCATACGGGATTAACTGAATCCTTGACATAGAGGTTTGACCGATAAAGATCTTCGTAGAATATGTAGGAACCAATATGGACATCCAGGTCCCGCCATTGGTTATTGACCGTAGAGGTGTCTTAGTCATGTCTACATAGTTCTCGAACCCGCAGGGTCTGCACACTTAAAGTTTGGTGACGTTTCGGTAGTGTAGAGTTATATATGGTGGTGACCGAAGGTTGTTAGGAGTCCCGGATGAGATCCCGGACATCACGAGGAGTTCCGGAATGGTCCGGAAACGAAGTTTGATATAGAGGAAGGTGGTGTTTGGACTCCGGAAAGGTTTCGGGCACTTTCGGTAGTGTACCGGGAGTGACGAATGGGTCCCGGGGGTCCACCAGTGGGGCCATCCCACCCCATGGGACAAAGTGGTGACCCACCAGCCCCTAGTGGGCTGGTGGAGTCGTCCAAGGTGGCCTGGGCACAGGGGAGAGAGGCCCAAACCGAATTGGGGTGGAGTCCTCCCCAAGTTCCACCTCTCGTGTGAGAGGTGGACTCCCAATTGGAGGAGGACTCCCTCTCCACCAGTTCGGCCGAAGCCAAGAGGGAGCCCTCCCCTTGGGCGCAGGCTCCTCTCCCCTACTCCTATATATATACTAGTGGATATCTAGGGTTTTTGGCACTTAATTTTACGGCCACGTGCTACCCGTTCCATCGGTGCTCCTCTAGATCGGATTTCTGCAGTGCTTAGGCGAAGCCCTCCCGGAATTGCTCCACCACCATCACTGGAGCGCCATCATGCTGCCGGTGAACTCTTCTCCCTCTCCACTTCCTCTTGCTGGATCATGATGGTGGAGATCGTCATCAAGCTGCAGGTGTGCTGAACGCGGAGGTGCCGTCCGTTCGGCGCTAGATCGGAAGGACCCTGAACAAGATCGCGAGATGGTTCGTGATGAGTTCACGGGACGGATCGTGATGAGATCACGGGATGGATCGTGATGAGTTCGCAGGACAGATCGTGATTGGATCGCGGGACGAATCGTGATGTGATCGCGGGACGCTCAGCGATTTGGATCGCGAAGATGTTCGACTACACCAACCGCATTTCTTAACGCTTCCCGCTTAGCGATCTACAAGGGTATGTAGATCCACTCTCCCTCTCGTAGATGCTCATCCCCATGGATAGATCTTGCGTGTGCATAGGAAATTTTTTGTTTCCCATGCAATGTTCCCCAACATCTTGATGGGCTTGGCTTCAATGCACTTGGTGAACTTGTCGACTGCTACCAACAGGTGGGTGAATCCTCCTTTTTCGGGTTGGAAAGGACCAACCATGTCGAGCCCCCAAACCGCAACGGTCCAGGCGAGTGGAATTGTCTTCAGACCAGACGCTGGCTTGTGTGACAGGTTTGCATAGAACTTACAGCCTTCGCAATGATCAACAATGTCTTTAGCCATTTCATTAGCCCGTGGCCAATAAAAACACGCTCGGTATGCCTTAGCAACGATCGCCCTTGAAGACGCATGGTGTCCGCACGTTCCCAAGTGGATTTCATCTAGAATCATTCGACCTTCCTCGGGTGAAATGTAGCGCTGGGTGACACCAGACACACTTTCTTTGAAAAGCTGATCACCCATCACATTGAAAGCTTTGGACCTGCGCACAATCTGTCGAGCCTATGCTTCATCTTCAGGAAGCTCCTGTCTGAGGATATAGGCTATGTACGATACAGTCTAGTCAGGAATGATAACTAGCACGTCCATGACCAGGTCAATCACAGTAGGAACTTCGACTTCACTTGAGTCAGAGGAGCTTAAGGTTTGCGGGGGCTCTTCAGTGAAGGGATCCTCTTTTATCGAAGGAGTGTGCAAATGCTCCAGGAACACTCCGCTGGGGACAGGCCGTCGAGTGGAACCAATCTTGGATAGCTCATCAACTGCCTAATTTTTCAGTCGAGGAACATTGTGAAGTTCCAGACCTTGAAATTTCTTCTCTAACATACCACTCTTTCAACACTTGATTCACCACCAAATCTGAGTTGCCATAAACCATCAAGCGCTTGACGCCGAGCGAGATAGCCATGCGTAACCCGTACAAGAGTGCTTCATACCCTGCCTCATTTTTGGAGGAATCAAAGTGAATTTGCAAGACATAGCTGAGCTTGTTGCCTCTGGGGGATATCAAAATAACGCCAACACTAGACCCATGCAACATTTTGGAGCCGTCGAAGAACATCGTCCAATGCGTTGAGTGAACTTGGATAGGTTGTTGCTGTTCGATCCACTCGGCCATGAAATCTACCAATTCCTGGGACTTGATTGCCTTCTTGGCCTCGAATCCGATGTTGAAGTGTCCTAGCTCAATTGCCCATTTAGCCACTCGACCTGATGCGTCGCGATTATTGAAAATCTCTGATAAAGGTGCATCACTGACGACTGAGATCGAATGGTCTTGGAAATAATGTGCCACCTTCTTCGGTGATAAGTAAATACCATACACTAGCTTCTGATAATGAGGATATCTCTGCTTTGAGGGGGACAAAACTTCCGAGACATAAGAAACTGGCCGCTGAACCTTATAGGCTTTGCCTTCCTCTTCTCGCTCGATAGTCAACACTATATTGACGACTTGATTTGCGGCCGCGATGTACAGGAGCAAGGGCTCTTTGCTAGTAGGAGCGGCAAGCACCGGCTGGGTGGACAGCAGGGCTTTGAGCTCAACAAACGCTGCTTCGGCTTCAGGAGTCCAGTCGAATGTGTCTGATTTCTTCATCAACTGATACAAGGGCAGAGCCTTCTCACCAAGACGAGAAATGAATCGACTCAATGCCGCCAAGCAACCTGTGAGCTTCTGAATATCGTGCACTCGCACGGGAGTCTTCATACAGGTAATGGCGCTAATCTTCTCGGGATTGACATCAATTCCTCGTTCAGAAATGAGAAAACCGAGTAATTTGCCGCCAGGGACACCGAAGGTACATTCGGCCGGATTCAGCTTTATGTCGAATCGCCTCAGAAATGCGAATGTCTCAGCCAAGTCAGCCAGCAGGTCGGAACCTTTGTGGGACTTGACCACTATATCGTCCATGTACGTCTCGACATTCCGAGGGATCTGGTCGAGTAAACATTTCTGAATCATGCGCATAAAAGTAGCATCGGCATTCTTGAGACCAAAATGCATGGTGATGTAGCAGAAACACCCAAACGGGGTGATGAAGGCTGTTTTTTATTTCATCTGGGCCAAACAAACGGATCTGATGGTACCCAGAATAGGCATCCAAAAACAATAAACGCTCACACCCCGTTGTCGAGTCAACAATCTGATCTATGCGGTGGAGCTGAAAATGGTCTTTCGGACACACCTTATTAAGATGTTTGAAGTTAATGCACATGCACAACGACTTATCTTTCTTGGGCACCATCACAACATTCGAGAGCCACTCGGAGTGGTAAATCTCCCGAATGAACATGGCTTGCAAGAGACGGGCCACTTCTTCTCCGATTGCCTTGCACTTCTCAGCCGCGGATCGACGAAAATGCTCCCTGACGGGCTTGGACTTCGGATCCACTCGTAGATGGTGCTCAGCCAGCTCCATGGGAATCCCCGGCATGTCAGTACGCTTCCATGCAAGGAGGTCCCAGTTCTCATGGAGTAACTGGATGCGCTCGGCTTCCTATTTGCTGTCGAGTGTTGTCGAGATATTCGTCAGGGCAGCGGTTGGATCCGTCGGGTGGATGTGCACCTTCTTCACTTCTCCTCCCGACTGAAATGCCGACTCGGAAGCCGGCTTTTTTGTGCAGAGCAAATCAGCAGGGTCAATGGTTTTCTTGTACTCCTCTAGCTCGACCATGGCCATCTGTTGATCGGCAATCTTGGACCCTTGCTGGAGACACTCTTCGGCCCGCTGTCGATTGCCAGTGACCGTGATCACGCCCTTAGGGCCCGGCATTTTCAGCTTGAGACACACGTAACATGGTCGGGCCATGAAACGTGCATAAGCGGGTCAAGCCAAAATGGCGTGGTAAGCACTCTTGAAATCCACGACTTCAAACGTCAACTTTTCTTTTCGGAAATTTTTGTTATCTCCGAGTGCCACATCCAATGCTATTTGGCCGAGTGACTTGGGTCTTCTTTCCTGGGATGGCCCCATGGAAATGCATGCTACTTCCACTGAGACAGGACATAGGAATGCTCATTCCCTTCAGGGTATCCGCATATAGAATGTTCAGGCCGCTGCCACCGTCCATGAGGACCTTTCTGAGTCGAGTCCCCTGCACCACCGGATCAACTACAAGAGCCTGTCGACCGGGTGTGGCCACATGGGCAGGATAGTCAGTCTGGTCGAATGTGACAGCATACTGAGACCATTTGAGGTAGGTGGGGGTGTCTGGCACAGCCATGTTGATCTCTCTATTTATGACTTTCACGCGGCTCTTGCTCTCGACCTCAGCAAAGATCACCAGTGTAGCAGTGACATCCGGGAATGTTTCCTTTTCTTCATCTTCATCTTCTTTTTCAGGAGTTTTCCCACTCGACTGGTCTCCCTTGAACTGTTGGATGAGGGTCCGACACTGTCGAGTGGTGTGCTTGGGAAAAATCAGGTTGCCTTCTGCATCTTTCTTCGCGTGAATCACACACGGCTGATCCAAGAATCGGTTCCTGGCTGACCCTTCCCCTTCTTGGGGGCATACTGAGCTTTGTCCTTGCCCTTGTTCTTCGACTGAGTCGCCAGTGCTTCCGCCTCTGCCGGAGCTGGGTCTTCAGCCTTCCGCTTTTGTTTCCTATTGTTGCCGCCTCCAGACTCGTTGGTGATTGCTTTTCCTTTGCCTCTATGGAGGCGGTCTTGTTCTTCGCCATTGGAATAGCGAGTGGCAATTTCCATCATCTTGACGAGTGAAATATCACCAGTACGCCCGAACTTAAAGTACAACTCTCTGTATCTCACACCGTCCTTGAAGGCACAAACAGCCACGTGTTCCGATACATTTTCCACCGTATGATACAGGGTGGACCATCACTGAATATAGTCCCTTAAGGTTTCGCTGGGCTTCTGGACGCAGTGCTGTAAGTCGACCAGACCTGTGGGGTAATTGCAAGTTCCCTTGAAGGTCCGGACAAACACTTGGGCAAGGTCTTCCCAACAATGAATGCTGGAAGGAGCCAAACGATTCAACCAAGGTCGAGCTAGACCATCCAACATAAGAGGCAGGTGCTTCATTGCGACATTGTCATTCCCGCCGCCAATCTGCACAGCCACTCGGTAATCATCTAGACAAGTCTCTAGTTTTGTTTCACCAGAAAACTTTCCGATCCCCGCCGCCATTCTGAAGATGGGGGGAATCTCCACAGAACGTATAGCTCTGCTAAAACACACTGGACCAGACACTGCAGCTGAGCTTCCACTCGGGACATCTCTATCGTGTCCTTCTCTGTAGGCTCTGCTCTTGTTGATCTGCTTCTGAAGAAGGTATGCGCGGGCATCAAAGTCCGCGTCCCGCTCGTCACCGAAGGAGTGCCTGTCGTCCTGGCACCGGGGTGCATACGAACCACTCCGTGGAGAAGTGGGCACTCGACGGTGGTCTTTGAGGTGGTGCTGATATTTGTCTTGCCTTTCACGATAACCGCCGCCTCAACGATGCAAGGGCGACCCAGGACTATGTGCCGACTGAGCGGTCTCTTCCTTGGGTGAATTGATGTGTATCTTGTGACGAGACTGAGAAACTGCTGAATTCTGGCGCTGTGCTGCATCTAACAGTGCTCTGATCTGGAACAGCCCTCTACCAGCCTCTGACCGGGATGGCTGAATGGAATCTTCTATCCTAGCAGTAGCAGCAACATTAAGCACGTGAGTTCGGTATACCTCAACGCCATCGTGAGATCCAGTCGGGAACAGGTGTCGCTGACGTCGACTGGGGCGCGGTGGGCATGGACGGGCGCGCTCATCGATCTCTGCCTGGAGCTCTTCTAGACGAACGCGCGCGGCCTCCAAAGCTCGGGCCTCAGCGGTCGCGCCGACGATGGGGGTATGAAGGACCTTCTCATCGCGACGCGACTGCATGTTCGACGGGCCACTAACCTCGTGCTCGCCACGACCAAAGCCAGGTGGTGAGCTCTAATAAGAGCCTGCCATCAAGACCTCCGATGCGGGATTGCAGCTCTCGCACTCGAAAGGCACATCGGACGGATTGGAATCCAACTTGAACACACCATGAAGGGACTCAGCAGGTTCGAGTGCTGCAACCTGCGAAGAAGCTTGACGCGCCGCTGCGTGTTCAACCCACCACTAGAATCATGAGCGGCCGGACCGCTTGCAGCCGTGAACGACGAGAGGAGCCGATGCGTAAGGGGTCGACGACTGACGGAGCAACATGCCGCACAGACTTGCACGAAAATGCGCGGCCCCTTGGACCGGGAGCGCCTCGACATCGAGAGGTGCCTCTTGAAGCCATGCCGAATCATCGCCGATGAAAGTGAGCACTCTGAAACGGATCTCATGGCCCAAAGCAAAAACACCACCGGAAGACATGTTGAAGGATGAAAAATGCAACCTTGTCGGAAGTTGCTTAGACACCTGCCCCACGGTGGGCGCAAACTATGGTGGGAACGAGCCTGACAGTAGATGGTAGGGGTACGAATGGAGAGGTCAGAGTCCTAGCTACGGCGAGGGTGTACATACAGATGTATGAGTTCAGGCCCCTCTCGTGGAGGTAACAACCCTACGTCTCAGTACTCGAGAGCTTTATGTCGAGTGGAATGTAGAGATTACAATAATTTTCTTTACCCTTGTGGGAGGGGAGGGGCGGCTTATATAGAGCTCGCTGCCCCTCATAATGGCCCCGCATCAAAGGGTCTGGTCGTGGGGTGTAAAGTTTGCTGTTACAGGTAACGTACGTAGTTAAAGCTATTAGGGGCCATTAAGCCAGCGTCTGCCCGTTGGGCTCTTGATGATGGCTCCTGGTCTTCTGGCGTCGAGTGAAGCGAGGTCTGTCGAGTCACACGCGACTGCCGAGTGAGAGCGGGAGTCTCCGAGTGGATTACTGTCGAGTGACTTTTAATATCTCCAGAGATCCACTCGGAAGTTCATGCTTGACCTTCAAGTCCTCCCATGTGGTGTCCTGAGGTAGGGTATGTGGGCCTTGCCTAGGACCCTACCCTAGGTACATATCCTCATCATTAGCCCCCGAATGGATTGGGGTTTGAGCGGTGGAAGGAGATATCATCGTAGACCTTGAGTTAGAGCAGCATATCCTCCGAATGATATTTGGGATTTCCATGGAACTTGCGTCGATTGAACTTTGAGAATTAGCGTTCATTCAGGATCGACACACAAAATCTTCTGAATGATATTCAGGTCTTGTGATCTAGCCACCACTTCCAGGATCTCGTGATCTAGATGCCAATAATAATTGTCCATTGAATAATCCACATAATTCTTGACTATGCGAAAATGATAAAGAAAGTTTGGCCAAATTTTGTCCTTCAAACCATATATAAAATGACCAACTTTATTGGATGGCACCGAGAATTTAAAACGCCAAGAACCCAATTGAAGAACATTGAAACCACGGGCCAAACCACTGATACAACATTGTAACACAATCCCCGCCGCCTCTTCCGTAAGAGGAAAAGAGGATGATGAGAAAGAAACAACCAAGAAAAAATCATTGCAGCCTTGTGTTTTGTCATAGTGAACCGAAGATCCAAATCTAGAATGAACCTGGTTTTCCACTTGGAGGCCAGGGGCGAAATCCCGGTGGATGACACTTGCCATACCGTTAGAGAGGATGAAGAATGCCTAGAGATCATCCTCGGAGCCCGATCTGCACACGCCATTGGAGGAGAAGGTGGAGGTGGAGGTGGAGGTGGGAGAGGAGGTGTAGGCGGTCATGTTGCCGAGAGTGGGATCCCTGTGGTTTGGCCCACTCCTTAGGACAGTTGATATGTTGGCACGCACCCATGGATTCGGTTATCCATGCTTCGTGTATGGATGGTGGATAGGAGTAAACTTTACAATTCTGTTTGTGAACTATTAATAATGAGTTTAGCATGGAAGATACTGTAAATCATTGTCGTAACATTGATAGGAAAAGTGCATCACCCAAAATTACAATTTCAATTCCGTTTTAAAACTCCAGCTCTGTCACCTCTGCAAATCAATGCTTCCCTCTACGAAGGGCCTTTCTATTTATTTTTATGTCGTTGTTTAGTAATCATCTCCTTACTAAAAGCACCAGACTGCCATGCACCATTGTCATTTTTATGCATTGAGCCTAGTTAATGTTGGATGTGAGCATGACTAGATCTCTTCTGCACTGAATTATAATGTTTACTCGCTGCTTGAACCTGAGAGGTGCTCTGCATTTATGTTTTGTGGTCTTGGAAAGGTCTAGCTAAATACCATGTCATCGTATTATATAATGATTGTTTTGAAAAATATGTTGGTATGTGAGATATCTTATTATTGCTCGCTAGTTGGTTATGTATTGCCATGAGTGAATACAATGTTTAATTGTTATCATGGATACGGTTACTTATGATTTATGCTGAAAACATGAACACTAGCTAAGCATATATGTGGCAACGAGAACAAAAGAGTTTGTATAAGTTTTTTATCATTTCCACTTTATGAACTAAATTGCTTGAGGACAAGCAATGAGTTAAGATTGGGGGAGTTGATACGTCTCCAACGTATCTACTTTTTGAAACACTTTTGCTCGTGTTTTGGACTCTAATTTGCATAATCCAAATTAACGTTGTTTTCAGCGCACCTACCTTGGTGTTATTTTTGTGCAGAAATAAAAGGTCTCGGGATTGGACGAAACTTGTGGTGAATTTTTCTTGGAATTATAATGAACTATGCTACAAAGATCCACCAGAGGGGGGGTTCCTGTGGCCCATGAGGCAACAGGGCGCGACCACCCCTAGGTCACGCCCTATTTTATCGTGGGGCCCACGAGGCTCACCCAACATATCTCTGGTCCTATAAATTCACATATTTGGAGAAAATAATCAAAGAGGAGTTTTCATTGCGATATACGAGATGGAGCCGTCGACACCTCCGGTTCTTCCTCGGGAGGGCTCATCTGGAGTTCGTTTGGGGCTTCGAGGAGGGGGACTCATTGTCGTCGTCATCACAAACCCTTATCCATGAACTATTCCATGATGCTCACCACCGAGAGTGAGTAATTCCTTTGTAGGCTTGCTAGTCGGTGATGGGTGTGGATGGAATTGATCATGTGATCGATTTAATTTTATAGGGCTTGATCCCTAGTATCCACTATGTTTTGAGATTGATATTGCTATGACTTTGCTATGCTTAATTCTTGTCACTAGGGCCCGAGTGCCATGATTTCAGATCTAAAAGTATTATGTTTTCATGAATATATGAGTGATCTGGATCCTATCTTTCAAGCTACATGCACTTATTATGTGTCTCGATCCACATACCCCATGGTGACAATAATTGGGATTCTTTCCGGTGATTTCCGTAGTTTGAGGACTTCATGTATCCATCATGTATTAATGCTTTGTTCCAGTTGTCTATTAAAAGGAGGCCTTAATATCCCTTAGTTTCCAATAGGAACCCACTACCATGGGGGGGTTGGACAAAAGATGCCATGCAGGATACGAAATACATGCCTACATTACATTGATGAATTGGAGCTAGTTCCGTGTCGCTCTAGTGTGTAAATGTTACATGATTGATATCATCCATATCTTTCCATAGCTGAACCATGGACCATGATAACCCACAAGTATAGGGGATCGCAATAGTCTTCGAGGGTAGAGTATTCAACCCAAATTTATTGATTTGACACAAGGGGAGCCAAAGAATGTTCTTAAGTATTAGTAGCTGAGTTTTCAATTCAACCACACCTAAAAGACTTAATATCTGCAGTAAAGTATTTAGTAGCAAAGTAGTATGGAAGTAACGGTAACGATGGCAAAAGTGATAGTAGCAGTTTTGTAGTGATTGTAATAGTAGCAACCGAAAAGTAACTTAGCAAAGATCAATATGTGAAAAGCTCGTAGGCAATGGATCAGTGATGGATAATTATGTCGGATGGCATTCATCATGCAACGGTTATAACATTGGGTGACACAGAACTAGCTCCAATTCATCAATGTAATGTAGGCATGTATTCCATATATAGTCATACGTGCTTATGGAAAAGAACTTGCATGACATCTTTTGTCCTACCCTCCTGTTGCAGCACCGTCCTAATGGAAACTAAGGGATATTAAGGCCTCCTTTTAATAGAGAACCGGACCAAAGCATTAGCGCTTAGTGAATACATGAACTCCTCAAACTACGGTAATCACCGAAAGAATCCCAGTTATTGTCACCCTCGGGGATGCGGATCGTAACTCGTAATAGATGTCTACAACTTGAAATATAGGATCAAGAACACATATATATTCATGAAAACATAATAGGTTCAGATATGAAATCATGGCACACAGGCCCTAGTGACAAGCATTAAGCATAGCAAAGTCATAGCAACATCAATCTCAGAACATAGTGGATACTAGGGATCAAACCCTAACAAAACTAACTCGATTACATGGTAAATCTCATCCAACCCACCACCGTCCAGCAAGCCTATGATGGAATTACTCACGAACCACGGAGAGAGTCATGAAATTGGTGATGAAGGATGGTTGGTGATGACGATAGCGTCGATTTCCCCTCTTCGAAGCCCAAAACGGACTCCAGATCTGGCCTCCATAGGGAGAACAGGAGGTGGTGGTGTTCCATATCGTGAAACACGATGAAGTCTTCCCTCTCATTTTTTTCTCACCGAATAGGATTATATGGAGTTGGAATTGAGGTTGGTGGAGTGATACGTCTCCAACGTATCTGTAATTTTTGATTGTTTCATGCTATTATATTATCTATTTTGGATGTTTTATATGCATTAATATGCTATTTTATATTATTTTAGGCACTAAAATATTAATCTAGAGCCTAGTGCCAGTTTCTGTTTCTTCCTTGTTTTTGAGTATGGAAGATATGGAATATTAAACGGAGTCCAAACGGAATAAAATCTTCGCGTTGATTTTTTCTGGAACAAAAGAGGTCTACCAGGCTTGGAGTGCAAGGCAAGGACCTTCTTGGAGTGCAAGGCGTGGCCACACCCTGGCCGCGTCTGGCATGCTTGTGACTCCCTGGCAGGAGTCCTAGCCCTAATCTTTGTTCTATAAATACCCAAATATTCCCCCAATACCAAAAAGAGCCACGCAAATACTTTTCCGCTGCCAAAAGCCTCGTTCCTGAGAGATCCGATCTTGGAGCCTTTTCCAATAATTTTTCGGAGGGGGATTCGATCACGGAGGGCATCGACTTCAACTCCATTGCCCCTCCGATGATGCGTGAGTAGTCCACCATAGACCTATGGGTCCATAGCTAGTAGCTATATGGCTTCTTCTCTCTCTTTTTTGCTTCAATACCATGTTCTTCATGATCTTCATGGAGATCTATTCGATGTAATACTCTTTTGCGGTGTGTTTGTCGAGATCCAATGAATTGTGGGTTTATGTTCAGACTATCCATGAATATTATTTGAGTCTTTTCTGAATTCCTTTATGCATGATTTCATATCTTTGCAAGTATCTTCCAGTTATTGGTTTGGTTTGGCCAACTAGATTGGTAATTCTTGCAACGGGAGAAGTGCTTGGTTTTGGGTTCAATCTTGCGGTGTCCTCACCCAGTGACAAAGTAGGGGTAGCGAGGCACGTATTGTATTGTTGCCATCAAAGGTAAAAAGATTGGGGTTTCATCATATTGCTTGAGTTTATCCCTCTGAATCATGTCATCTTACCTAATGCGTTACTCTGTTCTTCATGAACATAATACTCTAGATGCACACAGGAGTCGGTCGATGTGTGGAGTAATAGTAGTAGATGCAGAATCAATTGCTCGACAATAATTTGTTCACCCCCGTGATACTTTCCTTCAAGAGAGAAGCCTCTAGTGAAACCTATGGCCCCCGGTCTACTTTCCATAATATATTTTCAGATCTATAAACCAAAAATACCAAAAATACCTTGCTGTAATTTATCTACTTTTTACTTTCCGCAATATTTTACATCTATCTCTATTAGATCTAATCCTTGCCAATAGCCATCAAGGGATTGATAACCCCTTTATAGCGTTGGGTGCAAGACTTTGATTGTTTGTGTAGGTGCATCCATTGGTGACTTGATTGTTCCTCCTACTGGATTGATAACTTGGTTCTCAACAACTGAAGGAAATACTTATCTAGTTTGCTGCATCACCCTTTCCTCTTCAAGGGAAAACCAACGCATGATCAAGAGGTAGCAAGAAGGATTTCTGGTGCCGTTGCCGGGTAGGATACATAGCAAGTCAAGACAAGAACTCTACCATCAATTTGCCGATTTCTACCACCGTTGTCGGGGAGGATACATAGCAAGTCAAGACAAGATCTCTCCAGAATTTGCCGATTTATGGCACCGTTGCCGAGGAGGATACCCATCAAGCCTAACAAGTAAGCATCGCAAACTCATCTCTTGCATTTACATTATTCTCCATTTGCCTCTCATTTTATTCTCACCCACTTCCAACACGATTTTCAGATAAAAACAAAAAGATTTGCCTTCTTATCCGCCCTCTTTCTCATTCGCCTTTTTCTTACCGGATCTCTTTTTGTTTGCTTGTGTTGCCATGTGCCTTCTATTGATATGGATCCTCATCCACTTGCTAATCTTTTCAAAAGTCCAGATTATGGTGAACCAATTGCTACTGAGTTGAGTGCACTTGATTATCTCTATGAAGTTTTGTTTGAAAATCATGAATCTGGAAATTTTGATGAAGTTTTGAAAGAAGAAAATTATAAGGTGATTCATGATAGATCCTTGATTTAAAAGTATGATTGAAATGTTTATAGTACAAATTCTCTAAATATCCATGATGCTAATGATATGCAAAGCCATAAGCTTGGGGATGCTATGTTTAATGAAGATGATATTTTTTTGTTCCCCAAGTTTTGATGGGCAAATTCATTATGATGATTGCATGCTTCTGCATCATGAAAAGAATTATTTATGTGATAGTTATATTGTTGAATTACTTCATTATGATACTGAAATTTATTATGAGGGAGGAACATATGCTTGTAGGAATTGCAACAATATCAAATTTCCTATCTATGTGCTCAAAGTTTTGAAGTTATGCTTGTTTTGCCTTCCTATGCTAGTTAATTCTAGTTCCCATAAATTGTTTGCTCAAAAAGTCCCTAAGCATGGTAAGTGGGTTAGACTTCGATGTTCTTTTAATGAGATTCATGATGCTTTATTGCATATTTCAATTACTATATTTTATGAGAGCACCATTGAAATCATTATGCCTAGCTAGGGGCGTAAAATAATAGCGCTTGTTGGGAGGCAACCCAATTTTACTTTTATGTTATGATTTTGCTTATGTTTTTTAGTGTTTACTACTTTATTACCTTTTTATTAATTATGTTTTGGTGTTTTAATTAGTGTTTGAGCCAATTAAGACCTTTGGGATGGTCTATGGTGGTTGTTGATTTGATCCTGTTGAAAAACAGAAACTTTTGCGCCTAGTCCAGGAATTTAATAATTGTTTCAGAGTGTCAAATAAGTATGAAATTTTTACACAAGATTGACAGAAAAATTTCCCAGGTGTTCCTAATGTTTTAGAATTTCTTGAGTTACATAAGTATACGAAGTTTTCAGATTGCTATACACTATTCTGTTTTTGACAGATTCTGTTTTCTTTGTGTTGTTTACCTATTTTGATGTATCTATGGGTTGTATCGGGGGGTATGAACCATGGAGAAGTTAGAATACAGTAGGTATTACACCAATATAAATAAATAATTAGTACAAAATAGTACCTAAAGTGGTGATTTATTTTCTTATACTAACGGATCTCATGAGTTTTCTGTTGAGTTTTCTGTTGTGAAGTTTTCAAGTTTTGTGTAAAGATTTGATGGACCATGGAATAAGGTGTGGCAAGAGCCTAAGCTTGGGGATTCCCAAGGCAACCCAAGTCACATTCAATGATGACAAAGAGCCAAAGCTTGGGGATGCCTCGGAAGGCATCCCCGTTTTCGTCTTCAATCCATCGATAAATTTACTTGAGGCTATATTTTTATTCACCACATGATACGAGTTTTGCTTGGAGCATCTTGTATGATATGAGTCTTTTCTTTTTAGTTGTCCACAATCATACTTGATGCACACATATTTTGAGAGTGATATGCATTAATCATGAATTTAATAAAATTCTCTATGTGCTTCACTTACATCTTTTGAGATAGGCAATTTTGCTCTAGTGCTTCACTTATATCTTTTTAGAGCACGGTGGTGTTTGGTTTTATAGAAATAATTGAACTCTCATACCTCAATTATATTATTTTGAGAGTCTTTAAACAGCATGGTAATTGGTTTATGTTATGAATTTAGTCCAAATATGATAGTCATCCAAGAGGGATATAATAAAAACTTCCATATTAAGTGCATTGAGTATTATGAGAAGTTTGATTCCTTGGATAAAGTTTTGAGATATAAAGATGGTAATGTTAAGATTCATGTTAGGAAGTAATTGTGAATTGGTAAAAAATACTTGTGTAATGGTTTGTGATTCCTGTAGCATGCACATATGGTGAACCATTATGTAAGGAAGTCAGAGCATGATTTGTTTATAGATTGTTGACCTTTGTGTGAGGGTCAGGAGCGCGATATGGTTTACTCCTACCAACCTATACCCTAGGGGCATGCATATAATGCTTTGATTTGATTACAAATAGACTTTTTCAATAAGTATGTGAGTTCTTTATGACTAATGTGAGTCCATGGATTAAACGCACTCTCAACCTTCCACCTTTGCTAGCCTCTCTAGTACCGTGCAACTTTCGCAGGTGCGATAAACCTACCTTCCTCTAGGATCCACCATATATCTTTCCTCAAAACAGCCACCATACCTACCTATTATGGTATTTCCATAGCCATTCTGAGATATGTTGCCATGCAACTTCCACCGTTCTGTTTATTATGACACGCACCATCATTTTCATATTGCTTTGCATGATTGTAAGATAGCTAGCATGATGTTTTCATGGCTTGTCTGTTTTTTGATGTCATTTGCTATGCTAGATCATTGCACATCCTGACCACCGGAGGCATTCATATAGAGTCATAATTTGTTGTAGTTTTTGAGTTGTAATTCTTGAGTTGTAAGTAAATAAAAGTGTGAAGACCATCATTATTAGAGCATTGTCCCATGTGAGGAAAGGATGATGGAAGCTATGATTCCCTCACAAGTGGGAATGAGATTTAGGACTTTATGAAAAATAAAGAGGCCAGTAAGACCCAAATAATTAAACAAAAAGAGGCCTTAGATGCCCACCAAAATAAAAAATGAGAGAAAAGAGAGAAGGGACAATGCTACTATCTTTTTTTCACACTTGTGCTCCAAAGTAGCACCTTGATCTTCATGATAGAAAGTCTCCTATTTTGTCACTTTCATATACTAGTGGAAATTTTTCGTTATATGACTTGGCTTGTATATTCCAATGATGGGCTTCCTCAAATTTCCCTAGGTCTTCATGAGTAAGCAAGTTGGATGCACACCCACTTAGTGTCCTTTTGAGATTTCACAAACTTATAGCTCTAGTGCATCTGTTGCATGGCAATCCCTACTCACTCACATTGATATATGTTAATGGGCATCTCCATAGCCCGTTGACATGCCTAGTTGATGTGAGACTTGTTGGGGAACGTCGCATGGGAAACAAAAATGTTCCTACGCACACGCAAACCTATCCATGGTGATGAGCATCTACGAGAGGGAGAGTGGATCTACATACCCTTGTAGATCGCTAAGCGGGAAGCGTTAAGAAACGCGGTTGGTGTAGTCAAACATCTTCGCGATCCAAATCGCCGAGCGTCCCGCGATCTCATCACGATCCGTCCCACGATCCAATCACGATCCGTCCCGTGAACTCATCATGATCCGTCCCGCGATCTCATCACGATCCGTCTCACGATCTTGATCACGATCTGTCCCGCGAACTCATCACGATCCGTTCCGTGATCCAATCACGAACCGTCTCGCGATCTCGATCACGGTCCTTCCGATCTAGCGTCGAACGGACGGCACCTCCGCGTTCAGCACACGTGCAGCTTGATGACGATCTCCACCGTCTTGATCCAGCAAGAGGAGGTGGAGAGGAGAGAGAGTTCACCGGCAGCATGACGGCGCTCCGGTGATGGTGGTGGAGTGTTTCCGGCAGGGCTTCGCCTAAGCGCTGCGGAAAACCGATCTAGAGGAGAAACTGTGCACCGGTGAAACGGGTAGCACATGGCCGGAAATTCTGTCCAAAAACCACCCAATCCACTAGTATATATAGGAGGAGAGGAGAGGAGAGGCAGCCAAGGCCTTTGGGTCGGCCGATAGGAGGTGGGAAGAAATCCTACTTCACCTCCAATCCTAGTTGGAGTAGGATTGCCTCCTATTGGCTGATTTTCCACTTTTTGCTTTAGGACTTTCTCTCCTGCGCCATGGGCCTTTGTGGCTGTTTTCCCAGCCCACTAAGGGCTGGTTATTATTCTCCCACAGCCCATGGACCTCTTGGGGTCGAAGTACCCCTCCCGGAGGTCTCCCGGTACACTACCGGCACTCCCGGTACACTACCGGCACTCCCGGTACACTACCGATGAGCCCGAAACTTTTCCGGAAACCAAACTGGGACTTCCTATATATGAATCTTTACCTCCGGACCATTCCGGAGCTCCTCGTGACGTCTGGGATCTCATCCGGGACTCCGAACAAACTTCGGTCACCACCATACATAACTCTACACTACCGAAACGTCACCGAACCTTAAGTGTGCAGACCCTGCGGGTTCGAGAACTATGTAGACATGACCGAGACACCTCTACGGTCAATAACCAATGGCGGGACCTGGACGTCCACATTGGTTCCTACATATTCTACGAAGATCTTTATCGGTCGAACCTCTATGTCAAGGATTCAGTTAATCCCGTATAACGTTCCCTTTGTTCTTCGGTATGTTACTTGCCCGAGATTCGATCGTCGGTATCTCCATACCTAGTTCAACCTCGTTACCGGCAAGTCTCTTTACTCATTCCGTAATACAAGATCCCGTAACTAACAATTAGTCACATTGCTTGCAAGGCTTATTGTGATGTTGCATTACCGAGTGGGCCCCGAGATACCTCTCCGTTACACGGAGTAACAAATCCCAGTCTCGATCCTTGCCAACTCAACAGACACCATCGAAGATACCTGTAGAGCACCTTTATAGTCACCCAGTTACGTTGCGACATTTGATACACACAAGGCACTCCTCCGATATCGTGACTTGCATGATCTCATGGTCATAGGAACATATACTTGACATGCAGAAAACAGTAGCAATAAACTGACACGATCATATGCTATGTTTGTAGTTTGGGTCTTATCCATCACATCATTCTCCTAATGATGTGATCCCGTTATCAAATGACATCTCATGTCCATGGCTAGGAAACCTTAACCATCCTTTGATCAACGAGCTAGTCCATTAGAGGCATACTAGGGACATGGTTTTGTCTATGTATCCACACATGCATTTAAGTCTCCGATCAATACAATTATAGAATGGATAATAAACGATTATCATGAACAAGGAAATATGATAATAACTAATTTATTATTGCCTCTAGGGCATATTTCCAACAGTCTCCCACTTGCACTAGAGTCAATAATCTAGTTCACATCACCATGTGATTCGCATTGTTATGAATCAGACACCCAATGAGTTCTGGGGCTCGATCATGCTTTGCATGTGAGAGAGGTCTTATAGTCAACGGGTCTGCGATATTCAGATCCGTGTGTACTTTGCATATCTCTACGTCAAACCGTAAACACTGCTACCACACTCCACTTGGTACTATTTCCAAATGGCTGCTCCACTATACGTATCCAGATTGCTACTACTAGTCATCCGGATAGGTGTTAAAGCTTGCATCGACGTAACTCTTTACGACGAACTCTTTATCACCTCCATAATCAAGAAACATTTCCTTAGTCCTCTGGTTACTAAGGATAATTCCGACCGCTGTCCAGTGATCCACTCCTGGACCACTCTTGTACCCCTTGACAGACTCATGGCAAGGCACACATAGGTGCGGTACACAACATGGCATAATATAGAGCCTATGGCTAAGGCATAGGGGACGACGTTCGTCCTTTCTCTTTCTTCTGCCGTTGTCGAGCTTTGAGTCTCACTCAACTTCACACCTTACAAATCAGACGAGAACTATTTCTCTGGCTTATCCATTTTGAACTCTTTCAAAATCTTGTGAAGGTATGCACTCATTGAAAGTCTCATCAAGCATCTTGATCTATCTCTATAGATTTTGATGCTCAACAATTAGGTAGCTTTATCCAGGTCTTCCTTTGAAAATCACTTTTCAAACAACCATTTATGCTTTCCAAAAATTCTACATTATTTCCGATCAACAATATGTCATCCACATATACTTATCAGAAATTCTATAGTGCTCCCACTCACTTTATTGTAAATACAAGTTTCTCGTAAACTTTGTATAAACATTAAAACTTTGATCACCTCATCAAAGTGTATATTCCAACTCCGAGATGCTTGCTTCAGTCCATAGAAGGATCACTAAAGCTTGCAAACCTTTTAGCATCCTTAGGACTAACAAAACCATCCGGTTCTATCACATACAACCTTTCCTCAAGTTAACCGTTAAGGAAACGATGTTTTGACATCCATCTGCCACATTTCATAATTGAAAATGCAGCAATTGCTAACATAATTCCAACAGACTTTAGCATCGCTACGAATGAGAAAGTCTCATCGCAGTCAACTCCTTGAACTTGTCACAAACATCTTTGCAACAAGTCGAGCTTTACAAATGGTGACAATTACCATCAGCGTTTGTCTTCATTTTAAGATCCATTTGCACTCAACGACCTGCCGTCCAACGAGCAAGTCTACCAAAGTCTATACTTGGTTTTCATACATGGACCCTATCTCGGATTTCATGGCCTCCAACCATTTGTCGGAATCCGGGCCCATCATCGCTTGTCCATAGCTCGTAGGTTCATCGTTGTCCAACAACATGACTTCCAAGACAGAGTTGTCGTACCACTTAGGAGAAGTACACATCCTTGTCGACCTACGAAGTTTGATAGTAACTTGATCCTGAAGCTTCATGATCATCATCATTAACTTCCTCTTCAACTAACGTAGGCTTCACAGAAACATCTTTCTACGCTGCGCTACTCTCTGGTTGAACAAGGGTTTAACAACCTCATCAAGTTCTATCTTCCTCCCACTCAATTCTTTCAAGAGAAACATTTCCTTGAGAAAGGATCCGTTTAAGCAACAAACATTTTGCACTAGGATCTGATATTGAAGGTTCACCCACCTGATCTTAGGGTATTCTATGAAGATGCAATTTGTCCGCCTTGGGTTCGACCTCATTAGGTGAAAACATTTTCCACACAAGTGTCACATCCCAAAATTTTAAGAAATGACAGCTTAGGTTTCTACCAAACCATAATATACACGGTGTCATCTCAATGGATTTAGATGATGCCCTATTTAAAGTGAATGTAGTTGTCTATAATGCATAACCCCAAAAATTATAGTAGTAAAACGATAAGAGACATCACAGTATGCACTATATCAATAGAGCATGACTATGATGTTCGGACACACCATCACACTATGGTGTTCCAGGTGGCGTTAGTTGTGAAACAAATTTCACATTGTCTTAAGTTGTATGCCAAACTCGTAACTCAGATATTCACCTCCACGATCATATCGCAGTCATTTTTATCTTCTTGTCACGATGATCTTAAACTTCACTCTGAATTTGCTTGAACCTTTCAAACGATTCAGACTTGTGTTTCATTAAGTAAATATACACTATATCTACTCAAATCATCAGTGAAGGTAAGAAAATAACGATATCCACTGCACGCTACAAGACTCACTAGATTGCATACATCAACATGTATCATTTCCAATGAATCACTTGCCCGCTCCATCCAACGGGGTCCTTTAGTCATCTTGCCCAAGAGGCATGGTTCGCATGTCTCAACCGATTCGAAATCGAATGAGTCCAAATATCCATCAGCATGGAGTTTCTACATGCGCTTTATACCAATATGACTTTTAGCGGCAGTGCCACAAGTATGTGGTACTATCATTATTAACTTTGTGTCTTTTGACATCAATGTTATGAACATGTGTAATACTACGATCAAGATTTCAACAAACCATTCTCACTGGGTGCATGACCATTGAAGGTATTATTCATGTAAAACAGAATAACCATTATTCTCTAACTTAAATGAATAACCGTATTGCAATAAACATGATCTAATCATGTTCATGCTCAACGCAAAACACCAAATAACATTTATTTAGGTTCGTCACTAATCCTGAAGGTAGAGAGAGCGTGCGATGTTGATCACATCAACCTTGGAAACACTTCCAACACATATCGTCACCTCACCCTTAGCTAGTTCTCCGTTTATTCCGTAGCTTTTATTTCGAGTTACTAACATTTAGCAACCGAACCGGTATCCAATACCCAGGTGCTACTAAGAGTACTAGCAAGGTACACATCAATAACTCGTATATCAAATATACTTCTGTCGATGTTGCCAGCCTTCTTATCTACCAAGTATCTAGGGTTGTTCCGCTTCAGCGACCTCTCACCTCATAATAGAAGCACTTAGTCTCGGGTTTGAGTTCAACTTTGGGTTGCTTCACTGGAGCAGCAACTGACTTGCTATCCATGAAGTTTCCCTCCTTGCTCTTGCCCTTTTCGAAACTAGTGGTTTGATTAACCATCAACACTTAACGCTCCTTCTTGATTTCTACCTTCGCGGTGTCAAACATCGCGAACAGCTCAGGGATCAATACTTCTATCCCTGGTGTATTATAGTTCATCACTAAGTTCTAGTAGCTTTAGTGACAGTGACTTGGAGAACTATATCAATCACTATCTTATCTGGAAGATCAACTCCCACTTGATTCAAGCGATTGTAGTACCCAGACAATCTGAGTACATGCTCAACGATTGAGCTATTCTTCTTCATCTTACAGGCAAAGAATCCTGTTGGAGATCTCATATCTCGCAACACAGGCACGAGCCTGAGATCACAATCTCTGCTCCTAGAACATCTCATATGTTCCGTGACGTTCAAAACGTTTCCGAGCCTCAATTCTAAGCCGTAATGCATGACGCACTAAACTATCAAGTAGTCATCGAAACGTGCCTGTCAGATGTTCACAACATCTATAGACGACGCTAGAGGGGGTGGCGCACCGAGCGGTGCATTAAGGACATAAGCCTTCTGTGCAGCAATGAGGACAATCCTTAGATCACGGACCCAGTCCGCAATATTGCTACCAACATCTTTCAACTCTATTTCTCTAGGAACATATAAAAATACAAGGGAGCTACAGCGCGAGCTAGTAATCTACAACATAATTTGCAAAGACACTTTGACTATGTTCATGATAATGAGTTCAATTAATCATATTACTTAAGAACTCCCACTCAAATTGACATCCCTCGGGTCATTCGAGTGATACATGATCCAAATTCACCAACTCAAGTCCGATCATCACGTGAGCTAAGGTGGCTTCAATGGTGAACATCATTATGTTGATCATATCCACTATATGACTCATGCTCGACCTTTCGGTCTCTTGTGTTCCGAGGCCATGTCTGTACATGCTAGGCTCGTCAAGTTTAACCCGAGTGTTCTGCGCGTGCAAATCTGGCTTGCACCCGTTGTATGTGAACGTAGAGTCTATCACACCCGATCATCACGTGGTGTCTCAACACGACGAACTTCCGCAACGGTGCACACTCGGGGAGAACACAATTTATCTTGAAATTAAGTGAGGGATCACCTTATAATGCTACCGTCGTCCTAAGCAAAACAAGGTGCATAAAAAGGATTAACATCACATGCAAATCATAAGTGACATGATATGGCCATGAACTTGTGCTTTTGATCTCCATCTAGAAAGCACCGGCATGATCTCCATCGTCACCGGCACGACACCATGATCTCCATCATCTTGATCTCCATCAATGTGTCGCCATCGGGGTTGTCACACCCTACATGCTTCTACTACTATTGCTACCGTAGCGATAAAGTAAAGCATTACATAGCGCTTAATGATTGACACGCAGGTCATACAATAATTAAAGACAACCCTATGGCCCCTGCCGGTTGCCGTATTCAACGACATGCAAGTCGTGAAATTCTATACATCACATGATCATCTCATACATCACATATATCTCATCATGTAATTGGCCATATCACATCACAACATACCCTGCAAAAACAAGTTAGACGTCCTCTAATTGTTGTTGCATATTTTACGTGGCTGCTATGGGTATCTAGCAAGAACGATTCTCACCTATGCATAAACCACAACGGTGATACCCTAGTTTGCTTTTCAACCTTCTCAAGGACCGCCTTTGTCGAATCCGATCCAACTAAAGTGAGAGAAACTGTCACCCGCAAGCCATCTAGGCAACAAGTTGCGTCGAGGGAACCGGTCTCTCGTAAGCGTACGAGTAATGTTGGTCCGGGCCGCTTCATCTCACAATCCCGCTGAACCAAAATACGACCAAGGGAGGAAGCAATCTAAGCATCAACGCCCACAAACCTTTTGTGTTCTACTCGAGATCTCATCGAACCATCAACCTAGCTCTGATACCACTGTTGGGGAACGTCACATGGGAAACAAAAATGTTCCTACGCACACGCAAACCTATCCATGGTGATGAGCATCTACGAGAGGGAGAGTGGATCTACATACCCTTGTAGATCGCTAAGCGGGAAGCGTTAAGAAACGCGGTTGGTGTAGTCGAACATCTTCGCGATCCAAATCGCCGAGCGTCCCGCGATCTCATCACGATCCGTCCCACGATCCAATCACGATCCGTCCCGTGAACTCATCATGATCCGTCCCGCGATCTCATCACGATCCGTCTCACGATCTTGATCACGATCTGTCCCGCGAACTCATCACGATCCGTTCCGCGATCCAATCACGAACCGTCTCGCGATCTCGATCACGGTCCTTCCGATCTAGCGCCGAACGGACGGCACCTCCGCGTTCAGCACACGTGCCGCTTGATGACGATCTCCACTGTCTTGATCCAACAAGAGGAGGTGGAGAGGAGAGAGAGTTCACCGGCAGCGTGACGGCGCTCTGGTGATGGTGGTGGAGTGATTCCGGCAGGGCTTCGCCTAAGCGCTGTGGAAAACCGATCTAGAGGAGAAACTGTGCACCGGTGAAACGGGTAGCACGTGGCCGGAAATTCTGTCCAAAAACCACCCAATCCACTAGTATATATAGGAGGAGAGGAGAGGAGAGGCATCCAAGGCCTTTGGGTCGGCCGAAATAGGAGGTGGGAAGAAATCCTACTTCACCTCCAATCCTAGTTGGAGTAGGATTGCCTCCTATTGGCTGATTTTCCACTTTTTGCTTTAGGACTTTCTCTCCTGCGCCATGGGCCTTTGTGGCTGTTTTCCCAGCCCACTAAGGGCTGGTTATTATTCTCCCACAGCCCATGGACCTCTTGGGGTCGAAGTACCCCTCCCGGAGGTCTCCCGGTACACTACCGGCACTCCCGGTACACTACCGATGAGCCCGAAACTTTTCCGGAAACCAAACTGGGACTTCCTATATATGAATCTTTACCTCCGGACCATTCCGGAGCTCCTCGTGACGTCCGGGATCTCATCTGGGACTCCGAACAAACTTCGGTCACCACCATACATAACTCTACACTACCGAAACGTCACCGAACCTTAAGTGTGCAGACCCTGCGGGTTCGAGAACTATGTAGACATGACCGAGACACCTCTACGGTCAATAACCAATGGCGGGACCTGGACATCCATATTGGTTCCTACATATTCTACGAAGATCTTTATCGGTCGAACCTCTATGTCAAGGATTCAGTTAATCCCGTATAACGTTCCCTTTGTTCTTCGGTATGTTACTTGCCCAAGATTCGATCGTCGGTATCTCCATACCTAGTTCAACCTCGTTACCGGCAAGTCTCTTTACTCGTTCCGTAATACAATATCCCGTAACTAACAATTAGTCACAGTGCTTGCAAGGCTTATTGTGATGTTGCATTACCGAGTGGGCCCCGAGATACCTCTCCGTTACACGGAGTAACAAATCCCAGTCTCGATCCATGCCAACTCAACAGACACCATCGAAGATACCTGTAGAGCACCTTTATAGTCACCCAGTTACGTTGCGATGTTTGATACACACAAGGCACTCCTCCGATATCGTGAGTTGCATGATCTCATGGTCATAGGAACATATACTTGACATGCAGAAAACAGTAGCAATAAACTGACACGATCATATGCTATGTTTGTAGTTTGGGTCTTATCCATCACATCATTCTCCTAATGATGTGATCCCGTTATCAAATGACATCTCATGTCCATGGCTAGGAAACCTTAACCATCCTTTGATCAACGAGCTAGTCCATTAGAGGCATACTAGGGACATGGTTTTGTCTATGTATCCACACATGCATTTAAGTCTCCGATCAATACAATTATAGCATGGATAATAAACGATTATCATGAACAAGGAAATATGATAATAACTAATTTATTATTGCCTCTAGGGCATATTTCCAACAAGACTGTCTTCTCCTTTTCCTTCACAACCCGCACCATATTCTTTTCCACCTATAGTGCTATATCCATGGCTCACACTCATGTATTGCGTGAGAGTTATAAAAGTTTGAGAAAATGAAAGTGTGAAACAATAGCTTGACTTGTCATCAGGGTTGTGCATGATATAAATACTTTGTATAGCCAGACTATATGATATTGTAGGGATACCTTTCTTTTGCCATTATATTTTGAAGAGATACAATTGCTTTGCTAGTATGCTTGAAATATTATTGTTTTTATGTCAACTTTGAGCTCTTGTTTTGAGTCTTACGGATCTGAATATTCATGACAAAATAAAGAATATTACATGGATAAATATGTTACGTAGCTTTCCACATCAAAAAAATTGTTTTTATCATTTACCTACTCGAGGACGAGTAGAAATTATGGAGCTACAGGGGGCCCACAAGCCACTTGGGCGCAGCCTAGGGGGTGCCCCCTGGCTTGTGGCTTATGGGTGGTGAGGGAGTCCTGCTTTAATGGGTCCTCGGGCGGACGACCTGTTTCTCATGGGCCGGACTATATGGGCCGATTATCGAGCATTGGATTGATCGAAGGACCTGTCTCCAGGAAGGAAGCTTCGGGAATCGTGGGGTGTCCTCCATGATTGGACCAGTCAATAGGCATGTTTTTTCCTTCTATGTGTAACGTACCATGTGTAAACCCTAGGTAACCTTGGCGTCTATATAAGCCGAAAGGTTTTACGTTGTAGGGGAGGCCAACTCATCTAGGGTTTTAGCTATTCGATCTCGAGGTAGATCAACTCTATAACCTTCATACCATCAATATAATCAAGTAGAACGTAGGGTTTTACCTCCATAGGGGGGCCCGAACCTGGGTAAACATCGTCTCTTTCATCTCCTGTTACCATCGATCGTAGTCTCACAGCTCGGGACCCCCTACCCAAGATTTGCCGGTTTTTGACACCGACATTGGTGCTTTCATTGAGAGTTTTGTTGTGATCACCCAAGGAATCGATGGCTCGCGTTGTCATCAACGAAGAAGTCCGCAACATGGACAATTTTGTCCTTGGACAGATCTTCGCTTTCGGCAGCATCGTGCTGCACGCTGACTCGACGGGCCATCTAGGCCTGGTCGGAAGTTTCGTTCCTGATCAAGAGGTCAGATTCGGGAACCTGGAGTTCTCCATAGACTCTCGGGGAAATCTCTCTCTAACCGAGCTCACAGTCTTGCCTGCTACGCTCGAAGACTCTGAGGCTTTAACCTCGGATCCCCCTTTCTGCCCCAACCGCGGGATCCACCCCGGCGATGTCCTCACACGTGTTCTTTCCAAAAAATCTCCTTGCGCGGACGCACCGCAGGTCAACTCTAAATGCTCCGAGTAGGTCAACCCTATTGAGCTCTCGACACTCAACGAGGCCCAAGATCGAATCTCGTCGATAAACATTACCAACAACCAAACTACGATCTATGCTCAGATCGGCTTCAAGGCGGGTCAGAACGAATATTTCATCCCACCCACAACCCACTCGATAGCCACTGTCGAGGATTTAACCGACATATTGGACTATGCCTCTGTGGAGGCAGAATACATGAATGAGGAAGATTGCGCCCCCACCCCCGTAAACACAGGGCAGTGGGCTGCCACCTCCACATACGACGTCTACATGGTGGACACTCCAGCCGCTAACGGAGATCTCACACCTAAAAACGATGGTGACAAATCAGGTGAAGTGTCGTCAAGGCGCCAGAAGCCGCATAATCGATCAAAAGGAAAAAAGGGCAGGAAAGCTATCGTTGACACCGGGGACGGAGGTACCCCGGAAGACCTCGGCGATCCCGATATCCCCGAACACCCACTAGAGGGTCAGGAGAGACCGGAAGATCAGCTCAACCCCGATGACCTAAATGATTCCGAGCATGACAATTACCTCCCCCCTGTCGAGGAGGAGGATATCCCGGAAGCGCATGACTTTGCCATGCCTGATAATCTGGAAGATCGGGAAATGTTCACGCAATAGCTTATAGCCACGGCCCGCAGCCTAAAAGCAAAAGAACAACAGCTTAAAGCCGAATAGGACAACCTCAACGATCGATGGATGAGAGTCCTCTCAGCTGACGAAGGATATAGTACCGGTCCATTAGATCAACCTAAGAGCTATCCACGCAGAAGGGTGCTACCACAATTCGACGACGAGCTTACTGACACGCTGTCTCCCAAACATACCCCATATGACATGTCAGACCTCCCTCTTCAAGGACGAGACAGGATGGCTGACGACACCGGTTATAGGCCGCTGATACACCGAAGACAGGGAAAGAGCCAATAGAGCGTGATGACAGGTTCGACCTGCGGCATGACCTGGACCATAGGGAAGGTCGCACAAGATCCATCTACGGATCTAGAGGGTACTCACCCAATCAATGGGACGGGTACCGACCTTGGCTCGACCGCAACAACACAGGATGGGAAAAAATCGAGCTAGAACAGACGCCGACTATCAGCATGACATAGCTTAGGTGAGAGGTGCTGCCCACCCACTGTTGAAAGGACAAGGATGTCACCTAGAGGGGGGTGAATAGGCGCTTTAAAATAATGATAGTTTCGGCTTGAACAAATGTGGAATAAAACTATCGTTTAATTAGTGAAGGACAAAACCTAAAACAACTAGGCTCACCTATGTGCACCAACAACTTATGCTAAGCAAGATAGACAACTAAGTGATAGCAAGATATATAACAAAAAACAATATGGCTATCACAGAGTAAAGTGCATAAGTAAAGGAGCTCGGGTAAGAGATAACCCAGGCATGCGGAGACGACGATGTATCCCGAAGTTCACACCCTTGCGGATGCTAATCTCCGTCCGGAGCGGTGTGGAGGCACAATGCTCCCCAAGAAGTCACTAGGGCCACCGTAATCTCCACACGCCCTCGCACAATGCAAGATGACGTGATTCCACTAAGGGACCCTTGAGGATGGTCACCGAACCCGTACAAACAAGGTTGGGGAAATCTCCACAACTGAATTGGAGGCTCCCAACGACACCAAGAAGCTTCACCACAATGGATTTTGGCTCAGAGGTGACCTCAAATGCTTGGGGCAATCTCCACAACCTAATTGGAGACCCTGAAGCTTGCTCGTAGCTTTGCACCACAATGATTGAGCTCCGAGGCACCACCAACGGTCTAGGGAGCCAAAGCACCCAAGAGTAACAAGCTCTAGGGTGCTCAAACACCCAGGGGTAATAAGCTTCTCAACTTCTCACTTCCACGTATCACCATTGAGAACTCAAACTTATGCACCAAATGCAATGGCAAGGGCACACGGGGTGCCCAAGTCCTTCTCTCCCAAATACCACCAAAGTAACTAGTGCTAGGGAGGAAAATGAGAGGAATACCAATTGTCAAGGACAAGAAGTATTTGGAAATAATTGCTATTGGTAGATTGCAAATAGATCCAACATCATCTTTACTCCTCAATCACAAGCAAATGACACTTGTAGAGCTAGCATGCCACCTAGGAACAAGATAAATTGTAATATCAAATCTAAGTGGCAATGTCTCAAATGTACACATTCTCTGGGCTTGTAATATGCACATAGCATATTATTCCCCCAAAATGTGGTAACCCAACGTTAAGAACAAGCGGCAAATGAAATCCAACAAGAGATAATTAATGGACCGTTTAGAATTTGAGTTTCTCATGAGAAGACATACCAAATAGAAGCTAGATAATCTTGTAATATCAATACTAAGTGGTATTCCTCCTGAACACACATTCTTAGGGTCACGAAGTTCATAAAGCACATCACTCCCCCAAAATGGGATAATCCATTAATCTCTCACAAAGAGCCAACTAAGATACAAATGTGATGCAAAAAGGCTCTACACAAGACTCACACATACATGATGTGCAACCCATCATACATACTTGATTTCTCAAGATAAACAAATAAGAAGCACAACATATACAAACACATGCAAGGTACAAAACCACAACATGCAAAGGGGAAAGTAACTAACAATGTATTCAATATAAGTACAAGCTACCGCAAAGAGGAACATTATTATATGATAGACACTTGATCATCCACATGACTTGGCTTGAGACAATATGAATGATGGAGAACCCTCAATTCTTCATAATGTAGCCACGTCACCAATGCCCTCCAACAATACCTATTGATCAAGTTTGAGCTTGTTGGTCCCCAACCAAGTTGGGTCCTAAGAGGTTAGTCACAATAGGCTTGGCTATCCAAATGGTTCTTTTCTTGACACCACTTTGAGTACCAACAAACTTGGCAAACACATTGCCAACCTTATCCTTCCCAAGAGAATAGATATCATCAATAATGATTGGGTTGGATAAGTTACCTTTCATGCAATAAGAAGCGAAGTGACCCTTCTCACGACATAAGTAGCAACATCTACCCATTACTTTCTTCTCAGTTTATTTCTTAACTTGATGAGAGATGACTTGGGTATTCTTGGGAAGAGGCCTTTCTTCAACTTGTGGTTGAGCCTGCGACATAACTTGTGGCCGCTTCCCTTGTTGCTTGATACTTTGAGGCTTCTTCTTCAATGGGAAAGATCTTACATGGTGCCCTTCTATTTTGCACTTGAAGCAAATAATCTTGGCCGAATTCTTGACTTGTTCTTGGCCCTTCTTCTTGTACTTCATGGACATCTTCTTCTTCTTGGAGTTGAATCCAAGTCCACCATTGTCATTTGGGAATTTTTGCACACTCATGATATTGTTTAGTGTGGATTTACCTTCATGACTCCTTTCAAAGTCTTTCTTCAAAGAAGTGACTTGGGCCTTGAGCTCATTGATTTCCTCTACATGGTTAGAATCAACACAAGTGCTAGAGGAAGTATACGCTTCATCGTTAGAGCAACAAGTCAAGGATAGTAATTCATCACAAGATGTACCAACATTATGAGTAGATGAACTATGAGGACTAGCACATGGCAATAAAGCATTTCTACTAGATGTATTTCTAATGTCCACATGAGTCTCACTAGATGTTACCTTAGTAGTACTAGCCTCATGAGCTATCTTTATCACATTATGCGATACTAGAAGGTTGCCATGAGAGATATAAAGCTTTTCATAACTTTCTTCCAATTTCCCATAATTGCTAGATAGCAACTCAAGTTGAGCCCTTAGCTCAACATTCTCCTTTAATATGGATGCTTCATGAGAAATAGAGTTACTAGCACAAGCATCATTATAAACAACACAAGTAAAAGCCAACATGGCAAGCTCTTTAGCATATGAAGCTTCAAGTTGAGCATGAGACTCGGTGAGTTCAATGAGCGAACTCTTAATTACCCTTGAGCCATTTTTGAGGTGCTCAAAGTCCTCAAGGAGTTTAGCATGTGCAACTTCAAGCTTATCATTTTTAGTTCTAAAATCATTAGCTACCTTGAGAGCTCTTTCATGGGATTCCTTTAATCTAGATAATTCTAGAGCAAAGGTCTCCTCAAGAGATTCCTTGGTGGTTTGTTCATTTTCAAGAGCTTGAGATAGCTCCGCGACCTCATTAGCGTAATCATGCTCATGACCTTCTATTTTCTTAATGGTGGCCTCATGATCCTCAAGATGAGATTCCAACTCCTCAATATATTTATTGCCCTCGATGGCAATAGACATGATTTCCATGAAGTTGGAACGGGCAAGTTTATTATTATGAAGAGCTTTAAAAATCATTTCTTCCTTAATTTTTAAGGAAGCAACATTATCACACTCTTCATGATTATCCTCATTATCATCAACATCATCATCATGAGATATATTGGGATTCAAAGTAGGAGATACCTTTGAAGCCTTAGCCATAAGGCAAAAGTTAGAAACAATAGATGATGGTTTAGGATCCCTTGAAGCACCATTAAAGACCACATCTTGTTCCATGGAGTGTTGGGTTTCCTCTACATTGTTAGCACGACAACTCTAGGAAATAGAAACATTTTTATCATGGCAACAAGATAGCAAACATATCATCATGAGATTTAGTCAAGCAATTGGTACATGATATGCAAGGACTATAAACACAAGCATGTGAAACATTTAAAGTGCTCGAGGTGTTAAAGTCCAAATATGAAGCATCACAATAAGATAGTGAATAATTATTATCAACAATAAGCCCACTATCATCATTACAATGATCATCACTACTCACCTTATAATTACCTTGTGGCAATCCACATGTAGGTGAAGTAGATAAAGTTCAAAAGACAACACGACCGGAGGTGGAGGGAGAACAATCATCCCTACAAATCTTTGACAAACCATATTTATCTTGAAGCTTTGTCCACAACTCATGAGCATCCCGGAATGGCATGAGTTGAAATATAACTACATTGCTCAAAGCATCAACAAGCACATTAGAATCTTGAGCATTGAGATAAGAGTTTTTCTCATCCTCTAAAGATATGTGTTGAGAATCCTTTGGAGGAGAAAAACCCATATCTACAATTCGCTCTAAATTTGAGTCCATGACCCTAAAGAGATTAAGCATGTGAATTACCCAAACATCAAAATATGTGCCATTGAAACTACGAGTGTCAGAGAAACCTAATCCCCCAGTCGACATCCTTTCTCTCTAGGTTGTTAAACATAATAATGAGAGATCTAGCTCTGATACCAATTGAAATGACGTGGATGTCACCTAGAGGGGGGTGAATATGTGCTTTAAAATAATTACGGTTTAGGCTTGAACAAATGCAGAATAAAACTATCGTTTAATTAGTCAAGCACAAAACCTAAAACAACTAGGCTCGCCTATGTGCACCAACAACTTATGCTAAGCAAGGTAGACAACTAAGTGATAGCAAGATATATAACAAGAAACAATATGGCTATCACAAAGTAAAGTGCATAAGTAAAGGGCTCAGGTAAGAGATAACCGAGGAACGCGGAGACGACGATGTATCCCGAAGTTCACACCCTTGCAGATGCTAATCTCCGTGCGGAGCGGTGTGGAGGCACAATGCTCCCCAAGAAACCACTAGGGCCACCGTAATATCCACATGCCCTCGCACAATGCAAGATGACGTGATTCCACTAAGGGACCCTTGAGGGTGGTCATCGAACCCGTACAAACAAGGTTGGGGCAATCTCCACAACTGAATTGGAGGCTCCCAACGACACCAAGAAGCTTAACCACAATGGATTTTGGCTCCGAGGTGTCCTCAAATGCTCGGGGTAATCTCCACAACCTAATTGGGGACCCTGAAGCTTGCTCGGAGCTTTGCACCACAATGATTGAGCTCTGAGGCACCACCAACGGTCTAGGGAGCCAAAGCACCCAAGAGTAACAAGCTCTAGGGTGCTCAAACACCCAGGAGTAATAAGCTTCTCAACTTCTCACTTCCACGTATCACCATTGAGAACTCAAACTTATGCACCAAATGCAATGGCAAGGGCACACGGGGTGCCCAAGTCCTTCTCTCCCAAATACGACCAAAGCAACTAGTGCTAGGGAGGAAAATGAGAGGAAGAACGAAGAAGAACACGAAGAACTCCAAGATATAGATCCAAGGGGTTCCCCTCACTTAGAGGAGAAAGTGATTGGTGGAAATGTGGATCTAGATCTCCTCTCTCTTTTCCCTCAAGAACTAGGAAGAATTATTGGAGGGATTGAGAGTTAGCAAGCTCTAAGAAGGTCATCAATGGGGGGCAAACTCGAGCTCAAAGGACAAGGTTCAATGGGGAAGAAGACCCCTTTTATAGGTGGGGAAAAATCCAACCGTTATGCTCACAGCCCGCACAGAGCGGTACTACTGTTTCAACGAGCGGTACTACCGCAAAGGGTAGCGGTACTACTACTTGCGAGCGGTACTAAAACATATATCCGTGGCTACCACCGATGGACAAAATATGAGATTTTGGTCTGGAGCGGTAGTACCTCTCTTGGAGCCATGGTGGTACCACTCCAGAGCTGCAGTAAAACATTACATCCGCTCTTGGCGTGGTAGTGCCGCTGCAGCCTTTTAAGAACACCAAAACTGCCACAACTTTTGCAAACAGACTCCGAATTCAACGAAACAAAGTTTGGTCGAAAGCTAACAATATGTACTAACACGGTGAGAACCCTGAGAAAATGAGGAAAGGCCCATAAGAAAATGGTGAGAACCCTTCCTCGAATATGACCGGTAAAACCTCCAACACCGAAAACGCAATAGACAAGGCATATGAAATCCGTTTTTCATGTAATAGAGCTTGTAATAAAGATAACCACAAGCTCAAGAACCCACATAGAGAAAAGTCAACCAAGAACCAAGAAATATGATGATGCCAAGAATGCAATGGTTCGAACTCTCAACGAATGATACGATCAAGCTACACACTTGAGAGCCCCCCCCCCCCTTGATAATATGACAATGGATCGTATAACCCGGTCTCTCAACTACCACCATGAGACCGGTAAAATAGAAAACCCTATCAAGGTCAAACCTTAGCCTTGCGCATAGTCCACTTGAGCTAGATGATCACGATCTTGACTTCCTCAAGATGGACTACCTTTCTTGATTGCCTTGGTGTCACGCCCAATATGCGGTCCTATCCTTATTGGGCACGAGGGCCTCGACAGGGATAGAAGTGCATATCGATGCGTTCGCAAGAATGGATATCATTACAAGTACATGTATAGAAGAGATGGGTATATGGAATTGGCTTACACTCGCCACAAGCTACATCAGAGTCACATCAATACAATAACATCTCAGCATCATACATAAGAGCAGGGTCCGAGTATGGACGAAATCAAACGATAAAATGACATCCACCCTTGCTATCCCAGGCTGCCGCCTGGAACCCATCCAAGATTGAAGACGAAGAAGAAGAAGAAGAACTCCAAATCAAATCAAGCAACGCGCTCACGTCAAATCATCACATTACCTGAACCTGCAACTATTGTGGTAGTAATCTGTGAGCCACAGGGACTCAGCAATCTCATTTCCAAGGGTATCAAGACTATTAAAGCTTAATATGTAAGGGATGGTTAAGTGGTGAGGCTGCAGCAAGCGACTAAGCATATATTTGAGTGGCTAACTTACGAGTATAGAAAGTAAAGTATGGTGGTCTACGCATAACGGACGTGAACTAGTAATGATCACTAACAGATCCTGAACACCTACTTACGTCAATCTAACCCCACCGTGCTCTCTTCCGGATAAGGACTCACGAGAAGAGACAGTCACGGCTACGCACACAGTTGGTGTATTTTATTAGAGTTTACTTCAAGTTTACTATGACCGGGTGTTAAACAAAGTATCCAAGGTTGCCACATAACCGCGGGCACGGCTTCTCGAAAAGATTTAACCCTGAAGGGGTGCTCCAACTCATCCATCATAAATTAACCACACGCAGTGGGAATAACCTCAACCACGGATTTTGTGATCTTCCTAGGGAATTCCAAAGGAAATACAAAATCTCGAGATAACCCGAAGAAAATCAGAGTTCCTCACTCAAGACGTTCGAGAAAGGTAAAAGAAGTCCAACAAGGCCTCCCGACGTGTCGACAATCCCGATAGGAGCCGCGTATCTCGTTCTCAAGACACGGCAGATAAGCTACGCGTACAATAACTGAAGTCCCGGGTTGCCCCAGGTAGCGCGCACGGTGCTCTAGTTTGGACCAGCACCAGCAGCACTGGCCCCCCTCTATTATGTTAAATTAATCCACGAGGGGGCGACCCTCTATGCATTTAAAAGGTGACCAGTTTTATTATGATGGGCAAATGTAGTACCAAAGTTGGGGCTTGCCAGACAAGTTTAAATCTAACCCGAAAATCAAGGGGGTCCTCATAACAACCCCGAGCATGTTAGGAGCTCTCATTTCTGGAACATAACACCGATTCACAAGTAACTAAGGATGGCAAGAATGGAACAAAACACTGAGCAAAAGGCCAAGCCTTCCACCCTTTACCAAGTGTATATGTGCATTAAGTTAAATAGCAGCAATATTGTGATATAACAAAAGAAGGTGCATGTTAACGCATGGAAGCAATTTCACCTGCAGCTAACAACGCTATAAGAAGGGCTGAGCAATGGTAACATAACCAAACAATGTTTTGCTGGGATGTGGAGGGGTTAGAGGCTTATCATGGCAGTGTTGGGAGGCTTATCAAACAAGTGGTAGGTAGCAAGACATAACAATAAAAGACGAGACAACTAGCATGGCAATGATAGTAATGGTATCCAGGGAAATGTGTCATCTTGCCTAAGATCCCGCTCGGAAGAAGAACGAGTCCATGAAGAAGACGAACCAACGTAGTCGAACGAATCCTCACACTCCGAACGCTTTCGGAACTCTATCGAGAAGAACCAATCCGAAACAACAATCAACACAAGATACACCACAAGATATGCAAAACACGATGCACAAACAAATAGGATGCATGTCCGATTTAATATGCAAGGCATGACAATTCACAACAATCAAATACTACACATTAAGTGAAGCTCAATATGCAACGAGTTGCATATTGATGAAACTCCACGCTCAAATTATTTAGTTCACTCCCGTTAGGTACACGACAATACTAAATGTTGTTAAACATGTCAAGAGGTGAAGCATAAGTAAACTATCTATCTAGGCATGTTAAATGAGGCCAGAAACAACTTATAGCATTTCCGAAATGGCCGCATGTGTTAATTATGAATTTGATCCAGATCTGATCTAAACATATTTATATTGGTTAAACAGCAGAATAAAGCATACCACGTTATTCGATACATCATTCTAGTCTATTTACATATATAGAACATCTCAAACGGGTCTACAGTTCAAAAGATATGAGCAACACAAGATGCACATGCCATGAATGCAAATGCATGGGAAATGCAATCGCAAACCTCTCAAAACATAAATGCAGCAAGTTATTATGAAACTACATGAGATTCTAAGCAAGTTTCATATACGGAATGTCCAAAACGGAGCTACGGTTCAACCACAATCATCAAAGCAAGTTTTAGTTGAAATCTGCCAAAAAACAGCAACATAGCATTTTGAACATATGAAAACAACAAGTTACAATAATCTAAAATGCACAAACTAAGCATGGGGCAATAGCATATAACATCCACTTCATTTCATATTCATGAATCATATTCGAAACGTGCATGGATCACTAGGTAGGAAGCTCACAAGAAGGCTACTTGAAAACAGTTTCACACTTAGTGAAAATAGCAGTTTTAGACAATTCAGTTTTTATCAAGAAGGCATATTGAAAGCTGTAAAACTATATGCTACCTTTCATAGTATGACATGAAACTTAACAGAATGCTAGAGGGCAATATCAATAACAAATAACTCCATTACACCTACCACAAAAGAGTTCTAGATCACTATAAAATCACATGGCAAGACAGCAACAAAATATAACAGATTCAGACTTAGAAATATTTTGGACCTCAAAATAGCAGATTTTCATAGCAAGTTGACAACAGCAAAACAACACCTACACATGCATTTCTATGATGGGCTAGGACACATATCAAAGAGCAACTTTCATGTTGAAAATTAATTCATATTATGCCCGGATTAATTCCTACGAAAAAGACAAAAGGGCATCACCGCATAAATGACATCGACACAAACATGCTCAAATGGAAAAACTAAATGCTCCGATAAAACCAATTGATTTTTCTACCCCGAAAACATATATAATATGATTAGGTTCATGTAGAAAATTAATCACAATTAATTATGCGGGTAATAGGCCTAATCATCTTATAGCAATGCATTGAGGCAAAATTAAATGCAACTGTCATGACAACATTTTTATCATGCATGAAAATGCGGTGCAAATGAGATGAACATTTTTAATATGTGATATCTTTAATTTCGGTGCACGGTTAATTAATTGTGAAAATGCAATTAATGCAAAAATGCAAAATGACATGTTAAATAATTTTTGCCATGGGTGAAAATGCCGTATTATTAAACTACATATTATTCTAGCCATTTTTCATGTTGAAATTATTTTCAAAACATGCACGGTTTAATAGTTATTATCAGTTATAAATACATGCAAAAATAACAAATAAAAAAACAAAGGGGGGGTCTGCTCACATGGGCCTGATCTGGCCCATTCGGCTCGGAGGGGCAGCGGCTGGGCGAGGCCGAGCTGGGCCGGTGGGAGCGGCCCATGCTAGCGCCCGCAAGGTCAATGCGCAGCGGGAGCGCTCGCTCTCGCCCATCCATGGCGAGGCTGGCGGCGGCGCACACCGGCGGGCGCGGCCAGGTATGAGGGAGGTCCGGCGGCGGCGCCATGATGGCCGGCTAGCGGACCTGCGGGAGAAGAGCGCCGCAGTAGGGTTAGGGAATGGGAGGTGAAGGGAAGAAGGGAGAGGGGAGGAGGAGAGGCCGGCAGGCGACTGGCGCGGCTCCGGCGACCTGCTCCGGCCAGGGGCCACTCCGGTGAGGGGCTGGCCACAGGGACGGGAGGAGCCATGGAGGAGCACATGGGAGGCTCGGGGAGCTCCGGAATGGCTATCTCAGGCCCGGATGGGCTCGAACGGGCCCAGATGGGCTCGGGCGGGCTGGAGGCTGGAGGAGGGAGAAGGTGGGGGCTGGCTAGGGTTTGCACGCGAAACGAGGTTGCTAGGGCTATATATAGGGTTTGGGGTAGGGTTACGCGCTGTCCGTTTTCGGACTGCCGGATGACGATCCGACGTCCGGAAGCAGAGGGTCGGGGTTACGGTGACTGTGCAGAGGGCTAAGAGGGGAAGAGAGAGAGAACGGTGACCCGTGGCACGAAGTTTGAAAACACCGAGAAACGTCCGACGAACGTCCGATAAACTACCGATAACCTCACTTTTACGGATGACCGACGGGGCATCAAACGAACTCAAAACGCGACGAAAATCGACGGGCGGTCTACCTAAGCTATAACAAGACCGCACGGCAAGTTTCAACTCAATCCGAGAATATTTTTGCACGCGCTTAAAAACGGTTTTATTTTTAAACTGTGCCACGGGCGCGTGCGTGTGTGGCTGGTCTCAAAACGGGCAACGGCAAAACGGAGAGAACCTGCAACTACTAACGGATGCAAGTTTCGAAAACGGGTGACGATGCAATGCAGATGATGCGAATGATGCGATGATGAATGCGACAACCAGACGAACACATAACGAGAATGGAAACAAAAGGGAATCCTCTGGAATCTTCTGGAACTTCGGTCTCGGGCTGTCACAACTCTCCTCCACTACATGAGGATCTCGTCCCGAGATCTAGAATGGAAAAGGGAAGAGAAAGAGCAAAAGGTAAAACTTAGTTGCTTCTTTGACAACTAGCGAAACCAAAGAATCCCGAAGGATGCAAGGAGATGAAGAATGAAGAACAAGCAAGAATTCACAGAAAATTTCGGCAGCACTTCGGTAGGAAAGGGAGGAAAAATTAGATATGATGGAAACAAATAGAAAGTGAGGCACCAAAATTTGGTTGGAATAGAGTCAGACTTCCAAGATGGAAGGAAGAAGAAAAGATTTCACAGCACTCCGGCTAAATGAATAACCAAGAAAGAACAAGATCTTGATAAAACCAGATGACCGACTGAAGAGAGCAACAAGATATGCAAAGCTTCTTTCACCAAGAGGAGAAGGAGAAACCTTGAATCATTTATGACACCATGAACATGATTGTTTATGACACCATGATAAGGATTGTTTATGACACGATGATAGCAACAATCCTTAGGAAAAGCTTAAGGTGAAATCCAACCCAAGATAACTCTGAGAAAACAAGATGGGTTTACTTATCTCATTCTTGACAACTTCCTTCGAAACTCCTCATAATCAAGAATTTAATAACACCATCTTAAAAGACAAGGAGAAAGAATTGAACTTAGAAATCCAAAATAAAGAACACTTGAGCACCTCCAACAAGAATCTTGATGAACACTTGAAAATGAAAGAAATCTTGATGAACTACCATGAAGGATCTCCGGAAGAACTCTGAAACGAAAGGATGACAGAAAGA
The DNA here is from genome assembly GCA_022496015.1 of Hordeum marinum. Taxonomy (NCBI): domain Eukaryota; kingdom Viridiplantae; phylum Streptophyta; class Magnoliopsida; order Poales; family Poaceae; genus Hordeum; species Hordeum marinum. The sequence goes on from CM039677.1 coordinate 156,341,782, forward strand.
GTTGAAGGATGCAAAAAGAACAATATTGAGGCCTTCCAATAATTACGATGATGCTTCGGGACAAGATACTTGATCAAAACTAGGAACTCTAGAAAAGAAAGATGACCACTTGGGACAAGGGATTTGATATCATGAACAACTCCAGAAGAAGGATTGAAATCACTTGATGCAACAAGAATAAGAATTATGATGTGACTATCCTTCATCAAGTTAAATTGATGACAAGCAACGGATTCCACACATCACTTATTCTTCTTGAAAGAATTGAAGAGAGAGACATAGATCACAAACTTGAAATCTTGAACGAGAACACCGTCTAGAATTCAAAACGAAAGAGGATAATGCAAATGAATGATATAACATGAGAACGAAGAGAGCATGCTCCACCTGATAGAAAAACTGAACAAGGCACCAGAAAGAATTAGAGACTAAAGAGGACACCTGAGAATGAAGAGAGCAAGATCTTCTTAATAGAAACTGAACAAGGCACCGGAATAATTGAGATACGAACGAAGGAACAACAATTGAGAAGAATTGAGAACGAAAGCTGAAAGCTGAGAACGAAGAAATCTTCTGACATGATGGCCTTCGGAGGATCAAGAAATGAAAACGATACTGAATGAACCAGATAGATCTGGGAGAAATAACTCATGAGCAAAACAACTTGAGATGATAGCAAAAGCCTGAAACCATGAATCTTTGGAAGAATGAACAACGATTTAAGAGAAACTCTCCTTCCGTCTTCAATGCTGAGAATGATGAGTAAAACAACAGCAAGAATTACTAAGATACTCTGGAAGAATGAATGAAGAAAAGATTGACCCAACAATGAAAATGATTTTGAAGCGATCTTCAAGAAGGCATATGACTGATGAAATTCATTCTTACGTCATATTTGAAGAGAACTTGAGAGCATCTCTGGAAAGATTAGAAGAGTCATGTAGGATCGTGGGAAAAGACATGTGGGTTATGGGCCCACTAAAAAGAAACCACCGTTGAAACAATTGATTAGAAAGAGAGATTGCACCAGTACAAATTAAGAACTTGATGATATGAGACCCTTGAAATAAATTAAGAGGAGAAGAATGAAAATGAATGTCTTCTGAGATATCTTCAACGTTCCAGACAGAAAAGAGAGATGACTAAACAAGAGATACTTGGAAAAGAATTCCGACATGGAAACCATTAATGAATGAAAAGGATATGATGAACATAACGAACTTGAATTGATTCCACCGGAAAAGAAACAAACATGAATACTAATAATGATAACTTGAGCACTGAGCGTCTTCATAAAGAATCACCGGAGAAGAATTACAACAAGAACAAAGAATATGAGGAGAGATCTTGAAATGAAACTCTTGAGAATCTCCACAAGAAATCACCAGAACAATACAAAGGAAATGATAGTTGAAGCATCACATGGATAGAAAAGGCACTTGGGTGTGAATTTAATCATTGAAGAAAAACGGAGGGAGGGCGGGAAAAACAAAGAAAACTTGGAACAGATGAGACAACTCCGGGAAAGAATAAGAGGATTGATCTTGAAATATTGAAGAGGATAGAATTATCTTGAAGAGAAGCACACCAGTAGGAAAAGAATTGATATAACAACTTGATTGGGCAAAAGAATTAGCATTCCCACAAAAATATGAGAACACTACTAGCAAGATACGAATCACCACTTGACGTCGAAGCAACTTGAATTACCATATTCAAAACGAAACAAGGATCAGGCTTATGAAACAAGCCAGAAACAAATACATACCCACTATGCACTTGATGGAAAGATAATTCTAGGTAAGTACTTGAATTCCCACCTAAGAATTTCCGAAAGCTTTCTTGTTTATGCGATTCGGGTTACGGAATTAGGAACCTGCCCTAGGCAATCAGCTGCAACTGCATCCGCAACCTTCCACACCATAATTCAAGAAATTTCGCAAACTCATCTAATCTCGAATCCTCGAACTCACAATGATACTAAACCATGGTGGTACCCCGGACGCCTCCCCAGTAATGGGTGACTCTGACCTTATCTCACCATGTTAAGTATTGAAGCAATTCGAACATCCTTCGTCCTGAGATATCAAGGAAGCTGAATGATAACGATGTGCCAACATTCCCTGGAGCTCGACTCCCCGGAAGAAATCAAGTTACACAGGAGGCACCAAGACAGAACCCTATCACATCGGCATCATATAGTTTCCAAAATACCCGCGTGATCCTAAATTGTTTTGAGAGAGAAGAGAAGTAGAATAAAAATCCGTAAGTCGAATACCTCACTAGAGCATAGAAGAGGAGTAAAAAGAAACCTACTCTCCGATATAATTAGACTCAACATAGTTTTTCACTAGACTCGACTCGACCAAGTTCGATCAATCAAGGGGGCTCCTAGGTCGGTACAGGCTCTGATACCAACTTGTCACGCCCAAGATGCGGTCCTATCCTTATTTGGGCACGAGGGCCTCGACAGGGATAGAAGCACATCTCGATGCGTTCGCAAGAATGGATATCATTACAAGTACATGTACAGAAGAGATGAGTATATGGAATTGGCTTACAGTCGCCACAAGCTACATCAGAGTCACAGCAATACAATAACATCTCAAACATCATACAAAAGAGCAGGGTCCGGCTACAGACGAAATCAAACGATAAAATGACATCCACCCTTGCTATCCCAGGCTGCCGCCTGGAACCCATCCAAGATTGAAGACGAAGAAGAAGAAGAAGAACTACAAATCAAATCAAGCAACGCGCTCACGTCAAATCATCACATTACCTGAACCTGCAACTGTTGTGGTAGTAATCTGTGACCCACAGGGACTCAGCAATCTCATTTCCAAGGGTATCAAGACTACTAAAGCTTAATAGGTAAGGCATGGTTAAGTGGTGAGGCCGCAGCAAGCGACTAAGCATATATTTGAGTGGCTAACTTACGAGTACAGAAAGTAAAGTATGGTGGTCTACGCATAACGGACGTGAACTAGTAATGATCACTAACTGATCCTGAACACCTACTTACATCAATCATAACCCCATCGTGTTCTCTTCCGGATAAGGACTCACGAGAAGAGACAGTCACGGTTACGCACACAGTTGGTGTATTTTATTAGAGTTTACTTCAAGTTTACTATGACCGGGTGTTAAACAAAGTATCCAAGTTTGCCACATAACCGCGGGCATGGCTTCTCGAAGAGATTTAATCCTGCAGGGGTGCTCCAACTCATCCATCATAAATTAACCACACGCAGTGGGAATAACCTCAACCACGGATCTCGTGATCTTCCTAGGCAATTCCAAAGGAAATCGAACACCTCGAGATAACCCGAAGAAAATCAGAGTTCCTCACTCAAGACGTTCGAGAAAGGTAAAACAAGTCCAACAAGGCCTCCCGACATGTCGCCAATCCCGATAGGAGCCGTGTATCTCGTTCTCAGGACACGGTGGATAAGCTACGCGTACAGTAACTGAAGTCCCGGGTTGCCCCAGGTAGCCCGCACGGTGCTCTAGTTTGGACCAGCACCAGAAGCACTGGCCCCCCTATATTATGTTAAATTAATCCACGAGGGGGCGACCCTCTATGCATTTAAAAGGTGATCAGTTTTATTATGATGGGCAAATGTAGTACCAAAGTTGGGCCTTGCCAGACAAGTTTTAATCTAACCCGAAAATCAAGGGGGTCCCCATAACAACCCCGAGCATGTTAGGAGCGCTCATTTCTGGAACAATAACACCGGTTCACAAGTAACTAAGGGCGGCAAGAGTGGAACAAAACACTGAGCAAAAGGCCAAGCCTTCCACCCTTTACCAAGTGTATATGTGCATTAAGTTAAATAGCAGCAATATTGTGATATAACAAAAGAAGGTCCATGTTGACACATGGAAGCAATTGCACCTGCAGCTAGCAATGCTATAAGGAGGGCTGAGCAACGGTAATATAGCCAAACAATGTTTTGCTGGGATGTGGAGGGGTTACAGGCTTATCATGGCAGTGTTGGGAGGCTTAACGATAAAATACGAGAGAACTAGCATGTCAATGATATTAATGGTATCCAGGGAAATGTGTCATCTTGCCTAAGATCCCGCTCGGAAGAAGAACGAGTCCATGAAGAAGATGAACCAACGTAGTCGAACGAATCCTCACACTTCGAACGCTTTCGGAACTCTATCGAGAAGAACCAATCCGAAACAACAATCAACACAAGATACACCACAAGATATGCAAAACACGATGCACAAACAAATAGGATGCATGTCTGATTTAATATGCAAGGCATGACAATTCACAACAATCAAATACTACACATTAAGTGAAGCTCAATATGCAACGAGTTGCATATTGACGAAACTCCACGCTCAAATTATTTAGTTCACTCCCGTTAGGTACACGACAATATTAAATTTGTTAAACATGTCAAGAGGTGAAGCATAAGTAAACTATCTATCTAGGCATGTTAAATGAGGCCGGAAACAACTTATAGCATTTTCGAAATGACCGCATGTGTTAATTATGAATTTGGTCCAGATCTGATCTAAACATATTTATATTGGTTAAACAGCAGAATAAAGCATACCACATTATTCGATACGTCATTCTAGTCGATTTACATATATAGAACATCTCAAATGGGGATACGGTTCAAAAGATTTGAGCAACACAAGATGCACATGCCATGAATGCAAATGCATGGTAACTGCAATCGCAAACCTCTCAAAACATAAATGCAGCAAGTTATTATGAAACTACATGAGATTGTAAGCAAGTTTCATATACAGAATGTCCAAAACGGAGCTACGGTTCAACCACAATCATTAAAGCAAGTTTTAGTTGAAATCTGCCAAAAAACAGAAACATAGCATTTTGAACATATGAAAACAACAAGTTACAATAATCTAAAATGCACAAACTAAGCATGGGGCAATGGCATACAACATCCACTTCATTTCATCTTCACGAATCATATTTGAAACGGTCATGGATCACTAGGTAGGAAGCTCACAAGAAGGCTACTTGAAAACAGTTTCAGACTTAGTGAAAATAGTAGTTTTAGACAATGCAGTTTTTATCATGAAGGCATATTGACAGCAGTAAAACTATATGCTACCATTCATATTATGACATGAAACTTAATAGCATGCTAGAGGGAAATATCAATAACAAATAACTCTATTACACCTACCACAAAAGAGTTCTGGATAACTAGCAAATCACATGGCAAGACAGCAACAAAATATAACAGATTCAGACTTACAAATATTTTGGACCTCAAAATAGCAGATTTTCATAGCAAGTTGACAACAGAAAAATAACACCTACACATGCATTTCTATGACAAACAAAATGACCATGGGCTAGGACACATATCAAAGAGCAACTTTCATGTTGAAAATTAATTCATATTATGCCCGGATTAATTCCTACGAAAAAGACAAAAGGGCATCACGGCATAAATGACATCCACACAAACATGCTCAAATGGAAAACTAAATGCACCGATAAAACCAATGGATTTTTCTACCCCGAAAACATATATAATATGATTAGGTTCATGTAGAAAATTAATCACAATTAATTATGCGGGTAATAGGCCTAATCATCTTATAGCAATGCATTGATGAAAATTAAATGCAACTGTCATGACAACATTTTTATCATGCATGAAAATGCGGTGCAAATGAGATGAACATTTTAATATGTGATATCTTTAATTTCGATGCACGGTTAATTAATTGTGAAAATGCAATTAATGCAAAAATGCAAAATGACATGTTAAATAATTTTTGCCATGGTTGAAAATGCCATATTATTAAACTACATATTATTCTAGCCATTTTTCATGTTGAAATTATTTTCAAAATGTGCACGGTTTAATAGTTATTAGCAGTTATAAATACACGCAAAAATAACAAATAAAAAACAAAGGGGGGGATCTGCTCACATGGGCCTGATTTGGCCCATTCGGCTCGGAGGGGCAGAGGCTGGGCAACGCCGAGCTGGGCTGGTGGGAGCGGCCCACGCTAGCGACCGCGAGGTCAACGCGCAGCGGGAGCGCTCGCTCGCGCCGATCCATGGCGAGGCTGGCGGCGGCGCACATCGGCGGGCGCGGCCAGGCGCGAGGGAGGTCCGGCGGCGGCGCCATGGTGGCCGGCTAGCGGACCTTCGGGAGAAGAGCGCCGCAGCGGGGTTAGGGAAGGGGAGGAGAAGGGAAGAAGGGAGAGGAGAGGAGGAGAGGCCGGCGGGCGACTGGCGCGGCTTCGGCGACCTGCTCCGGCCAGGGGCCACTCCGGTGAGGGGCTGGCCACAGGGACGGGAGGAGCCATGGAGGAGCAGCATGGGAGGCTCGGGGAGCTCTGGAACGGCCATCTCGGGCCTGGATGGGCTCAAACGGGCTCAGATGGGCTCGGGCTGGCTGGCTAGGGTTTGTACGCGAAACGAGGTGGCTAGGGCTATATATAGGGTTTAGGGCTAGGGTTACGCATTGTCCGTTTTCGGACTGCCGGATGACGATCCGACGTCCAGAAGCGGAGGGTCGGGGTTACGGTGACTGTGCAGAGGGCTAAGAGGGGAAGAGAGAGAGAACGGTGACCCGTGGCACGAAGTTTGAAAACACCGAGAAACGTCCGACGAACGTCCGATAAACTACCGATAACCTCACTTTTATGGATGACCGACGGGGCATCGAACGAACTCAGAACGCGACGAAAATCGACGGGCGGTCTACCTAATCTATAACAAGACCGCACGGCAAGTTTCAACTCAATCCGAGAATATTTTTGCGCGTGCTTAAAAACGGTTTTATTTTTAGAGGGTGTCGCGGGCACGTGCGTGTGTGGCTAGTCTCAAAACGGGCAACGGCAAAACGGAGAGAACCAACAACTACTAACGGATGCAAGTTTCGAAAACGGGTGACGATGCAATGCAGATGATGCGAATGATGCGATGATGAATGCGACAACCAGACGAACACATGACGAGAATGGAAACAAAAGGGAATCTTCTGGAATCTTCTGCAACATCGGTCTCGGGCTGTCACAGTTGGCTTGATGAAGGCTAGATGATTGCTCCCCCATACTCCAGTATGGGTGAGCCACTCTTCGGCACATCTTCACAAGTCCATTGTCACCACAATGAACGGCGAGCCGCAAGCATGATCTCTCTGTGATGCTTCACTTGAGCTTGCACATCGCGACCTTGATGACGATCTCCACTTGATGTCATCTTCCATGGGATGTACGGGATATGCCTCTTGATGCAAGCCCATGCAAATATACCTAACCCCACAAAAAATCTCACGTAGACCATGGGTTAGTACACAAAGAGTAATGGAAAATGCTTACCACACCATGGGATCACTTGATCCCTCTCGGTACATCTTGTACGCTTTGTGTGTTGATCAACTTGATTCACTTTTTGACTTAGTCTTGATCAACCTTGTATCTTAGGTTCTCTATTCATAAAGATGATGTGTTCAACATAAACATGAATGCTTACACAATCTTCTTCTTCAATACATGCTTGCAATAAGCTCAACATCCACATGACCAATCTTTGGATAAACCTTGAATACCACCTTGGTCACCATATAAACTCCTTGAAACCAATAGATAGACTTCAAGAAGTAACCATGGACAAATCCTTAGAATATAACTCAAGGCAACCATTAGTCCATAGGGATTGTCATTAATTACCCAAAACGACACATGGACAAATGTGCTCTTACAACTATGCTTCATGGACGAGGTGATGCAGCATCAGTTCCCAGAGGGATTTAAACCCGTAAACATAGAGCAATATGATGGGACAACTGACCCAACCATATGGATTGAGGATTTCCTCCACATCCACATGGCGCGAGGAGATGATGTCCATGCCATCAAGTATCTACCCCTAAAGCTTAAGCGGCCAGCTCGACACTAGTTAAACAGGCTCCTCAAAAATTCAATCGGGTGTAGGGAGGATTTAGAGGATGCGTTGCGATCTAACTTCCAGGGCACCTATGTTCGGCCGCCGGACTCCTCCGAACTAAGCAACATCGTCCAGAAGCCACGAGAGTCCGCACAGAAATGCTGGAATCAATCCTTAACCAAGAAAAACTAGATCGTCGACTGCTTCGACGCCGACGCAATAGCCTCCTTCAGGCATAATATTCAAGATGAATGGCTGGCCTGCCATCTTGGCCAGGATAAACCTCGGACAATGTCCGCCCTTACATCACTCATGACTCGCTTTCGCGCGGGCGAGGATAACTGGATCGCAAGACGGAGCCACAACCCCGAAGACTCCAAAACCTTTGAAGTTCGGTACGGAAAATGGAAACCAAAGCGCAACAAGAACAAGTGCAGGCACAACTATAGTGATGCCGATGACATGGCCGTTAATGCTGGCTTCCGCAACTCCCTACCAGGGCAGCGGAATAAGCCTCCTAAAGGCAATCGCGACGGACCCACCCCACCAGAAAATATCATGGAGAGACCTTGTCAGATCCATGGCACTCAAGAGAAGCCCGCCAATCAAACCAACCGTAACTATTGGGTATTCAAACAGGCCGGCAAACTCACAACCGAGGATCAAGGCAAGGGCCCACACAACGAGGACGAGGATGAACCTCGTGATCCGATCGGCGATGGACAAAAGAAGTTCCCTCCAGGGGTATAAATATGATATATGCCACTCATATACCCAAAAAGGAGAGGAAGCGTGTGCTTCGAGAGGTCTACGCCATAGAGCATGTAGCCCTGAAGTATAATCCATGGTCGGCGTACCCGATCACCTTCGATCGACACGACCACCCGACCACTATCCGTCATGGGGGTTCGGCCAGCCTCGTCCTAGACCCCATCATAGATGGGTATAACCTCACTAAATTCCTAATGGACAGAGAAAGTAGCTTTAATCTAATTTACTCAAACACGGTGAAAAAATGGGTATAGATCTGTCAAGGATCAAACCAAGCAACACTACCTTTAAAGGGGTGATTCCAGGCAATGAAGCCTGGTGCACATGCTCTATAAGCCTAGAAGTAGTGTTCGGCTCGCCCAATAACTTCCGGAGCAAAGACTTGATCTTCGACATTGTACCTTTCCGGAGTGGCTATCATGCCTTGCTAGGTCGTATAGCGTTCACTCGCTTTAATGCCATCCCACACTATGCATACCTCAAGATCAAGATGCCCGAATCCAAGGGGGTCATTATTGTCAACGGCAACACAGAGCGCTCCCACCAAACTGAGGAACATGTGTTGGCCCTAGCGGCTGAATTCCATTACAATGATGATCGGCAAACGCCGACATCCGCTCCAAAGGCATGTAAGGTTGTGAAACAAGCTCGGTCTCAGTCCGAACTCCCAGAACCTTCCTGCCCTCATAAATAGGGACTCGCCCCCGCTACTCAACCCTAGGGCTAGCAAATCATGTGTTGAGGAGGCACAAATTCGCGCTCAAAATTCCATGGGCGGTGGTGGGGAAAACTATAAAAAGTGCATGTGTTCGGCTGGACCGAACTAACCATAAAAATGTCTCCAGACACATTGCAGGTACCATAAAGGGCCTGCTAAAGGCGTAAAGCTCAGCCACATTACGGAGAACTCTAAAGATTTTGTTTCCAAGGTCCGTTCGCCAAATAGTACCATCCATTGAGGTACACAACTCCCTAGGAGGCGCAGGAGCGGACAAGCGATAGGGCACATCGAGAACGTCACGTTACCCATCGAAGACCCCTGGTACAACCACTCCCGTAAAATTTATACTTCATATTCAAATACCTATAAACAGTTGCCTCGACAATTTGAATAATAAGAGTTGTTGAGCAAAATAAAGAACCATTAAACATGGTCGCTTCCCTGTCCTTTTTGCCACCATTTTCTCCCTCTTCTTGCGAAACTATTTTGTACACATCACGACACAACCGGCTAATAGACCGGATGCTTGAGTTTGAAAATCTCCCTATGCACAATTGATTATGCATTTGGCGTCTTGGAATTCGCTTTACGTGCATTGGTTCCGAACTATGTCTTGGGTCAACAGTTGGGTTGCCCGACACCTGTGCTTGCCCCTTTACGTTCAGCTCGTTCGGCTAAAAGGGTAAAGGGAGAACCATTGTGATTGTGTTTCCAGCTAGTCTGGTCTAGCACCTTAGGGGAGAAAGCCGAAAACTGACTGTCATAGTATGCGAGAACCGATCTGTGAATCCGAGCTTAAGTGTCATACTAAAAACCTCATTAGAGGTTACTCCATGTCAAATGTTGGGTTTGGTATTCGTCCAAACCATGTGATATCGGCTTTAGCCGCGGTTCTTTCAAACATCACAAACCACTGGTGGCTAGTCATCCACCCCCTGCATTCCTTTTCGTGCCCCTATGCCTAAGCGAAAAGTAATAAAGCACTATGGTCTGATTGCCTTCTCTGCCTCACACAACCATCTTTGGGTACCGATAGCTCGGCTAAGGGTCATAGTGCGTAGGAGGAGACACCCTATGTAGTATCTACATGGGCCTGAAGCCAATGACTCGTAGCTTTCAGTTTTAATGGACACAAAGGAGCCCTAAACAAATGCAAAACATAAAAGATATGATAAACCATGCTTCATAAACATTGAAGCGTTAAAAGGTCTTCGGACATATTACAACGCATTTACTCATAAATGTTTTCCTTCGAACACTTAGCCTTTATCGTCCGAGCACCCTCCATAACTACGGAGAAGTATCGCTCAGGGCACCTATGCTCCTTTCCAGAGGGAGGAGGAGGAGTGGCTATCTTCATCGCATCAATCATCGGCCAGTGCACCTTGGCCCTCACAAAGGCCATCCGAGCTCCCTCCATACAGGAGGAACGCCTTAGCGCGTCGATCTAGGGCGAGGCGTCGCTCAGCTTATGCACCGCTGAAGTAGCTGCTCGGCAATGGCTCGTTAGGCCATAGCCAGATACAGAGATTGTCGGGACCCCGATCCTAAGACATATGAATCCATCCTATAACATGTCACACCACTTTGCGGCCTCACGCATGGTAAGCCACGGCTGCCACCTTACCTTGGCTGGGACCGTTTGCGCCTTTTGGCTCACGGAGATGAATGTGTTGCTAGCATTAACACATCAGAGAACCCGGGTCGACATGACTTATAGACCGAAGTGGCACAACCGTACAGGGACAGGCATACATAACCCAGCAATGCAGGTGTCGGTCATCAACGTGTGTAGACGAGTCATAGCAAGCTACAAGGACTCCATTATACCATGAGACATAAATGTCATCACTGCACGTAGAGTCGTAGCAGGCTACAGGGACTCCATTACACTGCGAGACGTTTCCCCGAAGGGACAGACACAGCAGCAAGGAAGGATACATGCCGGTCAATCAATGTGTCCGGAGCAGTAGCAAGATACCAAGGCTCATTGGAAGCACAAAGAGGCATTTCCCCGTAAAGAAGGCTACTAAAGGCACACAACTAGGTGTCGAATCCCATGCATACCAATGCATTTCAATCATACACACACTATGCACGATATTCGTAGATACAACATGGCATCTCAACAAAACTCTACAACATAACATTTATTTAGGAGGCTCCAAGGAGCCAATATAGTATAATGTTACAAGCATAAGGGGTCACATGACCCACCATTAAAGCATACAAACATCAAGCGGAAGTTACTTGTCTGAGTACAGGCATCTACAAAAGCGGCTAGAAAAGCCTGAAAAGCTACAACGACCCTACCATAGGAACCAGACCTCTGTCTGGGTTACAAAGCTAATCCGTCGATGTCAACGTCAGTAGAACATAACCGAACACAACATCTAACTCTGCAAAAATATAAATAAGCAATAGTGAGTATGAAGGTACTCAGCAAGTCTTACATCAGAACTATCTACATATGCTTCATGTATCAATGAATAGGATTGTGGGGTTTACTGCAGAATGCCAGCTTTGACCTTTGGCTATCCTAGACTACGACAAAGTAGCCAATGTATCACTACTCTCTCATCTCCCTACAAGAGAGCACACATGAGTCCACATGTTCACCATCTCAATACACCACTATGGATCCTCTCTCATCTTCCTACGAGAAGCCATCCCTAGCACTCACACTTGTTCAGTGCATTTTAGAGTATCCACTTAAGTTGTCTATGAACAATGCAAGATTCCAAGTAGTCCATATCCGCGAACGCGGCTATCCGAATAGATAATTTACCCTGCAGGGGTGTACTTCGTCACACATGCTCCCGCCAATTATCGCCATGTGCACGTAAAAGGCACCTTAGCAACCTTCAAGCGGAAGCCCAGCGAGGAAGTCAGCCACGGACATTAACCTTCAATGACTCAGGTCCAAGGCAGTTGCCTATCTGAGTTGGAACCCATAATGGAAGTCCAGCCGAGATTTCCAACATGGCCTCAAATGTTGCGAGCAAGGCCCCAAGCCAGTCCGATTGGGCCGTTCACCCACTTCGCAAGCCGTGCCACACCTATCAATGTTTCGAACTACTACGACTCCTGGATTGAGAACACGGTAGGTTAATATGCCGAGAGAGGTCGAGTTACCGGACCCCAATGTGCGGTAGTAGCTAGTCTTGGAACACAAACATGGAACTCAGCTCCTATGAGCGGTTTCAATGAGACAACCCACCATGTACTCCTACATGTCCTCTCATTGCTTTCTTTACGAAAACAGGTTCATCACTTAACTCTCATCATCAGGACACATTCATTTCACTCTGGTTCATCTCCCAGATGAATCAGACCTGACACAACTCTAAGCATAGCAAGCATAATAGGATTATAGCAAAACATGGCTCAAGCATCTACCAGGTATGCTAGCTTGCTTGGCTAGCTATTTACTGTGAAAATGACAGGTCATGCAAAGGAGTGGGTTAATCTATCGCAACACAAGTAGCATTTGAAAAACGTTGTCCTAGTGCATTGAAATGAGAGCAAGAGCGAGAGATGGGATTGTATCGAATATGCTCAAGGGGGGGGTTGCTTGCCTGTTTATTAGAAGAACTCAGCTGTTCTTCGATGTCGTCGATAACTACATCTCGCAAGTCTATCGATAAGATCAAACAAGGTACAATTTAAACAAGGGGGATGGGGTCGGGGTCGCCGGAGAGCTTTTCCGTGGCGGCGCCCGTACGGACATGACGAGGGGGATGCTAGAGGGCACGAGAAGACCGGGGGAGAGAGGGAGAAGGACGGCGTGCTCACAGAAGGGGCTGCAGGGGACTCAGCGGCTCGAGGACGTCCCGACTGCGGCGATATCGGCGACGGAGCTCCGGTGTGTCCGGAGGATGAAGATGACCACAACGGCGGCTTCAAGGGGCTCCCGGATTCTTCTGGCGCCATGGGGAGAACCAGGGGGTCTCGATGGAGCTCAGGGGCACGGCAGAGGGGCGAGGCGTGGCCGGAGGCTGCGGGCGGTGGCGAGCGGCGCTCAAGCAGAGGAGGAGAAGAGAGAGCCAGGGGAAAATGGAGAGGGGAGGGGGCCAGTGCGACCCTGGCGAGGTCATCTCGCTCGCCAGCGCGACGAGGGAGCGGCCAGGCAGGCAGGTGGCGTGGTGCCACCGCCGTGGGCACCTACATGTGCTTCTCCTCTGCCCTCTGGTAGGAGGAAGAAGACGAGGTTGCCCCTGGTGGGCTGGGCTGCTTCTGCCAGGGAGGCCCAGGAAAGCTTTTCTCCTTTTTCTTTTATTTCCTATTTTGTTTTTATGACATTTATGCTGGCTAAAAAAATAGCTAGCCATTTTATAAAATCCTAAAAATTATTATATGACCTAGACATAAATGACTTATGCCACATAGTTTATTTCAAAATTATTTGACATATATTCATATATAGAAGAATATATATCCAACGCAAATAGAGTTAATTTAATTCAAACACCCAGTATAAATTATTTCTGTGATCCCAAAATATTGGTTGGCAATTTTATCTCAACCCAATATTTTACTAGAGAACCAGGAACATTTTCTTGGAATTGTTTGAAGCCATTTTTATAATGCTTATTTGAAAAAAATTTGAATTATGAGGCTTGATCATTCCTCATTTCATCTTCATTTAAAAATAAAATGCATGCATGAATGCACTTGCAATCATAAAGAAACTAGGGCTGTGACAGAGATCCTTCATGGCCGGCTTCGACATCCAGTGTAGTTCCGTCAGCTGCTTCAGCTGCTCGATAAGGAGAGGAGAGCGCTCAGGGGCTTCAAATTGTGCCCAGAATAGCCGAGCTTCGTCTCCTTCTCCCCGCGAAGCATAAAACCGATTTGTGTTCGCTATGCTCTTCTGGAGGTCTGAGCAGGCGCCTGAGGAACGCCACACTTGGGTGAGCAATGTGAACCTATTATCACCGAAGACACACTACAGTAAATACGGCTTACCATCCATGATATCCTTAACTTGGCGGACTTCCTCTTCAAAGAACCACATGTCCACCCGCTCCTTTTGGAGATCGGATTTCAGGCTGGATAGTTCAGTGACCTGCTCCTTGCCTTTATGCTCAAGGTCCTCGCACTTCTGGCCGGCATCCTTGAGCTGTTGCTGGATTTCCTCCACTCGAGACTCATTCTTGGTGCTTGTGTCTTTTAGAGCGGAAAGTGTGGCAGCCGCTTGTTTGGCCACCGCCTTCTCGGCATGGCCTCTTGCTTTGCCTTCTAAAGCTCGGCATTGAGCTTCTCAATTTCCTTCGCCGAGGTTGTGTAAGTATCCAAGATGTAACCGTACTGCGTCGACAGTACAAATCACTAGTGATGAAAAATTCGGACATTACAATCCAGCTTACCTTGCTCCTCGCCGAATCTCTTGTTCAGAGCATCAAGCTCGTCCTAGGAGTTCTTGAGCTGCTGATTTAGCTCGTCTAGCTCGGTGGCATTAGAAGCCGCGGTCGATGACGAAGCCTACAAATAACAAACCCCCTATCAGATTACATGGGTTTAGACCTCCAAACTGTCATGAACATGGCCCAATGTTCGGTCCTCTTAAGGGTTGTTAAAACATCCCAGACTCTATTTGTGACTAACCCCCAGATGAATTTTTCTAAACACACCTAGGGATCGGGGGCTGCTATATATATAACGATAGCACAAATGTAACAAATTAATATTCAAGAAATGAAACATTACGTGGCTCACCTGGAAGCACGTCAGGAGACCATTGAAGGCGTCCTTCAGTCCGCTATCAATGGACTGAATGCTCTGCAAAACCGCACCCATAAGGTTGCAGTGATCCTCAGAGATGGAGGCGCTTGATACAGCCACCCCCATGACCTGCCACCCATTGGTTGGTGGCACCGGTGGTGACCGGTTAGTCCAATCTCCAACCGGGGATTGAACCGGTAGCTCCGGAGGCGTGGTGCGGTCCAGAGATGAGCTTGGAGGGGACTGGACATCCCTCTGTCTAGTCCCCTCAGTATCTAGGAGGGGCTCCTTCCCCCGGTCTTCGATGGCCAAGGCGTTAGCCTCGACCATGACGTCGTTACCCCCTCTGCCAGTGCTTAGCTCCATAGGATCCTGGTGGGATGATACCTCCATGGCTTCCTTTGCGGCACACATAGGGGTGGTATGCAGTGCAGTCCCGCTCTCCGCTAGTTCAGCGGGTGGGGTCTCCCCGTTCGAAACTCGGTGGTGGGTTGTAGATCAATAGGCACTCACGTGTTAATAACATTTAAAACTTGACATAAATGGCTCGGGAGTCTTCAGATTCTTACCTTTGAGCTAGGGGCTTGACACTTAGGTTTCTTTGAGGAACCTTATCGAAGTCTTCGGACTCGGTATCCGAGTCCAAACTATCGTTTGGCAGAATCAACCGCGGTCGACGCGCCTTCTTTGGGGCAGGAGGAGCTACCTCCTCTACGGTGTCCAGTGATGCTGCCCTCTTTCTCGCGAGGGGGAATCACCTTCCCCCTCGTCCTCATGCTCCTCTTCTTGATTAGAGGAAGCATGGCGGACTCAGAGTTCGACTGGTCCTTGATGCGGAGGCCTCCTCAGCCTGTCTTTCTCTTCTTCTCCTTCTTTTGTGGTGCCTTGTAAGGTGCCACGACGAGCATCTTCAACAGAAACTTGGACCTAGGGTATTTGGGTTGTGGTACCGGATAGTTGATGCCCGCTGATTTGCTCAGCCACTTCTGCAAAGGTGATCGGAAAGGTGCTTAGATTTTCTTCCGAAAAACAAAGCTGATCTATTAAAACTATGTTATACCTAGGATGGAGGATTATCGGCATGAAGGCCACGATCCTCCTCCTCGGCTAGCCAGTTCTCCTGGGCCTTGAACAGTGCCTTCCATAGCTTCTCCGACGAATAGTAGGCTCATTGTCAAGCCGGTAAGCCCACATGGGTGAGGCCCGACTCTGACAGGGGAGGATGCGCTGCCGAAGCATGATCTTAACTACGTTGGCTAGCTCGATCTCACCTTTGATCATTGAGGGGATGCGCCTCTGCAGGTTATCCACCTTAGCATCCGACCCCAGTTGAGGCCCTTTCGGAGCCATGAGGTCAATCTAGTGGGGGACCGGATCTGAATTCAGCCGGGGCAGCCTGACCTTCTTCCCTTAGCTTGGTGATATAAAACCACTCTTTTTGCCAAGTCTAGATGGTGTCGATGAAGGTACTGAACGGCTATCCGACGCGTGGGAGCTTGCTGATGACTGCCCCACTGTAGTCTGCATGTTTGCTGGCGATGCACTTCGGCTTGATGTTGAATACCTTGAGCCATAGCCCGAAGTGTCGATCGACCCGCAAGAAGGCCCCGCAGATGATGATGAAGGCCGATATGTGCATGAAGGAGTTCGAAGGGAGGTCATGGAAGTTGATACATCCATTTTGCATCATTCTTTTATGTTGATATTTATTGCATTATGGGATGTTATTACATGTTATGGTACAATACTTATGCCTTTTCTCTCTTATTTTATAAGGTTTACATGAAGAGGGAGAATGCTGGTAGCTGGAATTCTGGACTGGAAAAGGAGCAAATTTGAGATACCTATTCTGCACAACTCCAAAGTCCTATAATTTTATGGACAATATTTTTGGAATTAATAAAAAATATTGGCGCAAGAATCAACCAGAGGGGGGCCACCAGCAGGCCACAAGCCTGCTAGGCGCGGCCACTCCCCTGGCCACACCTAGCAGGCTTGTGGGGCCCCCGTGGCTCATCAGACGTCCATCTTCTCCTATATGAAATGTTTTGACCTGGAAAAAACTCAGAAGAGAGCTTTCTCGAGGCGGAACTTGGGCAAAACCAATCTAGAGCTCCAGCAGGGCGGTTCTGCCAAGGAAACTTCCCTCCCGGAGGGGGAAAACGAAACCATCGTCATCACCAACGATCCTCCCATTGAGAGGGGTTCAATCTCCATCAACGTCTTTACCAGCACCTTATCCTCTCCAAACCCTAGTTCATCCCTTGTATCCGAACTTTGTCTCAACACCTCAGATTGGTACCTGTGGGTTGCTAGTAGTGTTGATTACTGCTTGTAGTTGATGCTAGTTGGTTTACTTGGTGGAAGATCATATGTTCAGATCCTTAATGATAATTAATACTCCTCTGATCTTGAACATGAACATGCTTTGTGAGTAGTTACGTTTGTTCCCGAGGAAATGGGATAAGTCTTGTTATAAGTAATCATGTGAATTTGGTATTCGTTTGATATTTTGATGAGATGTACGTTGTCTCTCATCTAGAGGTGTTATGTCAATGTCGGCTAAATAACACTTCACCATTATTTGGGCCTAGGGGAAGGCATTGGGAAGTAATAAGTAGATGATGGGTTGCTAGAGTGACAGAAGCTTAAACCCTAGTTTATGTGTTTCTTCGTAAGGGGCTGATTTGGATCCAAACGTTTCATGCTATCATTAGGTTTACCTTAATTCTTATTTCATCATTGAAGATGCTTGAGATAGGGGTTAATCATAAGTGGGAGGTTTCTCCAAGTAAGGGCAGCACCCAAGCATCGATTCACCCACATAACAAATAGTCAAAGTAACGAACGCGAATCAAATGAGCATGATGAAAACTACCTTGACGGAAATTCCCATGTGTCCTCGAGAGCACTTGGCTTTATATAAGAGTTTGTCCAGGCCTATCCTTTGCAATAAAAAGGATTGGGCTACCTTGCTGCACCTTTGCTACACTTGTTACTTGTTACTCGTTACGAAATATCTTATCACAAAACTATCAGTTACAAATAATTTCAGTGCTTTTAGATAATACCTTACTGGAAACCGCTTGTCATTTCCATCTGCTCCTCGTTGGGTTTGACACTCTTACTTATCGAAAGAACTATGATAGATCCCCTATACTTGTGGGTCATCAGAAGTCGAGCCTGTAAAAGAACATAAGCCCCCTGACGAAGGGGTGGAGCGGGAAGCTCAGTCCTCAGATGAAGTGGGGGACGAACACCACCCTCTCGCCGGGCTTGGGGGTAGGAACCACCTAATTGGGCTCGGTTGCACGGTGGTAGACATTGGCGAGGAGGTATCGGGCCTGTTTCAGGTCTCAGATGTCCTTGTTCGTAACCGTGGGGGCCGCCCACTTGTCGTTGGAGCCGGAAGCATCCATGGCCGAACTTGGAAAAGGAGTTGCAGAAGAACTGGATCTGGGCTCTGGGAGCTTAGGAGATTGGGGAAGCAGAGGATACAAATGGAAAGCATGGCTGTGCCTTGGGGTTTTTTCCCTTCTTATGGGGTTGGTCGCTAGTTAACCTCCCTTTACTGCGCCGCATAACCCTTCGCTTCCCAAGATGTGTGTGCCGTTATACGCGCATAATTAAACGTATCCCATGTGAAACGAAGCACGATCTGTGCATTGATGGATCGTGCTGATGAAAATGGCCTCGAACCACGGATCGAGTTTTTGCAAATGGTCCAACAGTTGTGGTGGGCCGTGACCTTTCATCAGAAAGGTTGTCAGGGAGCTTTGTTTGCTCATTGACGCTTGGCCTTCGGGGCTAAGTTATTCATGGTGTTCGGACGATCCATGGATCAAGAAAAACTACATGTCATCGAAGGCCGAACTAAACTCGGTCGATCATTGATTGAGGAGAAGAACTCGCCTCGCAAGCCGAAGACTTTGACCAAGCGAAGCTGGAGCTAAGACCCTTGGCGTTGGAGGCTAGTTTGGGGGAAACTGAGGGAGTCCTGGTTTGAGAGGTCCTCGGGCGGCCGACCTGTTTCTCATGGGCCGGACTATATGATCAAGGGTTTTGGTTTTAGGTTGTAGGGGAGGCCAACTCATCTAGGGTTTTAGCTATTCGATCTCGAGGTAGATCAAGTTTGTAACCTTCATACCATCAATAAAATCAAGCACGATGTATGGTTTTACCTCCATAGGAGGGCCCAAACCTGGGTAAACATCATCTCCTTCGTCTCCTATTACCATCGATCCTAGTCTCACAGCTTGGGACCCCCTACCCGAGATACGCCGGTTTTGACACCGACAGGTGGCCCCCCTCTGGTTTATTCTTTTGCCAGTATTTTTTATTAATTCCAAAAATATTCTTCATAAATTTTCAGGTCGATCCGAGAACTTTTATTTCTATACAAAAATAACACCAAGGCAATTCTGCTGAAAACGGCGTGAGTCCGGGTTAGTTCCATTCAAGTCAAGAAAATTAGAGTCCAAAACAAGGACAAAAGAGTTTGGAAAAGTAGATACGATGGAGACGTATCAACTCCCCCAAGCTTAACCCATTGCTTGTCCTCAAGCAATTCAGTTGACAAACAAAAAGTGACAAAGAAAAACTTTGGCAAACTCTGTTTGATCTTGTTGTTGTAGATATATCTAACGGATGTTTAGAGTTTCAGAAAATATTATAGACTAACCATGTTCACAATAATATTTAGGTCTCATATTTACTCATATCAATGGCATAATCAACTAGCGAGCGATAACAATAAATCTCGGATGACAACAATTTTGTCAAAACAATCATGATACAATATGATAGAATGGTATCTTGCTAGCCCTTTCTGAGTCCGCAAAACATAAATGCAGAGCACCCCTGAAGAACAAGGACTGACTAGAAATTGTAATTCATGGTAAAAGATATCCAGTCACAATCATACTCAATATCAATTAATAGCAAAGAATACTAATGATGGTGGTGCTCTCTAACTGGGCTTTTTATAAGAGGAGGATGACTCAACAATAAAGTAAAATAGATTAGCCCTTCAGAGAGGGAAGCATTGATTTGCAGAGGTCCGAGAGCTCGAGCTTTTAAAACAGGGATGAATAATAATTTGAGCGGTATGCTTTCATTATCAACATAACAACCAAGAGATTTCACCATCTTCCATGCTAGAAACATTATAGGCGGTTCCCAAATAGAATGATAATGTTTTTACTCCCCCTCCACCAATCAAGCACACTCCACGGCTGGCCGAATCCACGGGTACCGTCCATACAAACAACAATCCTAGGGGAGTTTTGCTTCATTATATTTTGATTTGATTTTTGAGCATGGAACTGGGCATCCCGAATACCAACCACTTTCTCGTGAATGATACTGAATCAACACATATCGTGAGAATAACCCACCTAGCATGGAAGATACTGACCTCCCCCAGTCGCTACATGAGCGATTCGGGTATACAAAACAGAATATTATTTTAAGGTTTAGAGTGTCGCACATGCAAATTTACTTGGAACAGCAAGTAAATGTCGCATATATGTAGGTCTGGTGGACTCAGATGGAACAACTCTGGGTTCAAATAAGTGGATGCACAAGCAGTAATTCCGCTTAGCACAAGTGAAGGCTAGCAAGAGACGGGGAAGCGACCAACTAGAGAGCGAGAACAGTCATAAACATGTATTGAGATTAACCAACATTGAATGCAAGCATGAGTAGGATATAAATCACCATGAACATAAATATCATGGAGGCTATGTTGATTTTGTTTCAACTACATTCGTGAACATGTGCCACGTCAAGCCACTTGAATCATTCAAAGGAGGATATCATCCTATCATACTACATCACAACCAATTTAAAATGCATGTTGGCACTCAAGACAAACCATTATACACTCTTAGCTAATTAAGCATGGCGTGAGTAACTAGAATCTCTAATTGTCATTGCAAATATGTTTCATCCGTAATGAGCTGAATCCAGCACGATGAGCTAATCATATTTACAAAAACAAAATAGGTCGAGTTCGTACCAGCTTTTCTCCATCTCAATCACTTCATCATATATCGTCATTATTGCCTTTCACTTGCACGACCGAATGGCATTAATAATAATAAGAGTGCACGTGCATTGGACTAAGCTGGAATCTGCAAACAGTAACTCAAGGGAGAAGGCAAGGTAATATGGGCTATCTGATAGATAAACAATAATGCATATGAGAGCCACTCATCATTTTCATTGTGGTCTTCTCTTTACGACCCAAAGAAATATATTTCAAAACAAGAACGAGAAAAACTATTTACAAGGGAAAGCTCCCAACAAGTAAAAGAAGAACAAGAAATGTTTTTGGGTTTTCTTTTAAGGCTACAACTAAATAGACTAGAAGTTAAAGCTAGAACTATTTTTTTGGATTTTATCAAGGTTGCTTAAGCACACAAGAAGAAAGCAGAAAGAAGAAATAAACTACCATGGAAGGTACAATGAAAAAGTATGAGCACTGACTACTAAGATGAGTGTGTGAACATGAATGTAATGTAGGTGAGAAATACGTACTCCCCCGAGCTTAGGCTTTTGGACTAAATTGGTCTAGGGACATGGCTTGCCCATATAATATCCAAAGTCATAGTTGGAGTTGTACTGGGCTGCGGCGGCTATCGCCCGAACGGCCGCAGCATGGAGGCGAGCAGCTTGCACCTTTCTGTTGTACTCGTTTGCCTCCTCTTTGGTTATAAAGTGTCTATATTTTTCTTCAAAGTTAAAGAACGAAGGACCGGGAACGGTAATATGGAACAACACACTGTGTATCAAAAATTATTCGGTACTGGAAGGGTTGTTTGTTCGTCTCAAGAAACTGGTAGCGCACCATAGCCTCATAATCAAGAAAAGCAGGTGGTAACTCAATATCATTTCCCCTTATGGGTACCCCAAGATAATTAGCTACACGAGTTGCATAAGTCCCACCAAAGAAATCTTCATCCTTAGCATTTTTATGTAGCCTCCTAGCAATAATAGCCCCCAAGTTATATCATGTATCACCCATTACGGCACTCTTAAGAATACTAAGATCAGGTACACAAAGGTGGTTATGCTCATTTTTACTGTTAATACATCTACCTATGAAGAGAGCAAAACAATGTATAGCAGGAAAGTGAATACTCCCCAAG
Source organism: Hordeum marinum (assembly GCA_022496015.1). NCBI lineage: Eukaryota > Viridiplantae > Streptophyta > Magnoliopsida > Poales > Poaceae > Hordeum > Hordeum marinum. The sequence goes on from CM039677.1 coordinate 156,364,058, forward strand.
GTAGCCTGTGTAATATTTCTTGTTTCTCCCACAATGATTCTAGCAAGAAAATCATTATATTCCGTTTTGTGAGGATCACTATGGCTGCCCCATTGTGGAATTTTGCATGCACGATTAAAATCTTATAGGTCCATAGTATAAGATTCATCATAAAGGTTTAATAAAACGGAATGCTTGTTACGCATAGATGAAAATTCAAATCTCCGCATGAAAGAATTAGTGAGTTGATAATATTGCTTGCATTGGTCCGAAATGAAATCTTCAAGCTAGCATTTCGTGTGTACGTGTAAAATTATTCCTTGAAACCGGCCTGAACCATGAATTGATCTGATGGCCATTCACAAGGCCGCACTTGACCTTCCCTTGGTGGTTCCATGTCGAGCTCACGTATCGCGAGTCTCGGGGCCTTCTTGCTCGAGGAACACCCTTGGTATATTCGCCTCTACATTTTTCTTTCTCTGAAAAAATTCTGAAATTTTAGTGACTCAAAATAAGGGTGAACAAAACTTATAGCAACTACCACAAGTTCCTAGAGGCTATATCAAGCTTCAAAACTAGTTGGGACCATACAAATTTGACATGCAAGCTCAAGAACAAGGTCACCATAGTAGCAAAATTTTGCAATATATAAAGACTAAAAGAAAAACTAATTGGACCATTGGAGGAGTCACATACCAAAGATCAATCCCCCAATTTTTTTTGCAATTGGAGCTTTGCACAAGGAGATCAAAAATGGCAGGAAAATGAGCTAGAACATGGGTTTGAGCAATGGTGGGATTTTTTGGAGGAATACGAAGTGGATGGGTGCTTGAATAAGTGAAGCGGGCCATAGTGGGACCCACAAGCCACCTAGGTGCGCCTAGGGGGTGGCCATGCCCTGTGGGCTTGTGGCTCACACGTGCAGCCCCCTGATACGTTCTCAATGCCAGAAATTCTTAAATATTCAAGAAAAAATCATACTGCATTTTCAGGGCATTTGGAGAACTTTTATTTCCAGGTCATCTTTTATTGCGTGGGTAAATCAAAAAACAAAAAAATAATAACATTTTTTACTTTGTTTAATCTAAATAACAGAAAGCAAAAGTTGGGTACATAAGGTTGTGCCTCCTAAATTCATCCATCTCATGCTCATCAAAAAGAATCCATCAATAAGGTTGATCAAGTGTTATTAACAAACTTTATTTGAATGACACGGAACTGGAGAATATTCGAATAGCACTAGGTCACCTCAATGGGGATATGCATGTCCCCGACAATAAGTATATCATATTTCTTTTTGGCAGTAGGGAGAGGGAATTCAAAATCTCCAATAATAATCTTTGAAATTTTTTCAATGGAGTTGATACTATGAACTTGAGGTTACTTCTTCGGAAAGTGTACCATATGCTCATTATCATTAACATGAAAAGTGGCATTGCCCTTGTTGCAATCAATAACAGCCCCTGCAGTATTCAGTCTACCAAGGATGATCGACATACTATCGTCCTCAGTAATATCAAGAATAACAAAGTATGTTAGGATAGTAACATTTGCAACTACGACAGGGACATCCTCACAAATACCGATGGGTAAAGCAATTGATTTATCAGCCATCTGCAAAGAGATTTCAGTAGGCAACTTATTCAAATCAAGTCAACAATATAAAAAGAAAGACATAACAGTAACACCAGATCCAAGGTCACATAAAGCAGTTTTAACATAATTTCTCTTAAAAGAGCATGGTATAGTTGGTACTCCAGGATCTCGTAGTTTCTTTGGTATTCCACCCTTAAAGGTATAATTATCAAGCATGGTGGAAATATCAACCTCCATTATCTTTCTTTTATTTGTCACAATATCTTCCATATACTTAGAATAAGGAGACATTTTCAGAATATCAGTCAAGCGCATACGCAAAAAAGATATGTCTAAGCATTTCAATAAAACGCTCATAGTCCTCATCCTCCTTTTTCTTGGATGGTTTATGAGGAAAGGGCATGGGTTTCTGAACCCATGGTTCTCTTTCTTTACCATGCTTCTTAGCAACAAAGTCTCTTTTGTCATATCTTGTCACGCCCAAGATGCGTGCCTATCCATATTAAGGCACGGGGGCCTCACAAGGGATAGAGGCGCATCTTGTCGTTCGCAAGTATAGCATCATTACATCATACATTACAGAAGATATGAGTATATGAGTTGTCTTACACTCGCCACATACTAAATTACAATTCCACACAAGAGTTCTACAGGCAATAGCTTGAGCTACAGGAATTCTACAACCACAAACAAGGCATTGACAGAAACTACATAACATGCTCATCAACTTATCCAACTACACAATCTGGAAAGAAGGCACACATCAATAAGCATGAAGCTCACATGTTGGCATGATGAAACAGATTTTTGGGCTTAGTGAAAATAATAGTTTTCTGGAATCTGAGTTAATCTGGTAGCAAGTTGACAGCAGAAACTAATGGTGTTAGAGGCCACCTCATGGCATGAAAATTAACAGGATTGTAGAAGACAACATATACTTCAAAACACTAGCACTGAGCTTGAGCTAATTCTCAACATATCACAAGATGGCAACCACTCTTCATGGCATAAAAACAACAGCAGATTATCAGACTTCGAAATATTTAGCATGGTGTAAACAGTAACATTAAGTTGGCTAATTTACAGCAAGTTTCCCACTTATATGGGTGGTTCTCATATCAAACAAAAATACCATGGCATAATAGGCATAAAACGCTAGCACTTCCATGTTGGCACATGCCCCAAAGCAAGCATGTATTAATTCATCCAAAAATGACAAAGTAGCATCACAGCAGAAAATCACAGTTTTATAAACTTGCTCAAAAGTGAAATCTAATTGCACCAATGTATTCCTTAGGTCTTTCTACCCCAAAATCATATATCATACCCATATGGTCACATGTAGCATCATGCACAAACTATACTAGCAAAACAACCACCTCTCTTATAAGTGAAAACTTACTTAAAATGCACATGAGCATATTTGAACATGTCCAGATTTGGTAATATAACTAAAAATGGAAAAGACCTATTTAACACTACTAAATATGACATATGCTACAATAATAAATAGTGTATGACAAGTGGGGCATGCCCACTTGTCACACACACACACACACATCCCAAACCTACACATCTAAACCACACACACACACATACATGGCATGCACAAACACACATACACACACATGCACAAGTGCACATGGGCACTCCTACACTCATGGGTGTTCATCACACACACATATGCACACATATATGCACAAGTGCATATAGGCACATACACATGCATGTGACACCACACTCACACACATACACCTATATGCATATATGCACACACACACACATATGCATTACACATACAGATATACCTAAACAGGGAAAAATACAATCATCTAGCATGTAGATATACACATACACACACATATATAGTCACATCAAAAAGAAAGAAAAGGAAACAAAGAAAAGAAAAACACACAAAAAAGGGGTGTGCGGGGTCGAACCCCAGACCTTTGGTCTGCACCCCCGAGCCGGTTGCCACTGCGCTACGGCGCGATTCTTGTCCAAGTAGAGGACTTGCCCCCTCTAATACTAACCACGACGCGTACACTCTGACGAAACTAAAGAAAAACCGCACCTATGTGATAGACAACGGCGGCGGCGAAGCTACGGCGATGCGGGGCTCTCCGGCGACGCAAACCACCAGCAGGGAGAACGAGGACCTAGGGGAACCCATCCCTGCACCGAACGACAGCTGGACGCGGTGGCAAGGAGGTGTTCGAGCTCGAGCTTCTCCTCGGCTCGGGGCACGGCGGGGGCAGAATGTGACAGCAGCGAACGCGGCCTACGCGAGGAAGAATGGGCTGCAGGGACCGGCTGCTCACCGAGGGGCCGCTCGATGACGCGGGGGTGCAGCGAAGGAGAGGAAGAAGACGAAGAAGGGCACCAGTGGAGCTCCCTCGCTTGTGGACGATGGCGACAATGGGGCGGCGCTGTAGGGGTGCTCCTCACCCCCTAGCACCGGGAACGGAACATGGACGACACCCGCGAGCTCCATGCCATCTCCGACGACGACGAGCAGGTCACCGGAGGCGATGACAATGACCCGAAGAAACATCGGTGACACGGCTCCTCTCTGAACCTCTCTGTGAACCTACCTAACGAAGAAGAAGAGGGGAGGAGGAGGGAGGAAGAACGGGAGCGGCGGCGGCAAGGGGGAAGAAGAGGAAACCTAGGGATCCGCGCACTTAAGTAGGGGGTCGACCTCGATGTCCGTGAGCTCCTCTCACGGCATCCACGCACGCCCACTCGCTTCTCTTTCTGCTCTCTCTCTCTCTCTCTCACACACGCTCACTGACGGAGAACGACGGGGCAGGTGGCCGTCTCCTTGCGGGCTGGGCCGGAGGGGAAGGGCAAGGCCCACTTACTCTCTCACACGCACAGAAACAAACCAGTAGGAAGTTTTCTTTTATAAAATAACTACAACACAAGAAAAACCCTCTAGAGAAAAATAAAACGATTTTTGCAAGAACAAAAATACTTTGACATAGAAAATAAAATGCACTATTTACTAAAAATATCAAGATGATTTTCAGGACAAGTAATTTAAATACTTTTATGAATAACAGCCCCTGATTATTTTAAAACCCCAAATCATAAAGCTCAAAACAGCAAAAGAATAACACTCACATGCTTAGACTATTATAGGCTATCTCCTGAACATTTTTAAACAATTTATTTTGCAAGTAGAATCTGTTGATAAAATGACAAGGGAATAAAGGGGTATTTGGTTGGGTTTTGTTGAAAATAAGAAGAGAGGGGAAAGGAGAAGGAGTGTTGCACCACATACAGTCAACCCACATCACACAACACAAGAACACACCCAACCACAACAAGGTCACATCACAAACAAGGCATGGCATGATGAATGATATGATGCATGATGCATGAATGCATGAACAAGACATGGCATAACAAGGTTCAACTCATATATTTAATCTCATGACAACAAGGTTCATAGAAGATACATGCCATAAAAGGTAGGGACAGCACTTGGGCTGTCACAACTCTCCCACACTACAAGAGGATCTTGACCCGAGATCTAGGAACTAAAGAACTCTAGAAATTCGGAACGGAGAAGGTCCTCGCGTTCCCAGTTAGCTTCTTTGTCAAAATGATGAGACCACTTCACCTTGAGGAACTTGATAGATTTGTTGCGAGTCTTATACTTAGTTTCTTCAAGAATTGCCACTGGATGCTCACGATAAGAGAGGTCTTCTTGGAGATCAATGTCTTGGAGGTCAATAGTACGCTCGGGAGTCTTGAAGCACCTCCGGAGCTGAGAAACATGGAAGACATCGTGCACATTTGCAAAATTTTGAGGAAACTCTAGTTGATATGAAAGTCCACCTCTCTTGCCAACAACTTTGAAAGGACCAACAAAACGAGGAGCTAGCTTCCCTTTAATTCCATGAGTGCCCTTCATGGGAGAGACTCTGAGATAGACTAGATCATGAACTTGAAAGGAAACATCCCGTTGTTTGTTATCGTAATAACTCTTCTGTCGGGACTAAGCTGCTTTGAGGTTCTGATGAATGACATGACACATCTCTTCGGCTTCAGTGATCATGTCATTGCCCAATATTTGATGCTCACCGGTTTTAGACCAGTTAAGCGGGGTACGACACTTTGTGCCGTAGAGAATCTCGAAAGGGGCCTTGCCTGAGCTAGCCTGAAAGCTATTGTTGTATGAAAATTCCGCATATGGAAGGCAGTCTTTGTTGGGAGACATAGTAGTAAATCAAAAAAATTCCTACGATCTCCAAGATCTGTCCATGGAGAAACCAGCAATGAGTGGGGAGAGATTGCATCTTCAGACCTTTGGAGATAGCTAAGCGGAAGCGTTACAAGAACGCGGTTGGTGGAGTCGTACTCGCAGCGATTCAGATCGCGGTGGATTCCGATCTCAGCGCCGAACAATGGCACCTCCGTGTTCAACACGCGTGCAGCCCAATGACGACTCCTACGCCTTGATCCAGTAAGGAGGAAGGAGAGGTTGAGGGAGAGCTCTGGCAGCACGACGGCATGGTGACAGTGGAGCTACGTGAACTCCGGCAAGGCTTCGCCAAGCGCTTTGGAGAACGAGGAAGAGGAAGGGTAGGGCTGCGCCGAGAGAGGGAGAGAAGTCTTGTCTCAAATCAGCCCAAACCCTTGCATATATATAGGAGGAGGGAGAGGGAGGGCTGCCTTGGCCCCTCCTCCAAGGAGGAGGGCTTCGGCCGAAGCTAGGGAAGAGTCCACCTCCCACAAGGGAGGTGGATCTCCCTCCTTTCAAACTCCTTTTGCCTTATCCCTTGATCTCCAGCCGCATGGGCCTTTCTAGAAGGTCTTGGCCAGCCCAATAAGGTCTGGCACACCTCCTCTAAGGGCCCACAAAGTCCTATGGTCGTCACACCCCTCCCGGGGGTCCTTCGGCACCCTCCCGGCACTCCCGGTACACTACCGATGAGCCCGAAAACTTTCCGGTGACCAAAACTGGACTTCCTATATATCAATCTTTACCTCCGAACCATTCTAGAGATCTTCGTGACGTCTGAGATCTCATCCGGGACTCTGAACAACCTTCGGTAACCACGTACAACATTTCCCTATGACCCTAGCGTCATCGAACCTTAAGTGTGTAGACCCTACGAGTACGGGAGACACGTAGACATGACCGAGACACCTCTCCGGTCAATAACCAACAGCGGGACCTGGATACCCATGTTGGCTCCTACATGCTCCACAATGATCCAATCGGATGAACCACGATGTCGGGGATTCAATTAATCCCGTATACAATTCCCTTTGTCTATCGGTATGATACTTGCCTGAGATTCGATCGTGGGTATCTCTATACCTTGTTCAATCTTGTTACCGGAAAGTCTCTTTACTCGTTTCGTAATACATCATCCCATGGCTAACTCCTTAGTCACATTGAGGTCATTATGACGATGTCTTACCGAGTGGGCCTAGAGATACCTCTGTGTCACACGGAGTGACAAATCCCAGTCTTGATTCGTGTCAACCCAACAGACACTTTCGGAGATACCCATAGTGCACCTTTATAGCCACCCAGTTATGTTGTGACGTTTGGCACACCCAAAGCATTCCTACGGTATCCGGGTGTTGCACAATCTCATGGTCTAAGGAAATGATACTTGACATTGAAAAGCTTTAGCAGACGAACTACATGATCTTGTGCTATGCTTAGGATTGGGTCTTGTCCATCACATCATTCTCCTAATGATGTGATCCCGTTATCAATGACATCCAATGTCCATGGTCATGAAACCCTGACCATCTATTAATCAACGAGCTAGTCAACTATAGGCTCACTAGGGACATGTTGTGGTCTATGTATTCACACATGTATTACGTTTTCTGGTTAACACAATTATAGCATGAACAATAGACAATTATCATGAACTAGGAAATACAATAATAACCATTTTATTATTGCCTCTAGGGCATATTTCCAACAGTCTCCCACTTGCACTAGAGTCAATAATCTAGTTACATTGTGATGAATCGAACACCCATAGCATTCTAGTGTTGATCATGTTTTGCTCGTGAGAGAGGTTTAGTTAACGAATCTACGACATTCAGATCTATATGCATTTTACAAATATCTATATCTCCCTCCTGAATGTAATCACGGATGGAGTTGAAGCGGCACTTGATGTGTCTTGTCTTCTTGTGAAAATTGGGCTCCTTCGCAAGGCCAATAGCTCTAGTGTTGTCACAGAATAGAGTCATCGGACCCAACACACTTGGAATTACTCCTAGGTCGGTGATGAACTCCTTCATCCAGACTCCTTCCTTTGTTGCTTCCGATGCAGCTATGTACTCCGCTTCACATGTAGATGCGGCCACGACGCTTTGCTTGCTGCTGCACCAGCTGACTGCCCCTCCGTTCAAAACATACACGTATCCGGTTTGCGACTTGGAGTCGTCCGGATCTGTGTCGAAGCTAGCATCGATGTAACCCTTTACGACGAGCTCTTCGGCACCTCCATATACGAGAAACATGTCCTTTGTACTTTTCAGGTACTTCAGGATATTCTTGACCGCCGTCTAGTGTTCCGCTCCGGGATCACTTTGGTACCTCCCTACCAAACTTATGGAAAGGTTCACATCAGGTCTGGTACACAGCATGGCATACATAATAGAGCCTATGACTGAAGCATAGGGGATGACACTCATCTCTTCTCTATCCTTTGTCGTGGTCGGGCATTGAGTCGTACTCAATCTCACACCTTGTAACACAGGCAAGAACCCCTTCTTGGACTGATCCATATTGAACTTCTTCAATATCTTGTCAAGGTATATGCTTTGTGAAAGACCTATGAGGCGTCTCGATCTATCTCTATAGATCTTAATACCTAATATGTAAGCAGCTTATCCAAGGTCCTTCATTGAAAAACATTTATTCAAGTAAGCCTTTAAACTTTCCAAAAGTTCTATATCATTTCCCATTATCAGTATGTCATCAACATATAATATGACAAATGCTACAGAGCTCCCACTCACTTTCTTGTAAATACAGGGTTCTCCATAAACCTGTACAGACCCAAACGCTTTAATCACTTCATTAAAGCGAATGTTCCAACTCCAAGATATTTGCACCAGCCCATAGATGGAGCGCTGGAGCTTGCATACCTTGTTAGCATCTTTAGGATCGACAAAACCTTCCAGCTGCATCATATACAGTTCTTCCTTGAGGAAGCCATTAAGGAATGCCGTTTTGACATCCATTTGCCAGATCTCATAATCATAAAATGCGGCAATTTCTAACATGATTCAGACAGACTTCAGCATCGCTACGGGTGAGAAAGTCTCATCATAGTCAACTCCTTGAACTTGTCGATAACCCGTAGTGACAAGCCGAGCCTTATAGACGGTCACATTACCATCTGCGTCAGTCTTCTTCTTAAAGATCCATTTATTTTCAATGGCTCGCGTATCATCAGGCAAGTCCACCAAAGTCCACACTTTGTTCTCATACATGGATCCTATCTCGGATTTCATGGCTTCAAGCCATTTGTTGGAATCCGGGCCCGCCATCGCTTCTTCATAGTTCGAAGGTTCACCGTTGTCTAACAACATGATCTCCAGGACAGGGTTGTCGTACCACTCTGGTGCGAAACGTGTCCTAGTGGACCTTCGACATTCAACAGAAACTTGATCTGAAGTTTCATGATCATCATCATTAACTTCCTCTCCAGCCGGTGCAGGCTCCACAGAAACAACTTCCTGTGTTGTGCTACTCTCCGGTTCAAGTGGAGGTACAATTACCTCATCAAGTTATATTTTCCTCCCACTTACTTCTTTCGAGAGAAACTCTTTCTCGAGAAAGGATCCATTCTTGGCAACAAAGACTTTGCCCTCGGATCGTAGGTAGAAGGTATACCCAATAGTCTCTTTCGGATATCCTATGAAGATGCACTTTTCTGCTTTGGGTTCGAGCTTCTTAGGTTGAAGTTTCTTCACATAAGGATCGCATCCCCAAACTTTTAGAAACAACAGCTTAGGTTTCTTTCTAAACCATAATTCATACGGTGTCGTCTCAAAGGATTTTGACGGTGCCCTATTTAAAGTGAATGCGGCAGTCTCTAATGCATATCCCCAAAATGATAGCGGTAAGTCGGTTAGAGACATCATAGATCGTACCATATCTAATAGAGTGCGATTACGACGTTCAGACACACCATTTCGCAGAGGTGTGCCAGGCGGCGTGAGTTGTGAAACAATTCCACATTTCCTTAGGTGCGTGCCAAACTCGTGACTTAAATATTCTCCGCCACGATCAGATCATAGGCACTTTATTTTCCTGTCACATTAATTCTCTACCTCACTCTGAAATTCCTTGAACCTTTCAAAAGTTTCAGACTTCTGTTTCATTAAGTAGACATACCCATATCTACTCAAGTCATCAGTGAGGGTGAGAACATAATGATAGCCACCACGAGCCTCGACACTCATTGGACCGCATACATCGGTATGTATTATTTCCAACAAGTCAGTTGCTCGCTCCATTGTTCTGGAGAAAAGAGTCTTGATCATCTTGCCCATGAGGCATGGTTCGCACGTGTCAAATGATTCGAAATCAATAGACTCCAAAAGTCCATCAGTATGGAGCTTTTTCATGCGTTTGACACCAATATGACCAAGGTGGCAGTGCCACATGTAAGTGGGACTATCGTTATCAACCTTACAATTTTTTGGTACTCACACTATGGACATGTGTAACATCACGTTCGAGATTCATCAAAAATAAACCATTGACCAATGGGGCATGACCATAAAACATTTCTCTCATATAAATAGAACAACCATTATTCTCAGATTTAAATGAGTATCCATCTCGCATCAAGCGAGATACAGATACAATGTTCATGCTCAAAGGTGGTACTAAATAACAATTATTAAGGTTTAACACTAATCCCGAAGGTAGATGTAGAGGTAGCTTGCCGACGGCGATCACATCGACCTTGGAACCATTCTCGACGCACATCGTCACTTCGTCCTTTGCCAGCCTCCGCTTATTCTGCGGCTCCTGCTTGGAGTTACAAATGTGAGCAACTGCACCGGTGTCAAATACCCAGGAGCAACTACGAGCGCTGGTTAGGTACACATCAATAACAAGTATATCACATATACCTTAAATGTTGTTGTCCTTCTTATCCGCTAAGTACTTGGGGCAGTTCCGCTTCCAGTGACCGGTACCCTTGCAATAAAAACACTCAGTCTCAGGCTTGGGTCCATTCTTGTTCTTCTTCTTCCCAGCAACTTGCTTACCGGGCGCGACAACAACTTTTCCGTCCTTCTTGAAGTTCCTCTTACCCTTACCTTTCTTGAAACTAGTGGTCTTATTCACCATCAACACTTGATGCTCCTTTTTGATCTCGACCTCCGTTGATTTCAGCATCGAGTACAACTCAGGAATGTACTTCTCCATCCCTTGCATATTGTAGTTCATCACAAAGCTCTTGTAGCTAGGTGGAAGCGACTGGAGGATTCTGTCATTGACCGAGTCATCCGGGAGATTAACTCCCAGCTGAGTCAAGCGGTTGTGTAGCCCAAACATCTTGAGGATGTGCTCACTGACAAAACTATTCTCCTCCATCTTATAGCTGAAGAACTTGTCAGAGACGTCATATCTCTCAACCCGGGCATGAGCTTGAAAAACCAGTTTCAGCTGTTGGAACATCTCATATGCTCCTTGTTGCTCAAAACGCTTTTGGAGCCCCGGTTCTAAACTATAAAGCATGCCGCACTGAACAAGGGAGTAATCATCACAACGAGAATGCCAAGCGTTTGCAACGTCTTGCTCTGCTGGGAGAAGGGGTGGGTCACCTAGCGATGCATCGAGAACATACAATTTCTTGGAAGCTATGAGGTTGGTCCTCAAACCACGGACCCAGTCCACATAGTTGCTTCCATCATCTTTCAGCTTGGTTTTCTCTAGGAACGCGTTGAAATTGAGGGTGACATTCGCGTTGGCCATTGGATCTACATATAGATTGTAAATATAATTTTAGACTAAGTTCATGATAACTAAGTTCACATAATCAAAGTATTTAATGAACTCCCACTTAGATAGACATCTCTCTAGTCATCTAAGTGACACATGATCCATGTCAACTAGCCCATGTCCGATCATCACGTGAGACGGACTAGTCATCCATGGTGAACATCTCCATGTTGATCGTATCTCTTATACGACTCATGTTCGACCTTTCGGTCTTCCGTGTTCCGAGGCCATGTCTGTACATGCTAGGCTCGTCAAGTCAACCTAAGTGTATCGCGTTTGTAAATCTGGCTTACACGCGTTGTATGCGAATGTTAGAACCTATCACACCCGATCATCACGTGGTGCTTCGGAACAATGATCCTTAGCAACTTTGCATAGTTAGGGTGAACACTTTCCTTGAAATTTTATTGAGAGATCATCTTATTTACTACCGTCGTTCTAAGCAAATAAGATGTAAACATGATAAACATCACATGCAATCAATATAGTGGCATCATATGGCCAATATCATCTTGCTCCTTTGATCTCCATCTTCGGGGCAACATGATCATCACTGTCATCGGCACGACACCATGATCTCCATCATCATGATCTCCATAATCGTGTCTTCATGAAGTTGTCTCGCCAACTATTACTTCTACTACTATAGCTAACGTTTCACAATAAAGTAAAGTAATTACATGGCGTTTATGCTTGACACGCAGGTCATACAATAAAATAAGACAACTCCTATGGCTCCTGCCGGTTGTCATACTCATCGACATGCAAGTCGTGAATCCTATTACAAGAACCTGATCAATCTCATACATCAAAATGCATCACATCACATCCTTTGGCCATATCACATCACAAGGCATATGCTGCAAAAACAAGTTAGACGTCCTCTAATTTGTAGTTGCAAGCGTGGTTGCTATAGTTTTCTAGCAAGAACGTTTCTTACCACGCCAAAACCACAACGTGATATGCCAATTGCTATTTACCCTTCATAAGGACCCTTTTCATCGAATCCAATCCGACTAAGGTGGGAGAGACAGACACCCGCTAGCCAGATTTACACTTTACACAATACTGCCGAATCAAGATAAGACTAGCAGTGGTAAGAATATAAACAAAATTGATGCCCACAACAACTTGTGTTCTACTCGTGCATAGATTCTACGCATAGACCTAGCTCATGATGCCACTGTTGGGAGACGTAGTAGTAAATCAAAAAAATTCGTACGATCACCAAGATCTATCCATGGAGAAACCAGCAACGAGTGGGGAGAGATTGCATCTTCATACCTTTGAAGATCGCTAAGCGGAAGCGTTAAAAGAACGCGGTTGGTGGAGTCGTACTCACAACGATTTAGATCGCGGTGGATTCTGATCTAGGAACACATGTATTACGGTTTTCGGTTAACACAATTATAGCATGAACAACAGACAATTATCATGAACTAGGAAATACAATAATAACCATTTTATTATTGCCTCTAGGGCATATTTCCAACAGTCTTCCCACTTCATGCCAAACGAAATCACACAGGCTCATAGCATATCTTCAAGGATCTGATTGACTCTCCCAACTTGACCACTTGTCTACGGATGGAATGCAGTGCTGAAACGGATCTTGGTACCCATAGCAGACTGCAAGGACTCCCAAAACTTGGAAGTAAAGGGGCTTCCACGGTCAGATGAGATGAGATGAGGAATACCATGCAAAGAAACTATCCTTGACGTATACAACTCTGCAAGCTGAGTTGCCAAGATAGATTCTTTGACTAGCAGGAAATGAGCAACTTTTGTCAGCTTGTTGATAACCACGAAGATGGCATCGTTGCCTCTCTTGGACTTGGGAAACCCAGTGATGAAATTCATCTCCACATGATCGAATTTCCACTCTGGGATAGGCAAAGGTTTAAGAAGACCTACTGGACGGTGATGCTTCGCCTTCACACTGCGACAAACATCACACTCGTTTATGAACTGAGCAATTTCACGTTTCATGCGAGTCCACCAGAAGGTTCGCTTGAGATCATGATACATCTTGGAACTGCCTAGATGAATGGATAGAAGAGAATTGTGTGCTTCATCCATGATAACTTTTCTAAGATCACCTTTTGGAACCACAACACGGTCCTCAAAGAACAAGGTGTCTTTGTCATCAACTCGAAAGCACTTATACTTCGGAATGCCCTTGGCCACACCATTCTTCACTTCCTTCACCATAGCGTCAAGAAGCTGCGCTTGGTGAACCTGATCTTCCAGAGTCGGAGAGACTTGAAGATTGGCAAGAAATCCTTGCGGAATCATTTGAAGGTTGAGCTTGCGGAAGGCTTCACAAAGCTCGGGTTGAAGAGGCTTCAAGATGAGACTATTGCAGTACGCTTTACGGCTGAGCGCGTCTGCAATGACATTTGCTTTTCTAGGAGTATACTCAATGCTTGTATTGAAGTCGTCAAGCATTTCCACCCAACGAGACTGCCAAAGATTGAGATTGGGTTGAGTGAAAATGTACTTGAAGCTCTTGTGATCGGTGTACACCCAACAACAAATGCCTCCAAGTCATTCGAGCATGCACAACTGTCGCCAACTCGAGATCATGAGTGGGGTAGTTCTTCTCGGCAGGCTTCAACTAACGTGAGGTATAAGCAACAATCTTCTTATCTTGCATGAGAACACCACCAAGATCTTGGAGACAAGCATCATAGAATACTTGGAAAGGCTTTGACTGCTTAGGAGGAACAAGAACTGGAGTTGAAGTCAGTCTCTGCTTGAGCGTATTGAATACCACATCACACTGAGGAGACCAAACATACTTGACACTCTTCTAGAGGAGATTGGACACAGGCTTAGCAATTTGAGAGAAGTTCTACACGAATCTTCTGCAATAACTAGCAAGCCCGAGGAAACTCCCAAGCTGCTTCACATTCTAAGGAGGCTCCCACTTCAAGATTGCCTCAACTTTCTCAGGGTGCACTTTAATTCCCTCGGCAGAGATCACATGCCCAAGGTACACCACTTCATTGAGCCAAAACTCACAATTGGAAAACTTGCAATAGAATCGATGCTCTCTTAACTTGTCAAGCACAAGGCGGAGGTGCTCTGCATGCTCTTCTTCTGTCTCCGAGAACACAAGGATATCATCCAAATAGACCAAGACGAACTCATTCTTGAAAGGAGAGAAAATGAAGTTCATCATTCTTGAGAAGGTTTGAGGAGCATTTTTAAGACCAAACGACATGACGATGTACTCATAAGAGCCAAAACTCGTCCTGAAAGCGGTCTTACGAATTTCTTCTTCGCGAATGCAAATCTGATGATAGCACATGCGAAGATCAAGCTTTGAGAAAACCTTGGCACCTTTCAGTTGTTCAAACAACTCATTGATGTTGGGAAGTGGCTACTTGTTTCTGATTGTCTTCTTGTTCAATGGACGGTAATCGACACATAGGCGGCCCATGCCATCTTTCTTCTTGACAAACAAAACCCACAATCCCATGGATAAGAACTTGGTCTGATCAGACCCAGACATTCTTGCTCATCTAGCTGCTTCTTCAACTCTTTCAGCTCTTCGGGGCCAAGTTTATAAGGGCGCTTGCAAACCGGTTCAGTTCCGGGCTCGAGATCAATCACGAACTCGATTGGCTGGTGCGGAGGCATTCCTGGCAATTCTTCTGGAAAGACATCTTCATACTCATTAAACACCGGAATTTGATAAATCGTCGAGATTTCACCCTTCTCATTACGAGCAAAGAGATCGATTGTGTCATCGCGAGCCGCGAAAATAATCACATCTTCTGAAGGATGAGTCAGCTTGACTTCTTTTGCTTTACAATCAACATATGCCTTATTCATAGCTAGGAAGTCCATGCCCAAAATGAGATCAATGTCGGAATTACCGAGAACAATTGGAGAGGCCAGAAAAGAATAATTGCCCATCTTGATAGAAACATCTAGAACAACCAAACGAGAATTCATCATCTTCCCGGGAGAAGCTATAGTCATTGGCTTAGGTAACTCATTCAAGAAGAATTCATGCTTAGCAACAAAAGGTCTAGATTTGAATGAATGCGATGCACCAGTATAAAATAACACTTTTGTAGGAAAATAATATTGACTTCGAGATTACCCATGATCACTTGAGAAGAATCCTCTGCCTCTACTGCATGCACCATATTCACTCTTGCGTTCTGGGGATTATGCTTCACCATAGCATTTCCTGGAGGCCTGACTAGAGGAGGAGGCGGAAGACGCCGCTGGTTGCACTTGTTTGCATAGTGACCCTTCTGGCCACACTTGTGACAAGTCACCTCTGAAAGCGGACGAACATTGCCTGGAGGAGGAACAAGAACTGCCTTGGACACCTGGGGTCTCTGCTAAAATCTTGGGTTGGGTGGGTGGGAAGAACCACGGCCACCAAATTGCTTCTGCTGCTAAGGAGGACGAAACGGAGGAGGATTTGGCACCCAATACTTCTGCTGCTTAGGAACCATCTGAGAGCTGGAAGAAGATGAATATGAATCCCCTGAACACTTCCTTGAGTTCTCCAACTTGAGCTGAGTTGCCTCGACCTTCAAAGCCATGTTGTAGAACTGATCAAACTCACGAGGCTCTTAAAGAACTAGGCCTGGCAGAAGCTCATCCTTGAGACCACCTCTGAACTGATAGATCATCGCCTTGTCATATGGAACATCTTGCTTAGCATAGCGGGCTAAATTTTGGAACTCGATGTTGTACTGATAGAAAGACTTGCTTCCCTGCTTCAGGTGCCTGAACTTCTCATGCATCTCGTCGACAAAGCTTGTCGGAATGTAATGAGCCCTGAAGTCATGATGGAAATTGTCCCAAGTAACAACATGATTGCCCCTGGAATCCTTGTACTGCTGTCACCAATCAGCTACCTGACCCTTGAGCTGGAACGATGAAAATCTATCAAAGTCCTCTGGCCTGACATTGCTGCACTCAAAATGCTTACTCATATCACAGAGTCAATCGTCAGCATCAAAAGGCTGCTCACAATAGGTGAAAGACTTGGGCTGGTTGGCAAGGAACTGATTGACCGTCGCAAACTGAGGTTGATCTGAAAATTCCCTTGAAGGCCTTGCAGACCCTAATCTCTTTCTTGCAACAGTCTGAGCAACATTTGAGTGTTCGCATTTGTTGCGGCCATCACAGGCTGCCAAGCTTCTGGAGGAGGAGGCGGGGGCGATAGTGGTGGAACATCAGCCTGCTCCTCACCATGACCCGGATTGTTGCGAGTTGGTGGAGCCATCCTGAAGATGGAGAAAGATGAATTCAATAGTTGAATCAAATGCTTGAAAGAAATTGAGCAATTAACATCATAGCCTTCCTACTGAAAAATTAGTAAGAATGCTTCTTCGGTTTATGATAACATCATCAGATATTAGAAGCCACATGCAATAACACAAAAGTATTGAGCTAAGTGCTCAGAACAAATGTATTTGCCCACATACATCTGAAGAAGATGATCCTAGATAACTACAAGATTTCCCACCTAAGAACTTCCGAAAACTTTCTGGTTATGCAATCCGGTGTGGGCGATACAAGGAGGAAATATCTCACACAACTAGCAATCCTACGCCCCAACTGTATCCATCCTTCAACACATAACCAGAGGCTTTCGCAAATTCATCTAAGCCGAATCCTCGAACTCACAACAATACTAAACCATGGTGGTACCCCGGACTCCTGCCAAGTACTAGGTGACTCCGACCTTATCTCACCACGACAAGTATTAAAGTAATTCCGAACACTCTCCGTCCTGAGATGTCAAGGAAGCTGAATGATAATGATGTGCCAACATTCCGTGGAGCTTGACTCCCCGGAAGAACTCAAGTCAGACAGGAGGCACCAAGACAGAACCCTGTCACATCGGTATCATATAGACTCCAAAATACCCGCGTGATCCTAAAATTTTTTGAGCAAGAACAGGAGTAGAATACAAATTCCTAAGTCGAATACCTCACCAGAGCATAGAAGAGGAGTAAAAAGAATCCTACTCTCCGATATAACTAGACTCAAAATAGTTTTTTACTAGACTCGACTCGGCCAAGTTCTATCAAGCAAAGGCTCCTATGGTCGTATGGCTCTGAATACCAACTTGTCATGCCCAAGATGCGCGCCTATCCATATTAAGGCACGGGGGCCTCGCAAGGGATAGAGGCGCATCTTGTCATTCGCAAGTATAGCATCATTAAATTATACATTACAGAAGAGATGAGTATAAGAGTTGGCTTACACTCGCCACATACTAAATTACAATTCCACACAAGAGTTCAAACATCAATATAAAGACAGGGTCTGGCTACGGACAGAAAACAAATGATAAAAAGGAGATGCAAATGATACTATCTCGCTATCCCGAAGATCACGACCATGGCCCTCTACACATCTGGATAAGTCACGTACATCCTACCCCTTTCCTCATCATACTCCCACTGGAGCTGCATCAGATAATCCTGCATGAACTCATCTGTACCTGTACCTGGATTGTTGTAGTAATCTGTGAGCCACAAGGACTCAGCAATCATGCACCCGGGTAACGAGACTATTCAAGCTTAAAGGTTGGGATGGGGTATGTGTTTAGTTTGCAGCAGTACTAAGCATTTATGGTGGCTAACTTACATAACATGAAGATAAATATGTGTGGCCTATGATGAACGTTCGAAACTAGAATGACCTCTATGAGATCATGAACACTTACTTACGTCAATCATAACCCTACCGTGTTGTTTCTCGGATCAAGTTCACGAGCAGAGACGATCGCAGTTACTCACACAGTTGGTGCATTTTATTTAGAGTTTACTTCAAGTTAACTATAACCGGGTGTTAAACAAATATCCAAGTTGCCAGATAACCGCGGGCACGGCTTTCCGAAAGATTTAACCCTACAGGGTGCTCCAACTAGTCCATCACAAATTAACCACACTCCGCAGGAATAGCCTCGACCACGAATCTCGTGGTCATCCTAGGCAACTCCAAAGGAATTCCAACACCTCGCGATAACCCGAAGAAAGTCAGAGCCCTCACACAAGACACTCGATTAAGGTAAAACAAGCCAGCAAGACCTCCCGACGTGTCGACAAACCCGATAACAGCCGCGTATCTCGTTCTCAGGACAGGAAGGATGGCCTAAGTTTCCGACTGGCACACCCGTTGGTGGCCCCGGCTACTGCCATTTTGGACCAACACTCATGTGGAGCACTGGCCCGGGTTGTTGAATTAATCCACGGGGTAGCTAGTCCCTATGCAAATTTTATTTAAGTTGTTTAGCAAATGTAGTACCAAAGTTGGGTCTTGCCAGACAAGTTTTAATCTTAACCGAATAAACAAGGGGGTCTCCATAACAACCCCGAGCATGTTAGGAGCACAAAGTATGGAAACATAACATCGGTAACAAGAAACTATGGTGGTAACAGCAGAACAAAACACCTAAAAAAAGGCCAAGCCTTCCACCAATACTAAGATATATATGTGCAATAATTTAAATAACAGATAATATGGTGATATGCCAAATCCATGTCATCACATAGATACATCTTGCACCTGCAACTAAGAACGCTATAAGAGGGGCTGCGAAGCGGTAACTTAGCCAATCAAAGGTTTGCTAGGATGTGGAGGGTTAGAGGCTATCATGGCAATTAGGAGGCTGACATTCAAGTGGTAGGTAGCGCAATTGTAACGATAAGAGCGAGACAACTAGCAAGCGAAAATAGTATAGGGATCTAGGTACGATCATCTTGCCTATTGGTTCTTCAGTGGAACAAGTAGCGGGATCCTCGTAGTTGTACTCGCCTGGCTCTTCGTACTCAGGTTCAATATTCGCGTCTACCCAAAAGAAACAACAAGAATAAACAAACAACCCGTGCAATGCTCAGCAAGAATGATGCATGCTTATTTGAAGAGTTTTAGCATGGCAATCCTAACTAGTCATGTTTCTCATGCAAAGGATTTGGATATTAAAGAAACTGGACAGAACCTTATGTTAAGTTATTTAGACATGCATGATCATGGAAAATATGTATGCATCATGCACAAACGATAAAAATGCATATGAAGAACATAAGAAACAGAGCTATGGTTCTCACGATACACTTACGACAAGATATGAAGGCAAAACCCAAGACAAGAAGGATCTGGGCTATTCCTTGGCATTCCAAGGTAGCCACTAGATAGACAATGAAAAACCATACACAATGGAGCCAAATATCAAGCAATTCCATGAATTATAGCTCCCACAAGTCACAAAACTATAAAGCAACCAATCTGCCACAAAACAGCAACATAGCAACTTTCACAGGCAATAGCTTGAGCTACAGGAATTCTACAACCACAAACAAGGCATTAACAGAAACTACATAACATGCTCATCAACTTATCCAACTACACAATCTGGAAAGAAGGCACACATCAATAAGCATGAAGCTCACATGTTGGCATGATGAAACAGATTTTTGGGCTTAGTGAAAATAATAGTTTTCTGGAATCTGAGTTAATCTGGTAGCAAGTTGACAGCAGAAACTAATGGTGTTAGAGGCCACCTCATGGCATGAAAACTAACAGGATTGTAGAGGACAACATATACTTCAAAACACTAGCACTGAGCT
Organism: Hordeum marinum; assembly: GCA_022496015.1. Lineage (NCBI taxonomy): Eukaryota > Viridiplantae > Streptophyta > Magnoliopsida > Poales > Poaceae > Hordeum > Hordeum marinum. Next base: position 156,384,257 of record CM039677.1, read on the forward strand.
TGAGCTAATTCTCAACATATCACAAGATGGCAACCACTCTTCATGGCATAAAAACAACAGCACATTCTCAAACTTAGAAATATTTAGCATTGTGTAAATAGTAACGTTAAGTTGGATACTTTACAGACAATTTCCCACTTATATGGGTGGTTCTCATATCAAACAAAAATACCATGGCATAATAGGCATAAAACACTAGCACTTCCATGTTGGGACATGCCCCAAAGCAAGCTTGGATTAATTCATGCAAAAATGACAAAGTAGCATCACAGCAGAAAAGGACATTTTTATAAAATTTCCCAAAAGTGAAATCTAATTGCACCAATGGATTCCTTGGTTCTTTCTACCCCAAAATCATATATCATACCCATATGGTCACATGTAGCATCATGCACAAACTATACTAGCAAAACAACCACCTCTCTTATAAGTGAAAACTTACTTAAAATGCACATGACACATGACACATGCTACAATAATAAATAGTGTATGACAAGTGGGGCATGCCCACTTGTCACACACACACACACGCACCCCAAACCTACACATCTAAACCACACACACACATACATGGCATGCACAAATACACATACACACATATGCACAAGTGCACATGGGCACTCCCACACTCATGAGAAACACACCCATGTGTGTGGGTGTTCATCACACACACACATATGCACACATATATGCACAAGTGCATATAGGCACATACACATGCATGTGACACCACACTCACACACATACACCTATATGCATATATGCACACACAAATATATGCACTACACATACACATATACCTAAACAGGGAAAAATACAATCATCTAGCATTTAGGTACACACATACACACACATATATACTCACATCAAAAAGAAAGAAAAGAAAAGAAAGAGTAGAAAAACACAAAAAAGGGGGTGTGCGGGGTCGAACCCCAGACCTTTGGTCTGCACCCCCGAGCCAGTTGCCACTGTGCTACGGCGCGATCCTGTCCAAGTAGGGGACTTGCCCCCTCTAATACTAACCACGACGTGTACACTCTGACGAAACTGAAGAAAAACCGCACCTACGCGATAGACCACGGTGGCGGCGAAGCTACGGTGACGTGGGGTTCTCCGGCGATGCAGACCACCGGTGGGGAGAACGAGGAACTAGGGGAACCCATCCCTGCACCGAACGACGGCTGGACGTGGCGGCAAGGAGGTGCTCGAGCTCGAGCTTCTACTCGGCTCGGGGCACGGCGGGGGCAGAACGCGACGATGGCGAACGCGGGCCTACGCGAGGAAGAATGGGCTGCGGGGATCGCCTGCTCATCGAGGGGCCGCTCAGTGACGAAGGGGCACGGCGACGGAGAGGAAGAAGACGAAGAAGGGCAGTGGCAGCGCTCCGTCGCTTGCGGACGACGGTGACGATGGGGCGGTGTTGCAGGGGTGCTTCTCACCCCTAGCATCGAGAACGGAACCCGGACGGCACCCATGAGCTCCACGCCATCTGCGATGGCGACGAGCAGGTCACCGGAGGTGACGACGACGACCCAAAGAAACACCGGCCACGCGGCTGCTCTCTGAACCTCTCTATGTGTTGGGGAACGTCGCATGGGAAACAAAAATTTTCCTACGCACACGCAAACCTATCCATGGTGATGAGCATCTACGAGAGGGAGAGTGGATCTACGTACCCTTGTAGATCGCTAAGCGGGAAGCGTTAAGAAACGCGGTTGGTGTAGTCGAACATCTTCGCGATCCAAATCGCCGAGCGTCCCGCGATCTCATCACGATCCGTCCCGCGATCCAATCACGATCCGTCCCGTGAACTCATCACGATCCGTCCCGCGATCTCATCACGATCCGTCTCACGATCTTGATCACGATCTGTCCTACGAACTCATCACGATCCGTTCCGCGATCTCATCACGAACCGTCTCGCGATCTCGATCACGGTCCTTCCGATCTAGCGCCGAACGGACGGCACCTCCGCGTTCAGCACACGTGCAGCTTGATGACGATCTCCACCATCTTGATCCAGCAAGAGGAGGTGGAGAGGAGAGAGAGTTCACCGGCAGCGTGACGGCGCTCCGGTGATGGTGGTGGAGTGATTCCGGCAGGGCTTCGCCTAAGCGCTGCGGAAAACCGATCTAGAGGAGAAACTGTGCACCGGTGAAACGGGTAGCACGTGGCCGGAAATTCTGTCCAAAAACCACCCAATCCACTAGTATATATAGGAGGAGAGGAGAGGAGAGGCAGCCAAGGCCTTTGGGTCGGCCGAAATAGGAGGTGGGAAGAAATCCTACTTCACCTCCAATCCTAGTTGGAGTAGGATTGCCTCCTATTGGCTGATTTTCCACTTTTTGCTTTAGGACTTTCTCTCCTGCGCCATGGGCCTTTGTGGCTGTTTTCCCAGCCCAATAAGGGCTGGTTATTATTCTCCCACAGCCCATGGACCTCTTGGGGTCGAAGTACCCCTCCCGGAGGTCCTCCGGTACACTACCGGCACTCCCGGTACAATACCGATACTCCCGGTACACTACCGATGAGCCCGAAACTTTTCCGGAAACCAAACTGGGACTTCCTATATATGAATCTTTACCTCCGGACCATTCCGGAGCTCCTCGTGACATCCGGGATCTCATCCGGGACTCCGAACAACCTTCGGTCACCACCATACATAACTCTACACTACCGAAACGTCACCGAACCTTAAGTGTGCAGACCCTGCGGGTTCGAGAACTATGTAGACATGACCGAGACACCTCTACGGTCAATAACCAATGGCGGGACCTGGACGTCCACATTGGTTCCTACATATTCTACGAAGATCTTTATCGGTCGAACCTCTATGTCAAGGATTCAGTTAATCCCGTATATCGTTCCCTTTGTTCTTCGGTATGTTACTTGCCCGAGATTCGATCGTCGGTATCTCCATACCTAGTTCAACCTCGTTACCGGCAAGTCTCTTTACTCGTTCCGTAATACAAGATCCCGCAACTAACAATTAGTCACATTGCTTGCAAGGCTTATTGTGATGTTGCATTACCGAGTGGGCCCCGAGATACCTCTCCGTTACACGGAGTAACAAATCCCAGTCTCGATCCATGCCAACTCAACAAACACCATCGGAGATACCTGTAGAGCACCTTTATAGTCACCCAGTTACGTTGCGACGTTTGATACACACAAGGCACTCCTCCGATATCCGTGAGTTGCATGATCTCATGGTCATAGGAACATATACTTGACATGCAGAAAACAGTAGCAATAAACTGAAACGATCATATGCTATGTTTGTAGTTTGGGTCTTATCCATCACATCATTCTCCTAATGATGTGATCCCGTTATCAAATGACATCTCATGTCCATGGCTAGGAAACCTTAACCATCCTTTGATCAACGAGCTAGTCTACTAGAGGCATACTAGGGACATGGTGTTGTCTATGTATCCACACATGTATCTGAGTTTCCGATCAATACAATTATAGCATGGATAATAAACGATTATCACGAACAAGGAAATATGATAATAACTAATCTATTATTGCCTCTAGGGCATATTTCCAACAGTCTCCCACTTGCACTAGAGTCAATAATCTAGTTCACATCACCATGTGATTCGCATTGTTATGAATCTAACACCCAATGAGTTTTGGGGCTCGATCATGCTTTGCATGTGAGAGAGGTCTTATAGTCAACGGGTCTGCGATATTCAGATCCGTGTGTACTTTGCAAATCTCTATGTCAAACCGTAATCACTGCTACCACACTCCACTTGGTACTATTTCCAAATGGCTGCTCCACTATATGTATCCAGATTGCTACTACTAGTCATCCGGATAGGTGTTAAAGCTTGTATCGACGTAACTCTTTACGACGAACTCTTTATCACCTCCATAATCAAGAAACATTTCCTTAGTCCTCTGGTTACTAAGGATAATTCCGACCGCTGTCCAGTGATCCACTCCTGGACCACTCTTGTACCCCTTGACAGACTCGTGGCAAGGCACACATAGGTGCGGTACACAGCATGGCATAATATAGAGCCTATGGCTAAGGCATAGGGGACGACATTCATCCTTTCTCTTTCTTCTGCCGTTGTCGAGCTTTGAGTCTCACTCAACTTCACACCTTACAAATCAGACGAGAACTATTTCTCTGGCTGATCCATTTTGAACTCTTTCAAAATCTTGTCAAGGTATGCACTCATTGAAAGTCTCATCAAGCATCTTGATCTATCTCTATAGATTTTGATGCTCAACAATTAGGTAGCTTTATCCAGGTCTTCCTTAGAAAAACACTTTTCAAACAACCTTTTATGCCTTCCAGAAATTCTACATTATTTCCGATCAACAATATGTCAACCACATATACTTATCAGAAACTCTATAGTGCTCCCACTCACTTTATTGCAAATACAAGTTTCTCGTAAACTTTGTATAAACATCAAAAACTTTGATCACCTCATCAAAGTGTATATTCCAACTCCGAGATGCTTGCTTCAGTCCATGGAAGGATCACCAAAGCTTGCACACCTTTTAGCATCCTTAGGACTGACAAAACCTTCTGGTTGTATCACATACAACCTTTCCTCAAGTAAACCGTTAAGGAAATGATGTTTTGACATCCATCTGTCAGATTTCATAATTGAAAACGCAGCAACTGCTAACATAATTCCAACAGACTTTAGCACCACTACGAGTGAGAAAATCTCATCGTAGTCAACTCCTTGAACTTGTCACAAACAACTTTGCAACAAGTCGAGCTTTACAAATGGTGATATTTACCATCAGCGTCTGTCTTCATTTTTAAAGATCCATTTGTACTCAACGACCTGCCGTCCAACGAGCAAGTCTACCAAAGTCTATACTTGGTTTTCATACATGGATCCTATCTCGGATTTCATGGTCTCATCCATTTGTCGGAATCCGGGCCCATCATCGCTTCTCCATAGCTCGTAGGTTCATCGCTGTCCAACAACATGACCTTTAAGACAGGGTTGTTGTACCACTCAAGAGCAGTACACGTCCTTGTCGACCTACGAGGTTCGATAGTAACTTGATCCGAAGCTTCATGATCATCATCATTAACTTCTTTCTTCAACTAACATAGGCTTCACAGAAACAACTTTCTGCGCTGCGCTACTCTGATTGAAACAAGGTTCAATAACCTCATCAAGTTCTATCTTCCTCCCACTCAATTCTTTCGAGGGAAACCTTTTCTCAGGAAAGGATCCATTCCAGCAACAAACACTTTGCACTCGGATCTGAGATAGAAGGTATACCCAACTGTTCTTGGCGTATTCTATGAAGATGCATTTGTCCGCTTTGGGTTTGAGCTCATTAGGTGAAAACATTTTCCACACAAGCTTCGCAGCCCCAAACATCAAGAAATGACAGCTTTAGGTTTCTATCAAACCATAATTCACACGGTGTCATCTCAACGGATTTAGATGGTGCCCTATTTTAAAGTGAATGCGGTTGTCTCTAATGCATAACCCTAAAACGATAGTATTAAAACGATAAGAGACATCATAGTATGTGCTATATCAAATAAGGCATGACTACGACGTTCGGACACACCATCACACTATGGTGTTCCAGGTGGCGTGAGTTGTGAAACAACTTTCACATTGTCTAAATTTGTATGCCAAACTCGTAACCCAGATATTCACCTCCACGATCATATCGCAGAAATTTTTATCTTCTTGTCACGATGATCTTTAAACTTCACTCTGAACTTTGCTTTGAACCTTTCAAACAATTCAGACTTGTGTTTCATTAAGTAAATATACACTATATCTTCTCAAATCATCAGTGAAGGTAAGAAAACAATGATATTCACTGCAAGCTATAAACACTCATTGGATCGTATACATCAACATGCATTGTTTCCAATAAGTCAATTGCCCATTTCATCAAGCCAGAAAACGGGGTTTAGTCATCTTACCAAAAGGCATGGTCCGCATGTCTCAACCGATTCAAAATCGAATGAGTCCAAAGATCCATCAACATGGAGTTTCTTCATGCGCTTTATACCAATATGACATTTAGCGGCAGTGCCACAAGTATGTGGTACTATCATTATTAACTTTGCATCTTTTGGCATCATTGTTATGAACATGTGTATTACTATGATCAAGATTCAATGAACCACACTTACTAGGTGCATGACCATTGAAGGTATTTATTCATGTAAGCAGAATAACCATTATTCTCTAACTTGAATGAATAACCGTGTTGCAATAAACATGATCTAATCACGTTCATGCTTCAATGCAAAACACCAAATAAAATTTAGGTTCGTCACTAATCCCGAAGGTAGAGAGAGCGTGCGATGTTTGATCATATCAACCTTGGAAACATTTCCAACACACATCGTCACCTCACACTTAGCTAGTTCTCCATTTATTCCGTAGCTTTTATTTCGAGCAACCGAACCGGTATCCAATACCCAGGTGCTACTAGGAGTACTAGCAAGGTACACATCAATAACATGCATATCAAATATACTTCTGTCGACTTAGCCAGCCTTCTTATCTACCATGTATCCAGGGTTGTTCCGCTTCAGTGACCGTTCTCCTCATAATGGAAGCACTCAGTCTCGGGTTTAGGTTCAACTTTGGGCTGCTTCACTGGAGCAGCAACTGACTTGCCATCCATGAAGTTTCCCTACTTGCCCTTGCCCTTCTCGAAACTAGTGGTTTTACTAACCATCAACACTTTGATGCTCCTTTTTGACTTCTACCTTCGCGGTGTCAAAACATCGCGAGAAGCTCAGGAATCATTTCTATCCCTGGCAATTTATAGTTCATCACCAAGTTCTAGTAGCTTAGTGATAGTGACTTGGAGAACTATATCAATCACTATCTTATCTGGAAGATCAACTCCCACTCGATTCAAGCGATTGTGGCACCTAGACAATCTAAGCACATGCTCAACTATTGAGCTATTCTCTTTCGTCTTGCAAGCAAAGAATCTTTGTTTGAGATCTCATATCTCATAACACGGGCACGAGCCTGAGATCACAATCTCAGCTCTTAGAACATCTCGTATGTTCCGTGACGTTCAAAACGTCTTGGAGCCTCAATTCTAAGTCGTAATGCATGACGCACTAAACTATCAAGTAGTCATCAGAACGTGCCTGTCAGATGTTCACAACATCTACAGACGACGCTAGAGGGGGTGGCGTACCGAACGGTGCATTAAGGACATAAGCCTTCTGTGCAGCAATGAGGACAATCCTCATATCACGGACCCAGTCCGCAATATTGCTACCATCATCTTTCAACTCTATTTCTCTAGGAACATATAAAAACACACGGGAGCTACAGTGCGAGCTAGTAATCTACAACATAATTTGCAAAGACACTACTGACTATGTTCATGATAATGAGTTCAATTAATCATATTACTTAAGAACTCCCACTCAAATTGACATCCCTCAGGTCATCTGAGTGTCACATGATCCAAATTCACCAACTCGAGTCCGATCATCACGTGAGTTGAGGTGGCTTCAATGGTGAACATCATTATGTTGATCATATCTACTATATGACTCATGCTCGACCTTTCGGTCTCTTGTGTTCCGAGGCCATGTCTGTACATGCTAGGCTCGTCAAGTTTAACCCGAGTGTTCCGCATGTGCAAATCTGTCTTGCACCCGTTGTATGTGAACGTAGAGTCTATCACACCCGATCATCACGTGGTGTCTCAACACGACGAACTTTCGCAACGGTGCACACTTGGGGAGAACACAATTTATCTTGAAATTAAGTGAGGGATCACCTTATAATGCTACCGTCGTCCTAAGCAAAACAAGGTGCATAAAAGGATTAACATCTCATGCAATTCATAAGTGACATGATATGGCCATCAACTTGTGTTTAAGATCTCCATCTTCGAAACACCGGCATGATCTCCATCGTCACCGGCACGACACCATGATCTCCATCAACGTGTCGCCATCGGGGTTGTCACGCCCTGCATGCTTCTACTACTATTGCTACCGTAGCGATAAAGTAAAGCATTACATAGCGCTTTAATGATTGACACGCAGGTCATACAATAATTAAAGACAACCCTATGGCTCCTGCCGGTTGCCGTAATCACCGACATGCAAGTCGTGATAATCTATACATCACATGATCATCTCATACATCACATATATCTCATCATGTAATTGGCCATATCATATCACAACATACCCTGCAAAAACAAGTTAGACGTCCTCTAATTGTTGTTGCATGTTTTACGTGGCTGCTACGGGTATCTAGCAAGAACAATTCTCACCTACGCAAAACCACAACGGTGATACACTAGTTTGCTTTTCAACCTTCTCAAGGACCGCCTTTGTCGGATCCGATCCAACTAGAGTAAGAGAAACTGTCACCCGCAAGCCAGCTAAGCAACAAGTTGCATCGCAGGAACCGGTCTCTCGTAAGCGTACGAGTAATGTTGGTCCGGGCCGCTTCATCTCACAATACCGCTGAACCAAAATCCGACCAAGGGAGGAAGCAATCTAAGCATCAACGCCCACAAACCTTTTGTGTTCTACTCGAGATCTCATCGAACCATCAACCTAGCTCATGATGCCACTGTTGGGGAACGTCGCATGGGAAACAAAAATTTTCCTACGCACACGCAAACCTATCCATGGTGATGAGCATCTACGAGAGGGAGAGTGGATCTACGTACCCTTGTAGATCGCTAAGCGGGAAGCGTTAAGAAACGCGGTTGGTGTAGTCGAACATCTTCGCGATCCAAATCGCCGAGCGTCCCGCGATCTCATCACGATCCGTCCCGCGATCCAATCACGATCCGTCCCGTGAACTCATCACGATCCGTCCCGCGATCTCATCACGATCCGTCTCACGATCTTGATCACGATCTGTCCTACGAACTCATCACGATCCGTTCCGCGATCTCATCACGAACCGTCTCGCGATCTCGATCACGGTCCTTCCGATCTAGCGCCGAACGGACGGCACCTCCGCGTTCAGCACACGTGCAGCTTGATGACGATCTCCACCATCTTGATCCAGCAAGAGGAGGTGGAGAGGAGAGAGAGTTCACCGGCAGCGTGACGGCGCTCCGGTGATGGTGGTGGAGTGATTCCGGCAGGGCTTCGCCTAAGCGCTGCGGAAAACCGATCTAGAGGAGAAACTGTGCACCGGTGAAACGGGTAGCACGTGGCCGGAAATTCTGTCCAAAAACCACCCAATCCACTAGTATATATAGGAGGAGAGGAGAGGAGAGGCAGCCAAGGCCTTTGGGTCGGCCGAAATAGGAGGTGGGAAGAAATCCTACTTCACCTCCAATCCTAGTTGGAGTAGGATTGCCTCCTATTGGCTGATTTTCCACTTTTTGCTTTAGGACTTTCTCTCCTGCGCCATGGGCCTTTGTGGCTGTTTTCCCAGCCCAATAAGGGCTGGTTATTATTCTCCCACAGCCCATGGACCTCTTGGGGTCGAAGTACCCCTCCCGGAGGTCCTCCGGTACACTACCGGCACTCCCGGTACAATACCGATACTCCCGGTACACTACCGATGAGCCCGAAACTTTTCCGGAAACCAAACTGGGACTTCCTATATATGAATCTTTACCTCCGGACCATTCCGGAGCTCCTCGTGACATCCGGGATCTCATCCGGGACTCCGAACAACCTTCGGTCACCACCATACATAACTCTACACTACCGAAACGTCACCGAACCTTAAGTGTGCAGACCCTGCGGGTTCGAGAACTATGTAGACATGACCGAGACACCTCTACGGTCAATAACCAATGGCGGGACCTGGACGTCCACATTGGTTCCTACATATTCTACGAAGATCTTTATCGGTCGAACCTCTATGTCAAGGATTCAGTTAATCCCGTATATCGTTCCCTTTGTTCTTCGGTATGTTACTTGCCCGAGATTCGATCGTCGGTATCTCCATACCTAGTTCAACCTCGTTACCGGCAAGTCTCTTTACTCGTTCCGTAATACAAGATCCCGCAACTAACAATTAGTCACATTGCTTGCAAGGCTTATTGTGATGTTGCATTACCGAGTGGGCCCCGAGATACCTCTCCGTTACACGGAGTAACAAATCCCAGTCTCGATCCATGCCAACTCAACAAACACCATCGGAGATACCTGTAGAGCACCTTTATAGTCACCCAGTTACGTTGCGACGTTTGATACACACAAGGCACTCCTCCGATATCCGTGAGTTGCATGATCTCATGGTCATAGGAACATATACTTGACATGCAGAAAACAGTAGCAATAAACTGAAACGATCATATGCTATGTTTGTAGTTTGGGTCTTATCCATCACATCATTCTCCTAATGATGTGATCCCGTTATCAAATGACATCTCATGTCCATGGCTAGGAAACCTTAACCATCCTTTGATCAACGAGCTAGTCTACTAGAGGCATACTAGGGACATGGTGTTGTCTATGTATCCACACATGTATCTGAGTTTCCGATCAATACAATTATAGCATGGATAATAAACGATTATCACGAACAAGGAAATATGATAATAACTAATCTATTATTGCCTCTAGGGCATATTTCCAACACCGGCCACGCGGAGGTGACGACGACGACCCAAAGAAACACCGGCCACGCGGCTGCTCTCTGAACCTCTCTATGAACCTACCTGACGAAGAAGAAGAGGGGAGGAGGAGGAGGGAGAAGGGGAGCGGTGGCGGCACGGGGGGAAGAGGAGGAAACCAAGGGATCCACGCACTTAAGTAGGGTGTCGGCCTCGACGTCCGTGAGCTCCTCTCACGGCGTCGACGCACGCCCACTCGCTGCTCTCTCTCACACGCTAACTGACGGAGAACGACGGGGCAGGTGGCCGTCACCTTGCGGGATGGGCCGGAGGGGAAGGGCAAGGCCCACTTACTCTCTCACACGCAAAGAAACAAACCAGCAGGAAGTTTTCTTTTATTAAATAACTACGACACAAGAAAAACCCTCCAGAGAAAAATAAAAGGATTTTTGCAAGAACAAAAATACTTGGACATAGAAAATAAAATGCACTATTTACTAAAAATATCAAGATGATTTTCAGGACAAGTAATTTAAATACTTTTATGAATAGCAGCCCCTGATTTATTTTAAACCCCCAAATCATAAAGCTCAAAACAGCAAAAGAATAACACTCACATCCTTAGACTATTATAGGCTATCTCCTGAACATTTTTAAACAATTTAATTTGCAAGTAGAATCTGTTGATAAAATGACAAGGGAGTAAAGGGGTATTTGGTTGGGTTTTGTTGAAAAGAAGAAGAGTGGAGAAAGGAGAAGGAGTGTTGCACCATGCACACTCAAACCACATCACACAACACAAGAACACACCCAACCACAACAAGGTCACATCGCAAACAAGGCATGGCATGATGAATGATATGATACATGATGCATGAATGCATGAACAAGACATGGCATAACAAGGTTCAACTCGTATCATTAATCTCATGACAACAAGGTTCATAGAAGATACGTGCCATAAAAGGTAGGGACAACACTTGGGTTGTCACATATCTTCTATTCTTAGGTTATGGGTTATCAAGATCAACATCAGGTTCAATCTTCATATCATTATCATTACTAGGTTGAGCACCAACATGGACATCATCATTAATATCATCACTAGGCTCGTGTTCATTACCAGATTGTGTCTCGGCATCAGAAATAGAAATATCATTTTGGTTTTCAGGTGTATCTATAACAGGTTCACTAGCAGCATGCAAGGTCCTATCATCATTCTTTTTTACTTTTATTAATGGGAAGACTAGGTGTATCAGTATTAATTCTCTGAGAATCTTGCTCAATTCTCTTTGGATGGCCCTCAAGATACAAAGGTTCCTGATTCATTTTACCACCTCTAGTCACAACTCTAACAGAATGATCATTGTTCTTACCATTCATCTCATTAATAAAATCATTTTGTGCCTTAAATACTTGTTCTACATGAGTAGTTACCATGGAAGCATGTTTACTAATAAGCATAAGATCATTATCTACTCATATAATCACCTAAGCGATCAAGCATATAAGCATTATGTTTCAATTTTCTACTAACATAGGCATTGAAATTTTCTTGCTTAACAACAAAGTTATCAAACTCATCCAAACATTGGCTAGCAGACTTATTATAAGGAATGTCACCTTCATCAAATCGATGGAGAGAATTTACCTCTACTTCCTGTCACGTGTTATGAAGACCATGTATTTCCTCAATAGGTGATAAATTCTTAACAACTTCAGCTTTAATAACTTTTTCTTTCATAGATTTCTTGGCCTCTTGCATATCTTCAGGACTGAGAAATAGAAAACCTCTTTTATTTGGAGTGGGCTTTGGAGGTGGTTCGGGAATAGTCAAATCATTATCATTGCTTGATATATTATTCGATAGTAGTACAGCTTGTTGAATAGTTCGTTCCTTGAAAACACAACCAGCACAACTATCAGGTGGTCCCTAGAAGCATCTTTTAGTCCATTATAAAAGATATCAAGTATTTCGTTATTGTTGAGAACATGATCAGGCAAAGCATTAAGTAATTGGAGAAGCCTCCCCAAAGCTTATGGGAGACTCTCTTCTTTAATTTGCACGAACTTAAATATTTCCTGCAAGGCAGCTTGTTTCTTAATGGCGGGAAAATATTTTTCAAAGAAGTAATATATCATATCCTGGGGACTACGCACACAACTAGGAGCAAGGGAATTAAACCATATCTTAGCATCACCCTTTAATGAGAAAGGAAACAACTTAAGAATATAGTAATAACGAATATTTTCCTCATGAGTAAATAGGGTGGCTATATCATTCAATTTAGTAAGATGTCCCACAACATTTCAAATTCATAACCACGGAAAGGATCAAATTCAACCAAAGTAATTAACTCAGGATCAACAGAGAATTCATAATCCTTATCCGTAACAAAGATAGGTGAAGTAGAAAACTTAGGATCATATTACATTCTAGCATTCAAAAAATTTCCTTTCACTTGCATAGCAATTCTTAAGATCATCTCTATCCTTAAAAGCACAAAAGTCCCCAGCTACCTCTCCCTCCATAACATAACCCTTAGGTATATTACGAAATTCATATCTAGGAGAGCTAGGTCTAACAGGTGTCTCATAGTGTTCCGTTTCAATAATTTCATCAGTTTCAGAAATATCATCAGTTTTAGCATTGACTCTAGCAATTTGTTCATCAATAAATTCACCCAGTGGCACAATATTATCAAGAAAAGTATCAACATAAGCATCATGCATAGCATAAGTGGAATCATCAATTACTTGCGACATATCAGAGTCAATAGCAGGTGGTGGTGTCGCAAATTTACTCATAAAAGAAGGTGAATCAAGTGCAGAGCTAGATGGCAGTTCCTTACCCCCCCCCCTCCCCACCTCATAGTAGAGGGATAGATCTTGGTTTTGGGGTATTTCAGATTATTCATAGTGATCAAAAAATATAAATCCCAAATGACTCAGAGAATGGAGCTATGCTCCCCGGCAATGGCACCAGAAAAAGGTCTTCATAACCCACAAGTATAGGGGATCGCAGCAGTTTTCGAGGGTAGAGTATTCAACCTAAATTTACTAATTCGACACAAGGGGAGCCAAAGAATATTCTCAAGTATTAGCAGCTGAGTTGTAAATTCAACCACACCTGAAAGACTTAATATCTGCAGCAAAGTATTTAGTAGCAAAGTAGTATGGAAGTAACGGTAACGATGGCAAAAGTGATAGTAGCAGTTTTGTAGTGATTGTAACAATAGCAACGGAAAAGTAACTTAGCAAAGATTAATATGTGAAAATCTCATAGGCAATGGATCAGTGATGGATAATTATGTCGGATGGCATTCATCATGCAATGGTTATAACATAGGGTGACATAGAACTAGCTCGAATTCATCAATGTAATGTAGGCATGTATTCCATATATAGTCATACGTGCTTATGGAAAAGAACTTGCATGACATATTTTGTCCTACTCTCCCATGCAAGCGGGGACCTAATGGAAACTAAGGGATATTAAGTCCTCCTTTTAATAGAGAACCGGACCAAAGCATTAGCACTTAATGAATACATGAACTCCTCAAACTATGGTAATCACCGAAAAGAATCCCAGTTATTGTCACCCTGGGGGATGCGGATCATAACTCGTAATAGGTTACTACAACTTGTAAGATAGGATCAAGAACACATATATATATTCATGAAAACATAATAGGTTCATATCTGAAAGTATGGCACTCAGGCCCTAGTGACAAGCATTAAGCATAGCAAAGTCATACCAACATCAATCTCAGAACATAGTGGATACTAGGGATCAAACCCTAACAAAACTAACTCAATTACGTGGTAAATCTCATCCACCCATCACTATCCAGCAAACCTACGATGGAATTACTCATGAACGACGGAGAGCATCATGGAATTGGTGATGAGGGATGCTTGGTGATGACGATAGCATCGATTTCCCCACTCCAGAGCCCTGAACAGACTCCAGATCTGGCCTCCCGAGGAAGAACATGAGGTGGCGGCGGCTCCGTATCTTGAAACTCTATGGACTCTTCTCTCTCATTTTTTTTCTCCTCGAATAGGATTACATGGAGTTGGAATTGAGGTCGATGGAGCTGCAGGGGGCCCACAAGCCACCTGGGCGCGGCCTAGGGGTTGGGGTCGTGCCCCCTGGCTTGTGGCCAATGGGTGGCCCCCCTTTGGTTGATTCTTTCGCAAGTATTTTTTATTAATTCCAAAAATATCCTTCATAAATTTTTAGGTCAACCCGAGAACTTTTATTTCTGCACAAAAATAACACCAAGGCAATTCTGCTAAAAATAGCGTCGGTCCGGATTAGTTCCATTCAAATCATGCAAATTAGACTCCAAAACAAGGGCAAAAGAGTTTGTAAAAGTATATACAATGGAGACGTATCAGCCTACGCTTTACATGTACTGAATATGCTTAGTTATTATTGCTACTATCACTATCACTACTTTTACAAAGTTGTTATTATCACTGTTACTACTATTACTATTATTTGTCGTGCTACTAAACCTTTGCTGCAGAGAGATATCCGAGGTGCGGTTGAATTGACAACTCAACTATCAAGGCCGATGAATATTCTTTGGCTCCCCTTGTCTCAAATCAATAAATTAAGGTAAAGTACTACCCGTGAAGACTTTCACGATCCCCTATACTTGTGGGTTATCAATTTGCATCTCCCGAACAACAAGAATGTCATATTTCTTCCTGGCAGTAGGAAGAGGAATTTTAAAACTCCAATAGTGATTGTGGCAATGGGCTCAATGGCATTAATATTGCTAACACGAGCTTGTTTATTCGAAAAATGCATGGTATGTTGTTTTCCATTGATGTGAAAAGTAACCTTGCTTTAGTTGAAATCCATAACAGCCCCTGCGATATTTAAAAAGGGTCTACCAAGAATAATCCACATGTTGTCGCCATTGGATATCTCAAGAATAAGAAAGTCTGTTAAGATAGTAACATTTGCAACCATAACAGGAACATCCTCACAAATTCCAATAGGTATAGTAGTGGATTTATCAACCATTTCCAAATATATCTCAGTAGGTGTAAGCTTATTCATATCAAGTCTTTTATATAGAGTGAAAGGCATAACACTGACACCAACTCCTATATCACATAAAGCAGTGTTAACATAACTTTGTTTAATGGCAAGGTATTGTGGGTATACTCAGATCTCCTAACTTCTTAGGTACTCCACCATAAAAAGAATAATTAGCAAGTATAGTAGAAATTTCAGTTTTAGGTATCTTTTTGTTGTTGGTAATAATGTCCTTCATATACTTAGCTTACGGAGGCATCTTCAAAATATCAGTCAAGCAAGTGTGCAAAAAGAGAGGTGTAATCATTTCAGCCAAGCGTTCAAACACCTCCTCGTCCTTAGTCTTGCAAGGTTTACGAGGGAACGACATGGGTTTTTGGATCCATGGATATATTTCTTTACCATGTTTTCTAGAAACAAGGTCTTTCTTCTCATATCGTTCATTTTTAGGATGTGGGTTATGAAGATCTTCAACATGTTATATTTCCATGTCATTGTCAGGTTCTTTATTGCTATCTGGTTGAGCATCTACCTGAACATCATTATTATCATTATCATTCTTATTATCACTAGGTGAATGTTCACTACCAGATCATGTCTCAACATCAGAAATAGAAATATCATTATGATTCTCAACGGGGTTTTCTATAACAGTTCATTGGAGGCATGCAAAGTCCTATCATTTTTTGTTTTCTTTTGCTTTTTAGATGGACTAAGTGCATGATCATTAAATTTCTGAGAAACTTGTTCAATTCTTTTAGGATGACCTTTGGGATTAAGAGGTTCCCGAGTCATTCTACATCCTATAGTCATTACTCTAAGAGCATGGTCATTCATGTTCTCATTTAATTCAGCAAGCAAATCATTTTGTTACTTAGCAACTTGGGCTAATTGATTATGAACCATGGAAGAATGTTTACCTAGAAATTTAACATCATTAGCAATTCTAAACATCAAGTCACTCAAATGATCTATCATCATAGCATTAGGTTCTAATTGATATTTGACATAATTATTGAAGTGATGTTGCTTGACAATGTAATTATCAAATTCATCCATGCATTCACTGGAAGTTTTAGTGTAAGGTATATCACTTGCATCAAATCTACGGAGAGAATTTACCTCTGATACCCGTGTAGGGGTATTGAGTCCATGTATCTCCTCAATAGGTGGTAGATTCTCGAAATCTTAAGAATTAATACCTTTTTATTTCATAGATCTCTTAGCTTCTTGCATATCTTCTAGATTGAGGAAATGAATACCTCTCTTCTTTTGAAAAGGTTCTAGTGGTGATTCAGGAAGTGACCAATTGTCAATGTTTTGGAATATGTTATTCGGTAATTCTTCAGCTTATCCAGTTTGTTCCCTGAAAACACAACCAACACAACTATCTAGGTAGTCCCTAGAAGCATCGGTTAGTCCATTATAAAAGATACCGAGTATTTCATTTTTCTCAACAGGATGATTAGGCAAATCTCTAAGTAGCTGGAGAAGCCTCCCCCAAGCTTGAGGGAGATTATCTTCTTCAATTTCCACAAAGTTAAATATTTCCACTAAAGCATCTTGTTTTCTATGACAGGAAAATGTTATTCAGAGAAGTAATATATCATATCCTGGGGACTGTGCACACAACCAAGAGCAAGAGTGTGGAACCACTCCTTAGCATCGCATGTTAGCAAAAAAAGAAAATGATTAAGGATATAGTAATAACGCATCTTTTCCTCATGAGCAAACAAGGTGGCAATATATTATTCAGTTTAGTGAGGTGTGTCACAATAGTTTCAATTTCATAGCCATGAAAATGATTAGATTCTACTATAGTGATTAACTCAGGATCAACCGAGAATTCATAATTCGTATAAGTAACACATATAGGAGAAGTGGAAAAGTTAGGATCGTGTTTCATTTTATCCATCATTGGTCTTTCTTACAGTTTGCATAGAAATTTTCTCAAATCATCTCTATCATTACAAGCAAGAAAGTCTCTAGCTTATTCCACATCCATAACATAACCCTCAGGTACATCAGGCAATCCATATCTATTACGAGAGCTAGGTATAATAGGTGATTCATAATCTTCGTCAATTTCAGTTTTTGTAGTGATTGCAACAGTATCACCAGCAATAGTAACTTAGCAAGTTTCAGTATATGAAAAGCATAGGTGCGTGGACCGGTGATGGATAATGATTTAGATGACTTCAATCATGCAACAGCTAAACACTAGAGTGACATAGAACTAGCTCCAATTCATCAATGTAATGTAGGCATGTATTCTGTATATAGTCATACATGCTTATAATAACAACGTGCATGGCATCTTTTGTCCTACCCTCCCATGGCAGTGGGTCCATAAGGAAACTAAGGATATTAAGGCCTCCTTTTCATAGAGAAATAGAACAAAGCATTGAAACATGGTGAATACATGAACTTCTCAAACTACGACAATCACCGAAAAGAAACCAAATTATTGTAACCTTGGGGTATGCGGATCATGACACGTAATAGGTGCATCCAACTTGCAATATAGGTTCTAAAGCACTCTCACATTCAGGAAAACATAATAGGTTCAGATATGAAAACATTAAAACATATTAGGTTCATATCATGGCACCTGGGATATCTCTCTGCAGCAAAGGTTTAGTAGCACGGCAAATAATAGTAGTAGCAATAAGAGTGATAACAACAATTTTGTAACAGTAGTGACAGTGACAGTAGCAATAGTAACTTAGCAAGATTTAGTATATGTAAAGCATAGGCCTTGGTGCAGCGATGGAAATATTTGGATGGCATCAATCATGTAACAGTTATACACTAGAGCCACAAAGAACTAGCTCCATTTCATCAATGCAATGTAGGCATGTATCCGTATTGTCATACGTGCTTGCGATAAGAACTTGCATGACATCTTTTGTCCTACCCTCCCGTTACAGCGGGCTCCTATTGGAAACTAAGTGATATTAAGGCCTCCTTTTAATAGAGAACTGGAACAAAGCATTAACACATGGTGAATAAATGAACTCCTCAAACTACGGCAATCACCGGAAAGAATCCCAATTATTGTCACCCTAGGGTATGCGGATCAAGGCACGTAATAGGTGCATACAACTTTCAAGATAGGATCCACATCACTCTTATATTCACGAAAACATAATAGGTTCAGATATGAAATCATGGCACTTGAGCCCTAGTGACAAGCATTAAATGTAGCAAAGTCATAACATCATCAATCTTAGAACATAGTGCATATTAGGGATCAAGCCCTCTCAAAATAACTCGATTACATGATCAATCTGATCCAATCCCATCACCGTCCAGCAATCTTACAAAGGAATTACTCACTCCCGGTGGTGAGCATCATGGCGATGTTGATGAAGAAGGGTTGGCGATGACAATGGCGATGAATCCCCCTCTCTGAAGCCCAAATGGACTCAAGATCGGACCTCCTGAGGAAGAACAGGAGTTGGCGGAGGCTCCATCTTGTAAAACATGATGAAAACTTATCTTTGATTTTTCTCTTCAAATATGTGAATTTATAAGACCGATGATAGGGTTGGAGGAGCCACGAGGTTGCCCCAAGCCATCGAGGGGTGCCCAGCTTGGCACCAATAGGTGGCCCATTTGGTTGTGGTTATGTTGAAAACCTCGTCAATCCTGGGTTAGTTCCATTCAAATCATGCAAATTAGAGTCCAAAACAAGAGCAAGCGTGTTTGTAAAAGTACATACATTTGGGATGTATCAATTAGCAGTTACTGCATATTTTGAGCATGAAATCTGGTAGATGGGTGTCAAAAACTTCATTTCCTCAATGGTTTCCTCGGGAAAAGGTTGTATGTGATACAACCCGAAGCTTTTGTCGATCCTAAGGATGTTTAAAAGGGATGCAAGCTCCAGCGATCCTTCTATGGACTAGTGCATGCATGTCAGAGTTGGAATATACGCTTTGATGAGGTGATCACAGTTTCTTGGTTTATACAAAGTTTAGGAAGAAACTTGTATTTACAAGAAAGCAAGTGGGAGCTCTATAGCATTTCTGATAAGTATATGTGGATGACATATTGTTTATTAGAAATGATGCAGAATTTCTAGAAATCACAAAGGGTTGTTTGAAAGGAGTTTTTCAAAGGAAGACCTGGGCAAATCTTCTTACATATTTAGCATCAACATCTATAGAGATAGATCAAGACGCTTGATAAGACTTTCACAGAGAACACACCTTGACAATATTTTGAAGGAGTTCAAAATGGATCTGTCAAAGAAGGAGTTCTTACATGTATTCTACAATGTTATGTTGAGTAAGACACAAAGCTCGACCACGACAGAAGAAAGAGAAAGGATGAAGGTCGTCCCATATGCCTCAGCCATAGGCTCTGTTATGTCTGCCGTATTGTGTACCATACCTGATGTGTTCCTTGTGATGTGTCTGACAAGGGGGTACAAGGGTGATCCAGGAGTGGATCACTTGGCAGCCGTTAAGATTATCCTTATGTACCTACACAAAACTAAGGAAATGTTTCTTGGTTATGGAGGTGATAAATAATTCGTCGTAAAGGGTTACATTGATCCAAGCTTTGACATTGATTTGGATGACTCTGAGTCGCCAACTGGATAAGTATAGTGGAGTAATCAATTGGAATAGCTCCAAGTGGGGTGTGGTAGCAACATCTGTAGTATGAGATGGAGATTTGCAATGTACACGTGAATCTAAATGTTTGCAAACCCGTTGACTAAAACCTCTCTCACGAGAAAAACATGATCAAACCCGAGAAGTAATTGGGTGTTAATCACATGGTGATGTGAACTAGATTATTGACTCTAGTGCAAGTGAGAAACTATTGGAAATATGCCCTAGTGAAAGCACAACTTCTCCCTAGGTGGTTTTGGTAATTAATAACAACATATATTTCATTGGACTAATGTTTCCACCAAGTGTATCTGAGGAAAAAGTTCAATCATGGGTTGGCTAAAGGTCTATGTGGAGAACCTCCCCGAGGAAAGGAAGTAATAGGATTGTCTATGCTTGAAGATTGAGGAGTCACATTTTACATTTTGTGAGAAATCACTTTTGATTCCATAGGAAAGCCAATACTATTAAAAGGGATGAGGTATTTATGATGATATGGTTGCTCAAGTGCTTAGAGATTAACCACCAAAAATACTCACCCACTTTCTCACAAAAACCTTATGTCCCAAGCCAAAAGGTTCGATGACACCAGAAATTCCCAATCAGATCCACCAAGTTTTACCCTAGACAGAAACCCAGCCAAACCCTAGCATCTCGGTACTACCAAGTTTTCATTCGGTGTAACCGAAAAAACAGTGATCAATTTTCTATTAACCAATTTCTTAAAATTGGTCCCACCGAGTTTGAGGAATTAGTGACACCGAAATTTGGAAACGGCCAAGGTCACCCATATTGGTACCATCGAAACTTATATATCGGTCTCACCGAAAAAGGCCAAAGTTGCCGCATTTTGCGCTAGTCGGTGCAACCGAGTTTTTACTCCGGTTTCACCGAGTTGGGCAATAATGTTGTAACGGTTGGATTTTTAGGAGATGGCTATATATACCCCTCCACCACGTCTCACTCGTAAGAGAAGCACTCAGAACAGACACCCACTTGCCATATCCAATTTTCTGAGCAAGAACCACCTACCCTTGTGTTGAGATCAAGATCATCCACTCCAACCATATGGATCTTGATTTCTAGCCTCCTCAAGTTGCTTCCCATCCAATCAATCTCTTCTACCCATGCCAAACCTATGAGAGAGTTATTGAATATTTGAATGTTGAGGAGACTATCTTTCGAAGCACAAGAGCAAGGAGTTCATCATACTACCACATCTATTACCTTTTAGAGGGTGGTGCATCCTAGATTGGTTTGGTGTCTCTTGGGAGCCTCCTTCTTCGTGATTGTGGCGTTGAACCAAGAATTTTTTAAGGGCAAGGAGATTGCCTACTTTGTGAAGATCTACCCCGAGTAAGGCTAGTCCTCCGTGGACGTTGGCCATAATGTAATAGGCAAGGTTGCTACTTCGTGGACCCTTCGTGGGTGGAGACCTCCCTGGACTCTCGCGGCGGTTACCCTCCATGGGTTGTAGTCTCCATAAACATGGATGTATGATAGCACCACCTATCAGAACCACAGGAAAAATTTGCATGTCTCCAATTGCATTTGATCTTCTTATCCCTACCCTCTTTACATATGCTTGTCTTTACTTTCCGCTGGAATACTTGTAGACATGCATGTGTAGGGTGAACTTTATTTGCTAGAATCCCTAAAATCCACCAACAAATTAACTTGGGAATAGGTTTGGTTTTTCTTTTCTTAAGTAGTCTAATCACCCCCCCCCCTCTAGACCTACTTTTGATCCTACAAGTGGTATAAAATCTTTGGTCTCCATTGCATTGGTCTCACCACCTAGGAGAGTATGGCGTCTAGTGAGGGAAATTATCACTGTAGAGGTCCATGTTTTGATGATACAAACGTTTCAAGTTGGAACCATAAAACGAAAATGCATATTCCTGGTCATAACCCCACCGTATGGGCTGTTATTCGTGTTGGCCTGCAAGGTGAATTCATTGGTGATTGAAAGGAACCGGAGCGTGAAGCAACCGCGAAAGAATTTAAGATGTTGCAATACAATTCTCAAGCATGTGACATTCTATTCAACTGCCTATGCCTCGAAGAATTCAATAATATTAGCCATATTGATAATGCAAAGGAAATTTGGGATACTTTGGTTGATATGCACTAAGGTGTCGAATCCGTCAAGGAATCTAAGTTGGATGTGCTTCAAAGTCAACTTGATAAGATCAAGATGAAGGATGGTGAAGGAGTCACAGAAATGTACTTTAGGCTTGCTCTCATCACAAATGGGATTGCCAGCTTAGGAAGCGAAGAGATGACCGACAAATTCCTCATCAAGAAGATACTTAGAGCCTTGGATGGGAAGTATGACACCATGTGTACTTTGATCCAAATGATGCCAAACTACAAAGATCTCAAGCCTATGGAAGTCATCAAAAGGATTGCTTCTCACGAGATGTCACTCAACGACAAGGAATAATTGCACAACAATTCAAGCGGTGCTTACAAAGCTTCAAGTGACACTCCCTCTACATCAAGTGACAACCTTGTAACCAATGAAGAGATAAGCATGATGGTAAAGAAAATTAACAAGTTCTACAAGAGTAGAGGCAAAGAAAGAAACTCCAACTCAAGATATGAAGAGAAGTGTTCATCTAGTCATGACCGGAATTGTTACAATTGCGAAAGGCCCAGACACTACTCCAATGAGTGCACGACCCCACACAAAAGAAGGGAAGAGTCACCTAGAAGAAAGATCTCAAGAGATGAGTCGCCTCGGAGAGAGAGAAGGAGTAGAGATGATCATTATGAATGAAGATCCTCCCGGAGAAGTAAAGACTCGAAGAAGAAGGACAAGTACACCAAGGGCTACACAAGAAGAAGACATCAAGCTCATGTTGGTGAATGGGTTTCCGGCTCCAAATCTGACAACCACTCCGAGAGAAGCTATCAATCTAACTCCGACTATAGTTAAGATAAAGGTGTTGCGAGACTTGCACTCATTTCCTCCAACACCTATGACATATTTGATTCACCAAATCAAGGTATTGGATGTTGCTTCATGGATAAAGGCCCCAAGGTATCACACACCAAATACATTGACTTTAATAGTGATGAGGATGACTTACTTGGAGATGATGACTTTCTATTTGACAAATCTAGCGATATTAGTCAAAATGAACTTGATAGTAATCACGTTAGTCAAGATAAGTCATGTGATGATGATAAGAAGCAAATGGAGCGACTAACTAAAGAATTAAACACTCTTATGTTAGCCCATGAATCTACTCTAGAAGATCATAGAGAGCTTGTAAGAACTTATGAGAAGCTCAATTTGGAGCAAGGGCATGAATTCCTTAAAGCCATCAATGATGATTTTAGAAAGAAGACTTCCTCTTATCTAGCCAAACGACTACTCTTGTCTACATTCATTCCACAAGTTAAGGCTAAACAAACTAGCAACAAAGGAAAGAAGGTTCTTCAACTAGTAGCAATAAAAATGATAAATTCAATGATATTGCTTCTAGTAGCTATATTGATTCCACTAATGATTCTCTTAGCCAAGCTACAATGGGCAAGAAAATGATCTATTGAAAGGGACTATATAAAAAGGTGTCTACAAAAGTCTTGTGGGATGTAAGCAATTTGAGTAAATTGTACGCAAGCATGGAGGATACCGGAAGAACCATGGCATTGGCTACTTCAACGTTAATGGAGTTGAATGGGAAGAAGGTCAATACCCCAAGCCAAAGTTTGTTCCCCAAAAGGAGAAGTATGAACATACTCTTCCCAAGGAAACAAAACCTCAATATAACCTTCCACCACAAGACTACAAGCTCAAGGGCAAGGACAAGCTTCAATAGGAGATTGACTCATATGAAGATGAATCCTGAGCCATGGTCAAGTGGTTTCCTAAGGCTACTACAAGCTCAACTTCTACAAGTGCTACTTCAACTCCAAGGATACCCATCAAGTTGATGTGGGTCCCAAAGAAAAAGAACTAGAGAAGTTTTTGAGGGGTAACTCCGCCAACAAAGTTCACCCACATTCATTTTTGGCAAGGTCTATTTGCAATCAACACAAATCCTATGCAATAGTTCAAGGAGTCACACATTCCCTCAAAGGTAAGCAAGGGAAAAGGTAATAAATGAATCCATGGACATCATCATGTATTTTTTGCACTCCATGTACATATATATCCTTGTATTTGTCTATTGTGTGGGACTAACCCATGTAGGAGAGAAGAGTAAGAAACTCTTAGTGCATCTAGTGCCCCTTAGCTATTTTGGTGTATTGAGGACTTATAGGTTAAAGAACTAATGTGTTTGTGAGTGTACACAAGCTCTATAAGTCGATGAGGAGTTTGATATATTCGGAGATTACTGACCCCTAAAAATGTATGTCTTGAACTGAAGATTTTGGTGAAGACTTTGGTGAAGACTTTGCCGAAGAATTTGGTATTCCTTCAAGTCTTTGAAAATGAAGAAGTTGGTGTGACCTTGAAGATATGAACGAGGACTATGAAGCGTGAAGACTTTTGTTTTCGTAGTTTCATTTCCTTTCTTTGAGTCATAGGAAACACCGTACTATTAAAGGGGGTTGAGGTAATACTAAGGAAAATTTCCAACTGATGCTCAACTCCAAAAGCCTCAACCTATCCAATCCTTCGAGTGAAGCCTTTGGAAATCTCTTTCAGCTTAGTCAAGTTCTTCAGTGACAGAGACGAAGTTCTTCTGGTCTCTCATGAAATTGATCTGACTGAGGAGTTAGGATTTTGCCAGTGCGAATTGCCTACAAGTGAGGAACATGATAAGCCTGAGGACTTCCATAGTTTGAAATTCTGACCATTGCTATGCTTAGCGCTAGTTGTCCCCAATCATCTTATCCACATAACGGTCATATCATTGAGGGCATTTATGTCTTATCATGTTAGGTTGCACCCTGGCTATAAATAGCCACCCCCCACAACCACTAGTTGGTTGGTTGCTCCGAGTGAGAACTGACACTTGTCATTTGAGAGCAACCCATCCTCCGAGGACTTTGAGAGAAAATCATCAGTGAGGAAAACCCAAATCCAAACCACCAAACCCAAAGTGATTGAGCATCACTGAAGAAACTCTTGTGTGGAATCGACGCTTCTTACCTTTGAGGAGTGTGTATCCTCCAGACGGTTAGGCGTCATGGTCTACTACATCCTGCAGTCAATTGGGGATCACGGAGTGACCTTGGTCTAGAGCATCCAGTAGTAAATTGTGGATCGCCGGATGACCAGTTTGTGAGGGTTTTGGATGTCCACCCTGAAAACTTACCATGAGTGTTGGGAGAGGACTTTGTGACCTTAGCTCAAGGAGAATACGGTAAGGACTGTGTGTCCTGGGACTGACTGTCCTCTAGTTTAAATACCAGGCCACTCCAAACCAGACGTACGACTGTCACAGCAGTTGGAACTGGGTCATCAAACCATTGTGTTCATCGAGCTACCTGATTCTATTTCCTCAGCCCCTCTATTCCTCGTATACTTGTTGATGAAATTGATCGTTACTGTTTGAAGAATTTGACTGAAGACTTTCACAGTTTCCTCACCTCAAATTCTTAAAGTTATCTTGTTCCTAACCTTATTATCCTGTATCACGCTACTTGTAATCTGTGCATGTTTCATTTCATCATGATGACTATGCTATTGCTATGTTTCTCATGCACTTGAGTACTTAATCTTCTGCTAGTTATTCATCACATTTCAAATTCCTCAAGTTGAAATTCCTCATGTGATGAATTTGTAAAAATCGCCTATTCACCCCCCCCCTCTAGTCGATATAACGCACTTTCAGAAACAACGAGGATTGCCCCCAACTCAGGATGATCTTCATCAACTATGAGCATCCACCACTACATCAACCACATGAAGTCTTCCACGACAAAAACCAAGGTTAGTTTATCCCTCTTAGGGGGATGTCAGATCAAGGTGGAGATTTACTCTAAGACTTGAGTTAAAGCATCTCTTAAAAATGTGAAAACATTAAATGCTTTATGAAAAAGTGGTAACCCCACTTTTTCTTAAACGATGAGTTTGACCTGTGATCAAGTATTCTTACTTGGCTCCTGGAAAACCTCAACAAACAACCTTCCTAGTGAAGGATTTGCTCTATGTGCCCAAGACGGTTTACCGCATTCTCGCCAACACCCTATGTCCTTAGAGGGGCCACAAATCTAAAGAAGAAGAAGTGGAGGGAGTCATGAAGAACATGCTATTCAACATTATTCATGGGATTCCCATCAACTTCCATGATTTCTTCATGAGGACATTGGCGAATGCAGCACTAGCCCCATTTGAACTCAAGCCTTATGCACCCTGGATCATGAAGTTCATCAGATCAAGGTCTTTAGTTCCCTTCAAGGCAGACTTCCAGAATCATTTCGGCTTCTTGCCCCCGATTGAAGTCCTCAAGAGCACAATTGCCTCAGTTGAAGGAAAAGGCAAAGATGTCATTGATGAAGGCACTCGTCCATTGGATGGTCAGTTTCGCAAAGCTGCATCTTTCTCCACCAATGATGACACTACAACCCAGGATTCTGCTGCAAAGGCCTCAGCGCAAAAGCCTCAAGAGTCTGCCCCTCGTGTGATGACTGATCGAGAGCTTCTCATAAGTTTTCTTCAGAAGGTTGATCGCAATCACAAGTGGGCGAAGCATCAGTTGGCCTCCATTCTTCAGAACATGACTATGACACAGAACTCTATGAGGAAAAATCACTACTATGTGCATGAAATCTTCGATCGCGCATGGGCCATTCTCGCACAGCTCAAGACTCTTCAGGAACTCAAAGACATGGACTTTCAGCAAAACTTTGATTGGTCTCATCCTCCTCAGAATAAATTCAAGAAGTTTCAAGTTCCTTAGATGGTTACATGTTCATATTCTTCATCACGTGAGATGTATGAAGTTGAGGACGTTGACGACACTATGGTAGGCCATGCATCGACAAACGACCCCAACACCGCTGGCGCTCCTTCTTCACCAACAAGATGAAATTCTTCAAGGGGCATTAGTCCTCACTTTTTCGGCCCTTTTGGTCTTCGATGACAAAGGGGGAGAAAATTTGAGTTAGTCTTCAAGCGGGTCTCTATATATGAGTTGTGTTTTTGTTTAAGTTACAACTCTTGCTCTTCTGAAGCTTTTGTTGGTTGAGTTGTAAACTTAAGTCTGATGGTGGTCTGACTCTTTTGACCTGCTTTCTGCATGCTTATTTCCTCAAGTACCTTAATGTATGCATGCTGAATTTCGTCAGACACCATTTTCATCATGCATTTCAAATTCTTTATATCATATGTTAAATGTGTGTATGAATTACAAGATATAGGGGGAGTTCTCCATGTTTTTAACCTACCATGTGCATTTGTAGTCCAAAGCAAATTCCTCAAATACGCACATCTTCAGGGCGAGCTCTTCTATATCTTGCAATCAAATTCCTCAAACTCACTATTTACACTTCATAGTATTATCCCCGTTGAAAACTTATCCTATTTGTCATCAATCACCAAAAGGGGGGAGATTGTTAGTGCATCTAGTGCCCCTTAGTGATTTTGGTGTATTGAAGACTTATAGGTTAAGGAACTAATGTGTTTGTGAGTGTACACAGGCTCTATAAGTCGATGAGGAGTTTGATATATTCATAGATTACCGACCCCTAAAAATGTATGTCTTCAACTGAAGACTTTGGTGAAGACTTTGCTGAAGACTTTGGTATTCCTTGAAGACTTTGAAAATGAAGAAGTTGGTGTGACCTTGAAGATATGAACGAGGACTATGAAGCGTGAAGACTTTTTTTCATAGTTTCATTTCCTTTCTTTGAGTCATAGGAAATACCGTACTATTAAAGGGGGATGAGGTAATACTAAGAAAAGTTTCCAATTGATGCTCAACTCCAAAAGCTTCAACCTATCCAATCCTTCGAGTGAAGCCTTTGGAAATCTTTTGCAGTTCAGTCAAGTTCTTCAATGACAGAGATGAAGTTCTTATGGTCTCTAATGAAATTGATCTGACTGAGGAGTTAGGATTTCGCCAGTGCGAATTGCCTACAAGTGGGGAACATGATAAGCCTGAGGACTTTCATAGTTTGAAATTCCGACCGTTGTTGTGCTTAGCGCCAGCTGTCCCCAATCATCTTATACACATAAAGGTCATATCATTGGGGGCATTTATGTCTTATCATGTCAGGTTGCACCCTGGCTAGAAATAGCCACCCCCACAACCACTCGTTGGATGGCTGCTCCGAGAGAGAACTGACACTTGTCATTTGAGAGCAACCCATCCTCTGAGGACTTTGAGAGAAAATCATCACTGAGGAAAAAACCAAATCCAACCCACCAAACCCAAAGTGATTGAGCATCACTAAATAAATTCCTATGTGGAACCGATGCTTGTTACCTTGGAGTACTGTGTATCCTCCAAACGGTTAGGCATCATGGTCTAGTGCATCCTGCAATCAATTGGGAATCACGGAGTGACCTTGGTCTAGAGCATCCAGCAATGAATTGTGGATCGTCGGGTGACTAGTTTGTGAGGGTTTTGGAAGTATACCCTGAAGACTTACCACGAGTGTTGGGCGGGGACTTTGTGACCTTAGCTCAAGGAGAATACGGTAAGAACTGTGTGTCCTGGGACTATGTGTCCTCTGGTTTAAATACCAGGCCGCTCCAAACCAGACGTACGACTATCACAACAGTTGATAACTGGGTCATCAAACCATTATCTTCATCGAGCTACCTGGTTCTATTTCCTCAACCCCTCTATTCCTCGTATACTTGTTGATGAAATTGATCGTTACTACTTGATGAATTTGACTGAAGACTTTCACAATTTCCTCACCTCAAATTCTTCAAGTTGTCTTATTCCTAACCTGCTTATCCTGTATCACGCTAGTTGTAATCTGTGCATGTTTCATTTCATCATGATGACTATGATGTTGCTATGTTTCTCATGCACTTGAGTACTTAATCTGCTGGTATTTATTCATCACATTTCAAATTCCTCAAGTTGAAATTCCTCATGTGATGAATTTGTCGCCATCTCAAGATGATCTTCATCAACTATGAGCATCCACCACTACATCAACCACATGAACTCTTCCATGACAAAACCCAAGGTTAGTTTATCCCTCTTATGGTGGATGTCACATCAAGAGGGAGCTTTAATCCAAGAATTGAGTTAAAGCATCTCTTAAAGATGTGAAAACATTAAATGCTTCATGAAAAAGTGGTAACCCCACTTTTTCTTAAACGATGAGTTTGACCTGTGATCAAGTATTCTTACTTGGCTTCTAAGTCAATATACTTATATATAGATGACTCAGTCATCGCCAAAGTGCTTGGTAGATACTAGAGTGGTTTTGCATGTTTGCCATATTTCATTTGACATCTTATGATGTAAGCATGTTTGTATGTATATCTTTTCTCATTTGAGGATTTCCAATTGTTGTTACTTGGCTGTCACTTTCTTTGCCAATTGGATATGCAAGAATGCCTAAGTACCTCCATGTAGCTGTCTATGGTTTCTCGTCTCATATTCATGTTTCATCACAAAAAATTGAGCAAGCTCGTCTCGAACCCTCTTTGTGAGGAGCACTCGGAGTTCCACTTCGTTAAGACCAAACTTCCAAAACCACCCAGTGCTTCTCGGTGTCACCAATCTCAAAATCTTGGTTCCATCGAAGCCTGGGGTTGATCTGGTTTTATCATCTCGGTAATACCAATTCCATAATCTCGGCTTCACTGAGTTTCGTTGTCAACTCACAATAGAGGAACTCAGTGGCACTGATATTCTAGAACCGGTGTCACAGACAGTTACGGGTATATATTCTGGTGAAACTGGTTTTTGAACTCACTTCTTCAAACGCCATAGTCCCCACAAACCCTAGCTACCTCTCGACGTTTTCAGACTTCAGCCTTGCTCCCATGTGTCTGCACCACCGGAGTTCTTCGCCGTCGACCGTATTCATCCCTGTCATCATCGATGTAGGAGGTCGTCACCAAGTTAGGGTAACGCCTCGAATTCTTCCAATCCTCGTCCAACTCTTGTGCAATTGATCAATTCACATCTTGTTGCCATCGTGTGCACTTGTTCCATCCCCCAAAAGTTCCATTCGATTCGAGAACGATGAACTTTGAGGTTTAACCATCCGCAATCTGAATCTCTGTGTCACCGAGTCGTAAAAATTGGTTCTACCGATTTTAGTTTTAGGGAAACTGAGAACAGCCTGAGTGAAACCGAGTGGCCACTTTCGGTGAGTAAGTGGTTGCCAAGTTTTTGTTAAGGAGGTTGTGTGTCTCGGTGGCTCCAAAAGTATTGACTCGGTGGTACCGAAATCCTTTTTCCAAAATATTAAACTTAAGATTTTGAGTTCAAATTTTGAGAAAACATTCTGAATTTTTCTGATGCTCAACCCCTTTGCTCTTCAATATTGTATTCACATGGTCAGCATGTCAGGGTCTAATGATAGCCAGAATGACTTCAGGGATAGAGATGTGGACATGAGCTTACGCACTATCTCAGATGCCAGTTCTTCTTCAGAAGATCCAGACACACCAAGTTCACATGGGCTGCCCAAGACTGCCACCAAGGCAAGAAGGAATTTGAACTCGTATGAGGAGGACTCAGACTTTGTGCCAGAGGAGGTGCTCACAAAGAAGCAACAAGATAAGAAAGAAAGAGCTACCAAGAAATCTGTAACAGAGGCACTTCTGCTAAGAAGTCTGTCAGGAAAGAATATGCTAACTCTAAAGCAATGAGGGCACCTAATAGTGCCAACGCCAACACTTCACTTTTTGCTGAGCCCCCAAAGAGCTATATGCCTAAGAGGGCATGTGACAAGAAGAGAGCCAGGAAGAGAATTGTGCGTGTCATTGGAAGGCCCACTTCCATGTATGAGGACCCGGATGAGGCTGAGGAAGAGGAAGTGGAGGAAGAGCCAGCTGCCCATGCTCCTCCTTCGAAGAAGAAGAAGCTACTTGCAGATGTTATGCCCAAGCAAGGTCCATCAAGGAGCAAGCAGACTGCACCCAGGAAGCCAGCACCTCCCAAACCCAACAGGACCACCAGGGACGTCCCTCTTGCAGCAAAGAACAAGGGTTCTACTTCCAGAGATGATGAGCAAGAGAACATGCCAGTTTTGAGGAAATTGAGGCCACATTTGCCAGAGCATAATGACGCTCACCCCATTGCTGAGGATATGAATAAGAGGAGAGATTCAGGACTAAGGAATTGGATAGGAGATGAGCCTTATGCCTCCAGGAGAAGGACTGTTGTGGATGATAGTCTCTACACCAAGGAACTACAAGACTTCTATGAGATTGTCCTTTTGGACAAGATCTTGCTACCCCTTGAGTTTGCATTGGTTTTCCCTTGAAGATGAACGGGTGATGCAGCGAAGTAGATAAATATTTCCCTCAGTTGTAGAGAACCAAGGTATCAATCCAGTAGGAGGAACAAGCAAGTCACCAATGGATGCACCTACATAGACTATCAAACTCTTGCACCCAACTCTATAAAGGGGTTGTCAATCCCTTCACGATTATTTGCAAGGATTAGATCCAAAAGATATAGATGTAAACGAGAACAGAAAGTAAAAGGTAGATAAATTGCAGCAAAGTATTTTTGGTATTTTTGGTTTATAGATCTGAAAGTATATTATGGAAAGTAGACCCGGGGGCCACAGGTTTCACTAGAGGCTTCTCTCTTGAAGGAAAATATCATGGTGGGTAAACAAATTACTATCAAGCAATTGATAGAAAAGTGAATAATCATGTAGTTATCCAAGGCAATGATCATGCATATAGGCATCACGTTTGTGTCAAGTAGACCAAAAAGATTCTGCATCTACTACTATTACTCCAAAAATGACATGATGTAGAGGGATAAACTCAAGCAATGTGATGAAAACCCCATCTTGTTACCCTTGATGGCAACAATATAATACGTGCCTCTCTACCCCTACTATGTCACTGGGTGAGGACACCGCAAGATTGAACCCAAAACCAAGCACTTCTCCCATTGCAAGAATTACCAATCTAGTTAGCCAAACCAAACCAATAACTCGAAGAGAATTACAAGGATATGAAATCATGCATCTAAGAATTCACAGGCGATTCAAATAAGATTCATGGATAATCTGAACATAAACTCACAATTCACCGGATCTTGACAAACACACCACAAAAGAAGATTACATCGGATAGATCCCCATGAAGATCATGAAGAACGTGGTATTGAAGATCAAAGAGAGAGAAGAAGCCATCTAGCTACTAGCTATGGACCCGTAGGTCTGTGGTGGACTACTCACGCATCATCGGAGGGGCAATGGAGTTGATGTAGATGCCCTCCGTGATCGAAACCCCCTTCGGCATATTACCAGAAAAGGCTCCAATATTGGATCTCTTGGGAACAGAGGCTTCTAGAGGCGAAAAAGTATTTGCATGGCTTGTTCTGGTGTTGGGGGATATTTGGGTATTTATAGGATGAAGAAAAGGGTTAGGAGACCTGCCGGGAGACGGCAAGCCTGCTAGGCACGGCGAGGGGCGTCGCTCCTACCAGGCTTGTGACACCCTGGCAGGTGCCCTGGCGTGCACTCCAAGCCTGGTTGATTTGTTTGGTTCCAGAAAAATTCCTTCCGAAGGTTTCATTCCATTTGGATTCCGTTTAATATTCCATATCTACAAAACTCAAAAACAAGTAAAAATCAGAAACTGACACTAGGCTCTAGATTAATAGGTTAGTTCCAAAAATAATATAAAATAGCATAATAATGCATATAAAACATCCAAAATAGATAATAGAATAGAATGCCATCATCAAAAATTATAGATACGTTGGAGACGTATTAGCATCCCCAAGCTTAATTCCTGCTCGTCCTCGAGTAGGTAAATGATAAAAACAGAATTTTTGATGTGGAGTGCTACCTAACATATTTATCCATGTAATATTCTCTATTGTGGCATAAATATTCAGATCCGTAAGACTCAAAACAAAAGCTTAATATTGATATAAAAACAATAACATTTCAAGCATACTAGTAAAGCAATTGTATCTCTTCAAAATATAATGGAAAAATAAAGTTATCCCTACAATATCATATGGTCTGGCTATGCTCCATCTTCCCCCACACAAAGTATTTATATCATGCACAACCCCGATGACAAGTCAAGCAATTGTTTTCACACCTTTATTTTCTCAAACTTTTTCAACTCTCACGCAATACATGAGCGTGAGTCATGGATATAGCACTATAGGTGGAATAGAATACGGTGGAGGTTGTCAAGGAAAGGGAGAAGATAGTCTCAAATCAAGTAAGCGTATCAACGGGCCATGGAGATGCCCATTAGTAGATATCAATGTGAGTTAGTAGGGATTGCCATGCAACGGATGCACTAGAGCTATAAGTGTATGAAAGCTAAAGAGGAAACTAAGTGGGTGTGCATCCAACTTGCTTGCTCATGAATCCCTAGGGCAATTTGAGCAAGCCCATCATTGGAATATACAAGCCAAGTTATATAAAGAAACATTCCCACTAGTATATGAAAGTGACAAAATAGGAGACTCTCTATCATGAAGATCATGGTCCTACTTTGAAACACAAGTGTGGAAAAGGATAGTAGCAACGTCCCTTCGCTCTTTTCTCTAATTTTTTATTTATTTTATTGGCGGGCATCTAAGGCCTCTTTTATTTTTATTTTTATTTGGGCTTCGCTGGCCTCTTTCATTTTTCCATAAAGTCCGGAATCTCATCCCCACTTGTGAGGGAATCATGGTTTCCATCATCCTTTCCTCACATGGGTCATACTCTAATAATGATAATCATCATACTTTAATTTACTTACAACTCAAAAGAAAATTACAACTTGATACCTATGAAAAAATATGACTCTATATGCAATATGGAAATGATGGTGCAAGTCATAAAAACAAACGGTGGAAGTTGCATGGCAATATATCTCGGAATGGCTATGGAAATGTCATAATAGGTAGGTATGGTGGCTGTTTTGAGGAAAGATATATGGTGTATGTTTTGAGGAAGGTATATGGTGGCTGTTTTGAGTAAGGTGTTTGTTGTACCGGCAAAAGTTGTGCGGTACTAGAGAGGCTAGCAAGAGTGGAAGGGTGAGAGTGCGTCTATTCCATGGGATCAGCATTAGTAATAAAGAACTCACATACTTACTGCAAAATTATGTTAGTAATTGAAGCAAAGTATTAAATGCATGCTCCTAGGGAATAGGTTGGTAGGAGTTAACCATCGCGTGCTCCTGACCCTCACACAAAGGTTGACAATCTATAAACAAATCATGCTTCGACTTCCTTACATAGCGGTTCACCATATGTGCATGCTACGGGAATCACAAACCTTTACATAAGTATTTTTACCAAATCACAATTACTTCCTAACATGACTCTTAACATTACCATCTCTATATCTCAAAACTTTATGCAGGAATCAAACTTCTCGTAATATTTAATGCACTTAATATGGAAGTTTTTATTATATCCCTTTTTTATGCCTATCATATTAGGACTAAATTCATAACCTAGAACAAATACCATGCTGATTAGAAACTCTCAAGATAATATAAGTGCGGTATGAGAGTTCAATTATTTCTATAAAACGCAAACACCACTGTGCTCTAATAATATAAGTGAAGCACATAGAGCAAAATTGCCTAACTCAAAAGATATAAGTGAATCACATAGAGTATTCTAATAAATTCACGATTCAACGTGTATATCTCAAAATATGTGTGCAGCAAGGATGATTTTGGCAAACCAAGAAGCAAATACTCATATCATACAAGACGCTCCAAGAAAAACACATATCATGTGGTGAATAAAAATATAACCTCAAGTAAATTTACCGATGGATTGAAGACGAAAGAGGGGATGCCTTCCGGGGCATCCCCAAGCTTAGGCTCTTTAGAATCCTTGAATATTATTTGGGGTGACTTGGGCATACCCAATCTTATACTCTTGCCACTCCTTATTCCATAGTCCATCAAATCTTTACCCAAAACTTGAAAACTTCACAACACAAAACTTAACAGAAAACTCATGAGATCCGTTAGTATAAGAAAATAAATCACCACTTTAGGTACTGTTATAACTCATTATTTATTTATATTCATGTTATACCTACTGTATTCTAACTTCTCCATGGTTCATACCCCATGATACAACCCAAAGATTCATCAAAATAGTCAAACAACTCAAAGAAAACAGAATCTGTCAAAAACAGAAGAGTCTGTAGCAATATGGAAACTTCGTATACTTATGTAACTCAAACAATTCTCAAAAATTAGGAAAACCAGGGAAATTTATATATAAATCTTGCGTAAAGCTTTAAGACTCATTAGACTCTCAGAAAAATTTAAAAAATTCCTGGACTGAGTGCAAAAGTTTTTGTTTTTCAGCAAGATTAAATCAACAACTACAATAGATCACCCCAAAGGTTTTACTTGGATCAAACACTAAGCAAAGAAGCATTGATCTCATAATATTCTGCACTAGTGGCGGGAGAAATTGGAGTACTAATACAATCATTATTATTAGTATTGGAAAAATCACACAACTTGGTATTCTCAAACATCGTGACAAAGCAAGCAATCAAGCACACAAGCAAACGAAAGGCAAACGAAAGAAGGGCGAATAAAAAGGCAAATCTTTTTGGTATTTTTTGAAAATCATTTTGGAAGTGGGGGAGAGGAAAACGAGAGGAAAATGGCAAATAATGTAAATGCAAAAGATGAATTTGTGATGGGTACTTGGTAGGCTTGATGTGTATCCTCCGTGGCAACAACGCCAGAAATCCTTCTTGCTACCTCCTGAGCTTGCGTTGGTTTTCCATTGAAGAGAAAAGGGTGATGCAGCAAAGTAGATAGGTATTTACCTCAGTTGTTGAGAACCAAGGTATCAATCTAGTAGGAGTAACAAGCAAGTCACTAATTGATGCACCTACACAAACAATCAAACCCTTGCACCCAACGCTATAAAGGGGTTGTCAATCCCTTCACGATTATTAGCAAGGATTAGATCCAATAGAGATAGATGTAAATGAGAACGGAAAATAAAAGGTAAATAAATTGCAGCAAAGTATTTTTCATATGTTTGGTTTATAGATCTGAAAGTATATTATGGAAAGTAGACCCGGGGGCCATAGGTTTCACTAGAGGCTTCTCTCTTGAACGAAAATATCATGGTGGGTAAACAAATTACTGTCAAGCAATTGATACAAAAGATAATAATAATGTAGTTATCCAAGGCAATGATCATACATATTGGCATCACATCCATGTCAACTAGACCGAAACGATTCTGCATCTACTACTATTATTCCACACATCAACCGACTCATGCCTGCATCAGGAGTATTAAGTCCATGAAGAAATGATTAACACATTAAGAAAGATGACATGATGTAGAGGGATAAACTCAAGCAATATGATGAAAACCCCATCTTGTTACCCTTGATTACAATATGTGCCTCGCTACCCCTACTATGTCACTGGGTGAGGACACCGCAAGATTGAACCCAAAACAGAGCACTTCTCCCATTGCAAGAATTACCAATCTAGTTGGCCAAACCAAACCAATAACTCGAAGAGAATTACAAGGATATGAAATCATGCATATAAGAATTCAGAGAAGATTCAAATAAGATTCATGGATAATCTGAACATAAACTCACATTTCATCGAATCTTGACAAACACACCACGAAAGAAGATTACATTGGATACAACCCCATGAAGATCATGAAGAATGTGCTATTGAAGATCAAAGAGAGAGAAGAATCCATCTAGCTACTAGCTATGGACCGGTAGGTTTGTGGTGGACTACTCACGCATCATTGGAGGGGCAATAGAGTTGATGTAGATGCCCTCCGTGATCGAAACCCCCTCCGGTAGATTACCAGAAAAGGCTCCAAGATTGGATATCTCTGGAACGGAAGCTTCTAGCGGTGGAAAAGTATTTGTGTGGCTTGTTCTGGTGTTGGGGGAATATTTGGGTATTTATAGGACGAAGAATAGGGTTAGGAGACCTATCGGGAGATGGCAAGCCTGCTAGGCGCGGCCAGGGGACCCACGCCTACCTGGCTTGTGACTCCATGGCTGGTGCCCTGGCGTGCACTTGTAGGACCGAAAGTATGTCTAGAGGGGGGTGATTAGACTACTTTACCAAATAAAAGTTTTGCCTATACCAAGTTTTAGGGTTGACAGCTTTTAGCATTTCATGGCAAGTCAAGTACACCCTACACATGGAAGTCTAAGAGTATATCGCAGCGGAAAGTAACAACAAGCATGTATAGAAGGGATAGGGTAGGAAGATCAAACACAGTTGTAGACACGATGATTTTTCCCTTGGTTCCGATAGGTGGTGCTATCGTACATCCATGTTTATGGAGTCTTCAACCCACGGAGGGTAAAGGTCGCGAGAGTCCACAGAGGGCTCCACCCAAAAGGGTCCACGAAGTAGCAACCTTGACTATTCCATAACGGCTTCCGTCCACGAAGGACTAGCCTCACTATGGGTAGATCTTCATGAAGTAGGCGATCTCCATGCCCTTACAAACTTCTTGTGTCACTCCACAACACGAAGTAGGAGGCTCCCAAGCGACACCTAACCAATCTATGAGGCACCACCCTCCAAAAGGTAATAGGCTCGGTAATGACGATGAACTCCTTGCTCTTGTGCTTCAAGATGATAGAATCCTCAGCACCCAATCACTCTCTCATAGATTTGGCATGGTGGAAGAGATGGGATTGGTGGAAAGCTACTTGGGCAGGTTAGAGATCAAGATCCATATCATTGGAGTGGAAGACCTTGACCTCAACACAAGGGTAGGTGGTTCTCTCTCAGAAAATCTGATAGGATAGGTATGGAATAGTTTTGAGTGCTTATCTTTCGAGTGGGTGGTGGTGAAGGGGTATACATAGGCATCCCCAAAAAGCCAACCGTTACACACAAAATCACCAACTCAGTGACACCGATGTCTTAATCTCGGTGGTACCGAAGTGACCAAAAGGTGGCAACTTTTGAATCTCAGTGAGACCGATATAGGAAACTCGGTTGCACCGATAAGGTGACCAATGGTTAGATTTCCAATCTCGGTGACGCCAATCCAACATTCTCGGTGGGACCAAAAATGTGAATTTGTATAACAGAAAGTTGGCAACCTAAACTCGGTGGCACCGGTATGGAATCGGTTGCATCGAAGTGGCTAGGGTTTGGCTTGAGTCGGTCTAGGTTCTGGAATCGGTGGCACCGGTATGAGAAAGTTGTTTGCACCGATTTCGAGTGTTGGGTATAGAACAGACTTCGGTGGGAGACTTTGTGGATGTTTTTGGTGACTATCACTTGTGCACGTTTTAGCATATTGTTCACCAACAAAACCTTACCCCCTTTTAATAGTATTGGCTTTCCTATGAACTCAAGGTGATTTCTCACAAATATAAAATGTAGAGTCCTCTTGCTTGAAGCTTGGCCAACCTATTTCCTTGCATCTTGGGGTTTCTCCACAATCTCCTTTTGCCAATCCTATCATTGAACATTTCCTGAAATATACTTGGTGGAAAACATTAGTTCAATGACTTATATGTTGTTATTAATTACCAAAACCACCAAGGGAGCAAATGTGCTTTCAATCTCCCCCTTTTTGGTAATTGATGACAACATATAGATCAAAGCTTCGACATATGATAAAATCAATGAATATAATCGTCGCTTTGAGATGTATGTGATAAGCAAGAGCTCCCCTAAATGTATGCATTATTTTGAATTTGCGTTTGAATGCAAATGCACAATCGATTAGGTATGTGGAGCACTTCTTCCATGTCACATACAACTTGGTGGTGTGCAAGAATAATTAGAATGAATAACAACGCACAACACACTCAAGCAAAGGTGAGTGATCATCTCATAAGCATTAAGATGATAGGAAATAGTTGCATCACACATAACAACGTATGATCACACATAAACACAAAAGTATCTCACGTAAATTCAAAAGAACCAAATGTTTTGAAAAGCAGCAAACACCAAAATGCTCTCTCGCTCGAAGCCTAAAGATCTATATACACTTCTCCTCCTTTGGCAACAAGTTACCAAAAAGTTCAAAGCAATACATCTAAACGTGCTTGGGCTGATCTCCTCCGGTTGTTGATGAAGGAGTTGAGATGACAGCGTCGGTGAAGATCTCAACTGATGTCATGGATGGAGCTGGAGTGGTCACTGGAGGAACTGGAGCTGATGGAGAAGGAGCTGATGGAGCTGGCACAGTGGCTGATCTGTCCTAGGTAGGAAACTGTGTGCCTGTCCTGAGAGGTGATTCATCCTCATCCTCATCATTCCAAGTTGTGAATTCTCTGCCAACAAACTCATCCATCCCTATGCAGTGGAAATTGTCTTGGACACTTGGAAAGTAGTCCTCATTCTCCTTGATGAAATTCCAATCAACATATCGCATATCACTCATAGCTGGACTCTTGTCAAAGAGCATAGTCTCATAGAAATCCTATTGCTCCTTGGTATAGAATCTGTAGTCCACAGATGTCTTCTTCCTCTGGGCATAAGGATCTATAGCGCTCCAAGATATCAATCTAGAATCCTTCCTCTTATTCATATCTTTAGCTAGTGGGTAGCTGGCATTGTGTACTGGAAGATGCGGTCTGAGCTTCATCAAAGTTGTCAGGTCATCTACATCTTCAACTCTGGAAGCAGTCCCTTTGTTCTTCTCAGAAGCTGGAATCTGCCTAGTTGTCCTCCTAGGCTTCTCAGCAGCAGCCCTCTTAGATGTGCTGGTCTTTGGCATAGCATCAGACATCAGTTTCTTTGCCTTCTTCTTGGGAGGAGCCTTTGTAGCTGGCTCACCCTCTTCTTCCTCAGCAGCAGCACCTGTTGCTTCTTCTGGATCTTCATACATGGAAGTAGGCCTGCCAGTCACATGAATAATCCTATTTCTAGACTTTTTCTCCCCTACCTTCTTAGGCATAGCTCTCTTGGGGACCTCAACTAAAATTGTTGCTCTGGCAGTCTCATGAGCCTTGAAGGTTGAAGCAAGAGCATAGATCTTGCTGACAACTCTCCTAGAAGAAGTGGCTTCAGTAGCAGACTTCTTAGCAGCTTTCTCTTGCTTCTTAGCAAGAATCTCCTCAGGGACAAAGTTTGAATCCTCCTCATCTGAATTCAGCTTCTTTCTGGTCCTTGTAGTAGCTTTGGGCAACCCATGGGAGCTGGGGGTGCGTGGATCTGAAAATGAACTGGCCTTTGGGCTTGTGCCTGAACTCATGTCTGCACACTGCTCTGGCATGTTCTGACCGTCCTCAGCATCTAACATACTCACCCTGCGAATGGAATATAGATGAGCAGAAGTAGATGAGTCATCACAAAATTAACAGCTGGTTTTTGAAATTTTGAACAAAGATTTTAAAGTTTTGCATTCTGTCAGAAACAAATTGGTAAGACCGAAGCAAAAATTTCAGTGACACCGAGACTGACTGTCCCTCTTAACAGAAACTTGGCACGCTTTTCGGTGAGACCGAAAAGGAGTGCTCAGTTTCACCGAGACAGTTCTCAGCACACAGAAACAATTTTCTTGATTCGGTTCTACTGAGTTGCAACGGGCGGAAGGCAAAACCCTAGAAATCAATGGTTTGCTATCCTATGGAGATTTGTTGTGGATAGGAATAAATGCAATGGGTGGCTTATAGATAAAATTAAGTCCAGTGCGCAAGAATTAGAAGGAGAGCGCAAGGGAGGTCGAATCCATACCCTAACTTGGTGCGGATCCGGTATGGCGGCGACGATGGAGCAGATTTCGTCGACGGTGGCGATTCCCAGCGGCGGAGGAGCGCAGGAAGACAATGGCGATGACCAGGGGTCTCGAGGCGGCAGCTTAGGGTTCTGAGGCATGACGTTTGAAGATGGAATTTCAAAGCATCAGGGTCCACAGCATATATACCCTCCATTGTGGGTGATACCAATTTTATGTTTTCGGTGTCACCGAGTTCCACAACTGTCAGCTGACAGGGAAACTCGGTGTAACCGAGAATATGAAATCGGCAGTACCGAGATTGAAAACCAGATCAACCCTACGCATTCGGTGAGACCGAGATTGTGGGGTTGGTGTTGGAAATATGCCCTAGAGGCAATAAATAAAGTGTTTATTATTATATTTCCTTGTTCATGATAATCATTTATTATCCATGCTATAATTGTATTGATTGGAAACACATTACATGTGTGTGTAAATAGACAACACTTTGTCCCTAGTATGCCTCTAGTGAACTAGCTCATTGGTCAAAGATGGTCAAGGTTTCCTAGCCATTGACATGTGATGTCATTTGATAACGGGATCACATCATTAGGAGAAATATGTGATGGACAAGACCCAAACTACAAACGTAGCATATGATCGTGTCAGTTTATTGCTACTGTTTTCTACATGTCAAGTATATGTTTCTATGACCATGAGATCATGCAACTCATAGACACCGGAAGAGTGCCTTATGTGTATCAAACGTCGCAACATAACTAGGTGACTATAAAGCAGCTCTACAGGTATCTCCGAGGGTGTCTATTGGGTTGGCATGGATCAAGACTGGGATTTGTTACTCCGTGTGACAGAGAGGTATCTTAGGGCCCTCTCAGTAATACAACATCACAATAAGCCTTGCAAGCAATGTGACTAAGTGTTAGTCACGGGATATTGTATTACGGAATGAGTAAACA
Source organism: Hordeum marinum (assembly GCA_022496015.1). Classification (NCBI taxonomy): domain Eukaryota; kingdom Viridiplantae; phylum Streptophyta; class Magnoliopsida; order Poales; family Poaceae; genus Hordeum; species Hordeum marinum. Next base: position 156,426,198 of record CM039677.1, read on the forward strand.
GACTTGCCGGTAACGAGGTTGAACTAGGTATGAAGATACCGACAATCGAACCTCGGGCAAGTAACATACCGAAGAACAAAGGGAACATCATACAGGATTAACCGTATCCTTGACATAGAGGTTCGACCGATAAAGATCTTCATAGAATATGTAGGAACCAATATGGGCATCCAGGTCCCTCTATTGGTTATTGACTGTAAAGGTGTCTCGGTCATGTCTACATAGTTCTCGAACCCGCAGGGTCTGCACACTTAAGGTTTGGTGACGTTTCGGTAGTATAGAGTTATGCAAGATGGTGACCGAAGGTTTTTCGGAGTCCTGGATTATATCCCGGATGCCGCGAGGAGCTCCAGAATGGTCCGGACGTAAATATTGATATATAGGAAGTCCTAGTTTGGTTGCCGGAAAAGTTTCGGACTCATCGGTAGTGTACCGGGAGTGCCGGTAGTGTACCGGGAGACCATCGGTAGGGGTATTTCAACCCAAGAGGCTACATGGGCTGTGGTAGAGTGAATACCAGCCCTTAGTGGGCTGGTGGAAGTCCCACACAAGTCCCATGCGGCTAGGAAGAAAAGCCCAAAGAGAAAAAGGTGGAAAAGGGCAAAAAAGGCAAAAATAAGGAGGAGTCCTAGTCCTACTAGGATTGGAGGAGGAATCCTCCACTCCTCTTGGTTCGGCCGAAGCCTAGGTGGCTTGGCCCTTGGGCCAAGCCTCCTCCTCTCTTCCTCTTATATATACTAGAGGTTTAGGATTTTTGCACTAGATTTTCAGCCACGTGCTACCCGTTCCTCTAGTGCATAGTTTCTCCTCTAGATCGGTTTTCTACAGTGCTTAGGTGAAGCCCTGCCGGAATTGCTCCACCACCATCGCCGTGGAGCCGTCAGGTTGCCGAAGAACTCGTCTACCTCTCCGCTCCCTCTTGCTGTATCAAGAAGGCGGAGATCGTCATCAAGCTGTACGTGTGCTGAATGCGGAGGTGCCGTCCGTTCGGTGTTTGATCGGGATGGATCGTGATTGGATCGCGGGAAGCTCGACGATTTGGATCACAAAGATGTTCGACTACACCAACCCCGTTTCTTAACGCTTCCCACTTAGCGATCTACAAGGGTATGTAGATCCACTCTCCCTCTCATAGATGCTCATCACCATGGATAGGTCTTGCGTGAGCGTAGGAACAAAATCCCATGCGACGTTCCCCAACAGTGGTATCAGAGCTAGGTCTATGTGTAGATGATATATCGAGTAGAACACAAAGAGTTTGTGGGCGTTGATGCTTAGGTTGCTTTCTCCCTTCGTCGTGTTTTGGTTCAGCAATATTGTGGGATGAAGCGGCCTGGACCAAGATTACTAGTACGCTTACGAAAGACCGGTTCCCTCAACTGCAACTTGTTGCAAAAGATGGCCGGCGGGTGGCAGTTTCTCCTACTTTAGTTGGATCGGATTCGACAAAAGCGGTCCTTGAGAAGGTTGAAAAGCAACTTATGTATCACCGTTGTGGTTTATGCATAGCTGAGAATTTTTATTCCTAGATACCCGTAGCAGCCACGTAAAACATGCAACAACAATTAGAGGACATCTAACTTGTTTTTGTAGGGCATGTTGTGATGTGATATGGCCAATTACATGATGTGATATATGTGATGTATGAGATGATCATCTGTTGTATAGAATATCACGACTTGCATGTCGATGAGTACGGCAACCGGCAGGAGCCATAGGGTTGTCTTTGATTATTGTATGACCTGCGTGTCAATCATTAAGCGCTATGTAATGCTTTACTTTATCGCTAAACAGTAGCAATAGTAGTACAAGCATGATGGGAGCGACAAACCCGATGGTGACACGTTGATGGAGATCAAGATGAGGCAGATCATGGTGTCATGTCGGTGATGATGGAGATAATGCGGTGCTTTCAAGATGGAGATCAAAAGCACAAGTTCATGGCCATATCATGTCACTTATTATTTGCATGTGATGTTAATCCTTTTATGCACCTTGTTTTGCTTAGGATGATGGTAGCATTATAAGGTGATCCCTCACTTAAATTTCAAGATAAATTTTGTTCTCCCCAAGTGTGCACCATTGCGAAAGTTCGTCGTGTCGAGACACCACGTGATGATCTGGTGTGATAGACTCTACGTTCACATACAACGGGTGCAAGCCAGTGTTGCGCATGCAGAACACTCGGGTTGAACTTGAAGACCCTAGCATGTACAGACATGGCCTTGGAACACAAGAGACTGAAAGGTCGAACATGAGTCATATAGTAGATATGATCAACATGATGATGTTCACCATTGAATCCACCTCACCTCACGTGATGATCAGAATTGAGTTGGTGAATTTGGATCATGTATCACTCGAATGACCGGAGGGATGTCAATTTGAGTGGGAGCTTTAGTAATTTGATTAACTAAACTCATTATCTTGAACAATAGTCTAAGTAACCTTTGCATATTTATGTTGTAGATCAATGGCTCGCGAAGTAGCACCCCTGAATTTTAATACGGGCCTTTGTTGACTAGGCCCGTAATCTGAGGATTATACTAACGGCTTCCCAAAAATCATATGTCCTTGATGCACCACTTGGTGACCAACCAGAAGATATGTCATCCAAAGACGTTAAGAATGCTTGGGAGGCACGTTCTGGAGATTACTCAATAGTGCAGTGTGCAATATTGTATCGCTTAGAACCGGGACTTCAAATACGTTTTGAACATCATGGAGCATATGAGATGTTCCAGGAGTTGAAGTTTATCTTTCACAAGAATGCCCAGATCGAGAGGTATGAGACCTCCGATAAGTTCTATGCTTGCAAAATGGAGGAGAACCGGTCTATCAGCAAGCATATACTCAGAATGTCTGGGTATTTGAATCGTCTAGCAGAGTTGGGAATTGCCCTTCTGCCAGAGGCGATCACTGACAGAGTTCTTCAATCACTGCCACCTAGTTACAAGAGCTTTGTGATGAACTATAACATGAACGGGATGAACAAGTCAGTCGCCGAGCTGTTTGCAATGCTAAAAGTCACTGAGTCTGAAATCCAGAAAGAAAATCAAGTGTTGGTGGTCAATAAAACCACTAGTCTCAAGAAGAATGGCAAGGGCAAGGGCAAGAAGGGTAAAACCAAGAAGGATGGCAAAGCAGTTGCTACTCCTGTAAAGAAGCCCAAGCATGGACCCAAGCCAGAAACTGAGTGCTTTCATTGCAAGGGAACTGGTCATTGAAAGCGGAACTGCCCCAAGTACCTGGCTGACAAGAAGGTGGCCAACGACAAACAAGGTATATATGATATTCATGTTATTGATGTGTACCTTACTAGCTCTCGTTGTAGTGCCTAGGTATTTGATACCGGTTCGGTTTCTCACATTTGCAACTCAAAACAGGAACTACAGAATAGACGAAGGCTGGCAAAGGATGAAGTGACGATGCGCGTGGGAAATGGTTCCAAGGTTGATGTGATCACCGTTGGCATGCTCTCTCTTCGATTACCATCGGGATTAGTGATGAACCTGAATAACTGTTATTTAGTGCCTATGTTAAGCATGAACATTATATATGGATCTTGTTTATTGCGAGACGGTTACTCATTTAAATCAGAGAATAAAGGTTGTTCTATTTATATGAGTAATATCTTTTATGGTCATGCACCCAACATGAGGGGTTTATTCATACTGAATCTTGATAGTGATGGTACACATGTTCATAACATTCATGCCAAAAGATGTAGAGTTAATAATGATAGTTCCACTTTCTTGTGGCACTGCCGTTTAGGTCATATTGGTGTAAAACGCATGACGAAGCTCCATGCTGATGGACCTTTAGAGTCACTTAATTTTGAATCACTTGAGCCATGTGAGCCATGCCTCATGGGCAAGATGTAGCGACCTGACTCAAAATGAGTCAAGCCTCTATGTGTTCTGTGCCATCCCTGGATCAGTATGCTGCCACACACAGTACATCAATGTATATATCAAAGTGCAACCACATGTAATAAACGTAAAACTGATATATACCTTAAAATCTCAGCGGAAACAGTCAACGGGAGTGGAGTCCCAATAACACCAATGGCAGGTCGAGTGTAGACCATAACCCTGAATCGTACACTTACCCGTCATAGAGCTTATCTGCAACATAAGACGTTGCAGCCAAGTAGCTCAGCATTTTGAATATGCCGACAAGTCACAAAAGAGGGGATAAAGTAATCATCTATTCTACATGCATATATGGCAAGTGGGGTAGTGGGTTTTGCATAAAGCCAAACTTTTTCTACAACAAGAGAGGGCAAAAAGCATAATTACTACAATGTTGGTTGATTAATGAGATGGTTCCACCAACCAATTCTCATACCCAATTTGTCATTAATAAACCCACATCAATACAATTAGTTGTGTTGAGAGTTCCAGATAGTTTCAGTTCCTTTGGCTCAAATTGTCCATGACCGTGGACACGGCTAATCGATTAGGTTTTAGTACTCTGCAGAGTTTTGCACACGTTCCCCACAAGATTTGATCGCCTCCGTTTGATTTCTCGCACTTCAGAGTGTTTGAGAAACGGATGACCAAAACATGGTCTTCAAAAGGGTTTCCCTGAGACTCCGTCGGTGCCCATCCTTTCCTACCGTTCTTCTACATCTCGTAGCACCGCCTGTCCAGGGTCACCACGATATCCAACCAAGCCAGAGCCCATAATGACTTGTGGCTGTGCAGGTAAGCCTTGGGTCTTGAAGCATCCATCCATCTCTTTGTGCCTGGGTGGACCTTTCCGCGTGAATACTAGCACTTCCCTAGCAACACCTAGGCTAACCACTGGTTTCTCCAAGGCGCCGCTCAACCATCATCCACCCAGAGGTATGTTGAAAACTCGGAGTCTTGAAGTCTTGATCATCTTGCAGCTCTTGAAATTATTACCTCACAACTCTCATGTATCACACAACCAACCCCGTCTACTAATAGCATAGCAAAATTAAATCAACGTTTCCCGGGGCCAATGTGTCAAAGGGTTGAGGGGTGCCTACCACATGATACTACATCAAGTAAACAAGTTTCCAATTTACCTACTTTGCATGCAATTGGGGAGATGGTAGAACTAATGCAATAAAAACATAGGTATACATGGTCAAAGTGACTTGCATGTACTGTTGATGAAGAATAATATCGCTCTTAGAGATAACTGATAGACTATTCGTCACTCTCCGATGAAAATCTATACAATCAAACATTGCATTCTTATAAGCAATCATACTAGCAATCAATTCTAACAATCAAAAGCAACACCAAACCAAAAGCAACAAATTTGTGATGAAGGAAATACTTAAGACAATATTTAACAAAACTTCATCAACACAACCAAAGTTGGTCTTCTCTACAAGTACATCCTATTTTCAAAAGTAAAAACACAAAACAAAGTAAAATATAACAAAAGTATTTTTGTAAATATTTTTCTAGCAAGAAGAATTATTTTTGAAAAACAACTAAGAATTATGAAGAACAACACTCTAAACAACATAGGTTTTAGCCTAATAAACTTAACAACAAAAAACAATTAAAACAATTAAAATATTAAAATAACAGAAAAACAAAACATTTTCAAATAAGAAATCAACTAGTAATACTAGAGCAATACAACAAGGAAAACAAAACAAGGTAATGGGCTCTAAATTTTGGTGGCTAAACTACTACTATTATAAAACAAGACAAAACTATTTTTAGTAGCAAAACAATCTTTAACAGAAAATAATACTTACATTTTTATTTAGAAAAAATAGAATTAAATCCTCTAAAACATTTGTGAAAAGAATTACTACTAAAACTAAATTGTCTTATAAAACATTTCCTAATGAAGAAGAATATAGTTTCCTATATCATTAGGATATAAAACAAAGCAAAACATTTTTTAACAGAAAATAAGTCACCTAAAATTGGGGCAAGAGAACTAAAGAAAACTAAAACAAAAGTTAAACTAAATCAGATTCCAAAATAAACTAAAGAAGAATTAAACTAACCAAATCCTATTAGGTAATAAAAAGATTCAGTTTTTGTTAAAAAACAGTAACTAAATTTATTCAAAAAAATACTCAAATTATGTAGAATTATAGGTTTAACTAATACCAAACAGTGGCAAAAAGATTCACTCAGAAATATATTTTTAACCTATAGTTATGCAGATTTTAGTAATTTGAACAAATTTGATTAGATTCAAAATTTAAAGGTCAAATTTGAATTCTAAGCATACAGACATAAACTACATAAAATATGTGAACTAATGCAAAAATATTCAACTAAAAACACTAAATAGTTTAAAAGATATAACAAAAACAAAAACAGAAAACATTCTATTTTCTAAAACAGAAAAGAAAAGAAAAAAACTGATCGAACGGACAGGGTGACGTGGCGTTCTCTGATTGGCTACGGGGTGTGTGAGATCTGTGTTTCAAGCGAACGACCAAGCTATAGAGGATACCGGTTCGGCTTTTAAAACGATCTAATCTTACGCGTCGGATCAGGATCAAACGGCTAAGAGAGGGAGAGGGGGCTCACAGAGAAGGGGTCGCCGGTGAGGGGCTTCTCCGGCGAGGCCGAGGCGACGAGGTCGGGGGGGGGGGGGCGGCGCTCCGGTGGTTGGGGACGGCATCCGAGGGTTGCAAACAATGGCGGCGGGTCTCCGGCATGCTTTGGTGGTGTCGGAGGGGAGTGGGGACGACAGAGGCGACGGGCAGGTGCTCTGGAAGGGTTCGGTCGAGTGCCGAACTCCGACGATCTCGTGGGGCAGCGCTCTGGCGAGGAAGAGTGGGGGCTCGGGGGTGGAATGAGGAGCGGAGGGTCGGGGCTATTTATAGGGCCGGTGCGGAGGTCGGGGAGGGAAAGAGAAGGGAGATCCGGGAGAGAGATCTCCGGCGATGGCGGCACGCGCGTGAGGAAGAAGGTGATCACGGCGTCATCGGGATCAGGCGGTGGGGCCGGGGCGTCATAGAGAGAGAGCGTGGCGTCAGCGCGTCGGTCGGTCGGCCCGGAGTGGTTTCGGGAATTAAGCGCAGTGGGCCGGCCCGTTTCGGATTAATTCGTTTCTTTTTTTAATATCCAGTGCAGTAAAACTCTTTTAAAAGCATTCAAAACATTTCCAAATATAGGGAATATATATATCAAAATGATCAGGAGAAATAATTCTATTCAATGAACATTTTTCCTCTGTCAAAAAGTATACTTTAAAAAAATTATTTTCGGAAAATGCCTAAATGGCTTTATTTATTTTTGCAAATATTTTTCAAATAAACCCTTGGGTTTTATTGTTCAAGAACTTCACAAAAATACCCCTGGTTTGGAGTGTCATATTTCTCCTCTCAAGAACTTTGTTAAGGGGTTTGAATGCTTACAAATTCAAATAGGGAATTCAAATATGGAAATGAAACTCCATATGAGAATTTCTCAAATAGTTTTCATATCCTTCTTTTAAACTTCCAACTCCTATTTCATATAATTTGAAGAAGTCCTTTTATCCTCTCTCATGAAAATCATTGAGTTGCATAAAGTTTTTGAATTTGCACTATTTTCAAATGAAATTCAAACCATTTTCAAATCCCTTTTCATTCCTTTAAAGGGAAGAAGTCATATCATCTTCACTCTGGGATTTTGTGATGAAATGAATTTGAATTCCTGTAGAGTGAAAGTTTTGGGAAAGTCATTCTATTCCCTCTCATTCAAAAGTTTTCAAAAGTTTCAAATTTTCACTCAATTTCAATCACTCAAGCAAACAAACAATCATTCTAGTATTAATTATAACATTCCAAAATTTGGGATGTTACAAACCTCCCACACTTCAAATGAATCTCGTCCTTAAGATTCAAAGAGGCTAGGAAGAAAAGGTTAGGGTTTTGGGGATCTACTTAGCAAATCAATTGACCAAGTGTAGCGACCCGACCTGAAAGGTCGAATCTCCGGTGTTTCCGTACCATCCCAAGATCATGCTGGTACACACACGGTACATCAATGTATATATCAAAGGGAAATCACACAGCATTATTTTAACGAAAGCTCATATCGAGTCCTTTATTACAATAATCATTACAATAACGTGGCCGAAGGCCACTCATGAGAATAACTAAGTCTTGCGGAAGTGTCGAAGGTAGATGAGTCCATCTGACTCCAAGGGCATCTCACCGAGCATAGAGCGTATCCTCACTCCTGGTCGAAAAGTACTCTGCAACATGATACGTTGCAACCATGTAGGTCAGCATATGGAATATGCCGGCAAAGTCACAAGAGAGGGGTGAAAAGATAATCATCTAATCTATATGCATATATGGCAGGTGGGGTAATAAGTTTTTGCGTAAAGCCAATTTTTCCTACATCAAGAGAGGGCTAAGCAAAATTATTACTAAGTTGGTTGATTAATGAGATGGTTCCACCAACCAATTCTCATACCCAAGTTATTAATACCCACATCATCATATTAATTGTGTTGAGGGTTTCCGGAAGTTTCAGTTCCTTTGGCTCAAGTCGTTCATGACCATGGACACGGCTAATCGATTAGGTTGAGTACTCTGCAGAGTTTTGCACACGTTCCCCCACAAGATTTGGCCGCCTCCGTTTGATTTCTCGCACTTCTGGGTGTTTGAGCAACGGATGACCAAAACATGGTCTTCCAAAGGGTTTCCCTGCGACTCTGTCGGTGCCCATCCTTTCCTACCATTCTTCTACATCTCATAGCACCGCCTATCCAGGGTCACCACGATATCCAACCAAGCCAGAGCCCATAATGACTTGTGGTTGTGCAGGCAAGCCTTGGGTCTTGAAGCATCCATCCATCTCTTTGTGCCTGGGTGGACCTTTCCGCGTGAATACTGGCCATCTCCAGCAACACCTAGGCAAATCCACTGGTTTCTCCAGGGTGCCGTTCAACCATCATCCACCCAGAGGTAAGTTGAAAACTCAAAATCTTGAAGTTTTGATCATTATGTAGGTCTTGTAATTAACTCTCTCAACTCTCATGAATCACACAACCAACCCCGTCTACTAATAGCATAGCAAAAAGTAAAACAACGTTTCCCAGGGCCAATGTGTCAAGAGTTGAGAAGGGGTACCTACCACAAGATACTACAACAGTAACCAAGTTTCCAACTAACCTACTTTCCATGCAATTGGGGTGATGGAAGAACTAATGCAATAAAAACATGGGTAAAGATGATCAAACTGACTTGCCTGATTGACGATCTTCGTACTCGAGGGACTCTAAGTAACAAGCCTCGCACTCCGGATAATCTAAGGAAGCAAACAAGAGCACTCAATAAGCATACGACAAAATATTGTAACTCACAACCATCAACCATGAACTAGTAAACAATCAAGACAAAACAATGCACAAATCACAAGCAAGAAAACACACAAAGTTTTGTTTTCTAGAAGATGATTGATAAAACACTACTAACATAATGAAACCTATTTGTAATAACAGAACAATAGTTGACAGCACGAAAACAATAAAATATTTTATTAATAACAGAATTGAACTCATTAAAGTTTATTGGGAAAAACTTTAGTAAAGTTTTTAAAAGTTTTGATAAACACTATATGAAACAACTATAGTTTTACTAACAAAAGAGCAAAACAAAACTTATTATTTATTAACAAAACATGTTCTTAACAGGAAAGAATTTACAAATAAACTTGTCTTAGAAAACAAAATTAAATTATATAAAACTCTATTGAAAGAAATCTATTACTAAACTAGTTGTTTTAATCAAATTAAACCTATTTGAAAAGGAGTTGAGATTCCTATAACCATAAAGAAATAAACTAAGCAATTTTATATTTTTATTAACAGTAAGTATAACAATAATGTTTAATCAACAGAACCTACTAAACAAATTAAAACTAAATCTAATTTAAACTAACTAAAACTAAGTAAATAAAACTATACTATAATACTAGGCAGATTCTGTTTATAGCTAGAACACTAATCAAAATCATCCTAAAAATTCTCAAACTAAACATGGTGATAGTCCTAACTAATATCAAGCAGTAGCAAAAAGATTCAAATCAAAATCTATTTTCAAACTCTAGTTATTCAGATTTGAGTGATTTGAGAAAACTTGATTCAATTCAAATTTTATAGTTCAAATTTAAAATTTAAAAGTACAGGGTAAAACTACATGAAAAATGTGAGCTAATGCAAAAAGAATCAACTCAAAACATTCAATAGTTTAAAAGATATAAGCAAAACAATTCTGGAATACATTCTGTTTTCTGAAAAACAAAACCGAAAATAAAAACTAACTAACGGTCGGCTAGGGTGACGTGGCGACCTGTGAGTGGCTGGCTAGCGCATGTGAGCGGGCGTTACGGACGGACGACCGAGGCTAAGAAGAAAACGATTCGGGAATTAACCCGTTCTAATCCTAGCCGTAGGATTCGGATCGGATGGATGGGGAAGGCTCACAGAGTATGGGGTCGCCGGCGAGAGGATCTCCGGCGAGTACGAAGCAGCGAAGACGTCGGTGAGGAGCTCCGGCGGTCGAGGGAGGCAGTGGAGGGGTTCACACGACGGCGGCGAGGTCCGGCGTCGAACGGTGGGGTCGGAGGGGCGAGGGGGCAACCGTGGCGACGGGCACGAGCGGGGAAGGGTTCGGTGGTCGGAGTATCTCCGGCGAGTGGCTGCGGCGTTCTCGCGAGGGGGAAGAGGGGGCTCAGGGGGGAAATGGAGTGCGGGGAGGGGCGCTACTTATAGGGTGCTCAGGTGGGTGCGGGGAGGAGAGAGGAGGGAGATCCGACGACGAGATTCCCGGCGACCGCGGCACGTGCGCGAGGTAAGTGATGACCGCGCGTGGTCATTGGGCGGTCGGGGTGGGGCCCATTGTCAGCGAGAGAGAGAGCGGCGGTTGCGCGGCGGTCGACCGGCTCATAATTACTTCGCGAATAAATGCCCGTGGGCCGGCCCTTTAAATACAAAAACCGTTACTCTTTTTAATAGTCAGAGCAGTAAAACCTCTTTAAAAGCATTCAAACCATTTTCAAATATAGGAGTATTATATATCAAAATTAACAGAATAATAAATGCCATTTATTGAACATTTTTATTCTATCATTTGAATAATTTCAGAAAAAAATATTTTCAGGAATTGCCTAATTGTTTTTAAATCCTTTTTGCAAATATTTTCAAAACAACCCCTGGTTTTTATTGTTCAAATAAATCACCAATTAGGTCCTGGTGTGGAGTGTCATGTTCCTCCTCTCTTGTTTGAACTTTTTACCAAGATTTCAATTAGGTGAAAGCAACACATTGAAAGTAGAAAGGGCTTTCAGAATTTCAGAAAAGGCATTTCAACTATTACATGTATTCAAGCAATGATAATGATAGATGCATAGCTATATTTCATAACATTCCAAAATGGAATTTTGGGATGTTACAAACCTACCCACCTTAAGATGAATCTCGCCCTCGAGATTCAGGTTGGCTAGAAAATAGGTGCGGGTGGTCTCTACGAAGATCTTCTTCGCGTTCCCAGGTGGCTTCTTCCTCGGTGTGGTGACTCCACAAAACCTTACAGAACTTGATGATCCTGCTGCGGGTAACTCTGTTGGCAGTCTCGAGGATTCTGATAGGCTTCTCCTCGTAAGTCAGATCACTGTCAAGCTGTATGGCCTCTAGGGGCACGGTGTCTCTCAAAGGGATATCAGCCATCTCAGCATGACATTTCTTTAGCTGGGAAACATGGAAAACATCATGAACTCCGGATAATCCTTCCGGCAATTCCAGCTTGTATGCAACTTCGCCTCTATGTTCAAGAATTTTGTAGGGGCCTATGAATCTAGGTGCTAATTTTCCTTTAACACCAAACCTCTTGATACCTCGAAGCGGTGACACACGAAGATATGCTCGGTCTCCCACTTCATACGTCACTTCCTTTCGTTTGCTGTCAGCATAACTCTTCTGTCGAGATCGAGCTATCTTGAGTCTGTCACGAATCAGCTTGACTTTCTCTTCAGAATCTCGGATCAGGTCGGGACCAAAAAGTTGTCGGTCTCCAACACCATCCCACGTCAATGGTGTTCTGCACCTCCTTCCGTATAATGCTTCGAAAGGGGCCATCTTCAGACTGGTCTGATAACTATAGTTGTACGAGAATTCTGCGTAAGGTAAGTTGTCATCCCAACTAGATCCATAATCTAGCGCACAAGCTCTCAACATGTCCTCTAGAATCTGGTTGACTCTCTCAGTCTGTCCATCGGTCTACGGATGAAAAGTTGTACTGAACTCCAGCCTTGTACCCAAAGTTTCATGTAACTGATGCCAAAACTTTGAGGTAAATTGTGTTCCTCTATCTGACACGATACTCCTCGGAACTCCATGCAGACACACGATCCTGGTCATATATATCTTGGCTAGCTTAGCGCTGGTATAGGTGGTCTTCACTGGAATGAAATGAGCTACCTTGGTCAAGCGGTTTACCACTACCCAGATGGAATCATAACCTGAACGGGTCCTGGGTACTCCTGTGATGAAATCCATACCAAGCTTTTCCCATTTCCACTCGGGTATCAGCAAAGGTTGGAGTAACCCTGCTGGCTTCTGATGTTCCGCCTTTACTCGCTGACAAACATCACATATTGCAACGTGTTCCGCAATATCCTTCTTCATACCTGTCTACCAATAACTTTCCTTCAAATCCAGGTACATCTTGGTGTTACCTGGGTGTATCGAGTAAGGTGAATCGTGGGCTTCTTGAAGTATCAACTTCCTAAGCTCTGGGTCATTGGGCACATAGATTCGGTTCTCAAACCACAAAGTTCCATGTTCATCCTCACGAAAACCTTTGGCTTTACCATCTTTCATTCTTTGTTTAATCTCAGCTATTTCCTTGTCCGATTTCTGGGCTTCACGAATTCTTTCGGTCAAGGTGGACTGGATCTCCAGTGTAGCAACATATCCTCTTGGAACTATCTCTAGACGGAGCTCTCTGAGATCATCGGCTAATTCCTGGGGTAATCCTCCTGCTGTGAGTGTGTTTACATAAGTTTTCCGACTCAAGGCATCGGCTACAACATTAGCCTTACCTGGATGGTAGTGTAATCTCATGTCATAGTCCTTGATTAACTCTAACCATCTCCTCTGTCTGAGGTTCAACTCTTTCTGCGTGAAGATATATTTCAGGCTCTTATGGTCGGTGTAAACATCACAACTATTTCCGATAAGAAAATGTCTCCAGGTCTTGAGTGTGTGCACTACGGCTGCTAATTCCAAATCATGGGTGGCATAATTCAACTCATGAGGTCGTAGTTGTCTGGATGCATAAGCTACAACCTTTCCATCTTGCATGAGTACTCCTCCAAGTCCTTGACGAGAAGCATCACAATAAACCTGGAAGTCCTTCCGAATATTGGGCAAAATCAACACTGGGGCTGTTACCAAACGTTTCTTCAACTCCTGGAAACTGGCTTCACATTCCTCAGTCCAAATATACTTAGACTCTTTCTTCAACAACTCTGTCATGGGCTTGGCTATCTTTGAGAAATTCTCAATGAACCTCCGGTAATATCCGGCAAGTCCGAGGAAACTGCGGATCTCCTTAACTGAGGTGGGTGACTTCCACTCGGTGACGGCTTCAACCTTAGCGGGGTCTATGGCTATTCCTTCTCCGGAAATAATATGTCCAAGAAATCCAACTTCCGTCAGCCAAAATTCACATTTGCTGAACTTGGCATATAACTAATGCTCTCTCAGTTTCTCCAGAACTAAACGCAAATGTTCCTTGTGTTCTTCCTCGTTCTTGGAGAATATCAATATGTCATCGATGAACACCACGACAAACTTGTCCAGGTATTCCACGAACACTTTGTTCATCAAATTCATGAAGTAGGCAGGAGCATTAGTCAAACCAAAGGACATAACAGTATACTCATACAAGCCATACCTTGTGGTGAAAGCTGTTTTGGGTATATCCTGTTCACAAATCTTCAGTTGGTGATACCCTGATCGAAGATCGATCTTGGAGAATACTTTGGCGCCTACTAGTTGATCAAACAAGTCATTAATCATCGGCAGAGGGTACTTGTTCTTGATAGTCACCTCGTTCAAGGCACAATAATCGACTACCATTCTCAAGGTTTTATCCTTCTTCTCCACCAAAAGAACTGGGGCTCCCCAAGGTGAAGAACTTGGGCGAATATACCCTTTGTCCAATAACTCCTTAATTTGCTTCTTGATTTCCAATAGATCATTTGTGGGCATCCGATAGGGTCTCTTGGAAATTGGGGTTGTCCCTGGTTGTAGCTCTATTAGGAACGCAATCTCCCTATCTGGTGGCATGCCTGATAATTCTTCCGGGAATACATCCGGAAAGTCTTTTACCGCAGGTACTTCCTCCTGAACAACTCCTATGAGGGAATTTAACCGAGCACTCATACGTGTGTGTCGGGATACATACTTAATCCTCTTGTTCTCCGGGGTGGTGAGTGAAACAGACTTGCTAGGGCAATCAAGATTTCCTTCATACTTGGTCATCCAATCCATGCCTAGGATTACATCCAATCCCTGGGATTCTAAGACGATGAGGTCGGTGGGAAAAACATGGTTTCCTATGTGAAGTTTCAGGGCATGGCATCCTATCCCTGCCATCATCATACCTCCTGGGGAACTGACCTTAATGGGCTGAATAAGGGTTTTGGTGGGCAAACCATAGTTATCCACAACTACCCTTGATATGAATGAATGAGTTGCACCGGAATCAAAAAGTACTATAACTGGACGTGAATGCAATAAAAACTTACCAACCACAGTCTCGGGTTGATCATAGACTTCTTCCACGTCGAGGTGGTTCACCTGGGCATGAGGAAATGGATTTGTCTTCTTGGCTGCGGAGTTGCCGTTTCCATTTCCATGCTTGCTCTGGGGACACTCAGTAGCATAGTGCTCTGTCTTCTGGCACTTGAAACAGGTGATGTGGCTCAGATCCTTTTGAGTAGGAGCGTGACGGTGCTGGTTGTTGTTCCCATTCCCATTGTCAGTCTTGAAGTTGCCATGGTTGGGACGGGCATTTCCATTTCCTCCATGGTTGTGGTCTCCATGGTTGTGCACCGCATGAGTGTGCCTTCCAAACTTACCGGTACCTGATCCGGTATTTCCTGAGTACGGGGAGTAGCGGGGCTTCTAATGAGCTCCAGAGTTAAACTTCCCCAGAGTATACTTCCGCTTGCGGTTCTCAATTTGCTGCTGCTTTCCCTCCAAGATGAGGGCCTTGTCCACCAGCTCTTGGTAGTTGTTGAAGGTAAACACTACCAGCTGCATGCTCAACTCATCGTTGAGTCCTTCCAGAAACTTCTCTTGCTTGGCCGCATCATCGGCCACGTCTCCTGGTGCATAACGAGCCAATGTGCTAAAGTCGTTCACATACTGGGCCACGAAACGGTTACCCTGGCGCAAGTTGCGAAACTCGCGCTTCTTCAGACTCATAGCTCCAGCTGGAACATGTGCGGTGCGGAAAGCTTGCTTGAACTTCTCCCAAGATACATCAGCAATAGGATATATGGTGGTGTAGTTTTCCCACCATGAAGCTGCTGGTCCATCCAGTTGACGTGCGGCAAAGCGCACTTTCTCAGCATCAGTACATCCAGCGGTGACGAGTTCTCTCTCCATCGTACGGAGCCAGTCATCTACCACAATGGGCTCAGTGCTGCTGGAGAAAGTTGGAGGGTTCAACCTCCGAAAACGGGTGAGATTGTCAGCCTGGGGTGGATGGTGGTGGTTGTTGTTCTGGTTGTTGGTCTGATTCTGGATCAATAGCCGCATCAGTGCATTCTGCTGCTAAAGAAGTTGCGTGAGTTCCGGCGGGAAGGTGAAGTCGGACTCACGTTGTGGAGGCATCTTGCTGTTTTTAGAGGGGTGAGAATTAGAATAGAATAAGGGCCTAAAAGGAGAAATTCACTACCCATATGCAATGCAACAAACATATCACACCAAACACTCATTCATTAATTCAATCAATGTCAAACATCGGGAATACAAGTCTCAATCAAACTAAACATCGACCTATGCTTTTAACGTTGAAAATAAAAGATACATGGAGGGCATGACTATAGTTTTCCTCAGAAGTACATGGTGACTGAGCCTCCTCCAGTGGTGCTTTCCTCATAGTCATCATCGTCGCTGATGAAAGGAGCCAAGTCTCCTTCAGGATGAAGATTTTCACCCATGTCCATCTGTTCCTCCAAAGTGGCGATGCAAGTGTTTAGCTTGTCGATCCTCTCTAAGAAATCCTTCACCTCATATTCATGTTCGTACTTGGCTTCCCGTAAGTCAGCTTCGAGGTCAATCTCACGGTTCATCAGATTCTTGATTGTCTTCGTATCAGCACGAACTCGAAGCTCTAGAGTCCTGATGTGAGTCTCCAGGGTCTGGATATAGGAAATGGTGGTGTCTGCAGTGGGAGTGGTTATGATGTTTCCATTGGCATCCCTGCGACAAACCATGTTGAGTCCTGGTGAAATGGTTCCACCTCTGTATTCCTCCTGAATACTTCCAAGGGCACGATGAATGGCCATGTCTCTCCCAAGTATCCAACTGGGTGCCACGAACTTGAAGTCGATGGGTTCCTTCCGATTCCCAAAGGTCTTCCCTGGGATGTGCACCTCGATCTTGTAGCGTCCATCTTGTGGAAAGGACATGATAGGAATCCCGGTGATGCTTGGCAAAGCAATCCTTACGTCCTTGACGATCCTCATCAGCTCCTTACCAAAAGGCATCGTTGCGTCAGGCTGGCAAAACTCCGTGATCAACACCGGGATGAAGGTGGCCATCTATAAATTTTGAAATAATCGGAGAGAAGTCAGAAACGAGTAGATGAGAGTATAAGAATTTTAAAGACAAAGAGAAACAAATCCTAAGGCTTTCCAATCCTAGAGGTTACGTCCTACGGTCAGCGTGTGCTCTGATACCATTTCTGTAGCGACCCGACCTGAAAGGTCGAATCTCCGGTGTTGCCGTACCATCCCAAGATCATGCTGGTACACACACGGTACATCAATGTATATATCAAAGGGAAATCACACAGCATTATATTAACAAAATCTCATATCGAGTCCTTTATTACAATAATCATTACAATAAAGTGGCCGAAGGCCAACTCATGAGAATAACTAAGTCTTGCGGAAGCGTCGAAGGTAGATGAGTCCATCTGACTCCAAGGGCATCTCACCGAGCGTAGAGCGTATCCTCACTCCTGGTCGGAAAGTACTCTGCAACATGATACGTTGCAGCCGTGTAGGTCAGCATATGGAATATGCCGGCAAAGTCACAAGAGAGGGGTGAAAAGATAATCATCTAATCTATATGCATATATGGCAGGTGGGGTAATAAGTTTTTGCGTAAAGCCAATTTTTCCTACATCAAGAGAGGGCTAAGCAAAAGTATTACTAAGTTGGTTGATTAATGAGATGGTTCCACCAACCAATTCTCATACCCAAGTTATTAATACCCACATCATCATATTAATTGTGTTGAGGGTTTCCGGAAGTTTCAGTTCCTTTGGCTCAAGTCGTCCATGACCGTGGACACGGCTAATCGATTAGGTTGAGTACTCTGCAGAGTTTTGCACACATTCCCCACAAGATTTGGTCGCCTCCGTTTGATTTCTCGCACTTCAGGGTGTTTGATTTACAACTAAACTTGTCTTAGAACACAAAATTAAATTATATAAAACTCTGTTAAAAGAAATCTATTACTAAACTAGTTGTTTTAATCGAATTAAACCTATTTGAAAAGGAGTTGAGATTCCTATAACCATAAAGAAAGAAACTAAGCAATTTTATATTTTTATTAACAGTAAGTATAACACTAAATGTTTAATCAACAGAACCTACTAAACAAATTAAAACTAAATCTAATTTAAACTAACTAAAACTAAGTAAATAAAACTATACAATAATACTAGGCAGATTCTCTTTATAGCTAGAACACTAATCAAAATCATCCTAAAAATTCTCAAACTAAACATGGTGATAGTCCTAACTAATATCAAGCAGTAGCAAAAAGATTCATATCAAAATCTATTTTCAAACTCTAGTTATTCAGATTTGAGTGATTTGAGCAAACTTGATTCAATTCAAATTTTATAGGTCAAATTTGAAATTTAAAACTACAGGGTGAAACTAAATGAAAAATGTGAGCTAATGCAAAAATAATCAACTCAAAACATTAAATAGTTTAAAAGATATAAGCAAAGCAAATCTGGAATACATTCTGTTTTCTGAAAAACAAAACCAAAAAGAAAAACTAACTAACGGTCGGCTAGGGTGACATGGCGACCTGTGAGTGGCTAGCTAGCGCATGCGAGCGGGCGTTACGGACGGACGACCGAGGCTAAGCAAAAAACGATTCGGGAATTAACCCGTTCTAATCATAGCCGTAGGATTCGGATCGGATGGATGGGGAAGGCTCACAGAGTATGGGGTCGCCGGCGAGAGGATCTCCGGCGAGTCCGAAGCGGCGAAGACGTCGGCGAGGAGCTCCGGCGGTCGAGGGAGGCAGTGGAGGGGTTCAGACGACGGCGGGCGAGGTCCGGCGTCGAACGGTGGGGTCGGAGGAGCGAGGGGGCAACCGTGGCGACGGGCACGAGCGGGGAAGGGTTCGGTGGTCGGAGTATCTCCGGCGAGTGGTTGCGGCATTCTGGCAAGGGGGGAGAGGGGGCTCGGGGGGGAAATGGAGCGCGGGGAGGGGCGCTACTTATAGGGTGCTCGGGTGGGTGCGGGGAGGAGAGAGGAGGGAGATCCGACGACGAGATTCCCGGCGACGGCGGAGCGCGCGCGGTAAGTGATGATCGCGCGTGGTCATCGAGCGGTCGGGGTGGGGCCCATTGTCAGCGAGAGAGAGAGCAGCAGTTGCGCGTCGGTCGACCGGCTCATAATTACTTCGCGAATAAATGCCCGTGGGCCCGCTCGTTTAAATACAAAAACAGTTACTCTTTTTAATAGTCAGAGCAGTAAAACCTCTTTAAAAGCATTCAAAACATTTTCAAATATAGGAGTGTTATGTATCAGAATTAACAGAATAATAAATTCCATTTATTGAACATTTTTATTCTGTCATTTGAATATTTGAAAAAAAATCAGAAATTGCCTAATTGTTTTTAAATCCTTTTTGCAAATATTTTCAAAACAACCCCTGGTTTTTATTGTTCAAATAAATCACCAATTAGGTCCTGGTGTGGAGTGTCATGTTCCTCCTCTCTTATTTGAACTTTTTACCAAGATTTCAATTAGGTGAAAGCAACACATTGAAAGTAAAAAGGGCTTTCAGAATTTCAGAAAAGGCATTTCAACTATTACATGTATTCAAGCAATGATAATGATAGATGCATAGCTATATTTCATAACATTCCAAAATGGAATTCTGGGATGTTACACCAAGAAAGTGTTGGAAATATGCCCTAGAGGCAATAATAAAATGGTTATTATTGTATTTCCTTGTTCATGATAATTGTCTATTGTTCATGCTATAATTGTGTTAACCGGAAACCATAATACATGTGTGAATACATAGACCACAACATGTCCCTAGTGAGCCTCTAGTTGACTAGCTCGTTGATCAATAGATGGTCACGGTTTCATGACCATGGACATTGGATGTCGTTGATAACGGGATCACATCATTAGGAGAATGATGTGATGGACAAGACCCAATCCTAAGCATAGCACAAGATCGTGTAGTTCGTTTGCTAAAGCTTTTCAATGTCAAGTATCGTTTCCTTAGACCATGAGATTGTGCAACTCCCGGATACCATAGGAATGCTTTGGGTGTGCCAAACGTCACAACGTAACTGGGTGTCTATAAAGGTGCACTACGGGTATCTCCGAAAGTATCTGTTGGGTTGGCACGAATCGAGACTGGGATTTGTCACTCCGTGTGACGGAGAGGTATCTCTGGGCCCACTCGGTAAGACATCATCATAATGAGCTCAATGTGACTAAGGAGTTAGCCACGGGATGATGTATTACGGAACGAGTAAAGAGACTTGCCAGTAACGAGATTGAACAAGGTATGGGGATACCGACGATCGAATCTCGGGCAAGTATCATACCGATAGACAAAGGGAATTGAATACGGGATTGATTGAATCCCCGACATCGTGGTTCATCCGATGAGATCATCATGGAGTACGTGGGAGCCAACATGGGTATCCAGATCCCGCTGTTGGTTATTGGCCGGAGAAGTGTCTCGGTCATGTCTACGTGTCTCCCGAACCCGTAGGGTCTACACACTTAAGGTTCGATGACGCTAGGGTTATAGGGAAATGGTATACGTGATTACCGAAGGTTGTTCGGAGTCCCGTATGAGATCCCGGACGTCACGAGGAGCTCCAGAATGGTCCGGAGGTAAAGATTGATATATAGGAAGTCCAGTTTTGGTCACCGGAAAGTTTTCGGGCTCATCGGTAGTGTACCGGGAGTGCCGGGAGGGTGCCGGAGGACCCCCGAGAGGGGTGTGACGACCAAAGGACCTCATGGGCCCTTAGAGGAGGTGTGCCTGCCCATATTGGGTTGGCCAAGACCATCTATGTGGGCCCATGTGGCTGGATATAAGGAGATAAGGCAAAAGGGATTTAAAAGGAGGAGATCCACCTCCCTTGTGGGAGGTGGACTCTCCCTTTAATTCGGCCGACCCTCTCCTCCTTGGAGGAGGGGCCAAGCCAGCCCTTCCACGTCCCTCCGCCTATATATACTTGAGGTTTTGGATGTTTTGAGAGAGGATTTGATCTCTCTCTCTCACGGCAAAGCCCTACCTCTCTTCTTCCTCCTCCGCAGCGCTTAGGCGAAGCCCTGTCGGAATACCTTGCTACTCCACCACCACCACGCCGTCGTGCTGCTGTTGGAGCCCTTCCCCAACCTCTCCTTCCTCCTTGCTGGATCAAGGTGTTGGAGACGTCATCGGGCTGCACATGTGTTGAACGCGGAGGTGCCGTCCGTTCGGCACTTGATAAGGATCTACCGCGATCTGAATCGCTGCGAGTACGACTCCATCAACCGCGTTCTTGTAACGCTTCCGCTTAGCGATCTTCAAAGGTATGAAGATCCACTCTCCCCTTGCTCGTTGCTGGTTTCTCCATAGATGGATCTTGGTGAACGCGTAGGAAAAATTTTGATTTACTACTACGTTCCCCAACAGTGGCATCATGAGCTAGGTCTATGCATAGAATCTATGCACGAGTAGAACACAAAGCAGTTGTGGGCGTCGATTTTGTTAATATGCTTGCCGTTACTAGTCTTATCTTGATTCGACGGTATTGTGGGATGAAGCGGCCCGGACCAACCTTACACGTACGCTTACGTGAGACCGGTTCCACCGCCTGACATGCACCTGTTGCATAAGGTGGCTAGCGGGTGTCTGTCTCTCCCACCTTAGTCAGATTGGATTCGATGAAAAGGGTCCTTATGAAGGGTAAATAGCAATTGGCATATCACGTTGTGGTTTTGACGTAGGTAAGAAACGTTCTTGCTAGAAACCTATAGCAACCACGTAAAAACTTGCAACTACAAATTAGAGGACGTCTAACTTGTTTTTGCAGCATATGCCGTGTGATGTGATATGGCCAAAAGGATGTGATGTGATGCATTGTGATGTATGAGATTGATCATGTTCTTGTAATAGGGTTCACGACTTGCATGTCGATGACTATGACAACCGGCAGGAGCCATAGGAGTTGTCTTATACTATTGTATGACCTGCGTGTCAATCATAAACGCCATGTAATTACTTTACTTTATTGCTAAACGTTAGCTGTAGTAGTAGAAGTAATATTTGGCGAGACAACTTCATGAAGACACAATGATGGAGATCATGATGATGGAGATCATGGTGTCGTGCCGGTGACAGTGATGATCATGGTGCCCCGAAGATGGAGATCAAAGGAGCAAGATGATATTGGCCATATCATGTCACTATATTGATTGCATGTGATGTTTATCATGTTTACATCTTATTTGCATAGAACGACGGTAGTAAATAAGATGATCTCTCAATAAAGTTTCAAGAAAGGTGTTCACCCTAACTGTGCACCGTTGCTAAGGATCGTCATTCCGAAGCACCACGTGATGATCGGGTGTGATAGGTTCTAACGTTCGCATACAACGGGTGTAAGCCAGATTTACACATGCGAAACACTTAGGTTGACTTGACGAGCCTAGCATGTACAGACATGGCCTCA
Source organism: Hordeum marinum (assembly GCA_022496015.1). NCBI lineage: Eukaryota > Viridiplantae > Streptophyta > Magnoliopsida > Poales > Poaceae > Hordeum > Hordeum marinum. The sequence goes on from CM039677.1 coordinate 156,448,387, forward strand.
GAACACGGAGGACCGAAAGGTCGAACATGAGTCGTATAGAAGATACGATCAACATAGAGATGTTCACCATGGATGACTAGTCCGTCTCACGTGATGATCGGACACGGGCTAGTTGACATGGATCATGTATCACTTGGAAGACTAGAGAGATGTCTATCTAAGTGGGAGTTCATTAATAATTTGATTAAATGAACTTAATTATCATGAACTTAGTCTAAAAATGTCCTTGCAAATTATGTCGTAGATAGCTCGCGCTGTAGCTCCACAGTTTTATTGATACAATCCTAGAGAAAAGTAAGTTGAAAGTTGATGGTAGCAATAATGCGGACTGGGTCCGTGATCTGAGGATTGTCCTCATTGCTGCACGGAAAGCTTATGTTTTTTATGTACCGCTAACTGCACCACTCCCTCAAGCGTTGTCTGTAGATGTTGTGAACATATGACAGGCACTTTTTGGTGACTACGTGATAGTTCAATGTGTCATGCATTACGGCTTAGAATTGAGGCTCCAAAACGTTTTGAACGTCGCGGAACATATGAGATGTTCTAGGAGCTGAGATTGTGATCTCAGGCTCGTGCCTATGTTGAGAGGTATGAGACCTCCAACAAGATTCTTTATCTGCAAGATAAAGGAGAATAGCTTAATCGGTGAGCGTGAGCTCAGATTGTCTGGGTGCTACAATCACTTGAATCAAGTGGGAGTTAATCTTCCAGATAAGATAGTGATTAATGCAGTTCTCCAAGTCACTGCCACCAAGCTACTAGAGCTTCGTGATGAACTATAACATGCTAGGGATGGATAAGATGATCCCTGAGTTGTTCGTGATGTTTGACACCACGAAGGTAGAAATCAAGAAGGAGCATCAAGTGTTGATGGTTAAGTGAAACCACTAGTTTCAAAAGGGGCAAGGGCAAGAACGGAAAACTTCAGGAATGGCAAGCCAGTTGTTGCTCTAGTGAAGAAACCCAAGGTTGAGCCCGAACCCGAGACTAAGTGCTTCTGTTATGAGGAGAATGTTCGCTGAAGCGGAAAACCCCTAGATGCTTGGTAGATAAGAAGGCTGGGAATGTCAATGGAAGTATATTTGATATACGTGTTAGTGATGTGTACCTTGCTGGTACTCCTAGTAGCACCTGGGTATTGGATACCGGTTCGGTTGCTAAGTGTTAGCAACTCGAAATAAAAGCTACAGAGTAAATGGAGACTAGCTAGGTGAAAGGTGACGATGTGTGTTGGAAGTATTTCCAAGATTGATGTGATCACCATCGCACACTCTCTCTACCTTCAGGATTTGTGATAAACCTAAATAAATGTTATTTGGTGTTTGCGTTGAGCATGAACGTGATTAGATCATGATTAGTGCGATACGGTTATTCATATAAGTTAGAGAATAATGGTTATTCTGTTTACATGGATAATGCCTTCAATAGTCATGCACCCACTCGAAATGGTTTATCGAATCATGATCGTAGTAGTACACATATTCATAACATTGGTACCAAAAGATACAAAGTTAATAATGATAGTACCACATGCTTGTGGCACTGCCACGTAATGTCATATTGGTATAAATCGCATGAAGAAACTCCATGATGATGGATTTTTTTTTGACTCACTCGATTTCGAATCGGTTGAGACATGCGAGCCATGCCTCTTGGGCAAGATGACTGAGACCCCGTCATCCAAAATGATGGAGCGGGCAAGTGGCTTATTGGAATTAATACATGTTGATGTATGTGGTCCAATGAGTGTTGAAACACACAGTGGATATCGTTGTTTTTCTTTACCTTCACTGATGATTTGAGTAAATATGGGGATATTTACTTAATGAAACACGAATCTGAAATGTTTGAAAGGTTCAAGGAGTTTCAGAGTGAAGTTAAAGATCATCGTGACAAGAAGATAAATGTCTATGATATGATCATGGAGGTGAATATCTAAGTTACGAGTTTGGTATGCAATTTTAGACAATGTGGAAATTGTTTCACAGCTCACGCCTCCTGGAACACCATAGTGTGATGGTGTGTTCGAACGTCGTAGTCGTGCTCTATTGGATATAGTGAGTACTATGATGTCTCTTATCGTTTTACCACTATCGTTATGGGGTTATGCATTAAAGACAAATCCATTCACTTTAACAGGGCACCATCTAAGTCTGTTGAGATGACACCGTGAGAATTATGGTTTGACAGAAGCCTAAGCTGTCATTTCTTAATGTTTGGGGCTGCGACGCTTATGTGAAAATGGGTTTTTCACCTAGCGAGCTCGAACCCAAAGCAGACAAATGCATCTTCATAGAATACCCTAATGAGACATTGGGTATACCTTCTATCTCAGATCCAAGCGCAAAAGGTGTTTGTTGCTAAGAACGGGTCCTTTCTTGAGAAAGAGTTTCTCTCGAAAGAATTGAGTGGGAGGAAGATAGAACTTGATGAAGTTGTTGAACCTTTGTTTCAACTAGAGAATAGCGCAACACAGAAAGATGTTTCTGTAGAGCCTACTCAGTTGAAAAGGAAGTTAATGATGATCATGAAGCTTCGGATCAAGTCACTATCAAACCTCGTAGGTCGACAAGGACGCGTACTGCTCCTGAGTAGTACGACAACCCTGTCTTGGAAATCATGTTGTTGGACAACGATGAACCTACGAACTATGGAGAAGCGATGGTGGGCCCGGATTCCAACAAATGGCTAGGAGCCATGAAATCCGAGAAAGGATCCATGTATGAAAACCAAGTATGGACTTTGGTAGACTTGCCTGTTGAATGGCGGGTCATTGAGTACAAATGGACCTTTGAGATAAACATAGACGCTAATGGTGAAATGTCACCGTTTATAAAGCTCGACTTGTCGCAAAGAAGTTTCCGCCAAGTTCAAGGAGTTGACTGCAATGAGATTGTCTCATCTGTAGCGATGCTAAAAGTCTATTAAAATTTTGTTAGCAGTTGCTGCATTTTTCGATTATGAAATCTGGCAGATGGATGACAAAACAAGGTTTCCGTAATGGTTTCTGTGAGGAAGAGTTGTATGTGATACAACCAGAAGGTTTTGTCAATCCTAAGGATGCTAATAATATGCAAACTCCAGCGATCCTTCTATGGACTGGAGCAAGCATCTCGGAGTTGGAATATATGCTTTGATGAGGTGATCAAAGTGTTTAAGTTTATACAAAGTTTATGAGAAACTTGTATTTGCAAGAAAGTGAGTGGGAGCACTATGGAATTTCTTATAATAATATGTAGTTGACATATTATTGATCGGAAATGATGTAGAATTTCTGGAAGAGCATGAAGGGTTGTTTGAAAAGTTTTTTTTCAAAGGAAGACCCAGATAAATCTACTATTTTATTGAGAATCAAGATCTATAGGGATAGATCTATTCGCTTGATAAGTTTTTTCGACGAAGACATACCTTGACAAGTTTTTGAAGGAGTTCAAAATAGATGGGTCAAAGAAGGAGTTCTTGACTGTATTGTAAGGTGTGAAATTGAGTAAGACTCAATACCCGACCACGGCAGAAGATAAAGAAGAGATGAGTGTCATCTCCTATGCTTTAGCCATAGGCTCTATACAGTATGCCATGCTGTGTACCGCACCTGTGTGTGCCTTGCCATGAGTCTGTCAAGGGGTACAAGAGTAATCCAAGAGTGGATCACTGGATAGCGGTCAAAGTTAGCCTTAGTAACTTGAGAACTAAGGAAATATTTCTCGATTATGGAGGTGATAAAGAGTTCATCGTAAAGTGTTACGATGATGCAAGCTTTAAAGCCAATCCGGATGACTCTTAGTAGAAATCCAGCTACGTATAGTGGAGTAGCCATTTGGAATAGCTCCATGTGGAGCATGGGAGTAGTATCTACAAATATGACATGGAAGGTTTGCAAGGTACACACGGATCTAAATGTCGCAGACCCGTTGACTAAAAACCTCTTTCACGAGCAGAACATGAACAAACCCCAGAACTTATTGGGTGTTAATCACATGATGATATGATCATATGGTGATGTAAGTGTTAATCGCATGGTGATGTGAACTAGATTATTGACTCTAGTGCAAGTGGGAGACTGTTGGAAATATGCCCTAGAGGCAATAATAAAATGGTTATTATTGTATTTCCTTGTTCATGATAATTGTCTATTGTTCATGCTATAATTGTGTTAACCGGAAACCATAATACATGTGTGAATACATAGACCACAACATGTCCCTAGTGAGCCTCTAGTTGACTAGCTCGTTGATCACTAGATGGTCACGGTTTCATGACCATGGACATTGGATGTCGTTGATAACGGGATCACATCATTAGGAGAATGATGTGATGGACAAGACCCAATCCTAAGCATAGCACAAGATCGTGTAGTTCGTTTGCTAAAGCTTTTCAATGTCAAGTATCGTTTCCTTAGACCATGAGATTGTGCAACTCCCGGATACCATAGGAATGCTTTGGGTGTGCCAAACGTCACAACGTAACTGGGTGGCTATAAAGGTGCACTACGGGTATCTCCGAAAGTATCTGTTGGGTTGGCACGAATCGAGACTGGGATTTGTCACTCCGTGTGACGGAGAGGTATCTCTGGGCCCACTCGGTAAGACATCATCATAATGAGCTCAATGTGACTAAGGAGTTAGCCACGGGATGATGTATTACGGAACGAGTAAAGAGACTTGCCAGTAACGAGATTGAACAAGGTATGGGGATACCGACGATCGAATCTCGGGCAAGTATCATACCGATAGACAAAGGGAATTGAATACGGGATTGATTGAATCCCCGACATCGTGGTTCATCCGATGAGATCATCGTGGAGTACGTGGGAGCCAACATGGGTATCCAGATCCCACTGTTGGTTATTGGCCGGAGAAGTGTCTCGGTCATGTCTACGTGTCTCCCGAACCCGTAGGGTCTACACACTTAAGGTTCGATGACGCTAGGGTTATAGGGAAATGGTATACATGATTACCGAAGGTTGTTCGGAGTCCCGGATGAGATCCCGGACGTCACGAGGAGCTCCGGAATGGTCCGGAGGTAAAGATTGATATATAGGAAGTCCAGTTTTGGTCACCGGAAAGTTTTCGGGCTCATCGGTAGTGTACCGGGAGTGCCGGGAGGGTGCCGGAGGACCCCCGAGAGGGGTGTGACGACCAAAGGACCTCATGGGCCCTTAGAGGAGGTGTGCCAGCCCATATTGGGTCGGCCAAGACCATCTATGTGGGCCCATGTGGCTGGAGATAAGGAGATAAGGCAAAAGGGATTTAAAAGGAGGAGATCCACCTCCCTTGTGGGAGGTGGACTCTCCCTTTAATTTGGCCGACCCTCTCCTCCTTGGAGGAGGGGCCAAGCCTGCCCTTCCACGTCTCTCCTCCTATATATACTTGAGGTTTTGGATGTTTTTAGAGAGGATTTGATCTCTCTCTCTCACGGCAATGCCCTACCTCTCTTCTTCCTCCTCCGCAGCGCTTAGGCGAAGCCCTGTCGGAATACCTTGCTACTCCACCACCACCACGCCGTCGTGCTGCTGTTGGAGCCCTTCCCCAACCTCTCCTTCCTCCTTGCTGGATCAAGGTGTTGGAGACGTCACCGGGCTGCACGTGTGTTGAACGCGGAGGTGCCATCCGTTCGGCACTTGATCGGATCTACCGCGATCTGAATCGCTGCGAGTACGACTCCATCAACCGCGTTCTTGTAACGCTTCCGCTTAGCGATCTTCAAAGGTATGAAGATCCACTCTCCCCTTGCTCGTTGCTGGTTTCTCCATAGATGGATCTTGGTGAACGCGTAGGAAAAATTTTGATTTACTACTACGTTCCCCAACAGAAAGTGTGGGGCTACCACACTTAAAATGTGAGTTACTGGTCCCTCAAAATCATGACACACCTTTGGGTGCATCTGTCTCTTCACATTCTTCACGATAGCTCCTTCGGTGGCACTCTTCCGTTTAAAATCAAAAACTTGTGTTCTCATAAAAAAATGTATTTCCTCCGATACTGAGTCTTCTTAGCTGGTAAGTCTCGCGATCAATCTAAATAACTTATCAAAGATCTCATGGTGGTCTACCATTTGTGGTTACCCTGTAGTGAAATGGGTTTTGGCTTCATTCCTCACCGTAATGTTCCTACATATGGCAACAACTGCCATGTACAAGGGGTTTTACATCATACCATTCTAAGGCTTAAACAAAATCTTCAAAGAACATCGTCTCTTTACTCTGGGTAAGTCACTCAGATTTACCAATCCGAATAGCAAGAGAATGATAAGAGTAAGTCATCATGGTGGCCAAGCCATGTCGCACTGAAATCATTACCTTGTATAAGGTTTAATGAATCTCGTATTCTAACACTTGGGCTTCCTCGGAAGCATTGCAGAAATTTCTCTTGTCAACGAACGAGGTTCGGATAAATCCATTGATTCTGCAAGCTAAGCAAAAACATCTATCGTTTCTTCACAACTCTCAGGTTATCGTATACTCCAAAAAAAATGTTTACTAACCTGTCGTAGCTTCTTCCAAGTTTCTTCTTTCACAAAGGTGGGGCTTGATTATCAATCCTGAGGTCAATGAGTTGTGGGTTCACTTGAATACAGCTTCATCTCACTCTTGGGGTTACTATCGTTTCATATTGCAACATTGTCTTCCGTTCACTCCATCATACCCTCGAGGTAACAAATCACAGACCTGTTATTGTCTGGATTCCACTCCGTGGAATGCATTTTCCTTTCCATTGGTCTATTTAACCTTGGGTATGGTTTCATCACAATCATTCCTTTTCTCAGTATTCCAACTTCAAAATCACTTTGTCACAAAGGTTATCCTCCAAATATTTTGAGGTGGTTCCACATTCTCTTCACCTGTATTTCAGTTATCCAAACTCCTTAATATGAACGGTATTCTCTTCATTATTTTGTCCCTGTGGTTGCTACCACACTTAAAATGAAATGCATGCATGCTTGCATAGACCATATTTTCTCATATCCTCAAAAATTGGTCAGAGATCTTTGTTCTTAGAGTGGCAACTCATATAATTCAACATAGGAGAATCATAACACCATAAATTCCATTGATCTCATGAATTTATTAGAAACTCTGAGACTTCCATTACATAACTTCAAAATGATAAGAGTGCTGCCTATTACATTTATTACTTCCAAAATCCAAAACTCAAACTACTCATGTTTAGCCTTCTTCTCCGGGCAGGTATAGGAGTAATGTCCTGTCTTCTTGCACCGGAAACACATGATCTGACTCAGATCCTTCTTTGCAGAAATTGGGTTGTTCTGAGAACGTCTTCGGTTTCTCTTCTTGGGCTCCTTTGTTCTGATCAAACTTTCAATTTCCTGTGGATCCAACTCCACTTCTTCTGTCGGGAAGTTTCCCAGATACACTTTTCTTTCCTTCATACAGTCCTGTGAGAAATGTCCTTCTTCTCCACATGAATAGCAGGCATTGGAGTAAAACCTGGTTAGGCCTTCTCCATTAGGGTCTTCAACATCTTCCTTCATCACAAGTTCTCCTAAATTTTCTCTGAAGGCTTCCTTCATGGCTTCCTTCTCCTGCTTGATGACTTCTTGTACCTTGGGGTACATTTGGCATTGAGCCGGGTAATGCGTAGTTCCTTCGCACAAGAAACATGTCTCCTGCCAAGTTGGGCATTCCTTAGCTCGGTGATTTTCTTCACAATGAGGGCATCCTTCCTTGTGTTCTGCCTGGGTGTGTCCTATCTCTCCACATATCCTGCATGCACAAATCTTCTTCACATCTTTGCCACGGGGCTTCTGGGTGTTGGTAACAACATGAGATCCTTGGAGAGTTATCTTGAATTCTTCCCAAGTGTTTGATGCTTGCCTATCATGGATATCTTCATGCATCTTCCACCAATTTGCAGTACCTTCTGCAAAGTACCGAAAAGCATACTGGACCATCTCTTTTCTTGCAACATGGATACTCCTTAGATGATCCTCCATGTTTTGAATCCATTCTTCTGTATCTAACCGAGTCATTGATCCAGAATACACGAGTCCAGCTTCATTCGTCATCTATTGGGTTCAAGGTTTTGGGGATGAAATGGGTAAGAGAGAGAAAAGAGGGGATACACACAATACAAACAATGGTTTTGAAAATAGATTTTTGTTGTGGCTGTCGAAAATTTACACACAAATGATAGCTCACAAATCATCGTATCTAACGTAAGTATACAACAAGGGTTTGGTCTTCTAGGGCATAATATCTTGGAAATTCTTCATGGTCTTCAATTTCTTAGGGTCTTCACAGTCTTCAACTCGTGTAGCTTCAACTCTTCTAATGTAGGGTGAAATCTTCTTTACTTTGAAGTGACCATCAGTTGTTTCGATATCTTGTCCTTCTCGAAGTGGTCTCAGTTGATCCTTAGTGTGGTCAAGGGGAAAAAGGTATTTTCTAACTTTTTGAGGTAAGAGAGGTCATTTGATAAGGCTCAAATAAGATGTGAAGTAAAGGGTATTTTGAAAACAAAGTTTTTTGGAGAAATAATTTCCTAAGGGCTTTCCAGTTTCTAGGGTCACGCCCTACAGTCAACATGTGCTCTGATACCATTTCTGTAGCGACCCAACTCAAAACGAGTCAAGCCTCTGTATGTTCTGTGCCATCCCTGGATCAGTATGCTGGCACACACAGTACATCAATGTATATATCAAAGTGCAACCACATGTAATAAACGTAAAACTGATATATACCTTAAAATCTCAGCGGAAACAGTCAACGGGAGTGGAGTCCCAATAACACCAACGACATGTTGAGTGTAGACCGTAACCCTGAATCGTACTCTTACCCATCTTAGAGCTTATCTGCAACATAAGAAGTTGCAGACGTGTAGGTCAGCATTTTGAATATGTCGGCAAGTCACAAAAGAGGGGATAAAGTAATCATCTATTCTACATGCATATATGGCAAGTGGGGTAGTGGGTTTTGCATAAAGCCAAATTTTTCCTACAACAAGAGAGGGCAAAAAGTATAATTACTACAATGTTGGTTGATTAATGAGATGGTTCCACCAACCAATTCTCATACCCAACTTGTCATTAATAAACCCACATCAATACAATTAGTTGTGTTGAGAGTTCCAGATAGTTTCAGTTCCTTTGGCTCAAATTGTCCATGACCATGGATACGGCTAATCGATTAGGTTTTAGTACTCTACAGAGTTTTGCACACGTTCCCCACAAGATTTGATCGCCTCCGTTTGATTTCTCGCACTTCAGAGTGTTTGAGAAACGGATGACCAAAACATGGTCTTCTAAAGGGTTTCCCTAAGACTCCGTCGGTGCCCATCCTTTCCTACCGTTCTTCTACATCTCGTAGCACCGCCTGTCCAGGGTCACCATGATATCCAACCAAGCTAGAGCCCATAATGACTTATGGCTGTGTAGGTAAGCCTTGGGTCTTGAAGCATCCATCCATCTCTTTGTGCCTAGGTGGACCTTTCCGCGTGAATACTAGCACTTCCCCAGCAACACCTAGGCTAACCACTGGTTTCTCTAGGGCGCCGTTCAACCATCATCCACCCAGAGGTATGTTGAAAACTCGGAGTCTTGAAGTCTTGATCATCTTGCAGCTCTTGAAATTATTACCTCACAACTCTCATGTATCACACAACCAACCCCGTCTACTAATAGCATAGCAAAATTAAATCAACGTTTCCCGGGGCCAATGTGTCAAAGGGTTGAGGGGTGCCTACCACATGATACTACATCAAGTAACCAAGTTTCCAATTTACCTACTTTGCATGCAATTGGGGAGATGGTAGAACTAATGCAATAAAAACATAGGTATACATGGTCAAAGTGACTTGCCTGTACTGTTGATGAAGAATAATATTGCTCTTAGAGATAACTGATAGACTATTCGTCACTCTCCGATGAAAATCTATACAATCAAACATTCCATTCTTATAAGCAATCATACTAGCAATCAATTCTAACAACCAAAAGTAACACCAAACCAAAAGCAACAAATTTGTGATGAACGAAATACTTAAGACAATATTTAACAAAACTTTATCAACACAACCAAAGTTGGTCTTCTCTACAAGTACATCCTATTTTCAAAAGTAAACACTCAAAGCAAAGTAAAATATAACAAAAGTATTTTTGTAAATATTTTTCTAGCAAGAAGAATTATTTTTGAAAAACAACTAAGAATTATGAAGAACAACACTCTAAACAACATAGGTTTTAGCCTCATAAACTTAACAACAAGAAACAATTAAAACAATTAAAATATTAAAATAACAGAAAAACAAAACATTTTCAAATAAGAAATCAACTAGTAATACTAGAGCAATACAACAAGGAAAACAAAACAAGGTAATGGGCTCTAAATTTTGGTGGCTAAACTACTACTATTATAAAACAAGACAAAACTATTTTTAGTAGCAAAACAATCCTTAACAGAAAAGAATAATAACATTTATATTTAGAAAAAACAGAATTAAATCCTCTTAAACATTTGTGAAAAGAATTACTACTAAAACTAAATTGTCTTATAAAACATTTCCTAATGAAGAAGGATATAGTTTCCTATATCATTAGGATATAAAACAAAGCAAACATTTTTTAATAGAAAATAAGTCACCTAAAATTAGGGCAAGAGAACTAAAGAAAACTAAAACAAAAGTTAAACTAAATCAGATTTCAAAATAAACTAAGGAAGAATTAAACTAACCAAATCCTATTAGGTACTAAACAGATTCTATTTTTGTTAAAAACAGTAACTAAATTTATTCCAAAAAATACTCAAATTATGTAGAATGATAGGTTTAACTAATACCAAACAGTGCCAAAAAGATTCACTCAAAAATATATTTTTAAACTATAGTTATGCAGATTTTAGTAATTTGAACAAATTTGATTAGATTCAAAATTTAAAGGTCAAATTTGAATTCTAAGCATACAGACGTAAACTACATCAAATATGTGAACTAATGCAAAAAGATTCAACTAAAAACACTAAATAGTTTAAAAGATATAACAAAAACAAAAATAGAAAACATTCTGTTTTCTAAAACAGAAAAGAAAAGAAAAAAACTGATCGAAAGGACAGGGTGACGTGGCGTTCTCTGATTGGTTACGGGGTGCGCGAGATCTGTCATTTCGAGCAAACGACTGAGCTATAGAGGATACCGGTTCGGCTTTTAAAACGATCTAATCCTACGCATCGGATCAGGATCGAACGGATAAGAGAGGGAGAGGGGGCTCACAGAGAAGGGGTCGCCGGCGAGGGGCTTCTCCGGCGAGGCCGAGGCGACGAGGTCGTCGAGGGCGGCACTCCGGTGGTTGGGGACGGTGTCCAAGGGTTGCAAACGATGGCGGTGGGTCTCCGGTGTGCTTTGGTGGTGTCGGAGGGGAGTGGGGACGACAGAGGCGACGGGCAGGTGCTCTGGAAGGTCATGTTGTTGGACAACAATGAACCCACGAGCTATGGAGGAGCGGTGATGGGCCCAGATTCCGAGAAATGGTTAGAGGCCATGAAATCCGAGATGGGATCCATGTATGAAAACAAAGTACGGACTTTGGAAGTATTACCTAAAGGGCGAAAAGCCATTCAGAACAAATGGATCTTTAAGAAGAAGACGGACGCAGACGGTAATGTCACCGTCTATAAAGCTTGATTTGTGGCAAAGGGTTTTTCACAAGTTCAAGGAATTGACTACGATGAGACATTCTCACCCGTAGCGATGCTTAAGTCTGACAGAATCATGTTGGCAATAGCTGCTTATTTTGACTATGAAATTTGGCAGATGGATGTCAAAATAGCGTTCCTCAATGGTTTCCTTGAGGAAGAGTTGTATATGATGCAACCAGAATGTTTTGTCGATCCAGAGAATGCTGACAAAGTTTGCAAACTCCAGCGATCCATTTATGAGCTGGTGCAAGCATCTCGGAGTTGGAATAAGCACTTTGATGAGGTGATCAAAGCATCTGAGTTTATACAAGTTTATGGAGAAGCTTGTATTTACAAGAAAGTGAGTGGGAGCTCTATAGCATTTCTAATATTATATGTGGATTACATATTGCTGATTGCAAACAATATAGAAATGCTGGAAAGCGTGAAGGAATATTTGAACAAGAGTTTTTCAATGAAGGACCTAGGAGAAGCTGCTTTCATATTAGGCATTAAGATCTATAGAGATAGATCGAGACGCTTAATAGCACTTTCACAGAGCACATACCTTGATAAAGTTTTGAAGAAGTTCAAAATGGATCAGTCCAAGAAGGGATTCTTGCCTGTGTTACAAGGTGTGAAGTTGAGTAAGACTCAACGCCCAGTGACTGCAGAAGATAGAGAAAAGATGAGTGTCATCCCCTATGCTTAAGCCATAGGCTCTATCATGTAAAGGGTTACGTCGATGCAAGCTTTGACACTAATCCGTAAGACTCTAAGTCAAAAACCGAATACGTATTTATTCTCAACGGAGGAGTGGTAAGCTGGTGCAGTTCCAAGCAAAGCGTGGTAGCCGATTCTATGTGCGAAGCGGAGTACATCGCAGCCTCGGAGGCAGAGAAGGAAGGTGTCTGGATGAAGCAGTTCATGACAGATCTAGGACTAGTGCCCAGTGCACTAAATCCAATGAACCTGTTCTGTGACAACACTGGTGCCATTGCTCTGGCCAAGGAACCAAGGTTTCACAAGAGGACCAGACACATAAAGCGACGCTTCAACTCCATCCGCGATTACATCGAGCAAAAGGACATAAATATTTGCAAAGTGCACACGGATCTGAATGTTGCAGAACCGTTGACTAAACCTCTTCCAAGGGCTAAACATGATCAACACCAGAACTGCATGGGTGTTCGATTCATTACAATGTAAATCACATAGTTATGTGAACTAGATTATTAACTCTAGTGCAAGTGGGAGACTGTTGGAAATATGCCCTAGAGGCAATAAATAAAGTGTTTATTATTATATTTCCTTGTTCATGATAATCATTTATTATCCATGCTATAATTGTATTGATTGGAAACACATTACATGTGTGGGTAAATAGACAACACTATGTCCCTAGTATGCCTCTAGTGAACTAGCTCGTTGGTCAAAGATGGTCAAGGTCTCCTAGCCATTGACATGTGATGTCATTTGATAACGGGATCACATCATTAGGAGAATGATGTGATGGACAAGACCCAAACAACAAATTTAGCATATGATCGTGTCAGTTTATTGCTACTATTTTCTGCATGTCAAGTATATGTTTCTATGACCATGAGATCATGCAACTCACAGACACCAGAAGAGTGCCTTGTGTGTATCAAATGTCACAACGTAATTGGGTGACTATAAAGGTGCTCTACAGGTATCTTCGAGGGTGTCTGTTGAGTTGGCATGGATCAAGACTGGGATTTGTTACTCCGTGTGACGGAGAGGTATCTCAGGGCCCACTCGGTAATACAACATCACAATAAGCCTTGCAAGCAATGTGACTAAGTGTTAGTCACGAGATATTGTATTACGGAACAAGTAAACAGACTTGCCGGTAACAAGGTTGAACTAGGTATGGAGATACCGACGATCGAATCTCGGGCAAGTAACGTACCGAAGAACAAAGGGAACATCATACGGGGTTAACTGAATCCTTGACATAGAGGTTTGACTGATAAAGATCTTCGTAGAATATGTAGGAACCAATATGGGCATCCAGGTCCTGCTATTGGTTATTGACCATAGAGGTGTCTTGGTCATGTCTACATGGTTCTCGAACCCGCAGGGTCTTCACACTTAAGGTTTGGTGACGTTTCGGTAGTATAGAGTTATGCATGGTGGTGACCAAAGGTTGTTAGGAGTCCCGGATGAGATCCCGGATGTCATGAGGAGCTCCGGAATGGTCTAGAGGTAAATATTGATATATAGGAAGTCCTATTTTGGTCGCCGGAAAAGTTTCGGGCTCATCGGTAGTGTACCAGGAGTGCCGGTAGTGTACCGGGAGACCATCGGGAGGGGTATTTCGACCCAAGAGGCTATATGGGCGGTGGGAGAGTGAATACCATCCCTTAGTGGGCTGGTGGAAGTCCCACACAAGGCCCATGCGGCTGGGAAGAAAAGCCCAAAGAGAAAAAGGTGGAAAAAGGCAAAAAAAAAAAGGCAAAAAAAAGGAGGAGTCCTAGTCCTACTAGGATTGGAGGAGGAATCCTCCTCTCCTCTTGGTTCGGCCGAAGCCTAGGTGGCTTGGCCCTTGGGCCAATCCTCCTCCTCTCTTCCTCTTATATATACTAGAGGTTTTAGGGTTTTTGCACTAGATTTTCAGCCACGTGCTACCCGTTCCTCTAGTGCATAGTTTCTCCTCTAGATCGGTTTTCTGCAGTGCTAAGGCGAAGCCCTGCCGGAATTTCTCACCACCATCGCCGCGGCGCCGTCATGCTGTCGGAGAACTCGCCTACCTCTCCACTCCCTCTTGCTAGATCAAGAAGGCGGAGATCGTCATCAAGCTATACGTGTGCTGAACGCGGAGGTGCCGTCCGTTCGGTGCTTGATCGGGATGGATCGTGATTGGATCGTGGGACGCTCGGCGATTTGGATCGTGAAGACGTTCGACTACACCAACCGCGTTTCTTAACTCTTCCCACTTAGCGATCTACAAGGGTATGTAGATCCACTCTCCCTCTCGTAGATGCTCATCACCATGGATAGGTCTTGCGTGAGCGTAGGAAAAATTTTGTTTCACATGCGACGTTCCCCAACAGTTGGTTCCACCGAGATGCACGTGGGAGGTTTTAATGGTCAGTCCTTGTCGATAAGGAACTCCGAGTGCTCCACACACAGAGGGATCTAAAAGCACTTGTTCAAATTTTGTGATGCGGCATGAATGGAATATGAGGTAAGAAATCATAGATAGCTAAAGAGTGGTCGTAGGCATTCATGTGTATCCAGTTTGCAAAAGATAAATCAAAAGCCAAACAGCAACAATTGGATATCGTCGAATGAGAAAATAAATGCAGACCAACATGCTCGCACAATAAGATGTCAAAAGAAATCATGACAAACATGCACAAACACTCTAGCATCTAACAAGCACTTGGGCGATGAGGAAGTTATCTATATATGAGTATTTGACTTAGGAGCCAAGTAAGAGTACTTGATCATAGGTCATACTCATCGTTTAAGCACAAGTGGGGTTACCACTTTTTCATAAAGCATTTAATGTTGTGACATACTAAGAGATGCTTTGACTCAAGTCTCAGAGTAAAGCTCCCCCTTAATGTGACATCCCCCCCCCCATGAGAGGGATAAACTAACCTTGGGTTTTGTCGATGAAGACTTCATGTTGGTGAGGTAGTTGTGGATGCTCAATGTTGATGAAGATCACCAAGAGTTGGGAGCATCCTTGTTGTTTCCTTACTTCTCTCACCTACATGGGTTATTCCCAACACACAAGAGACAAATACAAGGATATCTCTGGACCTGGAGTGCAAAGCATATGTTATGGTGTCCATTGATTAGTTGATTACCTTATCCCTTGCTTACCTTTGAGGGAATGTGTGACTCCTCGAACTATTGCATTGAGTTGATGTTGAGTGCAAAAAGTTTTTGCCAACAATGAATGTGAGTGAATTTCATTGGCGGAGTCACCCCTCAAGAACTTACTACTTCTTCTTCTTGGGGACCCACATCAAATTGATGGGGATCCTTGGTGTTGAAGTAGCCTTTGTAGTAGTTGAGATTGAAGTAGCCTTGGGAACCCACTCCACCAAAGCTAGGGGTTTATCTTCATATGAGTCAATGTCCTCTTGAAGCTTGTTCTTGCCCTTGAGCTTGTGGTCTTGTGGTGGAAGGTCATCTTCAGTGTTTGTCCCCTTAGGAAGAGTATTTTCATACTTCTCCTTTTGAGGAACAAACTTGGGCTTGGGATATTGACCTTCTTACCACTCAACTCCATTAGTGTTGAAGTAGCCAACACCACGATTCTTCTGGTATCCTCCGTTCTTGCGTACAATTTCCTCAAATTGCTTACATCTGGCAAGACTCTTGTAGATACCTTTTTCTATAATTCCTTTCAATAAAGCATTTTCTTGCTCAAGTGTGACTTGGCTAAGAGAATCATCGTTAGTGGAATCAATAGAACTACTAGAAGCAACATCATTGGGTTTAGCATTTTTATTGTTGCTACTAGATGAAGAACCTTTCTTGCCTTTGTTACTAGATTGCTTAGTTTTAACTTGAGCCATGAAAGTAGACAAGAGTAGTGTTTGGCTAGATTAGATGAAGTCTTCTTTTGGAGATCATCATTGATAGCTTTGAGAAACTCATTCTCTTGATCCAAGTTGATCTTCTCAAAGCGTAGCTTCTCATGAGTTCTCACAAGCTCTCTATGATCTACGAGAGTAGATTCATGAGCTAACTTAAGAGTGTTTAGTTCTTTAGTTAGTTGTTCTATTTTCATCTTATCATCATCAAATCACTCATCTTGACTAGCATGAGAATTATCAAGTTCACTTTGATCAACATCACTAGTTTTATCACAAAGCAAGTCATCATCCTAAATCAAATCATCCTCATCACTATCAAAATCAAGATACTCAGGGTGTGATACCTTGGGGCCTTTAGCCATGAAGCAACTTCCACTCCCTTCATTTGGTGATTCAAATAGATCATAGGAGTTGGTAGTCACTAGAGCAATTCCGGCAACACCTTCATCTTGACTATAGTCGGAGTCGGAGTGATAGCTTCTCTCAGAGTTGTTGTCGAAGTTGGAGCCAGAGACCCATTCACCAACATGAGCTTGATGTTTTCTTCTTGTGTATCTCTTGGTGTACTTGTCCTTCTTCGAATATCTACTTCTCCTTGAGTGTCTTCGTTCATAACGATCATCTCTACTCCTTCTCTCTCTTTGTGGTGACTCATTCCTTGAGCTTCGTCTTTGAGGTGACTCTTCTCTTCTTTTGTAGGGAGTCGTGCACTCATTTGAGTAGTGTTCGGGCTTCCCACAATTGTAGCAATTGCGGTCATGACTTGACGAACGCTTCTCATCATATCTTGAGTTGGAATTTCTTTCTTTGCCTCTATTCTAGTAGAACTTGTTGAATTTATTGACCATGAGGCTTATATCTTCATTGGTGACAAGGTTGTTGCTTGAAGTTGCGGGAGCATCACTTGTGGCTTTGTAAGCACCGCTAGACTTGTGATGAAGTTCTTCCTTATCTTTGAGGTCATCTCATGAGCAACAATCCTTCCAATGACTTCCATAGGCTTGAGATCTTTGTAGTTTTGCATCATTTGGATTAATGTGAGCACAGTGTCGTATCTCTCACCCAAAGCTCTAAGTATCTTCTTAATGATGAATTTGTTGGTCATTTGTTCGCTTCCTAATCCGGCAATCTCATTTGTGATGAGAGCTAGCCTAGAGTACATCTCTGCGACTCCTTCACCATCCTTCATCTTGAACTTGTCAAGCTGACCTTGAAGAACATCTAACTTGGATTCTCTCACGGACTCGGTTCCTTCGTGCATATCAACCAAAGTGTCCCAAATCTCTTTTGCATTCTCAAGACGGCTGATTTTGTTGAACTCTTCGAGGCATAAGCAGTTGAAGACAATGTCGCATGCTTGATAATTGAGTTGCAACATCTTCAACTCATCCGCGGTCGCTTCACGATCTGGTTCCCATCCATCCGCAAAGAACTCACCTTGCAAGCCAACACGAACAACAACCCAAACGGCAGGGTTATAACCAAGAATATGCATTTTCATTTTATGCTTCCAACTAGCAAAATTAGTGCCATCAAAGTATGGACCTCTATGATGATAACATCCCTCAATAGACACCATACTTCTCCTAGGTTGTGATACCTAAGCAATGGAGACCAAAGCTCTGATACCACTTGTAGGACCGAAAGTATGTCTAGAGGGGGGTGATTAGACTACATGACCAAATAAAAGTTTTGCATATACCAAGTTTTAGGGTTGACAGTTTTTAGCATTTCATGGCAAGTCAAGTACACCCTACACATGCAAGTCTAAGAGTATATAGCAGCGGAAAGTAACAACAAGCATGTATAGAAGGGATAGGGTAGGAAGATCAACCGCAGTTGTAGACACAATGATTTTTTGCATGGTTCCGATAGGTGGCGCTATCGTACATCCACGTTTATGGAGTCTTCAACCTACGGAGGGTAACGGCCGCGAGAGTCCATGGAGGGCTCCACCCAAAAGGGTCCACGAAGTAGCAACCTTGACTATTCCATAACGGCTTCCGTCCACGAAGGACTAGCCTCACTATGGGTAGATCTTCATGAAGTAGGTGATCTCCTTGCCCTACAAACTTCTTGGTTCACTCCACCACACGAAGTAGGAGGCTCCCAAGCGACACCTAACCAACTAGGAGGCACCACCCTCCAAAAGGTAATTGGCTCGGTAATGACGATGAACTCCTTGCTCTTGTGCTTCAAGATGATAGGCTCCTCAGCACCCAATCACTCTCTCACAGATTTGGCATGGTGGAAGAGATGGGATTGGTGGAAAGCTACTTGGGGAGGCTAAAGATCAAGATCCATATGATTGGAGTGGAAGATCTTGACCTCAACACAAGGGTAGGTGGTTCTCTCTCAGAAAATCTGATAGGATAGGTATGGAATAGTTCTGAGTGCTTCTCTTTCGAGTGGGTGGTGGTGAAGGGGTATATATACGCATCCCCAAAAATCCAACCGTTACACACAAAATGACCAACTCAGTGACACCGATGTGTTAATATCAGTGGTACCAAAGTGACCAAAAGGTGCCAACTTTTGAATCTCGGTGAGACCGATATAGGAAACACGGTTGCACCGATAAGGTGACCAACGGTCAGATCTCCAATCTCGGTAATGCCGATCCAACATTCTTGGTGGGACCGAAAATGTGAATTTGCGTAACAGAAAGTTGGCAACCTAAACTCGGTGCCATCAGTATGGAATCGGATGCACCCAAGTGGCTAGGGTTTGGCTTGAGTCTGTCTAGGTTCTGGAATCGGTGGCATCGAAGTGGGAAAGTTGGTTGCACTAATTTTGAGTGTTAGGTATAGAACAGACTTTGGTGGGAGAGTTTGTGGATGTTTTTGGCGATTATCACTTGTGCATGTTTTAGCATATTGTTCACCAACAAAACCTTACCCCCTTTTAATAGTATTGGCTTTCCTATGGACTCAAGGTGATTTCTCACAAATATAAAATGTAGAGTCCTCTTGCTTGAAGCTTGGCCAACATATTTCCTTGCATCTTGGGGTTCATCCATGATCTCCTTTTGCCAATCCTATCATTGAACATTTCTTGAAATATACTTGGTGGAAAACATTAGTTCAATGACTTATATGTTGTTATTAATTACCAAAACCACCAAGGGAGAAAATGTGCTTTCAGCACTCCAAGCCTGGTTGATTTGTTTCCTTCCGGAAAAATTGCTTCCGAAGGTTTTATTCCGTTTGGACTCCGTTTAATATTCCATATCTGCAAAACTCAAAAACAAGGAAAAAACAGAAACTAGCACTAGGCTCTAGATTAATAGGTTAGTCCCAAAAATAATATAAAATAGCATAATAATGCATATAAAACACCCAAAACAGATAATATAATAGAATGCCATCATCAAAAATTATAGATACGTTGGAGACGTATCAGATCCCAACTGTTAGTGATATGAGGTACATTGATTGGGCCTATATCAAGGCAAATGAGGATTACTTTCCCAATGTGCAAGAAAATTTCAGATGCATTAATAATGAGAAATTTTTGGGAGAGAGTTCACAGCATGGAACGATGAGATGGTCATGCAGTTCTACTCCACTAACCATTTCTATCCAGACGGCCGCAACGTATGGATGAGTGAGGGAGTCAAATACCAGTCTACCATGAGGAGTAGAGTTTTGTAGGACGCAACTTAGAGGCCCCATGATGTCTACGACGCAACTTTATTCTTGTAGACTTTGTTGGGCCTCCAGGCGCAGATTTTTGTAGGAGAGTAGCAATTTTCCCTCAAGTGGATGACCTAAGGTTATCAATCCGTGGGAGGCGTAGGATTAAGATGGTCTCTCTCAAACAACCCTGCAATCAAATACAAGAAACCTCTTGTGTCCCCAACACACCCAATACAATGGCAAATTGTATAGGTGCACTAGTACGGCAAAGAGATGGTGATAGAAGTGCAATATGGATGGTCGATGTATGTTTTTGTAATCTGAAAATATAAAAACAGCAAGGTAGCTAATGATAAAAGTGATCATAAACTGTATTGCAATTCTTAGAAACAAGGCCTAGGGTTCATACTTTCACTAGTCCAAGTTCTCTCAACAATACTGACATAGCTGAATCATATGTAAATCCCACATGTGCGACAAAGAGTTCACTCCAAAGTCACAAATAGCAGAGAACAAGCAAAGAAATTATTGTAGGGTACGAAACCACCTCAAAGTTATCTTTTCTGATCAATCTTATGAGCTATCCCTATAAGTGTCATGAACAGCCCTAGAGTTCGTACTAAAATAACGCCTTAAGATACACCTAGATACCCCAATCTCACCACGAGTACCCATGGTCTTGATTATACGATATGCATCACACAATTTCAGATTCATCAGGTTCAATCCAACACAAAGAACTTCAAAGGGTGCCCCAAAGTTTCTACCGGAGAGTCAAGACGAAAACGTGTGCCAGCCCCTATGCATAGATTCCCAAGGTCACAAAACCCGCAAGTTGATCACCAAAACATACATCAAGTGATTCAATAGAACATCCCATTGTCACCACGGATATCCCATCGCAAGACATACATCAAGTGTTCTCAAATCCTTTAAAGACTCAATCCGGTAAGAAAACTTCAAAGGGAAAAATCAATTCATCACAAGAAGATAGAGAGGGGAAAACTCCATATGATTCATCTATATTAATAAAGCTCGCGGTACATCAAGATCGTGTCATGTCAAGAACAGAAGAGCGAGAGAGATCAAACACATAGCTACTGGTACATACCCTCAGCCCCGAGGGTGAACTACTCCCTCCTCGTCATGGAGACCGTCGGGATGATTAAGATGGCCTCCGGTGATGGTTCCCCCCTCCGGCAGGGTGCTGGAACGGGCTCCTGATTGGTTTTTTGTGGCTATAGAGGCTTGCGGTGGCGGAACTCCCCATCTAGGGTTCCTTTCGGAGGTTTGGATATTTATAAGAATTTTCGGCGTCGTTCTCACGTCAAGGGGGTGTCCGAGGGACCCACAAGACCGAAGCACCCTCCCTAGGGGTAGGGCGCGCCTAGAGGGCTTGTGGCGTCCTCGTCCACTTCCTGGCCTAGCTCTTGTGCTTCGGGGGTCTCTTTTGGTCCATAAAAAATCACCATAAGTTTTGAGCCTATTCCGAGAACTCTTATTCCACGGTAGTTCTGCTGAAAACAGCGTCAGTCCGGGTTAGTTCTAATAAAATCATACAAAAACCATATAAAGTTGTTATAAACATGGCATGAATGCTTCATAAATTATAGATACGTTGGAGACGTATCAGCATCCCCAAGCTTAATTCCTGCTTATCCTCGAGTAGTGAAATGATAAAAGAAATAATTTATGAAGTGTGAATTCTAGATACACTTTTATCAATGTAATCTTTTTTATTGTGGATGGAATATTCAGATCCATAAGATTCAAAACAAGAGTTTAATATTGACATAAAAATAATAATACTTCAAGCATACAAATAAAGCAATCATGTCTTCTCAAAATAACATGGCCAAAGAAAGTTATCCCGACAAAATCATATAGTCTGGCTATGCTCCATCTTCATTAGACAAAGTATTATATCATGCACAACCCCGGTTTTAGCCAAGCAATTGTTTCATACTTTAGTATTCTCAAAGTTTTCAACTCTCACGCAATACATGAGCGTGAGCCATGGATATAGAACTATAGGTGGAATAGAATATGGTGGTTGTGGAGAAGACAAAAAGAAGGAGATAGTCTCACATCAACTAGGTGTATCAACGGGCTATGGAGATGCCCATCAATAGATATCAATGTGAGTGAGTAGGGATTGCCATGCAACAAATGCACTAGAGCTATAAGTGTATGAAAGCTCAAAAAGAAACTAAGTGGGTGTTGTGGGGAACGACCACCTATGGGATCAGAGGGACCCCTTTCGGTTCGGCAGGGGAGCAGGCTCGCACAAAGAACAGGTCTGATGAACAGCATGTGGGGATTTACCCAGGTTCGGGCCACAAGGATGCGTAAAACCATACTCCTGCTTGGTTGTATTATGGTTGTTCCTAGGGTTCTAGCTACAGGAGCGCTATGAGCAGCTGCCATGCGTGTGAGCTAGAAGATCTAAAAGATCCAAAAGTCCTCTACCGTATCGCCCTGGGCCTCCTTTTATACTCTGAAGGGGATCCCGACAGTGGCGTACAGTGCATACATAGGGTGTACAGAGCTACAGTGCTATCATTCCTAACACTGACGGATTAGGATAGGCGCATTTAATGCACTGTCAGGCATCTCTGTCCGTCTGCGGGACGGGACAGGGGCCCATCCCATCGGCACCACTTAGCCCCTACATCGCCAATGCCACGACACGTGCCCAGGCGAGGCGACACCTGGCATGTGCGCTGGCGGGGCCTTGCCGGGGCTTTGCCTTGTCGGGGCTTTGTCTTTCCTTGAGGGTTTGATGGCCCTTCCGGCAAGGTCTTGCTTGGGGGTCTTGATTCTTCTTTGCTTGTACCTGGCAAGTCCGTGCTAGGCCTCGTCGCTAGGGTGGCTACTACTGCCCGTGCATGAGTAAGGGGCACTAGAGAGCCCAAAACTCTAGTGCACCGACAGGGCCCCCTGGCTTGGGCCACACACGGTGCGAGGCGTTGTTGGGCTAGGCCCAAACAATGCACGGGCACGTGTGGCAGGAGCTTGTGGTTACGATCATTGCACTTGCGGCACTTCCCCACGACGCCCATTGAATGCGGGACGTGGGATACGTGCGCAGCACGGCCATCAAATTTTCAATTGCTGTGTCAGGTCATTTCCGCCACGCACACCGTATGCATAGTGGGGAGCCATCAACGGGCACCCATGACTTAAAGTCCCTGGTAAAGGCAATAACTGCAGCACCATGGATTGGAGCAAAGGGGCGGTTGCTGTTCGCCCCGTGATCGAGGGCGCAGCTATTGGAGGAGGTGGGCGGCGACCCTTGGAGCGGGAGAGAGCCAGCCCCCACGCTTCCCCCTATAAAATGAGGGATAGCGAGGGCAGTGCTCATCCATCCTTCCTCCCTCTTCCGAGTGCGAACCTCCATAGCTTGCCGTTCCACGCCTTCCCAACCTTTAGGTAGTGCTCGCCCTTAGCCGTGAACAGGGGGCGAGGACTGTCACCGTCCTCCACCCCAAGGAGGAACTCTCGTCGGGATCATGCCACCACTTCGCCCATAGAGACGGAGGATGGTTCGAGCACGCACGGTGGAAGAGGCGTGAGGGGTCGTGGCAGTCATGGAGGCCGAGGTCGAAGGAGGCGGAGCGCTGCTTCACCCCCTCTTCCGACGCCGGGCCTCTCCCTTGAGGAGATCCATGCCGAGGGGATGGTGCTGGATTTCGTCCTCGAGCTGGCCGGTCCCCTTCGGAGTCATCTACGCCTCCCTCGCCTCTTCGCCAGGGCAATGGAGGCCAATGAGCCGCCCGTCCTGTGGTTACGGGTGGCTGGTTGTTGTAACGGTGTGACGCGGGTAGACGTCGAGTACCCCGTGAGTCGCGTCATGTTTCTCAGGCTGGAAGACCTTCGCCCGTGCCCACAACCTCCAGGTGGGGCATGTCCTTCTCTTTAAAATGACGGAGGCCAATCTGCTCTCCGTCAAGATTTATCGGTGCTCCGGCGTCCGCCTCAGCTGCTGCGAAGAAAGCTTGAGTAGCGCCGAAAGCTTGCCCTCGGGTGAGAGTGATGAGGAGGACAGCAGCGAAGACGACGACGATGAATCCGGTCTTCGGGCAGTCAGGTCGGAGCCCGACGACTTGAGCTCGGACACACCGCCGGCCGCACCATCACCGCCAGCCTGATGCCTCTCCCCCTCCCGGCAGGACAACCTTGTCGGGGGCCTTTGTTCGGGGCGCTACCTCATCTTCCAGCTAGGTCTTCGAGCAGGCCCGTGGACTTCGGCTTTTGGGGTCCATCACCCTTTTCGCCTGCGCTGGCCCTCTCCTCTATGCAATGCTGGTCCAAGAGGGGCCAGGTTCTTGCCTGCCCATCTAGACGCCCTGCCCCTCCTCATAGTACTGGTCCAGAGGGGTCAGGCTGGGCTACTGTCGGGGGCCTCTCGCCATCTTTTTCTTCTTGTAGCCTGCCTCTCCTTTCCATCTTTTTCTTCTTGTAATCTCCCCTAGGGGAGAAAGTCAAATAAAGATGTACTTAGAAAAAGGCGACATCTTATGTAAATTCCACCCTATTTTGAATAATTGTATGTTATCTTCCTTGTTAAACTGTTTCTTTGCATGGAACTTTCCCTACGCCCTCTCGGAAGAATCTTGTCGGTGTACGTAGCCCTACTGCGAGTGCTCTGAGGAACGAGTCCTTAGCAGCCTGCTGGCGGTGCCACTGCCGGCAAGATACCTTGGTGCCCTTGGCGCAGCTGTTCAAGGTATTGGTCGGCTCGAAACAGAATAAGGACGTGAACGTTGTCAATTGAGTCATTGAGCAGACTCAAAACAAAACAAGGAGTGCGGGCGTAGCCACTTAAGCCATTGAGCGGTCCCGAAACATAATGAGGGCGCAGCCAATCGCAGCAAGGTTCCCGTGCATGCAGATTTTCCATAGAGAGGTCGAAATCGTCCAATAAAAATAACTCTATAGTAAAAATTCACTTAGGATTTTGCAACTTATATTTTCGTTGCCGTACTCCTTCCGGTAAGATTTTTTTGGGACGTCGCTCATAGGTATCCATACCACCATTCCCCCCCCCCCCCCCCGGCAAAGCTGCACGCGAGATAACCTTCTGTCCTTTGAGAAAAACAAAGAAGAAGAAATATGGATATGGAACCTTGGCGGTCGGTTAGTTCTTGTCGGGGTCAAGTGTAACGCAATATCTTAGACAAACATGCACATAAGTAAACATGAGAATCAATCAAGATTTGTGTAACATTTATCTTTATTCAACTACGCACAGGGGCTGAGCCTGGCTTTGTACCAAGGTTTACATGCTTCAACGGCAAGACTTGTACAAAAGGTGGTTCTCGGGAGGGGGGGCGGTAACCGCGCCTCACGGGTAGAACTTGCGAAGATGTTCGATATTCCAGGAGTTGCTCACTAGGATGCCATCTTCGGTCTCCAGACGGACTGCGCCAGGCCTGGTGACTCGTAATACCCGATAAGAGCCTTCCCACTTTGGCATCAACTTGTTGGAATTCTTAGCGGACTGAACTCGCCGAAGAACAAGGTTGCCTTACTCAAGACTTGTGGCATTAAATTTGCGGCTATGGTAGCGGCGCAAAGCTTGCTGGTAGCTCGCAGCTCTCATAGCAGCCTGAAGACTGTCTTCCTCAAGGAGCGTCGCGTCATCTTGCCACAACTGCTCTTGCTCGAGCTCATCATAAGCGAGCACTCGAGGTGACCCATATATGAGTTCCGTGGGGAGAACTGCCTCCGCCCCATACACGAGGGAGAAGGGTGTCTGGCCGGTAGCTCGATTTGGTGTCGTCCTGATTGACCAAAGAACCACCAGCAACTCATCAATCAAGTGCCTTTCGCACTTGTTCAGATTGTCGAAAGTACCTGTCTTGAGGCCTCGCAGCACTTCAACGTTAGCCCTTTCCGCTTGGCCATTGCTACTTGGGTGGTCAACGGAGGCAAAACAGATTTTGCTGCCACGGTCTTGGACATACTGCATGAAGGTGCGGCTCATGAACTGTGTGCCATTGTCAGTCATGATCCTGTTGGGAACACCAATGCGGCAGACTAGTCCTTTGAAGAACTTGACGGCTGACTGTGTTGTCACCTTTCTCACTGCTTCCACTTTCGGCCACTTTTTGAACTTGTCGATTGCAACGTACAAGTACTCAAAGCCCCAGGCAGTACACGGGAAGGGGCCCAAGATGTGGAGCCCCCAGACCGAAAATGGACAGGAGAGAGGGATTGTTTGAAGGGCCTGAGCTGGTTGATGTAATATCTTCGAATGAAACTGACATGCTTCACACTTGGTTACTAATGCAGTTGCATCCTGGAGGGCGGTGGGCCAAAACAAACCTTGCCGGAATGTCTTTCCGGCAAGGGCTCTTGATCCTATGTGGGAGCCACATATGCCTCCATGTATTTCTGCCAACAGCTCCAGTCCATCCCTCGAGTAATGCACTTGAGTTTCACGCCATTTGCTCTCTTTCTGTATAGGACGTTTTCCACGAACTAGTACATATTAGACTGGTGGGCTACTTTCTCAGCGTCTTCTTGTTCCTCGGGAAGTTCTCCTGTCTGAAGGAAACGGACGATGTGTTGTGCCCATGTTGGAACCTGGGGCTCGACAATAAGGACTAAAGGCATATCCTCTGCCGAGGGAGCATCTATCTCAACGTCAAGGGCATGAGGCCCCGTCGGTGCCTGCTGCACCCTGGCAAGCCTGTCGGGAGCGTGTTGTCATGCCCAAGATGCGCGCCTATCCATTTAAGGCATGAGGGCCTCGCAAGGGATAGGTGCGCATCTTGCCGTTAGCAAGAATAGTATCATCACAACATACAATACTGAATGAGAAGAGTATACAAGTTGGCTTACACTCGCCACATGCTAACTTACAATGTCACTCAAATCATAACATCAAGTTGAACACAGGGTCTGACTACGGACGAAATCAAACGATAAAAGAAGTTGCAAATGATACTATCAAGCTATCCCAAAGATCACGACCAGGTCCCCTACTCATCCGGATATGTCACATACATCCTGCCTCTCTCCTTGTCATACTCCCACTTGAGCTAGGTAAGATCATCCTGCACGAACTCATCTGAACCTGTACCTGGATTGTTGTAGTAAACTGTGAGCCACAGAGGACTAAGTTATCATGTGCCCGGGTACCAAGACTATTTAAGCTTTAGGATGGAAGGGGTGATGTTTAGTTTTGCAGCAGCACTAAGCATATATGATGGCTATCTTACGCAACATGAAGTAAATATGAGTGGCCTATGAAGAACGATCGAATCTAGTATAATCTCTGTGAGATCCTGAACACTTACTTACGTCAATCATAACCCCACCGTGTTCTCTCTCGGATCATGTTCATGAGCAGAGACGATCACGGTTACTCACACAGTTGGTGTATTTTAATTAGAGTTTACTTCAAGTTTTCTATAACCGGGTGTTAAACAAATATCCAAGTTGCCACATAAACGCAGGCACGGCTTTCCGAAAGATTTAACCCTACAGGGGTGCTCCAACTAGTCCATCACAAATAACCACACTCCATGGGAATAGCCTCGAACGCGGATCTCATGATCATCATAGGCAATTCCAAAGGATTCCAACACCTCGAGTAAACCCAAAGAAAGTCAGACTCCACATGCAAGACACTCGATAAAGGTAAAACAAGTCCAGCAAGACCTCCCGGTGAGCCAGATCCGCTTCAAGAGTCATGCGCTCTCTATCAACGGGCATCATCCGTCTATGCGAAGTGGACGGTTGCCTGAAAATGCCTCGAGTTGCCCCGAGGTGGCACCGCTGACTGCTAGGTGGGTGGACCAACGCTCATGCGGAGCACTGGCCCGGGGTTGATTAATTATCCACGGGGTTGCAAAGCCCTATGCAAGTTTTATTAGTTATAGCAAATGTAGTACCAATGTTGGGTCTTGCCAGACAAGTTTTAATCTCAACCGAATAAACAAGGGGGTCCCCATAATAACCCCAAGCGTGTTAGGAGCGCAAAATATGGAAAAACATAACAGCGGTAACAAGGAACTAATGGCGGTAACAGCAGAACAAATCACTTAGCAAAAGGCCAAGCCTTCCACCAATACCATATATAGATGTGCATTAAATTAAATAACAGAATTTATGGTGATACCCAATCCATGTTATCACATGGAACAACCTGCACCTACAACTAAGAATGCTATAAGAGGGGCCGAGCAGCGGTAACTTAGCCAATCAAAGGTTTGTTAGGGTGTGGAGGTTAGAGGCTGTCATGACAACATGGGGGCTGATATCAAATGGTAGGTAGCGCAATTATAACGATAAGAGCGAGAAACTAGCAAGCAAAGATAGTATTGGGATCCGAGTACGATCATCTTGCATGTTGGTTCTTCAGCGAAACAAGTAGCGGGATCCTCGTAGTGGTACTCACCTGGGTCCTCGTACTCAATATCAACGCTCGCGTCTACCCAATAGAAACAGAAACAATAAACATCCAACCAAGGTGCAATGCACAATCAAAATGATGCATGATCATTTATGAAGAATTCTAACATGGCAATCCAAAACTAGTCATGTTTCACGTGCAAAGTTGTTTATTAATGAATCTGTACAGAACCTCATGTTAAGTTATTCAGACATGCATTAACATGGAAAATATGGATGCAACATGCAAAATTTATGGAAATACATATAAGGATCGCAAGAAACGGAGCTACGGTTCTCACGATACGCTCACGACAAGGTACGAAGGCAAAGACACAAGATCACCAAGCCATGGGCTGATTCTTGGCACTCCAAGGCAGCCACTGAATAGGTTATGAAAATTCAAGCACAATAGACTCAATAATCAATCCATTCCGTGAAGCATAGCTCCCACAAACCACAAAACGATAAAACACCAGATCTGCCACTAAACAGCAACATAGCAATTTGAAAAGCCCACAACTTGAGCTACAAGAAGCCTACAGCCACAAACAAGGTGTTGACAGAATCTACTCACCACACACATCAACTCATCCAATTACACCACCAGCAAAGGATCCACACATCAATATGTATGAAGCAATCAAGTTGACATGATGAAACAGTTTTCCGGGACTTAGTGAAAATTACAGTTTTCTGGAATCTGTGATTATGAAGTAGTAAGTTGACAGCAGGAGTTAAATATGCTAGAGAGCTCCTATTGGCATGAAAATTAACAGGATGGTAGAACGCAATATCTACTACAAATAACTAGCACTGATCATACTCAAATTCCAAACATATCACTAGCCACATCCAACTCTACATGGCAAAAGAATAACAGCAGTTTCCCAGACTTGGTCATTTTTAAGCAGGCTGGACAGAAACATAAAGTAGCTTACTAAACAGCATGGTTCCCACTTATCTGGGTACTTAACACAAATAAAAAAAATACTGGGACATTCCCAGCAACTTTAACTAGCAAACTCATGTTGGCAAGAACTTAAAAGCATGCACAGATTAATTCATATTAAAAAGACAAAAGGGCATCTCAGCATAAAAATGCAGTTTTGTGAAGTTGCCCCAAAGTCAAATCAGACTTCACAGGTGCATGCATGGGTTGATTCTACCCCAAATGCATTACTCATACCCATATGCTTGCATGGAACAAGAGGGAGAAACCTTAGGTCGAAATTAAGCCTCCCAAGGGCATGGGTGACTTATGTCACTTAAGAAACTTAATGAAAATGCCCCAAAATGACATGTGCTACATAGATACATGATGGAAGTGGTTAATTAACATATTAGGGACATGATAACATGTCATAGCATCTATAGTAAGGAAGAAACTAACTAGAAGTGAAACTATGCTCATGTGCACATAGGGAGACCTACACATGGAGCTACTCATGCACACATGCACCACACACACACACACACAAGGGTGCATGCTTGCCACACCACTACCATGCACATAGGTACACATACACTTAGTGTAAGCATACACTTGCACATACACCTTTCTAACACACACATATGTGTGTATGAAGAAGCACACACACATAAACTACACTAAACCTATACCCACAAGACACACACATGTATGGGTGTGCAAAGAGCACACACACACACATGTGCCATGCAGGGTGCACCACACACCACCATGTACACACACACACTCACACAAGTGTGTGTGTGTCTAACATACACACATACACACTACACTAAGCACCCACAAGAACACCCACACAAACACATGGAGACACACACCTCTCACCATGCCACTCACACACATGTGGGTATGCCCAAGCACACACACACACAAACATGTGCATATGCACTACACATACACACACACAGATCATGGCAAAAGGAAAAAAACACATACATGTTGTAAAAACACACACATACACACAAGGGCATACATAGCAGGTTGTACAACAAAGAAGAAGAAGAAAAAGAAATAAAAAGAAAACAGCAAAAAAATGGGGCTTTCTAGGCTCGAACCCACAGCCTCCTGGGTCTGCTATCGCTGCGCTACCACTCTGCTACGGCTCGGGTTGTTAACAGGGGGAGGTCCTCTACTCTCTAATACACACATAGTTACATGTTATTTGACGAAACTGGAAAAAAAGGCAGAGTAACGGCGATAGGCGACGGCAGCGGCCAAATTGCGGTGACACACGGTGGATCCGGCGAGCCTAACTACTCACGCACACACAGGAACAACTAGGGAACCCATTCCCTTGCTCACCTTGCGGTGAGGAGGAAGGAGGCGAGTGGCAGGTGCTCGACTAGCTCTCGGCGGCGACAGACAACAACGGTGAGGAACTACGGTGATACACACGGAGGAGAAGGCCTACGGGGACCCGCAGCTCACCTAGGGGAAGGCGACGACGAGCCGGTCACAATGCAACCGACGACGGGGAAGAAGAGAGCCGGAGACGAAGAAGGGGAAGAAGACGGCGGCGCAGGGCTTCCGGCGACGACGAGGAAGAAGAAGAAGGCGCGGCCTTGGCGTCCCTCGAGGATGCAGAGGACGACGAGGAGGAAGATGGCAATGACGGCACGCCCTCGACGACCTCCTGCTCGAATGGCTTGCCGGAGAAGCCCCCGCGGCAGCAAGAACTTCTCTGAAACTCACCCACACACTCTCTGGCACCTCTGAAACCTACCTTGCCGGGGACAGTAGAGAAGGAGAGAAAGGGGGCGGCGGTACTAGCAGGGAGAGGAACCCTAGGGGGAAAGGCACGCACGTCGAGGAGGCTATAAAGGCGACGGGGCAGACGGCGACGGCGACGGAAAGGCGGGGCAGAGCTCTCTATCTCACACTACACTGACGGAGAAGGAGACGGGGGAGCAGGTGGCCGTTTACTGCTGCGGCTGGGCCGAGCCAGAGGCGCTCGCCTAGGCCAGGGATGGCCCAGTGCCCTGCACAGCTCCCTCTCTCTAATAATTAAAAGGCTTTGAATATTTTAAAAGAGCAAGTCTCAAGAAAAACCACAGAGAACCAAAAGGGTTTTTTAGAGAAAAATAAATATACTTTGCAGAGGAAATAATGTGCTCTATTTGATAAAAATAACAGGTTGAATTATTGCACAAGTTATTTTAATAATTAATAAAAGGGTAGCCCCTGTTTAAATGGAATTCAAACTCCCAACACTCTCCAATGACAATAACACCATGCACAAAATACATAAGAATATTGGGGCCATCTTTTGAACATTTTAAAACAATTAAAACTGCAAGTTCATTCTGCTCACCAAATAATAGGAAGAGAGGGGGAAGGGGAAGGTGATGTTTGAAATTGGGGAGAGAGGAAAGAAGAAGAAGGGGAGATGCACCCATGGATTGCACCACCTCCACACATCACACAAAAGCACCTCACACAAGAGACACTCACATTCAAACATCATACAAAACACCAGAAGGCAAGCAAGCATGCAAGATGGATGCTATGATGAATGGAATGATGCATGAATGCCACAACACATGATGACAAGGTGCAACACATACATTACTCTCATGACACCAGGTCCATACATGGGGTTACATGCCAATTAAGGTAGGGACATCACTTGGGATGTCACACGTGTCCTTCCACGGCAAGAGCCAGAGGCTCCACCGAAGCACGGCCCTCACCGGCAAGCCTGAGGTTGTCCCCAGCAACCTCCTCGGCGGCAGCTTCTGAGAGCTCTATCGGGGAATACTTGCCGGAACATAGCTTTCTTCTTTTCTCTTGTCCAGTTGATGGTGTCACGGATGGTTGAGTTAGTCAGAGCACGAAAGTTCCTGGTTCCACAGGCAACTTAAGGGCAGCACACTTTGACAGGACATCAGCAACGTTGTTCTCTGCATGTGGAACATGCTCCATTTGCAGGCCGTCAAAACGTTCTTCCAACTTCCTCACTTAATCTACATAAGCTTCCATCAATGGACTCTGGTAATCTTTGTTCACTTGCCTGACGACAAGCTGAGAATCACCCCTGACAATAAGTTTCTTGATCCCAAGGTCTGCCGCGATCCTGAGACCGGCAAGCAGTCCTTCGTACTCGGCAGTGTTGTTTGTTGATCTCTCCTGGGGAAAGTGCATATGAATCACATACTTGAGGTGCTCTCCGGTGGGTGTGACAAGCAGCACTCCGGCACCGGCGCCTTGCAGCAAGAAAGCCCCATCAAAATTCATGACCCATTCTTGATCGGTTTCCTTGTCGGGGAGAGTTGACTCTAGAACTTCTTCATCTAGCGTTGGGGTCCATTCTGCAATGAACTCCGCCAAGGCTCTGCTCTGAATGGTCGAAGTGCTTTCAAACTTGAGACCAAAACTTGACAGTTCCAAATCCCACTCTACAATTCTGCTGGTAGCTTCTGGGTTCCGCAATATCCGCTGCAGCGGGAAATGGGTGACAACGGTGATCTCATGTGCTTGGAATTAATGGCGTAGCTTCCTCGAGGTCATAAGAAGGCCGAAGAGCAACTTTTGCACGCTAGAATATCTTGACCTAGCCCCTGCAACAGGGAGCTGACAAAATAGACTAGGCACTGCACCACCTTCTTCCTCTTGGTTGTCTCATTCAACTGCGCAGATCTTTCCTTGTCGACACCAGACCCTGTCAGGGAAAGCCCTGGCTCGTCACTTGGCGGCCCTGTCATTGCTGTTGCTTCTTCATCAACTTCTCTTTGAGCCACTAGTGCAACACTCATCGCTTGATTTGTTGCCACTAGATATAGTAGCAACGGCTCCTGTGGTTTCGGTGCGATTAGGACTGGCGGAGAGGAGAGGCACTTCTTCAAATCCTACAGTGCTGCCTCCATATTTCTATGTAGTTGGGGCTCAAAACCAATCTAGACCACTATTGCAAATGTAGAACCATCACTTTTGAACCCGAAAGGCATACACAAAAAGCAATACGTACCACATGGGGTGATAAATGTGGTCTTCTCCTCGTCTTCCTTGGCCATGAAAATCTGATGATAGCCGGAATAGGCGTCCAGGAAAGACAACAAGTTGCAGCAGGTGGTGGTGTCCACAATCTGGTCGATGTGCGATAAGGGAAAAGGATCTTTGGGGCAGGCTTTGTTGATGTCTGTGAAGTCAATGCACAGCGTCCATTTTCCATTAGCCTTGCGCACTACAACTAGATTGGCCAACCATGTTAGATGAAGTACTCCTCTGATCAAGCTAGCCGCTTCTAGTTTATTGATCTCTTCGACAATAAAATGTTGCCGCTCCAAAGCTTGATTCCGGACCTTCTACTTACGGGTCACGTGTGTCGGCAGACGGCAAGGTGGTTCTCAATCACCTTCCCGGGTACACTGGGGATATCAGATGGTTGCCATGCAAACACATCGACATTCGCCCGTAGGAAGGTGACGAGCGTGCTTTCCTATTTTTCATCAAGGATGGAACTTATGGTGAAAGTTCCCCACGTGCCATCCTCCTTGGTAGGCACCTTCATGGTCTTTGGCGGAGCTGCCTTGGACTTCTTGCTCTTGTCAGTGGAGCTCTCTGGCACATTGTCAACGGGAGCGCAGCACCCCGAGGAGGTGTGCTTTCCAGAATGTGCACTAGAGGCCTTGTCGGTCTTGTTCCCCCTGGGAGCTTCAGTGACAGGAGCAAGTGCCTTGGCGGCAGGAGTTTATCGTGATGACGTTCATTGGCTCGGGCATCTTCAACACATTGTAAGCGAAGTGGGTGGCCGCCATGAACTTGGCCATTGTTGGGCGCCCAAGGATGGCGTTTTACGGCAACGAGATCTTGGCGACATCAAAAATGATCTTCTCTGTTCTAAAATTGATATCACTGCCAAATGTCACCGGCAGAGTGACCTTGCCCTTAAGCTGAGTTCTCCCTAAATTGACCCCTTGGAAAGCGCTTGTCAGCTCGAGATCTTCATCAAGAATTTGCAGCCTCTGGACGACATCAGGCGAGATCAGGTTCAAGATGGCCCCACTGTCGACTAGCATCTTCATCACCTTGAGCTTCCGAATTGTTGGCGAAACCAACAACGGCACGCACCCAACCGTAGTTATGCGATCAGGTGATCCTCGGCATCGAAGATGATAAGAGTGTTGGACCACTTCGGAGGTCTCTGGGCACCAATAGAGGGCTCCTCCGCGTTAACCTCGCGCGTCCACTGTTTAAGTTGGCGGTGAGAGGAATGCGACGAGGCACCTCCCTCGATGAACATCATCTCTGTAGCCTTCTGGAACTCATGCTCGCTGGACTCGTCGTCATCTTTGACGTCATCATCACCACCTTCTTTCTTGTAGCGGCCGTGCGCGGGCCGGTCTTTTTGTTGCTTGGGCTTGCCGCGGCGACCACCTCGGTCAATGCGCTTCTTGCTGGACCTCTCAGCACCATCCTGGCCTTTCTCCTTGTCTCGCCTCTCGTACTCGGCTTTTTGCTTCTCGGCAAGCTTCTCAACTTGTCGGCAGTCTTGGAGGTCGTGGCCTTTGGTGCGATGGATCTTGCAATACTGCTTGTCGGAGCCTTCTGGCTTCTTGGTAGCCGCCATGGCATGGCAGGAGGCGCACCCGGCAACATCGTCGCCGGGGTCACCAACCATGCCTTTCTTGGCGGTACCGGGGTTGCCGGATCCCTCGACGGCAAGCACGGCCTTGCCCTTGCGTTTCTTGTTCGGCCGCCGACCCTTCTTTGTCGGGGTGGCGGTGTCTTCATCTTCAGAGTTGACCCCTGCGCCAGCGTCTTCACCGGGGAGTCTCCTCCCTTCTTCAGCCCGAGCACATTTGTCTGCCAGAGCACAAAGCTCGGCAACATCCTTGGCCCTGTTCATTGCCAGCTCTTCCCGCATCCTGCAGTTGCACGCGTTCTGATGGAATGCGCTGATAATAGCGGCAGGTTGATTGTCTGGTATGTTGTGGTGCACGCGGCTGAACCTTTGGATGTACTTGCACAAAGTTTCGCCCTCCTTCTGAGGGATGATGTGCAAGTTGCTTTCTTGACGAGGAGCTTGGTGGCCTCCGGTAAAAGCGCCAACAAACTCATGTCACAAGTCTGCCCAGGAGGTGATGGAATTCTCCGGCAGGTGCATCAACCATGACCTGATGTAGGCTTGAGCACCAACGGGAAGTAGTTGGCGAGTATCTTGTCATCGCGACCCCTTGCAGCTTGCACCGCAGTGGTGTAGATGCTTAGGAACTCCAATGGGTGAGTCTTGCCGTCATACTTTCGGGGCCTCTCGCTTGAACGTGCAGGAGTCGGGCCACTAGACTTGCCGCAGCTCACGGGTAAACGCTAGACAATCCACCTTGTAAGGTAGGCTGGCAGGATACCCTCGCGCAGACTTGTCTATAGTGGGCCCCGCGCGCCTATCAGATTGAAGGTGCGCTTCCCGCCATCGCTCGATTGCAGTTCGAGCGTCTTCCTTGCCCCGTTCCCGAAGAATTTGACGCTGGTCGCGACGTGTCCTTGGGTCAGATGACGTCGATGAGTAACCATCATAAGCGTCTGTCCGTCGAGCCGGTGACCGGTGTTGCTGTTGTGGAGGAGAGTGCATCGAGGTTGCACCGCCTCCGGCCTTCTCACCACTGGCGTGAGCCGGCTCGGTGGACCGAAACTTATCTGCGAGGCTAAGGAGGCTCTGAATGGTGTCTCTCCATTCGTCGAGCTTCTCCGCAGCAGGAGGGAAGTTTAGGAGTAGCTGTGCTCGCGCCATCGCTTCTTCTGACATGGTCGGCAGCGAATGGCACGAGGAACGCGAGGTGCTCTGACTTCTAACTGTGTTAGAAGGAGCACCATTGCGGTCCCGCGATGGCACGCCACTCCCGCTAGCATGGAGCTTTTCGGCAGGGACGTTGAGAACTGCGGGCGCCATGGCACGGCTCCTCGCGCGCGTCCTGGGAAGGTGGCGGCGTAGGCGCCGGCGTGGGTGCCCCTGGAAGATACCCTTCCGCCCCTGGAGTTCACCGTACCGCCTATAGGCGGTACATCTCCGTCCTGAGACCCAGCGGCGTGGGGGTTCCTGCCGCCGCCATGGGCGTCTCCGCGGCAGGCATCGCCGCTTGCTTGGCCTTAATCACCGGA
This sequence comes from Hordeum marinum, assembly GCA_022496015.1. Lineage (NCBI taxonomy): Eukaryota > Viridiplantae > Streptophyta > Magnoliopsida > Poales > Poaceae > Hordeum > Hordeum marinum. The sequence continues at coordinate 156,484,723 of CM039677.1, forward strand.
GCGTCGTGGAAGTTCTAAACCTCCACCTCCTCCTTGTCCACCCACATCTACGATGTCGCCTGTCTGCGCAGATACAGGGATAGCGCACGCGGATGGGCCAACCGCCGTCAGGCCCTTCTTCTTGGGGGCCTGGCAATGATGAGTATGAAGGAACTGGCGCGCTAATCACCAGAACAGGTGCACACGACCTATCCCCCTACCTGGCGTGCCAAAGATGTCGTGGGGAACGAGCACCTATGGGATCAGAGGGACCCCTTTCAGTTCGGCGGGGGAGCAGGCTCGCACAAAGAGCATGTCTGATGAACAGCACGCGGGGGTTTACCCGGGTTTGGGCCGCAAGGATGCTTAAAAGCCTACTCCTTCTTGGTTGTATTATAGGTGTTCTTAGGGTTCTAGCTATAGGAGAGCTATGAGCAGATGCCACGTGTGTGAGCTAGAAGGTCTAAAAGATCCAAAAGTCATCTACCGTATCGCCATGGGCCTCCTTTTATACTCTGAAGGGGATCCCAACAGTGGCGTACAGTGCGTACACGAGGTGTACAGAGCTACAGTGCTATCATATCTAACACTAGTAGATTAGGATAGGCGCATTCAATGCACCGTCAGGCATCTCTGTCCGTCTGTGGGACTGGACAGGGGCCCATCCCATCGGCACCGCTTAACCCCTCCATCACCGACGCCGTGACACGAGACTAGGCGAGGCGACACCTGGCATGTGCACTGGTGGGGCCTTGCTGGGGCTTCTCCTTGCCGGGGCTTGCCAGGGCTTTGTCTTTGCTTGAGGGTTTGATGGCCCTTCTGGCAAGGTCTTTCTGGGTGGTCTTGATTCTTCTTTGCTTGTACCTGGAAAGTCCCTGTTGGGCCTCGTCGCCGGGGTGGCTACTATTGCCCGTGCACGAGTAAGGGGCACTAGAGAGCCCAAAACCCTAGTGCACCGACAGCGGGTGTGTATCCAACTCGCTTGCTCATGAATACCTAGGGCAATTTGAGGAAGCCCATCATTGGAATATACAAGCCAAGTTCTATAATGAAAAATTCCCACTAGTATATGAAAGTGTCAATATAGGAGACTCTCTATCATGAAGATCATGGTGCTACTTTGAAGCACAAGTGTGGAAAAGGGATAGTAGCATTGCCCCTTCTCTCTTTTCTCTCATTTTTTTATTTTCTCTTTTTTTCTTGGTGGGCTTCTTTGGCCTCTTTTTTTTGGGGGGGGGGGCTTCTCTGGCCTCTTTTATTTTTCATAAAATCTGGAGACTCATCCTGACTTGTGGGGGAATCATAGTTTCTATCGTCCTTTACTCACATGGGACAATGCTCTAATAATGATGATCATCACACTTTTATTTACTTACATCTCAAGAATTACAACTCGATACTTAGAACAAAATATGACTCTATATGAATGCCTCCGGTGGTGTACCGGGATGTGCAATGACTCAAGAGTGACATGTATAAAAAATATGAATGGTGGCTTTGCCACAAATACGATGTCAACTACATGATCATGCAAAGCAATATGACAATGATGATGCGTGTCATAAATAGAATGGTGGAAGTTGCATGGCGATATATCTCGGAATTCCTATGGAAATGCCATAATAGGTAGGTATGGTGGCTGTTTTGAGGAAGGTATATGGTGGTTTTAATACACCGCCGAAAGTTGCGCGGTACTAGAGAGGCTAGCAAGGGTGGATTGGTGAGAGTGCGTATAATCCATGGACTCAACATTAGTCATAAATAAATCACATACTTATTGCAAAAGTCTATTAGTTATCAAAACAAAGGACTACATGCATGCTCCTAGGGGAAGGGTTGGTAGGAGTTAACCATCGTGCGATCCCGAGCTCCACGTAAAGGAGGGCAATCAATAAATAAATCATGCTCTGACTTCGTCACATAAAGGTTCACCATACGTGCATGCTACGGGAATCACAACCTTCAACACAAGTATTTCTACCAAACCACAATTACTCACTAGCATGTCTCTAATATTACAATCTTTATATCTCAAAACAATCATAAGGAATCAAACTTCTCATAGTATTCAATGCACTTTTATATGAAAGTTTTCATTGTATCTCTCTTGGATGGCCATCGTATTAGGACTAAATTCATAACCTAAACAAATTACATATAAGTGAAGCAAGAGAGTTCAATAAATTCTATAAAATAAAGCCACTTTTGTGCTCTAAAAAGATATAAGTGAAGTGCTAGAGCATATTGCCTAGATCAAAATATATAAGTTAAGCACATAGAGTATTCTATAAATTCATGATCCATGTGTGTCCCTCTCAAAAAGTGTGTATAGCAAGGATGATTGTGGCAAACTAATAAGCAAAGACTCATATCATACAAGACGCTCCAAGCAAACACATATCATGTGGTGAATAAAAATATAGCCTCAAGTAAATTTAGCAATGGATTGATGACGAAAGAGGGGATGCCTTCCAGGGCATCCCCAAGCTTAGTCTCTTGCCACTCCTTATTCCATTGTCCATCAAATCTTTACCCAAAACTTGAAAACTTCACAGCACAAAACTCAACAGAAAACTCATGAGATACGTTAGTATAAGAAAATAAAATCTCCACTTTAGGTACTGTTGTGAACTCATTATTTGTTTATATTAGTGTAATATCTACTGCATTCCAACTTCTCCATGGTTCATACCCCCCGATACTACCCATAGGTGCATCAAAATAAGCAAACAACACATAGAAAACAGAATAGTCTGTAGCAATTTCTAAACTTCGAATACTTCTGTAACTCTCAATTTTTTGAAAATTTAGGAAAATCTTGGAAATTTGTATATAAATCTTGTGTAAAAATTCAGATCCAATTGATGCTTCTATGAATTTGTAAAATTCCTAGACTCGGCGTCAAAGTTTCTGTTTTTCAGCAAGATCAAATCAACTATCACCGTAGACGATCCCAAAGGTCTTACTTGGCACAAACAATAATTAAAACACTAAAACAAAATTACTACAGAGGTAATAATGTGTAATTTATTCAAGAACAGAAGCAAAACAAAAAACATAAAAATAAAATTGGGTTGCCTCCCAACAAGCGCAGTTGTTTAACGCCCCTAGCTAGGCATAATGATTTCAATGATGCTCGTATAGGAAATAATATTTGAGACATGCAAAAGAGCATCATGAATCACATGACAAGCACATTTAAGTCTAACCCAATTTCTATGTATAGGTATTTTGTGAGCAAACAATTCATGAGAACAAGAATCAACTTGCACAGGAAGGCAAAACAAAAATATCTTCGAAAATTTGAACACATAGAGAGGAAACCTGATATTATTGCAATTCCTACATGCATAAGTTTGTCCCTCATAATAATTTTCAGTAGAATAATGAAGGAATTCAGCAATATAACTATCACATACAACATTATTTTCATTATGCACAAGCATATAATTTTTATAACTCTCCACATAAGCAAATTTCTTCTCATTCATAATAGTGGGAGCAAACTTAACAAAATAATTATCATGAGGTACTTGATAGACATAACCACTTTCAATATTAAAATCATGATAAAAATTCCATGGTTACTATCAATCTTTATATCATGCATGTCATCATCATCATCATTATAGGTAGGAGGCATGCAATCATCATAATAGTTTTGCTCATCAAAACTTGGGGGACTAAAAATATCATATTCATCAAACATAGCATGCCCAAGCTTGTGGCTTTGCATATCATTAGCATCATGGATATTCAGAGAATTCATACTAACAATATTGCAATCATTCTCACCATTCAAAGATTTAGTGCCAAACATTTTATTGAATTCTTCTTCTAACACTTTGGCACAATTTTCCTTTCCATCATTTTCACGAAAGACATTATAAAGATGAAGTATATGAGGCAGCCCCAATTCCATTTTTTTGTAGTTTTCATTTATAAAACCAAACTAATGAAAAAATAAATTAAAAGATTTGATTACAAGATCTAAAATATACCTTCAGGCACTCACCTCCCCGGCAACGGCGCCAGAAAAGAGCTTGATGTCTACTACACAACTTTATTCTTGTAGACTTTGTTCGGCCTCCAAGCGTAGAGTTTCGTAGGACAGTAGCAATTTTCCCTCAAGTGGATGACCTAAGGTTTATCAATCCATGGGAGGTGTAGGATGAAGATGGTCTCTCTCAAACAACCCTGCAATCAAATACACGAAATCTCTTGTGTCCCAACACACCCAATACAATGGCTAATTGTATAGGTGCACTAGTTCAGCAAAGAGATGGTGATACAAGTGGAATATGGATGGTAGATATAAGTTTTTGTAATCTATAAACATAAAAACAGCAAGGTAAATAATGGTAAAAGTGAGCACAAACTATATTGCAATGCTTAGAAACAAGGCTTGGGGTTCATACTTTCACTAGTGCAAGTTCTCTCAACAATACTGACATAGTTTAATCATATGTAAATCCCTCATGTGTGACAAAGAGTTCACTCCAAAGTCAAAAATAGCAGAGAATAAACGAACAAATTGTTGTAGGGTACGAAACCACCTCAAAGTTATCTTTTCCGATCAATCTTATGAGCTATCAACCGAAACCCTAATGTCACCTAGATACTCCAATGTCAACATGAGTACCCATGGGCTTGATTATACGATATGCATCACACAATTTCAGATTCATCAGGTTCAGTCCAACATAAAGAACTTCAAAGGGTGCCACAAAGTTTCTATCGGAGAGTCAAGACGAAAACGTGTGCCAGCCCTTATGCATAGATTCCCATGGTCACGGAACCCACAAATTGATCACCAAAACATAAGTCAAGTGGACCAATAGAACATCACATTGTCACCACGGATATCCCATTGCAAGACATACATCAAGTGTTCTCAAATCCTTTAAAGACTCAATCCGGTAAAAAAACTTCAAAGGGAAAGCTCAATTCATCACAAGAAGATAGAGAGGGGAAAACTCCATATGATTCATCTATATAAATAAAGCTTGCGGTACATCAAGATCGTGTCTTCTCAAGAACACGAGAGAGAGAGAGAGAGAGATCAAACACATAGCTAATGGTACATACCCTTTGCCCCGAGGGTGAACTATGCCCTCCTCGTCATGGAGACCGTCGGGATGATGAAGATGGCCTCCGGTGATGGTTTCCCCCCTCCGGCAGGGTGCTGGAACGGACACCCGATTGGTTTTTCGTGGCTATAAAGGCTTGCGGCAGTGGAACTCCCGATCTAGGGTTCTTTTTGGAGGTTTGGGTATTTATAAGAATTTTCGGCATCGGTCTCACGTCAAGGGGGTGCCCGAGGGGCCCACAAGCTGGAAGCACCCTCCCTGGGGGGGGCGCTCCAAGAGGGCTTGTGGCCTCCTCGTCCACTTCCTGGCCTAGCTCTTGTGCTTAGGGGGTCTCTTTTGGTCCATAAACAATCACCGTAAATTTTCAACCCATTTCGAGAACTTTTATTTATGCACCAAAAAACGACACCACGGTAGTTCTGCTAAAAATAGCGTCAATCCGGGTTAGTTCTAATCAAATCATACAAAAACCATATAAAATTGTTGTAAGCATGGCATGAATACTTCATAAATTATAGATACATTGGAGACGTATCACCCCACAGGTTGAGGATGTTGACTTGGATGTTTATGCTAAAGCCAAGATGAGTCACAACTCAATGGCAAATATGTACAAAGCCATCCCTCCCACACATGTGCATTCACACAAGTTTGTCTCTGTCTATCATCTGCAAGCAGGACTACCCACCACCAACACAATCTTAAGGTATACTTTGATGCCTAAGTCTTGAGATGACAAGATGATTAGGGCGTATTCCGTCAACATGCTCCATCACATACACACCCACACCAGATTCAGGGTGATGGACTTGATAGTTGAGATAGTGAAGAGGACAACTGCTGACCAGAAGAGATCTTGTGGATATGCACCTTACATTTGGATGCTCATCAACTCTAAGCTAGAGAAGAATGTATATGCACTTCACCGTCCACATATGCCACTCCAGCTAGACTTTGAGTACAATGTTGGTGTGATGGATCCCAGTCATCCCACTTCATCTACTACACACGCAAAGGTTGAGGCAGCCAGAGCCTCTAATGCTCAGGTGACAAGGACCAAGAGTGAGCAAATGGATCTTCTCTTTAGCACCATCTAGGGTATGCACAGGGATATCAAGAACATCTTGCTTAATCAGGAAAGCCTTGTGAGGATTGTGGAGGATATGTTCACTACGATGAACAACAAGGTGGATGGGCTGACGAAGACTGTGGATGAGCTCAAGAAGAAAGTGGATGTGGTTCCCATTCCTCACTCCGATGATGATGATGATGATGATGATGATGATGATGATGATGATAATGATGACAATCCACATCTCAGGACTAGCACCTAGTTCAAGACCCAGCCTAGGACTCCTATCGTGTCAGCTCCAGAGATGAGGCCTACTTCATCAGCACCTGCCACAGCTCCATCGGTTCCTCCAGCACCTCCAGTGTCTAATCCACCACCTCAAAGGACTTTAGTTTAAGCTTTCGTGGATGCTCCCCTCTCGACTCCTTCGACAACCACACGAGCAGCAGCATCATCATCTCATGGAGGAGACCATGCCCAGAGCGACGACTAGCTCTATGACTTTGAACTTTTTGTTAACTTGTTGCCAAAGGGGGCGAGGTTATAGATCATAGGGCTTCGAGAGAGAGAGAGTATTGCATTTTGGTTCCTCTCCGCATTTAAAAACATTTGGTTTATCATTTGGTTGAAAACGTTGTCGGTGTTTGATCATATACTTTTGTGTGATGCTACTACTTTGTTATCCTAGAGATGTCTATATGATGATCATTCACTTAATGTTTGGTGTGATGTGCTTATGTAATTCTCTCATATTAATTTTTCCTCACCACCAAGTTGTATGTGACATGGAAGAGTGACCCATGATCCTAATCGATTGTGCATTTTCATTCAAACGCAAATTTAAAATAATGCACACATTTAGGGGGAGCTCTTTCTTATCACATATCTCTCAAAGCGAAGATGCTATTCATTGATTATATCTCTTATTGAAGCTTTGATCTATATGTTGCCATCAATTACCAAAAAGGGGGAGAATGAAAGCACAACTTCTCCCTAGGTGGTTTTGGTAATTAATATCAACATATATTTCATTGGACGAATGTTTCCACTAAGTGTATCTCAGGAAAAAGTCCAATGATGGGTTGTCTAAAGGTCTATGTGGAGAACCTCCCCAAGTAAAGTAAGGAATAGGATTGGCTATGCTTCAATATTGAGGACTCTACATTTTACATTTTTGTGATAAATCACTTTTGAGTCCATAGGAAATCCAATACTATTAAAAGGGGATGAGGTATTTATGATGATCTGGTTTCTCAAGTGCTTAGAGATTAGGCACCAAAAATACTCACCCACTTTCCCACAAAAACCGTATGTCCTAAGCCAAAAGTCAAAATTATGTGACACCAACAATTCCCATTAGGCACCAAAATTATATTGTAACGGTTGGATTTTTGGAGATGCCTATATATATTCCTCCACCACATCTCACTCATAAGAGAAGCACTCAGAACACACACCCACTTGCCATACCCAATTTTCTGAGAGAGAACCACCTACCCTTGTGTTGAGATCAAGATCATCCACTCCAACCATATGGATCTTGATTTCTAGCCTCCCCAAGTTGCTTTCCATCCTATCAATATCTTCTACCCACGCCACACCTGTGAGAGATTGATTGAGTGTTGAGGAGACTATCTTTTGAAGCATAAGAGCAAGGAGTGCATCATACTACCACATATATTACCTTTTGGAGGGTTGTGCCTCCTAGATTGGTTTGGTGTCGCTTGGGAGCCTCTGTCTTCGTGATTGTGAAGTTGAACCAAGAAGTTTGTAAGAGCAAGGAGATCGCCTACTTCGTGAATATCTATCCCGAATATGGCTGGTCCTCCTTGGACGTAGTCCATCATGGAATAGACAAGGTTGCTACTTCATGGTGGAGCCCTCCGTGGACTCTCGCGACCATTACCCTCATGGGTTGAGGTCTCCATAAATGTGGATGTATGATAGCACCACCTATCGGGACCAAGGGAAAAATCTTTGTGTCTCCAATTGCGTTTGATCTTCTTATCCCTACCCTCTTTACATATGCTTGTCTTTACTTTCTGCTGCAATATTCGTAGACATGCATGTGTAGGGTGAACTTGATTTACTAGAATCGCTAAAATCTGCCAACCAATTAACTTGGGAAAAGGTTAGGTTTTTATTTGGTCAAGTAGTCTAATCATCCCCCATCTAGAACTACTTTCGATCCTACACTTAGAGGTAATAATAAATTGGTTATTAGCGTATTTCCCTTTTCATGATAAACGTTTATTATCCATGCTAGAATTGTATAGACCGGAAAATTAAATACATGTGTGGATACATAAACAATATTGTGTCCCTAGTGAGCCTCTACTAGACTAGCTTGTTGATCAAAGATGGTTAAGGTTTCCTAACCATAGACATGAGTTGTCATTTGATAACAGGATCATATCATTAGGATAATGATGTGATGGACAATACCCAACCGTAAGCTTAGCATATGATCGTATCACTTAAGTTTATTGCTATTGCTTTCTTCATGTCAAGTATTTGTTCCTAGGACCATGAGATCATGTAACTCCCTGACACCGGGGGAATAGCTTGTATGCTCTCAAACGTCACTTTGTAACTGGGTGATCATAAAGGTTCTCTACATCTATCTCCTAAGGTCTCTGTTGGGTTGGTGTGAATCGAGACTGGGATTTGTCACTTCGTATGACAAAGAAGTATCTATGGGCCTTCTCATTAATACAACATCAAAAGAGGCTTGCAATCACTATGGCTAATGAGTTAGTCATGGGACCTTGTATTATGGAATGAGTAAATGAGACTTGCTGGTAACGAGATTAAACTAGGAATGGAGATACCGACGATTGAATCTCGGAAAAGTAACATACCGATGGACAAAGGGAACTGCATATGGGACTGACCGATAAATATCTTCGTGAAATATGCAGGAACCAATATGGGCATCCAGGTCTCACTATTATTAGCCAGAGAGGTGTCTCGGTCATGTCTACATGATTCTCGAACCCGCAGGGCCTGCACGCTTTATGTTCTATGAAGCGAGAGTAGCATTGGATATGTATGTTGGTGATTGAATGTTGTTCGGAGTGCCGTATGAGATCCCATACGTTAGGAGGAGCTCCAGAATGGTCCAGAGGTAAACATATATGGGAAGTCATATTTTGGCTATTGGAAAAGTTTCGGGCTTTGCTGGTATTGTACTGAGATGGTTCGGGAGGATTCCATAGGGGTCCGGAAGTCCATGGAGGGTTCCACCACGACCCTTAGGCTAACATGGGATGTAAGGGGCTCCCTAGCCTTATTGGGCCATCCCCCAAGGGCCCATGCAGCTAGGGGGTAGATACCTTGAGGAGCAAGGTACCTCGAAGGTGCCTTGGGTAGGGAGGACTCCTCCCTCCTGGCCGCCGCCCCCTCCCTTGGAGGGGCATAAAGGTTGCGCCCCCTCCTCCCCCATGCCTCATATAAATAGTGGGTGGGTGGGGAGGGCTGAACACAGAAAGTCTTCTCCCTTGAGGCTGTTGGGGAACGTTGCATGGGAAACAAAAAAATTCCTACGCACACGCAAGATCTATCCATGGTTATGAGCATCTACGAGAGGGAGAGTGGATCTACATACCCTTGTAGATCGCTAAGCGGGAAGAGTTAAGAAATGCGGTAGATGTAATCGAACATCTTCGCGATCCAAGTCGCTAGTTGTTCCGCGATCCGATCACGATCCGTCCCGATCTAGCACCGAATGGACAGCACCTCTGCGTTCAGCACACGTACAACTCGATGAAGATCTCTGCCTTCTTGATCCAGCAAGAGGGAGGAGAGAGGTAGATGAGTTCTCCAGTAGCACAACGGCGTGGCGACGGTGGTGGTGGAACTATTCCGACAGGGCTTCGCCTAAGCACTACCGAATCAAGAGGGAGACGATCTAGTCGGGAGAGAGGGATGCACTATAGCTTAGGGTTTGGTGTGGCTGCCCTCTCTCCCCTCCAATATATATATAGGAGGGAGGTGAGGGGCCGGTGCCCCTAGGGTTTCCCCTAGGAGTCGGCCGAAGGAGGAGGTGGACTCCAATCCTACTCCAAGTAGGATTCCAATCCTACTTGGAAACCCTTCCCCCCCATTTGGGTTTTTTTCCTTTTTCCCCTCCTTAGCCGCATGGACCCTTAGGGTCTGGATTTCCCAGCCCACTAAGGGCTGGTGCGCCACTCCTAAGGCTCATGTGGCCTCCCGGCATGGGTGGCCCCTCCCGATGGCCTCCCGGCACCCCCGGAACAATACCGGAAATACCCAAAACTTTTCCGGTGACCAAAATGGGACTTCCTATATATCAATATTTACCTCCGGACCACTCCGGATCTCCTCGTGATGTCTGGGATCTCATCCAGGACTCTGACCAACCTTCGATCACCACCATGCATAACTCAATACTACTGAAACGTCACCGAACATTAAGTGCGCATACCCTGCGGGTTCGAGAACTATGTAGACATGACCAAGACACCTCTACGGTCAATAACCAATAGCGGGACCTAGATGCCCATATTGGTTCCTACATATTCTATGAAGATCTTTATCGATTGAACCTCTATGTCAAGGATTCAGCTAATCCCGTATGTTGTTCCTTTGTTCTTCGGTATGTTACTTGCCCGAGATTTGATCGTTGGTATCTCTATACCTAGTTCAATCTTATTACCAGCAAGTCTCTTTACTCATTCCGTAATACAAGATCTCGTGGCTACCACTTTAGTCACTTTGATTGCAAGGCCTGATGTGATGTTGTATTACCGAGTAGGCCCTGATATACCTCTTTGTCACACGGAGTAACAAATCCCAGTGTTGATCCATGCCCACTCAACAAACACGTTCGGAGATACCTGTAGAGCATCTTTATAGTCACCCAGTTACGTTGCGATGTTTGATACACACAAGGTAATCCTCTGGCGTCAGTGAGTTGCATGATCTCATGGTCGTAGGAACAGATACTTGACATGCAGAAAACTATAAAAATAAATTGACACGAGCATATGCTACATTCATAGTTTGGTTCTTGTCCATCACATCATTCTTGTAATGATGTGATCCCGTTATCAAATGACATCTCATGTCTATGGCTAGGAAACCTTGACCATCTTTGATCAACGAGCTAGTCTACCAGAGGCATACTAGGGACACCGTGTTTGTCTATGTATCCACACATGCATTTGAGTTTCCAATCAATACAATTATAGCATGGATAATAAACAATTATCATGAACAAGGAAATATAATAATAACCACTTTATTATTGCTTCTAGGGCATATGTCCAACAGTCTCGAACTTGCACTAGAGTCAATATTCTAGCTCACATCACTATGTGATTTACATTGTAATGAATCTAACACCCATACATTTCTAGTGTTGATCATGTTTAGCCCTTGGAAGAGGTTTAGTCAATGGGTCTATGAAATTCAGATCCGTGTCCACTTTGCAAATATTTATGTCCTCCTCCTTGATGTAATCGCGGATGGAATTGAAGTGTCTCTTTATGTGTCTGGTCCTCTTGTGAAACCTTGGTTCCTTGGCCAGAGCAATGGCACTAGTGTTATCATAGAAAAAAATCATTGGGTTCAGTGCACTGGGCACTACTCCAAGATCTTGCATGAACTTCTTCATCTAGACACCTTCCTTCGCCGCCTCCGAGGAAGCAATATACTCCACTTCGCATGTAGAATCAGCTACCACGCTCTGCTTGGAACTGCACGAGCTTACCGCTCCCCCATTGAGAATAAATACATATCCGGTTTGAGACTTACAGTCATCCGAATCAGTGTCAAAGCTTGCATCGACGTAAACCTTTACGATGAGCTCTCGATCACCTCCATAAACGAGAAACATTTCCTTACTCCTTTTCAGGTACTTAAGGATATTCTTGACCGTTGTCCGGTGCTCCATTCCTGGATCACTTTTAAACCTTCCAGCAATACTTATGGCAAGGCTGACATCGGGGCTTGTGCATAGCATTGAATACATGATAGAGCCTATGGCTCAAGCATAGGGGATGACACTCATCTTTTCTCTATCTTCTACAGTCACTGGGCATTAAGTCTTACTCAACTTCACACCTTGCAACATAGGCAAGAACCCCTTCTTAGACTGATCTATTCTGAACTTCCTCAAAACTTTGTCAAGGTATGTGCTCTGTGAAAGTCCTATTAAGCATCTCGATCTATCTCTATAGATCTTGATGCCTAATATGAAAGCAGCTTCTCCTAGGTCCTTCATTGAAAAACTCTTTTTCAAATATTCCTTCACGCTTTCCAACATTTCTATATTGTTTCCAATTAGTAATATGTCATCCACATATAATATTAGAAATGCTATAGAGCTCCCACTCACTTTCTTGTAAATACAAGATTCTCCGTCAAACTTGTATAAACCCGAATGCTTTGATCACCTCATCAAAGCACAGATTCCAACTCCTAGATGCTTGCACTGGTCCATAAATGGATCGCTGGAGTTTGCAAACTTTGTTAGCATTCTCCAGATCGACAAAACCTTCTGGTTGCATCATATACAACTCTTCCTTAAGAAAACCGTTAAGGAACGTTGTTTTGACATCCATCTTCCAAATTTCATAATTAAAAAATGCATCTATTGCTAACATGATTCTGACAGACTTAAGCATCGCTATGGGTGAGAAGGTATCATCGTAGTCAACTCCATGAACTTGTGAAAAACCCTTTGCCATAAGTCGAGCTTTATAGATGGTGACATTACCGTCCGTGTTCGTCTTCTTCTTAATGATCCATTTGTTCTGAATGGCATTGCGCCCTTCAGGTAATACTTCCAAAGTCCATACTTTATTTTCATACATGGATCCCATCTCGGAATTCATGGCATCTAACCATTTGTTGGAATACAAACCCATCATCGCTTCTCCATAGCTCGTAGGTTCAACGTTGTCCAACAACATGACCTCTAAGACAGGGTGGTCGTACCACTCAGGAGCAGTACGCGTACTTGTCGACCCACAAGGTTCGATAGTAACTTGATCCGAAGCTTCATGGTCATCATCATTAACTTCCTCTTCAACTGACGTAGGCTCCACAGAAACATCTTCGTGCGTTGCGCTACTCTCTGGTTGAAACAAAGGTTCAACAACCTCATCAAGTTCTATCTTCCTCCCACTCAATTCTTTCGAGAGAAACTCTTTCTCAAGAAATGTTCCGTTTTTAGCGACAAACACTTTGCCTTCGGATCTGAGATAGAAGGTATACCAAACTATCTCTTTTGGGTATCCTATGAATACGCATTTCTCTGCTTTGGGTTCCACTTTCTGGCTGAAGCTTTTTGACATAAGCATCACATCCCCAAACTTTAAGAAATGACAACTTTGGTTTCTTGCCAAACCATGGTTCATATGGCATCGTCTCAACGGATTTCCAAACTGCCCTATTTAATGTGAATGTAGTTATCTCTAATGCATAACCCCAAAACGATAGTGGCAAATCGGCAAGTGACATCATAGAATGCACCATATCCAATAAGGTTCGATTATGATACTTGGACACAGCATTACGCTGTGGTGCTCCAAGTAGTGTCAATTGTGAAACAATTCCACACTATCTTAAGTGACTACCAAACTCATAACTCAGATATTCTTCTCCTTGATCAGATTGTAAGAATTTAATCTTGTTGTTACGATGATTCTCAACTTCACTCTAAAATTGCTTGAACTTTTCAAACGTTTCAGACTTGTGTTTCATTAAGTAAATATACCCATATCTACTTAAGTCATCAGTGAAGGTGAGAAGGTAACTATATCCACCGTGCGCCTCAATGCTCATTAGACCGCACACATCAGTATGTATGATTTCTAACAAGTCACTTGCCCGTTCCATTGTTTCGAGGAATGGGGTTTTAGTCATCTTGCCCATCAGGCATGGTTCACATGTGTCAAGTGATTCGAGATCAAGTGACTCCAAAAGTTCATCAGCATGGAGCTTCATCTTGCGTTTTACACCAATATGACCTAAGCGGCAATGCCACAAGAAAGTGGTACTATCATTATCAACTCTACATATTTTGGCACCAATGTTATGAACATGTTTATCATCACTATCGAGATTCAATAAGAATAAACCCCTCACATTGGGTGCATGAGCATAAAAGATATTGCTCATATAAATAGAAAAAACACTATTGTCTGATTTAAATGAGTAAACATCTCGCAATAAACAAGATCCAGATATAATGTTCATGCTTAACACAGGCACTAAATAACAATTATTCAGGTTCATCACTAATCCCGATGGTGACCGAAGAGCGAGCATGCTGACAACAATCACATCAACCTTGGAACCATTTCCCACGTGTATCGTCACTTCGTCCTTAGCCATCCTTCATCTATTCCGTAGCTCCTGATTTGAGTTGCAAATGTGAGCAACCGAACCGGTATCAAATACCCAGGCACTACAACGAGAGTTGGTAAGCTACACATCAATAATATGTATATCATATATACCTTGTTAGGTGTTTGTTGCCTTCTTGTCGGCTAGATACTTGGGGCAGTTCCGCTTCCAGTGACCAGTTCCCTTGCAATGAAAGCACTCAGTTTCTGGCTTGGGTCCAGCCTTGGGTTTCTTCACAGGAGGGGCAACTTCTTTGCCACTCTTCTTGGAGTTACCCTTCTTGCCCTTTCCATTCTTCTTGAAACTAGTGGTTTTATTGACCATCAACACTTGATGCTCCTTCTGCATTTTAGACTCAGTGACTTTCAACATCGCAAACAGCTCGGCGACTTACTTGTTCATCCCTTGCATGTTATAGTTCATCAAGAAGCTCTTGTAGCTAGGTGGCAATGATTGAAGAACTTTGTCAGTGATTGCCTCCGGTAGGAGGGGCATCCCTAACTCAGCCAGACGGTTCAAATATGCAGACATTCTGAGTATATGTTCACTGACAGAACCGTTCTCCTCCATCTTGCAAGCATAGAACTTATCGGAGGTCTCATACCTCTCGATCCGGGCTTTCTTCTCAAAGATAAACTTCAACTCCTAGAACATCTCATATGCTCCATGCCGTTCAAAACGTCTTTGAAGTCTCGGTTCTAAGTCATACAACATTGCACATTGAACTATTGAGTAATCTCGAGAACATGCCTCCCAAGCGTTCTTAACGTCTCTGGATGACATGTCTTCTGGTTGGTCACCAAGCGGTGCATCAAGGACATATGATTTTTGGGAAGCCATGAGGATAATCCTCAGATTACGGGCCCAGTCAACAAAGTTGCTTCCATCATCTTTCTACTTAGCTTTCTCTAGGAACGCATTAAAATTCAGGGGTGCTACTGCGCGAGCCATTGATCTACAACATAAATATGCAAAGGTTACTTAGACTATTGTTCAAGATAATGAGTTTAGTCAATCAAATTACTAAAGATCCCACTCAAATTGACATCCCTCCGGTCATTCGAGTGATACATGTTCCAAATTCACCAACTCAAGTCCGGTCATCACGTGAGTTGAGGTGGTTTCAATGGTGAACATCATCATGTTGATCATATCTACCATATCACTCATGTTTGACCTTTCGGTCTCTTGTGTTCCGAGGCCATGTCTGTACATGCTAGGCTCGTCAAGTTTAACATGAGTGTTCCGTACGTGCAACACTGGCTTGCACCTATTGTATGTGAACGTAGATTCTATCACACCCGATCATCATGTGGTGTCTCGAAACGACGAACTTTCGCAACGGTGCACACTCGGGGAGAACACAATTTTATCTTGAAATTTTAGTCAGGGATCACCTTATAATGCTACCGTCGACCTAAGCAAAATAAGATGCATAAAATGATTAACATCACATCCAAATCATAAGTAACATGATATGGCCATGAACTTGTGCTTTTGGTCTCCATCTCCAAAGCACTGGCATGATCTCCATCGACACCAGCATGACACCATGATCTCCATCATCTTGATCTCCATCAACGTGTCGCCATGAGATTGTCGCGCCAACTTTTGCTTCTATGACTATTGCTAACTCATAGCGGTAAAGTAAAGCAAAAACGGTGAAAATAAATTAAAGACAACCCTATGGCTCCTGCCGGTTGCCATACTCACTGACTTGCAAGTCATGATATTCTATACAAAACATGATCATCTCATACATCACATATATCTCATCAAGTAATTGGCCATATCACATCACAACATACCCTGCAAAAACAAGTTAGACGTCCTCTAATTGTTGTTGCATGTTTTACGTGGCTGCTACGCGTATCTAGCAAAAACGATTCTTACATGCGCAAAAAACACAACGGTGATACACAAATTGCTATTCAACCTTATCAAGGACCGCCTTTGTCGAATCCGATCAAACTAGAGTAGGAGAGACAGACACCCGCCAGCCATCTTTATGCAACAAAGTCACATGTGAGTCATGGAACCGGTCTCTTGTAAGCGTACAAGTAAGGTTGGTCCAGGCCGCTTCATCCCACAATACCTTTGAATCAAGAAAATACCAAGGGAGGAAGCAATGTGAGCTTCAACGCCCACAAACTCCTTTGTGTTCTACTCGTGATCTCATCTACGCATAGACCTAGCTCATGATATCACTGTTTGGGAACGTAGCATGGGAAACAAAAAAAATCCTACGCAGACGCAAGATCTATCCATAGTGATGAGCATCTAGGAGAGGGAGAGTGGATCTACATACCATTGTAGATCGCTAAGCGGGAAGCGTTAAGAAACGCGGTTGATGTAGTCAAATGTCTTCGCGATCCAAATCCCTAGCCATCCCGCGATCTGATCATGATCCGTCCCGATCTAGCGCCGAACGAACGGCACCTCCGCGTTCAGCACACGTACAGCTCGATGACGATCTCCGACTTCTTGATCTAGAAAGACAAAGAGGAGAGGAGAGGTAGATGAGTTCTCCAGCAGCATGATAGCAGGGCTGCAGTGGTGGTGGAACTATTCCGGCAGGGCTTCACCTAAGCACCGCCGAATCTAGAGGGAGACGGTCTAGTTGGAGAGAGGGCTGCACCGTGGCTTAGGTTAGGGTGCGTCTGCCCTCTCTCCCCTCCAATATATATATATATATATATATATGAGGGAGGGGAGGGGCAGGCACCCCAAGGGTTTCCCCTAGGAGTCGGCCAAAGGACGAGGTGGAGGAGTCCACCTTCAATCCTACTCCAAGTAGGATTCCAATCCTACTTGGAAACCCTTCCCCCACGTGGGTTTTTTTCCTTTTCCCCCACCTTAGCTGCATGGGCCCTTAGGGGCTTGCTTGCCCTGACCACTAAGGGCTGGTGTGCCACTCCTAAGGCCCATGTGGCCTCCCGACGTGGGTGGCCCCTCCCGATGGCCTCCCGGCACCCCCTCTACACTACCGGAAATACCCAAAACTTTTCCAGTGACCAAAACGGGACTTCCTATATATCAATATTTACCTCCGGACTAATCCGGAGCTCCTCGTGATGTTCAGGATCTCATCTGGGACTCCAAACATCCTTCGGTCACCACCATGCATAACTCAATACTACTGAAACGTCACTGAATGTTAAGTGTGTAGACCCTGCGGGTTTGAGAACAATGTAGACATGACCGAGACACCTCTACGGTCAATAACCAATAGCGGGACCTAGATGCCCATATTGGTTCCTACATATTCTATGAAGATCTTTATCGGTTGAACCTCTATGTCAAGGATTCAATTAATCATGTATGTTGTTCTGTTTGTTCTTCGGTATGTTACTTGCCCGAGATTCGAGCGTCGGTATCTATATACCTAGTTCAATCTAATTACCGTCAAGTCTCTTTAATTATTCCGTAATACAAGATCCCATGGCTAACACTTTAGCCACTTTGCTTGCAAGGCTTGTCGTGATGTTGTATTACCGAGTGGGCCATGAGATACCACTCTATCACACGGAGTAACAAATCCCAGTATTGATCCATGCCCACTCAACAGACACCTTCGGAAATATATGTAGAGCATCTTTATAGTCACCCAGTTACGTTTAGATGTTTGATACACACAAGTTATTCCTCTGGTGTTAGTGAGTTGCATGATCTTATGGTCGTAGGAACAGATACTTGACATGCAGAAAACTATAGCAATAAACTGACATGATCATATGCTACGTTTATAGTTTGGGTCTTGTCCATCACATCATTCTCCTAATGATGTGATCCCATTATCAAATGACATCTCATGTCTATGGCTAGGAGACCTTGACCATCTTTGACCAACGAGCTAGTCTACTAGAGGCATACTAGGGACACCGTGTTTGTCTATGTATCCACACATGCATTTGAGTTTCCAATCAATACAATTATAAGTTGGATAATAAACGATTATCATGAACAAGGAAATATAATAATAACCACTTTATTATTGCCTCTAGGGCATATTTCCAACAAAGGCAGCCCTCTCCCTCCTGTCTCTCTTGTTCTTCCTCGTTCGTAGTTCCGTGGGCGCTTGGTGAAGCTCTGCTCGCACTGCTCCACGACAATCTCCACCATGTTGTCATGCTGGTCAATATAACATATACTTCTCCACCCTTGCTTGCTGGATCAAGGAGGTGGAGAAGTCATTAGTTTTTGGGTCCAGCTTTTTTATTGATTGTAAAATAAGTGTTCAAAAAGTTTCGTTTGATTCTGATAACTTTTATTTCTACACAAAAACAACACCATGGTAGTTCTGCTGAAAACAGCGTTAGTCTGGGTTAATTTCATTCAAATCATGCAAATTAGAGTCCAAAACGAGAGAAAAAGTGCTAGGAAAAGTATATAAGATGGAGACGTACCAACTCCCCCAAGCTTAAACCCTTGCTTGTCCTCAAGAATTCAGTTGAGAATATGAAAATGATAAGGAAAAACTTTTACAAACTCTTTTGTTCTTGTTTACATACATATGCTTAATTAGCACCTAGGTTTTCATTAAAGATTATGACTAACCATGTCAACAATAACTCTTAAAGATTATATTAACTCATATCATTGACATAAGCAACTAGCGAGCAATAATAAAATATCTCAAATGCAAACACTTTGTCAAAACAATCATGACATAATATGACAATTGTGGTATCTCGCTACCCCTTTCTGAGACCGCAAAAACATAAATGCAGAGCACCTCCAAAGTTCAAGCAACGACTAGACATTGTAATTCATGGTAGAAAAGATACAGTCATGCTGCATCCAACATTCACTGTACACAATGCATCAGGATGACAATAGTGCTCTCAGATCTGTCGCTTATTTCAGAAGGTGATGACTTAGCATAAAAGTATCTCGCTACCCCTTTCTGAGACCGCAAAAACATAAATGCAGAGCACCTCCAAAGTTCAAGCAACGACTAGACATTGTAATTCATGGTAGAAAAGATACAGTCATGCTGCATCCAACATTCACTGTACACAATGCATCAGGATGACAATAGTGCTCTCAGATCTGTCGCTTATTTCAGAAGGTGATGACTTAGCATAAAAATAGATAGTCCCTTCGCAGAGGGAAGTAGGGATTTGCAGAGGTGTCAGAGCTCAAAGCCTTAATCAGATATAAGTACAATTTTTGGGAGCTACACCCTTCCTGTCAACGTTACGACTAAGAGCTATCAATATCTTCCATGTTAAACAAATTAGCGGTGGTTTCCAAGCGATAAAAGTAATGGTTTACTCCCCCTCCACCAATAAACACACTCCACAGCAAGCCAAATCCACGGGTACCGTCCATACCAACAACATTCCTGGGGGAGTTTTGTTTAATTAATTTCTTTTCTTTTGATTTCGGGACTGGGAATCCCTATTACCGCACCTCTCATGCAAGGACGAATGAATAAACACTCATCATGAGAATAACCCGCTTAACATGGAAGATACTGACCACCCCCTCTCAATCCATGAGTGGTGCATACAAAATAGATGTTCATTTGAAATTTTAGAGGCGTCACACGCAAAATTACTTGGAACGGCAGGGTAATACCACATATAGGTAGATATAGTGGACTTATCTGGAATAACTTTGGTTTAAGGGTTTTTCATGCACAACCAGTATTCCCACTTAGTGCAGGCGAAGGGTGGCAAATAGGTTGACAAGCGGACAACTAGAGAGCGAAGACGGTCATGAAATTGCATTATGAATAATAAACATTGAATGCTATCATAAGTAGTATGTGGACACCATGAACATAAAAGCGTGAAGGCTATGTTGATTTTGATTCAACTACATGCGTGAACATGTGCCAAGTCAAGCCACTTGAAACATTCAGAGGAGGATGCCATATCATCATACTACATCACAACCATATTAATGCATGTTGACATCCAAGATAAATCATTATCCACTCCAAGGTACTTAAGCATGGCATGAGCAACTATAATCTCTAATCGTCATTGCAAACATGTTTGGTCATAATATGCTAAATCATGGATACTAGGTTAAACATATTTACAAAAACAAAAACAAGTTGAGTTCATACCCGGTTCTCTCTGCCACAGTCACTTCATCAAATATCGTCATTATTGCCTTTCACTTGCACGATCAGATGATATGAAAATAATAATAGTGCAAGGGCATCATGGACTAAGCTGGAATCTGCAACATTTTATTCAAGAGGAGAAAACAAAGTAATATATGCTCTTTGTTAGGTCAATATTGGTGCATATGAGAGCCACTCAACATTTTCATCGTGGCCTTCTCCTTGGTATGACTCAATAAAAGGTAAAAGAATTTCATAGAAACATACTAAAATATTTTTGGAGTTTTTATTTTTCTTGAAGAAAGCAAATAAAAGAAGGGAAAACAAAAACCAGAAAACTATTTACAACGGAGAACTCCCAACAAGAAAAAGAAGAAACAAGAAATCTTTTGGGGTTTTCTTTTAATACTACAACTAATTAAAAGAAAAAGAAAAACTAAAAAGAAGCAAGAGATATTTTTGGATTTTCTCAAAGTTTTTCAAACACACGAAAAGAAAGCAAGAAAATAAATCTAGCATGGATAATACAATGAAAAAGTGTGGATGCCGACAACTGGAATGAAATGTGTGAACATGAATATAATGTCGATGGAAATACGTACTCCCCCAGGCTTAGACTTTGGCCTAGCTTGGTAATCCACATCCTTAATAGCCATCTGGTCCTAAATTGAAGTGTGGTGGCGACGACACCTGAGCGTCCCACTCCTAGGGCTCCTCTTATGCCACTGCTCGGTTGTTCCGGTAGGCAACAATGTCATCGGGCATGATCTTGTATTCGTTCCTGGCAGTAGAATTAAACAGAGAAAGTGCAGGCAATGTGATAACATCACGGGTTTCGATGCTAAATACTAAGTTATAGAGAATGTTATGAAAAGAATCAGCTACATCAATAAATTGGTGATCATGCAATGCCTTGTGATCTAGATAAACATTGGGCAAAGGATAGTCATGTAGGCATATTTGAACATTAAAATGACTCGCTAAACGAGTAGCATAAATACCACCGTGTATCATGTCCTTACTCATGTTAAGTTGTAGGTGACGTGCAATAATAGCCCCTAGGCTAAGGGTATGATCATTGTGTAGTGCATGGCGTAAAATAGCGAGGTCAGGGGCACTGAGTGCACCGACCTTCTCCCTAGCAGTTAAACACTTCGCTATGAATAAAGCAAAGTAGTGCACGGATGAAAACTGCAGACTGGTAGGAGTGGCATTAGAAATGCCTCTTTCATCACCCACTGTCAAAGTGAGCAGAAAGTCATCAAACTTTGTTTGTCTAGGATCTCTTAATTCCCCGTCAGAAGGAATCAAACATATGTCACAAAAGTCAGTAAGCAGTATCTGACAAGTTTCAGCATATAGATTAAACTGCACCTCATGAGGATTATTCTTACTCAGAAAATGAAAACTTTGCACAAAGGAATTTGTAAGGATGTGGTGCTGGTCACACTTATCTGCGAGGAAGTTGGTCAGCCGAGCCTTTGCAACAAATTGGGAAAACTCCTGATGGAACCTACCTCCTCCATAAAGGGGTTATGTGTCCATTCGCACGGCCACACTTCCGCCTTCCTTGGAGTGTTGAGGTCATTGTCCGACGATTCCCATAATGACTCCTTTAGCATTCCTCTTGGAGGAGTACTTCCCAAAGAAATTCATCTTATTTCTACAAATAAATTCCTGAACATTTTAGTCCACAAATGTTTTGTCAATGAAACTTAATAAGATTGACAGCAACTACTCATATGGGTGTCTAGAGTCCATCTCAAGCATTCAAACTACTTAGAACTCTTAGAATTCAACATGTAAACTCATCTACTGCAGCACCAAGCATAGCTAATTGTTTTGAAAATAAACCACCAAATCAAAAACTAATTGGAGCAATGGGGGAGTCACATACCAAGAAGCAATCCCCCAAAACAATTTCGGAAATGGAGCTTCGAGCAAAGAGATCGAAATCCATGGGTTTGTGAGCAAGAACAAGAAAGAGAGAGCTATGGTGATTTTTTTCAGGAGATAGGAGATGACATGGGCTAAAGAAGCAAGTGGGGGGACCACAACCCACCAAGGCATGCATGGGGTAGCTGGCATGCCCTCGTGTCTTGTGGGCACTAGGTGCACCCCCAGCCTCTGATGTTATTTGCAACAGAAATTCAGAAATATTCAGAAAAAATCGTTTTAAATTTTCAGGACACTCTAAGAACTTTTACTTTTGGGTCATTTTTTTATTGCAAGGAAAAATCAGAAAACGGGATAAACATGGTATTTTATTTTAATTTATTTAACTAAGAAAACCAAAAAACAAAAGGTGGATATAGAGAGTGGTGTCCACTAAATTCAACAACCTCATACCTCTCAAAAATGATCCATTAATAAGGTTGATCAAGTCTTATTAATAACCACCTTCAATTAGCATGAAACCGAAGAACTTTCGTAAAACACTAAGTTACCTCAACGGGATATGCATATCCCCAACCATAATTATATCATATTTCTTTTTGGCAGTAGGTAGAGGTAGATCAAAACCTCCAATAGTGAGTGTCGGAAAATTTTCAATAACATTTACACCATTCACTTGGAATTTTTTTCTTCGGAAAGTGCACCGTATGCTCATTACCATTGATATGAAAAGTGACTTTGCTTTTATTGCAATCAATAATAGCCCCTGCAATATTCAAAAAGGCTCTACCAAGGATAATCGACATGTTGTCGTCCTCGGGCATCTCAAGAATAACAAACTTTGTTAAGATAGTAACATTTGCAACAACAATGGGCACATCCTCACAAATACCGATAGGTATGGCAGTTGATTTGTCGGTCATTTGCAAAGATATTTCAGTAGATGTGAGTTTATTCAAATCAAGTCTTTTATATAAATAGAAAGGCATAACACAAACACCATCACCCAAATCACACAAAGCAGTTTTGACACAATTTCTTTTAATGGAGCAAGGTATAGTTGGTACTCTAGGATCTCCAAGTTTTTTAGGCACTCCATCCTTCAAAGAATAATTAGCAAGCATGGTGGAGATTTCAACTTCAGGTGTCTTTCTTTTATTAGTGATGATGTCATTCATGTATTTAGCATAAGGGGCATCTTTAAAATATCAGTTAAGCGGGTACGCAGAAAGACAGGCATAATCATTTCAACAAAGCGTTAAAATTATTCATCATATTTTTTCTTAGATGGTTTAGGTGGAAAAGGCATGGGTTTCTGAACCCATAGATCTCTTTCTTTACCATGTTTTCTAGCCACAAAGTCTTTTTTATCATATCGTTTATTTTTAGGGTGTGGGTTATCAAGATCAACAATAGGTTCTATTTCTATACCTTTATCTGGTTCTTTATCATTACTTGGTTGGGTATCCTCATGAACATCACTATCATTATCATTATCACTGGGTGGATCTTCATTACCAGATTGAGTTTAAGCATTAGAAATAGAGACATCATTATTATCATCAGGAGGTTTTTCTATCTCAGGTTCAATAGGTCCTATCATTTTTCTTTTTCTTTTTCTTCTTAGAAGGACTAGGTGCATCAGCATTAATTCCCTGAGAGTCTTGTTCAATTCTTTTAGGATGGCCTTCAGGATAAAGGGGTTCTTGGGTCATTTACCTCCTCTAGTCACTACTCTAATAGCATGATCATTCATATTATTATTCATTTCATTAAGCAATTCTCTTTGAGATTTAGCAACTTGTTCTAACTTAGTTTGAACCATAGAGGCATGTTTTCCTACACCTCTAACATCATTACGGATTCTAAATAACAAGTCACTCAAGCGAGCAATCATACCAAAATTATATTTCAATTGTTTCGGAACATTTGAATTGAAGTGGTCTTATTTCCTAATGTAGTTACTCATATAAGCATTGACTAGGATGTTTATTGTAAGGGATATCACCTTCATCAAACTTTAATAAAGAATTTACATCTACCACCTATGGAGGTGGTGGTCTTTCAAGGCCATGTATTTCTTCAATAGGTGGTAAATTCTTAACATCCTCAGCTTTAATAAATTTTTCCTTCATACATTTCTTTGCCTCTTGCATATCTTCACGACTGAGCAATAAGATACCCCTCTTCTTCGGAGTGGGTTCAAGCGGTGGTTTAGGGAGAGTCCAATCATCATAATTTTTCAATATATTATTCAAAAGTTCCTCAGCTTGTTCAACAGTTTGTTCCGTGAAAACACAACCAGCACAACTATCTAGGAACTCCCTAGAAGCATCAGTTAGTCCATCACAGAAGATATCAAGTATTTCATTTTTCTTAGGAGGATGATTAGGCAAAGCATTAAGCAATTGGAGAAGCCTCCCCCAAGCTTGTGGGAGACTCTCTTCTTCAATTTGCACAAAGTTAAATATTTCCTGTAAAGCGGCTTGTTTCTTATGAGAAGGAAAGTATTTTTCAAAGAAGTAGTAAATCATATCCTGGGGACTACACACACAACCACGAGCAAGAGTATTGTACCATGTATTAGCATCACCCTTTAATGAGAACGTGAATAATTTGAGAATATAGTAGTAGCGAATCTTCTCATCATGAGTAAAAAGGGTGGCTATATCATTCAACTTAGTATAATGTGCCACTACAATTTTAGTTTCAAAGCCATGGCAAGGATTAGATTCAACCAAAGTAATTAACCCCGTGTCGACAGAGAATTCATAATCCTTATTGGTAACAAATATAGGTGAAGTAGCAAACTTAGGATCACATTTCATTCTAGCATTCAAAGTTTTTTCTTTATACTTGCATAGTAATTTCTTAAGATCATTTCTATCCTTACAAGCAAGAATGTCTCTAGCTACTTCTCCATCCATAACATAACCCTCAGGTATATTAGGCATTTCAAATCTAGGAGATCTAGGTCTAATAGGTGTTTCATAATTATCAGTTTCAAAGACTTCATCAGTTTTAGTTATCTCATTCTCTTTAGCTCTAGCAATTTGTTCATAAAGAAAATCACCTAGTGGCATAGTATCATCAAGCAAGGTACTAGCATCATCATAAGCATCATTGATAGCAGAAGTATCATCATCAATAACTTGCGACGTAACAGGATTAATAACATGTGGGGTGTTGCAAGTTTACTCATAACAGAAGGTGAACCAAGTGCAGAGTGTGATGGCAAATCCGTACCTCCCCTCGTCTTAGAGGGAACGATCTTGGTTCTTGTATCCTTAAAATTGTTCATAGTGATAAATTGATATAAATCCCAAGTGACTCAACAAATATAGCTATGCTTTCCGGCAACGGCGCCAGAAGAAGGTCTTGATAACCCACAAGTATAGGGGATCGCAATAGTTTTTGAGGGTAGAGTATTCAACCCAAATTTATGGATTCGACACAAGGGGAGCCAAAGAATATTTGAGAGTATTAACAGTTGAGTTGTCAATTCAACAACACCTAGAGATAAATATCCACAGCAAAGTGATCAGTAGCACAGTAATATGATAGTTTGGTAGTAGTGGTAACAACAGTAGTAACAGTAACATTGATAGCAATAGTTTTGTAGCAAGTGCAACAGTAACAACAGCAGTAGTAACTTAGCAAGAACAATAAGTGGAAAACTCGTAGGCACTGGATCGGTGTATTCATTGGATGATATTCATCATATAATAGTCCTAAGCTAGGGCAACACAGAACTAGCTCTAGTTCATCAACATAATGTAGGCATGTATTCCGTAAATAGTCATATGTGCTTATGGAAAAGAACTTGCATGACATCATTTGTCCTACCCTCCCGTGGCAGCGAGATCCATAAGGAAACTAAGGGATATTAAGGCCTCCATTTAATAGAGAACTGAAACAACGCATTGACACATAGTGAATACATGAACTCGTCAAACTGCGGTCATCACCGGAAAGTATCCTGATTTTTGTCACCTCGGGGTTTACGGATCATAACACGTAATAGGTGCATATGACTAGGCAAGATCGGATCAAGAACATAGATATAATTGTGACAACATAAACGGTTCAGATCTCAAATCATGTCACTTGGGCCCTAGTGACAAGCACTAAGCATGGCAAAGTCATAGCAACATCAATCTTAGAACTTAGTGGATACTAGGGATCAAGCCCTAACAAAACTAACTCGATAACATGATGAATCTTATCCAACTCCTCACCGACCAGCAAGCCTATGAAGGGATTACTCACTGCCGGTGGGGAGCATCATGGAATTGGCGATGAAGGAGGGTTGATGATGACGAAGACCGAAGATACCCCTCTCCGGAGCCCCAAACAGACTCCAGATCTGGCCTCCCGATGATGAACAGGAGGTGGAGGCGGCTCCGTCTCGTGAAACGCGATAAAACTTTCTCCTAGATTTTCTTTCTCCGGAAATAGGAATTTATAGTGCCGAATTAGGGTCAGCAGGGCCACGAGGTGGGGACAACCCACCAGGGCGCGCCTGGGGGGCGATGCGCCCTGATGTCTTGTGCCCAGCCAGGCCCCCTCCTCCGGTGGCTTTTGGCTCCAGTATTTTTAAGTATTGTAAAATAAATCTCCAAAAACTTCCGTTCGATTCCGAGAACTTTTATTTCTGCACAAAAACAACACCATGGTAGTTCTGCTGAAAACAGCATCAGTCCGGTTTAGTTTCATTCAAATCAAGCAAATTAGAGTCCAAAACAAGAGCAAAAGTGTTAGGAAAAGTAGATATGATGGAGACGCATCAGTCATCGAGCCGCACGTGTGTTGAATGCGGAGATGTCTTTCGTTCGGTGCTAGATCAGATTGGATGACGACTGGATCATGAAGAGTACGACTACATCAACCGCGTTATATACGCTTCCACTTAACGGTCTACAAGGGTATGTAGACACACTCTTCCTATCATTGATATGCATCTCCATAGATATATCTATGGTGTTCGTAGGATAATTTTCTATTTAAGGCCCTGTGTATTGCTAAAGATAGTTCATATATGATTCAATTTGGGGAGGGGGAGGAAGAAGTAAGAGGGGATTCCAAGGAGTTGGTAGAGAGACCAATAAGACATGATCTGAAAAGATATCCCTCCACACCTTCTCAAGGGGCGGCACCGGATCGGGGATCTCCTCAGTCTTCGCGATGGAAATCAGGAACTTGTTGGTGAGGCACTTAACGACATCCCTGGTGCACACGTTGAGCATCTCCTCCGATGGGAAGGGAACTGAGAAGACCAAAGGGGTCGTCTCCGAGACCACCCACGAGAATGAGCTGCCACTGTAGTCGCCGATATAGGCCGAGAGTTCGTCATGGATGACCTCAGGAGTGACGAGCACGGATGGTGGAGGCTCCTGCCCCGGGTCGAGGGTGATCATGGCAAGGTGAGGTCGAGTTGGCGACTTGTTTAGAATGGCGTCCACGAAGTAGAACCCGCCCTCCCCCGGCATCCCGTAGCCGAGGTAGGCAAGCGTGGACGGTCACCGGGGAGGGGCCTCGCACTCGGACCGGAAGTGACCGGCGCAGCCGTAGTTGAAGCACATGTTCACCTCCCATGCCCGGTGACGACCAGCCCGAGACTCGGTAGGAACCAGCACCTCCGGCTCCAGAGTCCTCTCAGGTGATAGGCTGTCCCCGGTCACTGGCGCGTTGTAAGCCGGAAGGCCATGGACTAGAGGACCACTCATGCCATCCGATTGCTTTTTCTTCTTGTTCTTCTTCTTCCGATCCAAGGGGGCCTCATGGTCGGTGGGCAATGACGATCGACATGGCGGTGCCATGGAACCCATCGCCTCGTATGGCCGGAGTGCAGAGGAGCCTTTAGGAGACCTTGTACCTCCCCGGTACCACTCGGGGATAGAGCCCCGATCGGCCGACGACTCGCGCCAACCGTGAACTCCAACATCTGCGGACCATCGGGTAGCAGCACATGAACGATCACCCTATTCCCAGCCAGAGCGGCCATTGGAGGGGCGGGACGGCGGAGCCACCACCGAACGACCCGGAAGGGCGAGCCGAGGGACGCAGCTCCCCGCCGCCGGGAGACTTCACCTCGCGAGCCGGTAGGGGCCAGTGGCAGGAGCAGCAGGGGGGCTTGTCACACCATGTGTTTGTATCACCTTGTCATGATTGGATTTATAAAATTTGGAACCAATTAAAACTTTTTATCAGTGCTTGTGCGTGTTTGAATTATTGCTTGTTGCTTGTTGCTTGTTGATTGTGGCTGTGGCACTCTTAGATTCTATCCCTCTCCACATTCATCTTCCTTGACACAAACTTCTTGCCCAATGTTCATGCCATGTGAATAGATCCCAAAACTATTTTTACCAAATTTTGTTTGACCAAAAATGATTTATTCAAATTAGGTTTTCAAAAACCCCTAAAATGAGGTTTGCACTGCAAGTCCTCAATTTGGGTGGATTCTTCTTTCCCAAAGGCTTCACTTCAAACCTACTATATTTATGACTTCCCAAAACCACCAAATATTAATTTAAAGATTATCTTTATATTTTATTTAAAGGCTTTTTCTTGAGACCAGAAATGGTTTTTCATAGGGAAAAATCATTTAAATGCTTTGAAAATATTTGAGAAAATTTAGGGAAACTCAGTGGACATATTTTTCCATATATATGAGTTTCAACACAAGGGCATGTTCAAATCATGGGCAAAACCCCTCAAAACCCTTTCTGTTCAAATCAGGCTTTTGAAATATTTCTATAAGAAATATTCTCAATAAATTCCAGGGAAATTCCAGCAAGTCAACACCATAATAGGTGAGGATATTGCAAAGTTTCTCCTCATTCCAAGTTTATTTGTTTCATCAAACCATCCCAAAACCCTTCCTGTCCAGATTCAAATTTGAGCAACTTTACATTGTGAAGTTTCTCCCCTTGGCCTCAAACTTTGTGGACATGATCTAATCACCAAATGATGGTGCTAAACTAAGTGGTACATCAAGGGTAAAATCTTAGCATAACTAGATCTACAGAAACCAGATTATGTTAGTTTCTAGGGTTCACAAAGTTTCCATTATCAACTTTGCTCGTTTGAGCTCAAACTTGGTGATCAGGCCTGTTTTACCTAACCCTTGACCCTGCCAAATATCACAGTAATTGGGTAAATTTTTCTTTCCCAAAACCCTATCAAACACCTTCTTGTAAAATAGTAAAGTCACTATTTTCACCCCTTCCACTCTTTCCCTTGCTCTCAAACTTTTACCACGGCTACCTGGTATTGCCTTTCACCTCCAGTAAAAATCTCATGGCCATAGCTCAAATGTTGATGTGGTAAAACCCCCATTTACCCCCTGGCAACATATTTTTCCACCTCTCCCCTACCCATTTCTTTTCTTCCTAAGCCTCCCCTAGCTCCTCCTAGCCCATGGGCATCTCCAGTAACCCCAAGACACTAGAGGACACGCTGGTAGGCTTAATTTATGCCAGGGCATGCCATATGGGCGCTCTAGAGCGCGCTACAGTGCGCTCCCGCACTGTAGCCGCCCCTGCCCGGCGCCCCCCGACAGCCTCGGGCCTCCCCAGCATGTCCCCTGGACGCCCTCGACGTCCGCAAGGCGCCAGGTGGTCGGGCCCCCTCCTCCCTCCTCCTCTGCTCCCTCCATCGCAGCGCACGGCACCGCCCGAGCCAGCCAATGACCGCGCTCGCACGCGCGCACCTCCGGTCCCCCTGGTCGCCCTTCCCCTGTCCGCGGGCGCGGACTAAGTCCACGACCACCCAGGACACGGCCTGGAGCCCTCTCGTGGCCTGTGGCGACGGCCACGTCCTCGCCGATGCACCACGCCCGCGGTGGACCGGAGCCCGCCTATATAAAGGCCTCCCGCTCCTCTCCTCTTGCTCTCTCCTCCCCTCTGCTGCTCCCTCGTGCTCAGCCCGCTTGCCCCCGTGGTCGGGAGCCCACGCCCGAACCAAACCCTCGCCACTGTTGGGATTCCCCCTCGCCGGTGTTTCCCTCCGCCCCGATGCTTCCCTCAGCCATCCACCCACATGCAGGAGGCTCCTGAGCGCGCTGGTGCCCTTCATTGGGGCCGCCGCGGCCTGGAACCTGTCGGTGAGCCCCCCTTCTGTTCCTGTCGCAAGGACCCCCCTCATCTCTCACTGGCAAGAAGGGCCCGTGGGCAGGTTTAAAATTAAACCTGCCATGCCCGGCGCCTCAGCCTGGGCCGGTTTCCCCTCTGGGCCGGCTCGGCTTCGGTACTGTGGCTCGAGAGGGCACAGTGAATCTTTTCCCCTTTTTTTAATTTTTCTCTATTCTTCCAAAAATTCCACAAGGCAAAATAATTATCCAATGTTCAAAATTCCTTCACCTAAAATCCTAAAATATTATGTAGAATTTAATAGTGCCATTTGAAAAATATTTTTTAAATATTTTATATATTGTTTTATTCTAAAACCTATATTTAGGCATCTTTTGCCTCTGTTATATAGTTTTCAAAAATGCTTTTAATGACAAGATATTAAACAAATATTTTTAATATAGTTTTTAGTATTTATCACAATAGGGTAGCATTTTTAATAGTGGCTGGTGTGCTCTGTTTTTGTGTGATGCTTATTTTTATCGCTTTTATTCGTGACAATAGATTGCGTTGTTGATGAAGAACTTGGACCCGAAGACTTCGAAGACCCCAGAGACTTTGTTGAGCCAGGCAAGCAGCCCTTTGACCATGTTAAGAAACTTCTTCATGTATGACATATAGCACTTGTTGTTACGATGATTGATCATGATGTGGTGCTCCCCCCTTCGGTGGGTTGCCTTTGATACTCTTATCATTGACACTTGCATCGTGCATGACCCTACCACCTTATGAGGGTTATGCGGGTGGGTGTAGTTAGGATGCTAGTAGATGCTACGCAAGTGGGTTTGGGATTCATGCATAGTGATGGAAGGGAAGAAACGGTTTCAAAGACTTTTTGAAAACCCCGTCGGGTGCCACTAATGCCCGAGGGAGAGGATGATGAGTTGGTTGACCACTTGAGAAATAAGTTGAGCCGTAACAAGTTGAGGGTGTGTTTCCGAAAACGGAGAGTTTTAAGGTCTGTTGACCTTCCCAACCTTACATGCGCAACCACGATACCCCTTATGGGACGGGGCTTTGTTGATTACTATGGTTGGTGCTAGCAAGGAGCCCGCATTACTAGTGGCAAGAGTGAAGTGGTCACTCTTGAGACGAGGTCGTCCCAGAAGTGGAAGGCAATGCGTTGTGTTTACAGACACCGGGCACACCGTTGCGTACCTGTGACAGCCCGGGACCGACGCTTCAGAAGATTCTAGAAGATTCCCTTTAGTTTCCATTTTTGGCATGTGTTCATCTGGTTGTCGCATTCATCATCGCATCATTTGCATCATCGGCATTGCATCGTCACCCGTTTTCGAAAACTTGCATCCGTTCGTAGTTGCCGGTTCTCTCCGTTTCGCCGTTGCCCGTTTCGAGTCCAGCCACACACGCACGTGCCCGTGGCACCGTGAAATAAAACCGTTTTTAAGCGCGCGCAAAAATATTCTCGGATCGAGTTGAAACTTGTCGTGCAGTCTTGTTATAGCATAGGTAGATCGCCTGTCGATTTTCGTCGCGTTCTGAGTTCGTTCGATGCACCGTCGGTAATCCGTAGAAGTGAGGTTATCGGTATTTTATCGGACGGTCGTCGGTGTTTTGAAACCTCTGCGCCACGGGCCACCATTCTCTATCTCTTCCCTCCTAGCCCATATACACTAGCCCACTTAGCCCCTCCTCCGTTCTCGGTCATCGGATCAGGATCGGACAGACAAGATCCGACCCCGAGCCCCTAGTGCCTTCCCTATATAAAACCCCATAGAGAGAGCTCCCACTCTCTCTAGGGTTTCCCCCATGGAAAATTGCAGCCACACCCCTAGAGAAACCCCACCTGCTAGCCCTCCTCCTCCAGATCTCGCAGCCCCATCCATCTGCCCATTTTCGGCCCTCGGATTTCGATCTAGAGGCCGAGAATCGCCCAGTTTCCCACCTACCGGACATGTCCGGCGGCCAAATCGGACATGTCCGGCCGACCACAGTGTAGCCACAGCTCCCGCAGCTTCTCCCATGGCTGCCCGCAACTCTCGCCGGCCGCCGACCGCCGCTTTCGCCGGAGCCCCGCTCGTCGCCGGAGCCCTCTTCTCTCCTCTCCCTCCTTCCCTCTCCTCTCTTCCTCCTCCCGGCTCACCTCTCCCTCTCTGTCCCGCAGGTTCCCAGCGCCATGGATGTCCGAAGTTTGGTGCCTCTCTTTCAATTTTTTCCCATCATATCTAATTTTTGCCCCTCTTTCCTACCGAAGTGCTGCGGAAATTTTCTGTGAATTCTTGCTTGTTCTTCATTCTTCATCTCTTTCCAACCTTCTTGTGTCATTGGTTTCACTCGTTTGTCCAGAAGCAACTAAGTTTTATCTTTTGCTCTTTCTCTTCCCCATTTTCATTCTAGATCTCGGGACGAGATCCTCGTGTAGTGGAGGAAAGTTGTGACAGCCCGGGACCGACGTTTCAGAAGATTTCAGAAGATTCCCTTTAGTTTCCGTTTTCGGCATGTGTTCATCTGGTTGTCGCATTCATCATCGCATCATTTGCATCATCGGCATTGCATCGTCACCCGTTTTCAAAAACTTGCATCCATTCGTAGTTGTCGGTTCTCTCCGTTTCGCCGTTGCCCGTTTCGAGTCCAGCCACACACGCACGTGCCCGCGGCACCGTGAAATAAAACCATTTTTAAGCGCGCGCAAAAATATTCTCGGATCGAGTTGAAACTTGTCGTGCGGTCTTGTTATAGCATAGGTAGATCGCCTGTCGATTTTCGTCGCGTTCTGAGTTCATTCGATGCCCCGTCGGTAATCCGTAGAAGTGAGGTTATCGGTATTTTATCGGACGGTCGTCGGTGTTTTGAAACCTCTGCGCCATGGGCCACCATTCTATATCTCTTCCCTCCTAGCCCATCTACACTAGCCCACTTAGCCCCTCCTCCGTTCTCGGTCATCGGATCGGGATCGGACGGACAAGATTCGACCCCCAGCCCCTAGTGCCTTCCCTATATAAAACCCCATGGAGAGAGCTCTCACTCTCTCTAGGGTTTCCCCCATGGAAAATTGCAGCCACACCCCTACAGAAACCCCACCTGCTAGCCCTCCTCCTCCAGATCCCGCAGCCCCATCCATCTGCCCATTTTCGGCCCTCGGATTTTGATCTAGAGGCCGAGAATCGCCCAGCTTCCCACCTACTGGACATGTCTGGCGGCCAAATCGGACATGTCCGTCCGACCACAGTGTAGCCACAGCTCCCGCAGCTTCTCCCATGGCTGCCCGCAGCTCTCGCTGGCCGCCGACCGCCGCCGTCACCGGAGCCCCGCTCGTCGCCGGAGCCCTCTTCTCTCCTCTCCCTCCTTCCCTCTCCTCTCTTCCTCCTCCCGGCTCACCTCTCCCTCTTTGTCCCGCAGGTTCCTAGCGCCATGGATGGCCTCGTGCTCGCGCCGGAGCTCGCCGCCTCCGCCGCCCAGATCCGGCTGGGGATCGCCGGATCCGACCGCCCCCGGTCCGTTTCGGCCACCCCCGCCGCTTGCCTCCTCCCGGCCTTCCTCCTCGTCGGCCAGCCCAACCGCCGCCGCTGCCGCTTCCTGCGGGAGGAGGACGAGGCCTCCTCCCTCCCCCGTTGACCCGCGCCCGAGTGGGCCGGTCAGATACGGCCCAGGCGGCCAGCCTCTGCCTCCCCAGCCACCGATGGGCCAGGCCCAGGGTGAGCAAGCCCCCCCCCTCCATTTTTTTCTTTTTTATTTGTTATTTAACGTGTATTTAAAAACCGCTAATAAATATTTTACCGTGCACCGTTCCAAAATATTTTCAACATGTAATATGTTCAGAAAAATACGTAGACTATTAACATACCATTTGCACCCATGTCAAAAATATATTAACATGTCATTTGCATATTTGTCATAATTATTGCATTATCATCATTAAATACCGTGCATCGAAATTAACAAAATCTTAAATTAAAAAGGTTCATCTCATTCGCACCACATTTTCATGCATCAGAAAAATGTTGGCATGATGATTGCAATTATTTTGCATTAATGGTTTGCTCTAACGCGAATAGGCCTATTACCCGAATATTTAATTGTGATTAATTTTCTATATGAACATATGCAAATTATATATGTTTCCGGGGTAGAAAAATCCATTGATTTTATCGGTGCATTTAGTTTTTCCATTTGAGCATGTTTGTGTGGATGTCATTTATGCCATGATGCCCTTTTGTCTTTTTCGTAGGATTTAATCCGTGCATGATATGAAATAATTTTCAACATGAAAGTTGCTCCTTGATATGTGTCCTAGCCCATAGACATTTTGCTTGTCATAGAGATGCTTGTTTAGGTGTTGTTTTGTTGTTGTCTACTTGCTATGAAAATCTGTTGTTTTGAGGGTCCAAAATATTTCTAAGTCTGAATCTGTTATATTTTGTTGCTGTCTTGCCATGTGATTTGCTAGTGATCTAGAACTCTTTTGTGGTAGGTGCAATGGAGTTATTTGTTGTTGATATAGTCCTTTAGTATGCTGTTAAGTTTCATGCCATAATATGACTTGTAGCATATAGTTTTACTGCTGTCAATATGCCTTCGTGATAAAACTGCACTGTCTACAACTGCTATTTTCACTAAGTTTGAAACTGTTTTCAAGTAGCCTTCTTGTCAGCTTCCTACTAAGTGATCCATGCATGTTTTGAATATGATTTGTGAAGATGAAATGAAGTGGATGGTGTATGCTATTGCCCCATGCTTAGTTTGTGCATTTCAGAATATTGTATCTTGTTGTTTTCATGTGTTCAAAATGCTAAGTTGCTGTTTTGGCAGATTTCAACAAAAACTTGTTTTGATGATTGGGGTTGAACCGTAGCTCCGTTGAGGACATTCCATATATGAAACTTGCTTAGAATCTCATGTAGTTTCATAACAACTTATTGCGTTCATGATTTGAGATGTTTGTGATTGCTTTTCCCATGCATTTGCATTCATCACATCTGCATCTTGTGTTGCTCATATCTTTTAGACCGTAGCTTCGTTTGAGATGTTCTATATATGTAAATCGACTAGAATGACGTGTAGAATAACATGGTGACATTTGTTTCGCTGTTTAACAAATATAAAATATGTTTAGATCAGATCTGGACCATTTTCTAAATTAACATATGAGGTCATTTCGCAACTGCTATAAGTTGTTTCCGGCCTCATTTAATATGTCTAGATAGGTAGGTTACTTATGCTTCACCTCTTGCCATGTTAACAATATTTAATATTGTCGTGTACCTAACGGGAGTGAACTAAATAATTCGAACGTGGAGTTTCGTCAATATGCAACTCGTTGCATGTTGAGCTTCACTTAATGTGTAGCATTTGATTGTTGTGAATTATCATGCATTGCCTATTAAACCGGACATGCATCATATTTGTTGTGCATCGTGCCTTGCATATGTTGTGGTGTATCTTGTGTTGATCGTTTGTTTCGGATTGCTTCTTCTCGATAGAGTTCCGAAAGCGTTTGGAGTGTGAGGATTCGTTCGACTACGTTGGTTCGTCCTATTCATGGACTCGGTCTTCTTCCGAGCGGGATCTCAGGCAAGATGACACATTTCCCTGGATACCATTACTATCATTGCCATGCTAGTTGTCTTGTCTTTTATCGTTATGTCTTGCTACCTACCACTTGTTTGATAAGCCTCCCAACATTGCCATGATAAGCCTCTAACCTCTCCACAACCCAGCAAAACATTGTTTGGCTATGTTACCGCTTGCTCAGCCCTTCTTATAGCGTTGCTAGTTGCAGGTGTAAATGCTTCCATGTGCCAACATGGACCTTCTTTGTTATATCACAATATTGCTGCTATTTAATTTAATGCACATATACACTTGGTAAAGGGTGGAAGGCTTGGCCTTTTGCTTGGTGTTTTGTTCCACTCTTGTCGCCCTTAGTTACTTGTGACCCGGTGTTATGTTCCACAAATGAGCGCTCCTAACATGCTCGGGGTTGTTATGGGGACCCCCTTGATTCTCGGGTTAGAATAAAACTTGTCTGGAAAGGCCCAACATTGGTACTACATTTGCCTAATAATTAATGAACTTGCATAGGGGATATTTTTCCGGACCCCGTGGATAATTAATCAACAACCCGGGCCAATGCTCCTCATGAGTGTTGGTCCAAAATGGGCTGCCTGCGGGGCTGCCTCGAGGCAACTTGAGGATTGGTTTTCCCTGTAGCTAGTCCCATCTGTCGTGTCCTGAGAACGAGATACGCGGCTCCTATCGGGTTCGTCGACACGTCGGGCGGTCTTGCTGGATTTGTTTTACCTTTCTCGAAACTCTCGAGTGAGGAACTCTGATTTTCTTCGGGCTATCTCGAGGTGTTGGATTTCCTTTGGAATTGGCTAGGAAGATCACGAGATCCGTGGTTGAGGTTATTCTCGCTGAGTGTGGTTAATTTGTGATGGATGAGTTGGAGCACCCCTGCAGGGTTAAATCTTTTCGAGAAGCCATGCCCGCGGTTATGTGGCAAACTTGGATACTTTGTTTAACACCCTGTCATAGCAAACTTGAAGTAAACTCTAATAAAATACACCAACTGTGTGCGTAACCGTGACTATGTCTTCTCGTGAGTCCTTATCCGAGAGAGAACACGGTGGGGTTATGATTGACGTAAGTAGGTGTTCAAGATCAGTTAGTGATCAATACTAGTTCACGACCGTTATGAGTAGACCACCATACTTTACTTTCTGTGCTCGTAAGTTAGCCACTCAAATATATGCTTAGACGCTTGCTGCAGCCTCATCACTTAACCATACCTTACCTATTAAGCTTTAATAGTCTTGATACCCTTGGAAATGAGATTGTTGAGCCCCTGTGGCTCACAGATTACTACAACAACAGTTGCAGGTACAAGTAATGTGATGATTTGACGTGAGCGCGTTGCTTGATTTGATTGGAGTTCTTCTTATTCTTCTTCTTCATCAATCTTGGATGGGTTCCAGGAGGCAGCCTGGGATAGCAAGGGTGGATGTCATTTTATCGTTTGATTTCGTCTGTAGCCGGACCCTGCTCTTTTGTATGATGTTTGAGATGTTATTGTATTGTTGTGACTCTGATGTAGCTTGTGGCGAGTGTAAGCCAATTCCATATACTCATCTCTTCTGTACATGTACTTGTAATGATATCCATTCTTGCGAACGCATCGAGATGTGCTTCTATCCCTGTCGAGGCCCTCGTGCCCAAATAAGGATAGGACCGCATCTTGGGCGTGACAAGTTGGTATCAAATCCTGTACCGACCTAGGAGCCCCCTTGATTGATCGAACTTGGCCGAGTCGAGTCTAGTAAAACTGTTTTGAGTCTAGTTATACCGGAGAATAGGATTCTTTTTACTCCTCTTCTATGCTCTGGTGAGGTATTCGACTTAGGAATTTTGGTTCTACTCCTCTTCTTGCTCAAAAAAATTTAGGATCACGCGGGTATTTTGGAAACTATATGATGCCGATGTGACAGGGTTCTGTCTTGGTGCCTCCTGTCTGACTTGATTTCTTCCGGGGAGTTGAGCTCCGAGGAATGTTGGCACATCGTTATCATTCAGTTTTCTTGATATCTCAGGACGGAGAATGTTCAAAATTGCTTCAATACTTATCGTGGTGAGATAAGGTCGGAGTCACCCAGTACTGGGAAGGCGTACGGGGTACCACCATGGTTTAGTATCATTGTGAGTTCGAGGATTCGAGATTAGACGAGTTTGCGAAATTTCTTGAATTATGGTGTGGAAGGTTGCGGATGCAGTTGCAGCTGATTGCCTAGGGCAGGTTCCTGATTCCGCAACCTGAATCGCATAAACAAGAAAGCTTTCGGAAGTTCTTAGGTGGGAATTCAAGTAGTTACCTAGAATTATCTTTCCAACAAGTGCATAGTGGGTATGTATTTGTTTCTGGCTTGTTTCATAAGCCTCTTCCTGTGTTTTGCTTTGAATATGGTGATTCAAGTTGCTTCGATGTCAAGTGGTGATTCATATCTTGCTAGTAGTGTTCTCATATTTCTGTGGGAATTCTAATTCTTTGCTCAATCAAGTTATCATATCAATTCTTTTCCTGCTGGTGTGCTTCTCTTCAAGATAATTCTATCCTCTTCAATATTGAAAAATCAATCCTCTTATTCTTCCCGGAGTTCATTCCATCTATTCCAAGTGTTCTTTGCTTTTCCCGCCCTCCCGCCCTTTTTCTTCAATGATTAGACTCCCATCCAAGTGTCTTTTCTATTCATGTGATGCTTCAGCTATCATTTCGTTTGTGTTGTTTCCGGTGATTTCTTGTGAAGATTCTCAGGAGTTTCAATTTCAAGATCTATCTTCATATTCCTTGTTCTCGTTGTTATTCTTCTCTAGTGATTCTTTATGAAGATGCTCAGTGCTCAGTTATCATTCATTAGTATTCATCTTGTTTTCCTTTCCGATGGATTCAATTCAAGTTCTTGGTGTTCATCATATCATTTTCATTCTCTATTTGCTTTCCCATGTTGTAAATTCTTATCCAAGCCTCTCTTGGTTATTCATCTCTCTCTTTTCTATCCGGAGTGTTGAAGATATCTCAAAAGACATTCTTTTTTCATTCTTGTCCTCTTAAATCATTTCAAGGGTCTCATATCATCAAGTTCTTAATTTGTACCGGTGCAATCTCTCTTTTAATCATTTGTTTCAATGGTGGTTTCTTTTCAGTGGGCCCAAAACCCACAAGTCTTTTCCCAGGATCCTGCCTGACTCTTCTTTCTTTCCGGAGATGCCCTCAGGTTCTTTCAAATATGATGTAAGAATGATCTTCATCAGTCATATTCCTCTTCCAAGATCGCTTCTAAAACATTTTCATTGTTGGCTCAACCTTTTCTTTATTCATGGTTCTGGAGTGTCTCAGTAATTCATGGTGTTGTTTCTCGTCTTCATTCTGTGCTCGAAGATTGAAGGAGAGTTTCTCTTAAATCTTTGTTCGTTCTTCCAAAGATGTTGGATTCATCTTGTTGTTATCACCTCAATTGTTTTGATCATGAGTTAGTTCCTCCCATATCTATCTGGTGCTTTCTGTATTGTTTTCATTTCTTGATCCTCTGAAGGCCATCATTTCAGAAGATTTCTTCGTTCTCAGCTTTCAGCTTTCGTTCTCAAATTCTTATCAATTGTTGTTCCTTCTTTCGTCTCAATTATTCCGGTGCCTTGTTCAGTTTCTTTTAGGCAATCTTGATCTCTTCATTCTCATGTGTCCTCTTTAGTTTCTATTCTTTTCGGTGCCTTGTGAAGTTTTCTATTCGGTGAATCATGCTCTCTTCGTTCTCATGTTATTTCATCCATTTGTTTTATCCTCTTTCATTTTGAATTCTTACCGGTGTTCTCATTCAAGACTTCTTCAAGTGTGTGATCTATCTCTCTCTCTTCAATATTTTCAAGAAGAATAAGTGGTGTGTGAAATCCGTTGCTTGTCATCAATTTAACTTGATGAAGGATAGTCATATCATAATTCTTATTCTTATTCATTCAAGTGATCTCAATCCTTCTTCCGGAGTTGTTCATGATATCAATTCTCGATCTCAGGTGTTCTCATCTTTTTCCCGAAGTTCAAGTTGCTCATATATCTTTTTTCGAAGCTTCATCTAATTCTTTGGAAGGCCTCAATCTTGTTCTTTTTGCATCCTTCAATTCTTTCTATCATCCTTTCGTTCAGAGTTCTTCCGGAGGTTCTTCATGGTGGTTCATCAAGATTTCTTTCATTTTCAAGTGTTCTTCAAGATTCTTGTTGGAGGTGCTCAAGTGTTCCTTATCGTGGTTTTCTAAATTCAATTCCTTCTTCATTGTCTTTTGAGGTGGTGTTATTAAATTCTTGACTATGAGGAGTCTCGAAGGAAAGTTGTCAAGAATGAGATAAGTAAACCCATCTTGTTTTCTCGGAGTTATCTTGGGTTGGATTTCACCATGATAGCAACAATCCTTATCATGGTATCATAAACAATCCTTTTCATGGTGTCATAAACGATCTAAGTTTTCTCCTCCTCTTGGTGTAAGAAGTTTTTGCATATCTTGTCGCTCTCAATCAATCAATTGTTTCTGTTGTGGTAGGTTGTCACCTCAAAATTTTGAGATGCTTTCCATAAGTCCACAACAAGCTTTTCTTTTCGTTGTTGGTCTTCCAACAACTCCGTCCAATCTCTTCTTCCTAAATATGCTTTCAAATCCAATTGTGCTGAAGTTGTTATTTTCTTCTCAATTCTGTTCTTTCCATCAATCTAGTTTCTATTCTCTTGTTATGGAGGCCTCGTGATGTTGATCTCTTCAATCTATCATCTTGTCGTCAAGATCATGTTCTTTCTTTGCTTGTTCATTTTGATTGGAGTGCTGTGAAATCTTTTCATGTTCCTTCCATCTTTTGAAGTTTGATTCTATTCCAACCGAAGTTTGGTGCCTCTCTTTCAATTTTTTCCCATCATATCTAATTTTTGCCCCTCTTTCCTACCGAAGTGCTGCCGAAATTTTCTGTGAATTCTTGCTTGTTCTTCATTCTTCATCTCTTTCCAACCTTCTTGTGTCATTGGTTTCACTCGTTTGTCCAGAAGCAACTAAGTTTTATCTTTTGCTCTTTGTCTTCCCCATTTTCATTCTAGATCTCGGGACGAGATCCTCGTGTAGTGGAGGAAAGTTGTGACAGCCCGGGACCGACGTTTCATAAGATTTCAGAAGATTCCCTTTAGTTTCCGTTTTCGGCATGTGTTCATCTGGTTGTCGCATTCATCATCGCATCATTTGCATCATCGGCATTGCATCATCACCCGTTTTCAAAAACTTGAATCCATTCGTAGTTGTCGGTTCTCTCCGTTTCGCCGTTGCCCGTTTCGAGTCCAGCCACACACGCACGTGCCCGCGGCACCGTGAAATAAAACCATTTTTAAGCGCGCGCAAAAATATTCTCGGATCGAGTTGAAACTTGTCGTGTGGTCTTGTTATAGCATAGGTAGATCGCCTGTCGATTTTCGTCGCGTTCTGAGTTCATTCGATGCCCCGTCGGTAATCCGTAGAAGTGAGGTTATCGGTATTTTATCGGACGGTCGTCGGTGTTTTGAAACCTCTGCGCCATGGGCCACCATTCTATATCTCTTCCCTCCTAGCCCATCTACACTAGCCCACTTAGCCCCTCCTCCGTTCTCGGTCATCGGATCGGGATCGGACGGACAAGATCCGACCCCCAGCCCCTAGTGCCTTCCCTATATAAAACCCCATGGAGAGAGCTCTCACTCTCTCTAGGGTTTCCCCCATGGAAAATTGCAGCCACACCCCTACAGAAACCCCACCTGCTAGCCCTCCTCCTCCAGATCCCGCAGCCCCATCCATCTGCCCATTTTCGGCCCTCGGATTTTGATCTAGAGGCCGAGAATCGCCCAGCTTCCCACCTACCGGACATGTCTGGCGGCCAAATCGGACATGTCCTTCCGACCACAGTGTAGCCACAGCTCCCGCAGCTTCTCCCATGGCTGCCCGCAGCTCTCGCTGGCCGCCGACCGCCGCCGTCACCGGAGCCCCGCTCGTCGCCGGAGCCCTCTTCTCTCCTCTCCCTCCTTCCCTCTCCTCTCTTCCTCCTCCCGGCTCACCTCTCCCTCTTTGTCCCGCAGGTTCCTAGCGCCATGGATGGCCTCGTGCTTGCGCCGGAGCTCGCCGCCTCCGCCGCCCAGATCCGGCTGGGGATCGCCGGATCCGACCGCCCCCGGTCCGTTTCGGCCACCCCCGCCGCTTGCCTCCTCCCGGCCTTCCTCCTCGTCGGCCAGCCCAACCGCCGTCGTTGTCGCTTCCTGCGGGAGGAGGACGAGGCCTCCTCCCTCCCCCGTTGACCCGCGCCCGAGTGGGCCGGTCAGATACGGCCCAGGCGGCCAGCCTCTGCCTCCCCAGCCACCGATGGGCCAGGCCCAGGGTGAGCAAGCCCCCCCCCTCCTTTTTTTTCTTTTTTATTTGTTATTTAACGTGTATTTAAAAACCGCTAATAAATATTTTACCGTGCACCGTTCCAAAATATTTTCAACATGTAATATGTTCAGAAAAATACGTAGACTATTAGCATGCCATTTGCACCCATGTCAAAAATATATTAACATGTCATTTGCATATTTGTCATAATTATTGCATTATCATCATTAAATACCGTGCATCGAAATTAACAAAATCTTAAATTAAAAATGTTCATCTCATTCGCACCACATTTTCATGCATCGGAAAAATGTTGGCATGATGATTGCAATTATTTTGCATTAATGGTTTGCTCTAACGCGAATAGGCCTATTACCCGAATATTTAATTGTGATTAATTTTTCTATATGAACATATGCAAATTATATATGTTTCTGGGGTAGAAAAATCCATTGATTTTATCGGTGCATTTAGCTTTTCCATTTGAGCATGTTTGTGTGGATGTCATTTATGCCGTGATGCCCTTTTGTCTTTTTCGTAGGATTTAATCCGTGCATGATATGAAATAATTTTCAACATGAAAGTTGCTCCTTGATATGTGTCCTAGCCCATAGACATTTTGCTTGTCATAGATATGCTTGTTTAGGTGTTGTTTTGTTGTTGTCTACTTGCTATGAAAATCTGTTGTTTTGAGGGTCCAAAATATTTCTAAGTCTGAATCTGTTATATTTTGTTGCTGTCTTGCCATGTGATTTGCTAGTGATCTAGAACTCTTTTGTGGTAGGTTCAATGGAGTTATTTGTTGTTGATATAGTCCTTTAGTATGCTGTTAAGTTTCATGCCATAATATGACTTGTAGCATATAGTTTTACTGCTGTCAATATGCCTTCGTGATAAAACTGCACTGTCTACAACTGCTATTTTCACTAAGTTTGAAACTGTTTTCAAGTAGCCTTCTTGTCAGCTTCCTACTAAGTGATCCATGCATGTTTTGAATATGATTTGTGAAGATGAAATGAAGTGGATGTTGTATGCTATTGCCCCATGCTTAGTTTATGCATTTCAGAATATTGTATCTTGTTGTTTTCATGTGTTCAAAATGCTAAGTTGCTGTTTTGGCAGATTTCAACAAAAACTTGTTTTGATGATTGGGGTTGAACCGTAGCTCCGTTGAGGACATTCCATATATGAAACTTGCTTAGAATCTCATGTAGTTTCATAACAACTTATTGCGTTCATGATTTGAGATGTTTGTGATTGCTTTTCCCATGCATTTGCATTCATCACATGTGCATCTTGTGTTGCTCATATCTTTTAGACCGTAGCTTCGTTTGAGATGTTCTATATATGTAAATCGACTAGAATGACGTGTAGAATAACATGGTGACATTTGTTTCGCTGTTTAACAAATATAAAATATGTTTAGATCAGATCTGGAGCATTTTCTAAATTAACATATGAGGTCATTTCGCAACTGCTATAAGTTGTTTCCGGCCTCATTTAATATGTCTAGATAGGTAGGTTACTTATGCTTCACCTCTTGCCATGTTAACAACATTTAATATTGTCGTGTACCTAACGGGAGTGAACTAAATAATTCGAACGTGGAGTTTCGTCAATATGCAACTCGTTGCATGTTGAGCT
The DNA here is from genome assembly GCA_022496015.1 of Hordeum marinum. Lineage (NCBI taxonomy): Eukaryota > Viridiplantae > Streptophyta > Magnoliopsida > Poales > Poaceae > Hordeum > Hordeum marinum. Next base: position 156,528,865 of record CM039677.1, read on the forward strand.
TCACTTAATGTGTAGCATTTGATTGTTGTGAATTATTATGCATTGCCTATTAAACCGGACATGCATCATATTTGTTGTGCATCGTGCCTTGCATATGTTGTGGTGTATCTTGTGTTGATCGTTTGTTTCGGATTGCTTCTTCTCGCTAGAGTTCCGAAAGCGTTCGGAGTGTGAGGATTCATTCGACTACGTTGGTTCGTCCTCTTCATGGACTCGGTATTCTTCCGAGTGGGATCTCAGGCAAGATGACACATTTCCCTGGATACCATTACTATCATTGCCATGCTAGTTGTCTTGTCTTTTATCGTTATGTCTTGCTACCTACCACTTGTTTAATAAGCCTCCCAACATTGCCATGATAAGCCTCTAACCTCTCCACAACCCAGCAAAACATTGTTTGGCTATGTTACTGCTTGCTCAGCCCTTCTTATAGCGTTGCTAGTTGCAGGTGCAAATGCTTCCATGTGCCAACATGGACCTTCTTTGTTATATCACAATATTGCTGCTATTTAATTTAATGCACATATACACTTGGTAAAGGGTGGAAGGCTTGGCCTTTTGCTTGGTGTTTTGTTCCACTCTTGCCCTTAGTTACTTGTGAACCGGTGTTATGTTCCATAAATGAGCGCTCCTAACATGCTCGGGGTTGTTATGGGGACCCCCTTGATTTTCGGGTTAGAATAAAACTTGTCTAGCAAGGCCCAACATTGGTACTACATTTGCCTAATAATTAATGAACTTGTATAGGGGATATTTTTCCGGACCCCGTGGATAATTAATCAACAACCTGGGCCAGTGCTCCTCATGAGTGTTGGTCCAAAATGGGCTGCCTGCGGGGCCGCCTCGAGGCAACTTGAGGATTGGTTTTCCCTGTAGCTAATCCCATCTGTCGTGTCCTGAGAACGAGATACGCGGCTCCTATCGGGTTCGTCGACACGTCGGGCGGTCTTGCTAGATTTGTTTTACCTTTCTCGAACGTCTCGAGTGAGGAACTCTGATTTTCTTCGGGCTATCTCGAGGTGTTGGATTTCCTTTGGAATTGGCTAGGAAGATCACGAGATCCGTGGTTGAGGTTATTCCCGCTGAGTGTGGTTAATTTGTGATGGATGAGTTGGAGCACCCCTGCAGGGTTAAATCTTTTCGAGAAGCCGTGCCCGCGGTTATGTGGCAAACTTGGATACTTTGTTTAACACCCGGTCATAGCAAACTTGAAGTGAACTCTAATAAAATACACCAACTATGTGCGTAACCGTGACTGTCTCTTCTCGTGAGTCCTTATCCGAGAGAGAACACGGTGGGGTTATGATTGACATAAGTAGGTGTTCAAGATCAGTTAGTGATCAATACTAGTTCACGACCGTTATGCGTAGACCACCATACTTTACTTTCTGTGCTCGTAAGTTAGCCACTCAAATATATGCTTAGACGCTTGCTACAGCCTCACCACTTAACCATACCTTACCTATTAAGCTTTAATAGTCTTGATACCCTCAGAAATGAGATTGTTGAGCCCCTGTGGCTCACAGATTACTACAACAACAGTTGCAGGTACAGGTAATGTGATGATTTGACGTGAGCGCGTTGCTTGATTTGATTGGAGTTCTTCTTCTTCTTCTTCATCAATCTTGGATGGGTTCCAGGCGGTAGCCTGGGATAGCAAGGGTGGATGTCATTTTATCGTTTGATTTCGTCCGTAGCCGGACCTTGCTCTTTTGTATGATGTTTGTGATGTTATTGTATTGTTGTGACTCTGATGTAGCTTGTGGCGAGTGTAAGCCAATTCCATATACTCGTCTCTTATGTACATGTACTTGTAATGATATCCATTCTTGCGAACGCATCGAGATGCGCTTCTATCCCTGTCGAGGCCCTCGTGCCCAAATAAGGATAGGACCGCATCTTGGGCGTGACAGTGCCCTCATGGATTATACGTGTGATGTATATCATGAGGGATGGAACCAACGAGTGGACTCTTTGTGTAGTATCACCATGGGAAAGGCATTGTTCGGGTGCTTACCTCGGGTATGTTATATACCACGAGTCGTGGATGACACGAAAGTTCCGTGAGTCTTGTGGGTAAAGTGTGCAACCTGTGCAAAGTGTAAAACTATTCGAATAGCTGCGTCCGCAGTCATGGACAGTTGGAGTTCCTTCTTAAACTACGTCCGGATGTTTTCGTAAAACTTGGTGTGAGTGTGGGTGTGAAGGTGACAAAGAGGTCACTTGAGCTAAGTCCGATGACTTAGCATGATGAATGAACATGAGACGTTTAACCTCTACTTATGATGATATGTGTAACTTGTTCATATAGATATCTGCCAATTGTTAATGCATGCTTACTAGTTACTTGATCATGTGATTGCATACAAAATTAGCTTTTCGCAAATTACCTACTTAGTGCTATATCATGCATCATTGTTACCTTGTTCCATAACTTGGGTTGCTTGCGAGTACATTCAAAGTACTCATTGGCTTGCCACTGGTTATTTAATTGGCTAGGCATGGAAGAACAGGAGTATGTTGAAGAGTTCGTTGGTGACGAACATGCGAACTAGGACGCTTCACAGTCAGAATGCCTGTAGGTTTAAGGCAGATGGCATGGGTTCATGCTTTCGATCAAGATTTCCGCTGCTTGTTCTATTTAAGTGTTTGGCCCTCGTGGCCCTATCTATGTAAGACTAGACCTTCATGGTCTTTATTTGTGTAAGACGCTAAATGTGGATGTAAGACTCTTGTTATTCGGCTTCTCTATGTTCAATGAGCATTGATCTCTATACACGTGCATTCGGTGATCACGACTTATGAGTCGGGGTCTTCACGGGACGGCGGCCCGGCGCTCTTGTCCTCACGCGGGCCGAGGCGATGGTCGTCGGAGCCATGCCGGGCGCCCACTGAGACGGGGAGAGGTGGGCCGCGAGGGGGACGGGAGGTCGTCGGCTGGTCAAGCGGCCGCTTTCGGCCGAAAACCCTGGTCGCCGGGGAGCCGGAGCGACATGAGGATGGCGGCGTAAGAGCGTCTGGAAGAGCATGGCCACCGAAGGGAAGGGGGAGATGGGGGCGTCGTGGGAGGAGGGGGAGGCGGCGGTGCAGTGGGAGTCGGGTGAAAAATGACAGCACGAATCGGTCAAGCCTCGTCCCCATACTTAGCCACGTCGGCCCTAGAGGCCGGAATGCCCTCCTATGGGCCGTTGCAGCGCGAGATCCACAACCAGCGGGCCGGATCGGCGAGGCCAAGGCCCAATCATGATTCGCCCGCGCGCCAGGGCCAACAGGGCCCTACGCGACAACATGGGCCGACCCCCCCCCCCTGCCTTCAGCCATCCATAAGCGATGGGCCCACCGAGCAAAGCCGCCCTAGCCGGCCTAGTCCACGGGGAGGGAGAGTCCCCTCCACCACGAACCGAGCCAGCCAGCGACGGCGGCGGGATGGGAGAGGTGGGAGTCGTCGGGCGAGCACTGCCGCCGACGAGGGCCATCAGCGGGGCAACCGGAGGAGGGCGGGGCGGCGCCCTGCCCCCCGGAGGCCGCCGCGGACCGGCCACCGCGCCAAGGGCGGCCCGGGGAGGCGGGGCAACAGCGATCACGGGAGCACCGGGACCCGACCGTGAGCAGCGCCGGGGGACAACAGAGCGAGCGGCGGCGAGGAAGAGGCCGAATTGCGGTGGCGCAAGGGCCACCGGCCACTCCACTCGCCCCTGGCTCCGAGCCGTCGTCGTCCTCCGCCACATTAGCCCAGCGGAAGGGGGGCGGCCGCACCGATAGGGTCGGCGCCGGCATGGGCGGGGCGACCACCGCAAGCAGGCCAACCATTCCCGGCGCGGCGGCGGCGGCGCTAGTGGCGGCGGTCAACATGTCGGCGGGGCGACCGGGGCGAGTTCAAATCACCAGCGCGGGCTCCTCCCTCCTGTTCGCAAAGCTCGGTCCAGATGACTTTACCACGGCGCGGGGCCATATCCCTTTCTCATTTGATAAATGCCACTCTCATACGCAAGAACTTTGAAGTGCCCAATCTCATATTGCCATCATTTCATGTTTGAATCTCCTCTAAGTGCCTACGCGAGGATGAAGATCTACCCAACTTAGGATAGTTGTCTGAAGTTTGTTTCGATGCAAGTTTACTTGTAGGTTTGATGAGTATTTTTTTTAGAGTCAAGGGTAACTGGGTTACTCAAGCGGAGTGATTACAATCCGTTCTCAACATGTCTCGTAGTCTGTCTGGTACTCCAGCATGGATTATCAGGTCACCCTTCTGTCTAGCCTCAGCTACTAGTTCATGGGCTAGAGCATTCTGTGCCCGCCCAACGACGGAGATACTGTGGCTGGAGAACAAACTCGGCTCTTCCTTTATATCATAGATCACTCCAAAGCACAGAGATAAACAGGGTCCAACAGTAGTCAGCTCTGTAAAGACCAATTTGCAGTCCAACTCCACTTCAACCCGGCCCCTATACACTATAGACAGGGCATGCAAACCAAATAGGACCGCTCTAGCTTCAGCCTCCGCCACACTGCCCGATGTCTGCATATGTTTCCCAACCGACATAGCCACCCGGCCATTGTGATCTCTGGCGACGGCACCCACCCAGCTCTCTCCTGTGTCCAGCAGGTAAGCTGCGTCTGAATTAATCTTGACACTTCCTTGTAAAGGAGCAGTCCACTGCCTGCACTTTTGAGCCGTTTGTTGGGGTATGTGGTTGGTTACGAGCACAGAACCTTTTCCAAAATCTGACTCAGAGTTAAACACTGCATTTTTCATATCCTCCTCACACTGCAGCAGGAACAACACTGATTGTTTAATAGGTTCCTTAGCTTTTCCATGCACAATGTCATCTCGTAGATGCCAACATCTCCAAAATAACATCAGTAATCTCGCCTTCGTGTCTTCAGATTCAGTGCTCAGCAATAGTTGAAGCCAATCAGGGGCAGTACGCTGGAATATATATTCTGGGGGTAGCTCCCAAATTTCTCTGAGTGTCTCTCGCAATGCTCTACTTTTTGTGCACTCCACGACAGCATGGAACTTATCTTCGTCACTGCATCCACAAATATTGCAGGTTGCATCCAGCTCAAGCGTTCGTCCGAACTTATTCTTTTTCGTTGCTAGAGAGTTGGTCGCAATTCTCCACCCAAAAATTCTTGCTTTTGGGGGAACATTGGCCTTCCATATGATATCCCAGATGCTCCGGTCGTGAGCTTCACTTGAAGAGCTCGGGGCGTTCAGAGGCACTTGGCCCTGCCTTGACGTGGCCAGCTTATACGCACTCCTCATCGAGAATATCCCATTCTTCTCGTGGTGCCAAGTGATGTGGTTCCCTGCATTTGATCTTGGTATAACAATCTTGCAGATTTCTTCTGCATCAAAGTCATGGAAGATTTGTTTAATGAGATCGATGTTCCACTCTTTCCTGTCCGTGTGCATTAACTGATTTACCCATCTACACTGTTGTCTGAAGACCCTCTCCTCGAGTGATCCATTGATCCCTTTGGATTTGGATGCTCTTGACGTCGCCAACTCTCCAGATGATGCCTTTTTTAAGCAGCTCAATGCTGGCCTCAATGCCTCTCCAAACTGGTGACGCATCCGACGCGAACACTGTATCAAGCAAGTTTATGTGCGGGTAATATTTGGACTTGATCACTCTTGCACAAAGACTATCCGATTTTTGTAGCAGTCTCCAACCTTGTTTCGCAAGGAGCGCAATGTTGAAAAGATGCATATCCCTAAACCCAATAGCTCCTGCCCGCTTATGTCGAGTCATGTGTTCCCAAGACATCCAGTGGACCTACCTATATTCCTTTTCATCGTCCCACCAGAAGTCTCTGATCATCTTTTCATATTTGTCACAAAAATCTTTCGGAAGAAGGAACACCCCCATGGTGTAGCACGGAAGAGCCTGAACCACAGACTTAACGTGTACTTCCTTAGCCGCGTAGGCCATAAACTTTTCAGAGTAATCATTACATCTCTTTCCCAACCTATCCATAACTGGTTGGAAATTTTCGTCTTTCATCCTCCCTTCCGGGGTTGGCAGCCCCAGGTACTTGCTCTCAAACAATACCGCCACAACTCCCATGATACTCGTGATTGCTTCTCTGGTATCCTCCGGGCAGTGTTCGCTGAAGAGTAAAGAACATTTGCTCTCACTCAGTAATTGACCCGAGCTCTTTTGAAAGATGGTTAGCACCTTTTTAATCGTATCGGCTTGATCCGGTGTGGCTTTAAAGAATAATAAGCTGTCATCTGCAAACAGGAGGTTTGAGATTCCGGAGCTATTTCTAGCAATTTTTATAGGAGTTACGTTCCCCTCATTAATCTCCTTGTTTATGAGACTGACCATGTTGTCCGCGACGAAAAAGAACAAATACGGGCTCAACGGGTCCCCCTGTCTCAAGCCTCTCAAGGGGACGAATGGTGTCAGGAGTTCTCCATTGCATCTCACTGAGTACTTGACCGATCTGACACAATGCATGACCCAAGTGATCCATCTTCGATTAAACCCTGTTTTTTGTAGCACTCCTTCAAGGAAGCTCCAGTCAACCATGTCATATGCCTTAGCCAAATCCAGCTTGTGCGCGCAGTAAGTGTTGTGACTGTTGCTTGAGTGTTGGATCTTGTGAAAACACTCAAAAGCTATGGTAGCGTTGTCTGTAATCAATCGCCCTTGGATAAAGGCGCTCTGGGTCTCCGAGATAATATCATCCAGCAATGGGCGAAGCCGGTTAACTAGGCATTTCGAGATCACCTTATAAATGACATTGCATAGACTTATCGGACGGTAATCTTTCAGAGATTGTGGGTCTTTTCCTTTGGGGATGAGCACAATCACCGTATCATTTAAACCTTCCGGCAATAGGCTATTCTCGAAAAAATCTTGGGTACCTTTCACCACGTCCTCCTTCACCACCTCCCAATTCCGTTGATAAAAGCGAGCCGGAAATCCGTCAGGCCCGGGAGCTTTAAGCGGTCCAATTTGAAAAAGCGCGTCACTGATCTCATTTGGAGAACGGCCTTGTAAGTGACAAGTTCATGTCTTCCGTGACTTTAGCATTCACAAGATCCAATAAATCACTGGGGTTCACATCATTATCCTTCTCGTACAGATCCCGATAGAACTTCCTCATCATCTCGTGTATTCCTCTTTTGTTTTCCTTCCACACACCCATACCATCCTTAAGTCTAATGATCTCATTTTTCTTTTTCCTCCAGGTGGCTTTGCCTTGGAACCATTTAGTGTTTTGGTGCCCCTCTCTCAGATAAGTGGCTCGTGAGCATTGTCGCCACATGAGCTCCTCCCTTAGCAGCAACTCGTCAAGCTCAGCCAAACATTTCTTGATCCTCTTTTGTTGCTCGGACAAGAACGGCGCATTCCACAGCGAACTCAGCTTTTTCCTAGCTTTTGCTGCATCCTTTAAAACTGAACCGAAATCTCTCTCTGCCCAGTTTTTCAACACCTTCTGAATATCCTTGATTTTTGCCCCCGCCTCCTGGAGATTCCCTGCCCTGCCTCTTTTGCTCCAACCCTCGGCGATTGTGTCCTTCAGAGAGTCGACTCGCTCCCACATATGTTCGTGACGGAAAGGGCCTTGGGTGCTCCTACTGATTGGTCGCCATTCCTTACGATTCCCAAAGCGCAGGAAATGTACAGATGTGCTCGATCGACGCCTTTCTAAAAATTTCAGTCCATTCTGGAGATGCAACTCCTCGGTCCAGTCTTGATCTCACGTTTTTCACACCTTCCTGTTTGTTGTTGTAAGTCCAGATGGGTCCTTTATAACCATGGTCAAAGAGATTACATTCTGAAAGTACTTTCCTTTTTTTTTCTGGAATACACATAAGCATGTGTATCATATATTGATAGAGAGAAGATGGATGGAGAGCCCCAGTACACGGGAGTGTTGCAACACGACCCTAATCCACCATATTACAAAACTACTCACGTCGCACCCACCGCGACAACCGCTAAAAAAAACTACTAGGGTCACATCTTAGGAGACCAGCCTTAGCCCAAGCACGTCCCTCGTCCAAGATCCTACACCCACCGTGATGGAGGAAGGGGATCCCCATCAAAAACAATCCCGTTCGTATGTTTCAACAGCTCCCAAAGCACCAAAATCAAGAGTGTCCGCAGATCCTTCAGCGTGCCATCACTCGAGCTCCTACTTGACACCAATCCTTTAGCACATCCGAGGTGGTTGGAGCCCAGTCCGGCCTGCCAAGCACAGTACAAACCACATACCATACGGACCGAGCGCAGTGTACTTGTTCATCTAGCACACTACACACGAAAATGTTTTAAGGCAGCAAAGGGAAAATCTGAACAATTCTATCTTGCACACACATGCCTGAACCTTTTTCCTTTCTTATACTATTAGTATTACATTCGACTTGGAAGCAGACACCCTGCCCCTCTTAATCACGGCACGTACTTGCTACAAGCAAAAAACAACAACACAAATACACATGCAGTGACCTTACACTGCACTTCGCTTTCTTTTACAATAGCACATTCAAGGGAATGCTGCAATACTATCAGTCTCCAAAGAGGAAGGAAAACAGAGAGAAACCCAGAGAAGACTGCGTGATCTTTACTTTTAAACTGGCTATGCACGGCCAACTAATCTTTTGCTGATTTCTCAGGGAACTGTGAACTGCAGGCGGATGACCCCGACATTCTTTCAGTTATGACTGAGGGACGATTGTGCCCACGTAGCCAACCCCGACGACGAAGAAAGCCATCGATTGGAAGAAAAGGTATATGAAGAAATTGTCCTTCCCGAACGCAACATCGTACCATCCACATGAGAAGAGGAAGGCTCCCACGCCGAGCTCTGGAACGTTTAACCTGAAATTTGCATCTCTGAAAATTAGTTACTGAAAGTCGAGGAAAAAAAGATGGCAAAATATGTGCACTTGTCTTATTTGTTCAGTACCTCTCCCACATCCTCATGAATGACTTCCTGGCCGATGCTTTGTTAGCAGATTTCATCTTCATGGCGCTGCCGAGCTTCTCCGTGACGACCCATTCGTTTGCCCTGCCTGCCTCTAACAAGCCAATCAATGTGGCCTTGGTTCTATGCAGCGACATGACGTTTTCAAAGAGGATCCAGAAGAAGAGCAAGTGAAAAGACCTGCCAAAATTGGTGCATTTTCGTCAGGTAAACACACAGTTTGATCAAATACCACTGATAACTGAACGATTACTACTCGCTAATATTTCTATGTAAACGTGAGCTCTTTACTGCCTATATTATAATTACCTGGGAGTTCCAACAGAGTTGAGAAGGGTGATGATTGTGGGAATGTAGACGCAACCCCACTTTGGTATATGAACCTCAGGGACAAAGATGGTTGTCGGGATGATGATGCAGTAGAAGGTAAATGTCACAATGTGCGCGACGATCTTGCGCACCAAGAAGAAGTTGTAGATGACATGAAACTTCTTCCAGATTGTCACTTTCTGCACAACATATGAATATAACCCGAGTTAGCAACACAATTAAGTTGTTTGCCTTAAAAAAGAATTGGACTTGATGGTGCTGGGGCAGACCTTGTTTGTCACAATCTCCAACAGCATCTTCCTGAACAGGTTTGCCGGACCACAAGACCACCTGTGCTGCTGAAACCGGAAGGCTTTGAAAGTGCTGGGGAGTTCACTCTTAACCTGAGAAACATTGCAGAAATTTCGTTAACTCCAAGTTATCACTGTCAACTTTCTTTTATTGTTGTCTCAGATTTTTATTTGTTTTTTGAAAATCTAGGCACGTATAGCAATGAAAGAGAAAAGCCAAAGGACGTGCGCTGTATGTTATCTGAATCTGATGATGTGCATGATTGATCAATGTACCTGAACATCGCCGAGGTAGACAAACTTCCATCCCTTGAGGCTGGCCCGGATAGCCAGATCCATGTCCTCCACGGTGGTCCGGTCCTTCCAGCCCCCTGCTTCATTCACTGCAGAAATGCGCCACACACCGGCGGTCCCTGGTAGAAGAAATCATTGGGATTTGTTAAGACAGATGCCACGGATAAATTACCTTACCAATGTCGAACAAAATCATAGGAAGACCAGACCGAATCTCACCGTTGAAGCCGAAGAAGGCGCAGACGGAGGAGCTCACTTCCTGCTCCACTTTGAAGTGGTAATCCAAGGACATCTCCTGCATCCTCGTCATCAAGCATTCATCCGCATTCACTGATCACCAACAGCAACAGCACGCTCAGTATGATTGTTGCCAGGAAAAAAAATGTACAGCTCAAAAGTTACTACCAGACCAACTTTTCACTGTTACCCTTGACCCATTTACGGTACTTACATAGTTGCTCGCCTTCTTTTCACTGTTACCCTTTACTTTTTTACTGTTACCAGCATCGAACACATTGAGCATGCTTCGTTCCGTTTTTGTGGGGGAATAATAATAACAGGTCTGTTTTGTTCGGTAATAACTTGAACCGTACGGTCCAGTTGGACCGAGCAGAGGATGTGTGGGCGCACTGACACGGTCGAATAAAAAGTAAATCTTGGAGGTTAGCCATAGGGAGCACTCGTAAATCTTGGAGCTTTATAGGGCGGACCCTGCAGTCTTTGCAGACACATCACGGGATCACGCCACAATTCAAGCCGGCGCCGGGCTGGATTGGATTGGATTGGAGCGCTAATCTGGCCGCGCGCCCCACGGCTCCAAAGCCCAAAGGTGAATCTAGGACGCGAGCTGCTGGCATGGCAAGCACCATGCAATGCAATGATGATGTGAACACCGAGAGTCTCAGAGCCGCACTTACGAGTTATGAGATAGCAGTATACGAATATGCTTATATGTTTCCCGTGGCAATTTCTATTGTTGTCTGCGAGGACAAATCCCGGGCGCCAGGACACGACACGCCCTGCCTGCACTGCAACCGCATGCCATGGCCGACGGGGCCCACGCCCGTGCCTGCGGGTCACCGACGGCGGGCCCGCGGGTCATGTAGAGACGGACCGCACCATGTGGACGCGAAGATCTGTCCCGTGGCCCACGCTGCTAGCCGGAGAAAGCGCGGCTAGCCTGATGAGCGGACGCCACGCAGCACACTATTCGGATCACCGACGGCATCGGCGCCGGCGCCACCGACGACGACGGCTGAACGTTTCAGATCGTGCGCGATCGGATCGGCGAGGAGCCGGGCCGGCCCAAGGGAAGGGAAGGCGCCCCGCACGCAACAGTGGCGGGCACGAGGACGTGTCGTCCCTTGCAAAGGACTTAACTTGCCATCCCTCCCAACCGTACCATCGCGGCAGTGTGCCACGGTACGCGACCCACCAGCCAGATCTAGCAGAGCGTACTAGCAGCACGATCACGCTAGGTGATCCCCCATGAGGCAAAACGCTCTCCAGGCAGTACTATTATTTATTTCATTTTTAGCGTTAAAAGGAAGGAAAACTTCAATCTTCCTTCAGGTGTCCAGCTACTTCCCGGTGGCCTTTGGGCGAGGAGACAGCACAGTTGGAAGAAGAGTTTGTTCAGCTTGGACGCATCCTAAGCACGGAAACTGGCGAGCGATCCTGATTCCTAGACTGAATCGCGGTGAAAACTTTGAAGCACGGTGACCTCTGTCTTTTTCTTTCTTTCTTTCTTTCTTTTGATTACTTTATTTAAACTACAAGATGCCAAAATTTTCCTATTTTTGCTTCTCCTACTACGGCATACTGATTTTGAAGTGACTTTCGGTCGATTAAGAATATCTCGCCTTCTCTCCCCTACAATTCATCTGAATTTTCACACTCCAGTTTACTAGAAGGAGATAGATATAGGCGGGAACTTACCGAACCTCCATCGCGCCTGGACGAGGGCGATCTCCGCGTTGTGGTGGAGGTAAGGGATGGTGCGGTGAAGGAAGTCGGGGTCCGGCTGGAAGTCGGCGTCGAAGATGACCATGTACTCGCACTCGCGCACGTACCCGTGCTTCATCCCCGCCTTGAGCGCGCCGGCCTTGTACCCCTTGCGGTCCTCGCGGATCTGGTACGTGATGTTGATCCCCTTGTGCGCCCACCGCTCGCACTCCATCCGAACCATTTCCTGCACGGGTGCAACAACACACACACATGATGATTAACCGTCGTCGATTGACAAGCACATTTCATCACATTCACGAAGAGTACGCAATTATTGGGCCGTCATAAAATGTCCACAGCTCTGATGGAGGAGTACGTTTTGTGCTCCAATCATGATGTCCTCCTCCTTTTGGAGGGACAAGTACCATAATCAACACTAGTAAGATAATAATACTCTTGGCATTTTTCTAAGCTTGGAACAAACCATGTACGTAGTAGTAATGCCATCTCTAGATGCCATTATTACACTGTGCTAGTAGTACTAAACACATGGTTTGCTACGCATCATGGGCCCCTGGTAAACCAGGACCAACCCCGGAAGGGCTGGCTAGTGGCGTAGTAGAACCAAGCGTGAGTTACAATCAACGTCCTAGGCCGGGCCAAGCAAGCAAGGGCTGACCGTGGCGCCTAAACTAATGAGAACCGACGACGGAGCCGGCCTACGTAGTACGTGCCCCTCGCATGGCAAATTCCATGCCCATGCTTAATTACTGGAATCCTGTCCACCGATGGCGAGGATCACGGACGGCGCCATCAAAGTCCATACGGTGGCCAGTGGCGCCTTGATCACACATTTAACGGCGTGTCTTTCATACTACTCATAATGAAAAGTAACATAAAGTAATAACATGTATATATTAATAGTTTAAGTTAATACCTTCATAATGGATAGTAATATAGGAATAGTAACATTAAACCTTTCATTTATTAGCTTATAGACTCATCTTGTCTTGGTATTCATTATGTTACTCATAAAAATAATAACATGCTAAGTTACTCAATTTCTTCTCTTCTCATTAATTAGTTACTATATCAGATTTTTTGCTTAGGTAACATCTATATTACTAAATATGTTAGTTTCATTGTGAGTAGTCTCACATGCCGCACAGCGACGGAGAATAACCAGGCCCCGCGCAGAGGGTTTGCTTTGCCTTGCACTTGCTCCCGTTCATTATTTTATTATCAGTACAACTATATTACTTACACAAGCGCCGGTAATCGCCACTTGTGGGCCGTCGGTCAAACCGTTGGGAGCATTTAATGCGCACCCAATCTCATCTCCAATTAACGACGCAGCACCGCGCGCGCCCTCTTTGCCATAGGCCATAGCCCCGCCCCGCCAAAACCATCGGGACTCGTTCCTTCGCGCGCGAACGAAAGATGCCCAGATTTTTTCGGCTCTTGCTCCTCGATTGCCGTGGCCGGCATGGCATTTCGGAGGCTAGATAAATATGGGAAACGGTTTTGATCCTTGCCCCCGTGTTTTCCGATACGGAAACGGAGAGGCAGGCCAGGCGTACGCGCACACAACATCACTTGGCCACCGACAGGCGCGAGCAAGCGTGTCAACTACTCCTCCTAAACACGCGTCTGAATTGGCTGGACACAAGTGTAAAAGAGGAAAAACTCTTCAGAATTGTTTGTTACACGAGGTGTGCCGTGCCGCACATGGTTGGTGAAAACGATACACTAGTTATTGCCGACTACTGTAATAAGTAGTCGATGGCCAAATAAATCTCCCCGCTCAGAGCTGGGGCATGCGGCTAATTATAATGATGAACAGGGACAAGCCCTGTGGCGTGACGGCGACCGCGAGGCAGTAGTACTCCTCAGGCGACGTGTCTAAAAGACAAGGCCGGTCGGAGGCTGGCACTGCAGAGAGCGCCCCGGGTGTCACGGCTTTTCCCTTTGGGCGAAAATGAAAAGGGCACTGCGGAGTGAGAGGGAATCCCGGGAGCTTCGAGGCTCGGGTGGACGGACGGACGGACGGACTATGTTACTATGGATATGGATGGATGGATTGGGGGGCGGGGATGGGGGCGTAGTCACCGACAGGTGAACATGAGGCTCCATAATTACCAAGCCGGTACTACTACTAGCACCAGTGGTTGTACTGTTGGACACGGGAGCGGCCGGAGATAAGAAGATCTCGTCTCACCTTGATGAGGGGGTCCGTGGAGTCGTCCAGCACCTGCACCACCAGCCGATCCGACGGCCACGACAGCCCGCACACCGCGCCGATCGACAGCTGATACACCTGCGACGCACAAAATAAAAAAAATGTTAAATGCTGCGGGAACCAATGAGTGAGTGAGAGGAACGAGGAGGGGACTGGACAGTGGACACTGGAGCTTGAGCGAGCTTGGCAGCAAGCAATGGCGTGTGTGTGTCTGTGCGGAAAATGTAGTACGTACCTCCCGCTCGTTGAACATGGGGATCTGGACGAGAACGACGGGGAAGGCGGCGCTGCCGAGCTCCGGGTCGTCGTCCTCGGAGATGGGGTCGCATTTGTACCGCCGCTCGGGCCGCCGGCCGAGGAGCTTCACCCCGACGATGACCACCGCCATGTAGAGTCGCTCCAGGAAGAGCAGCACCGACATGAGCAGGCACACCGCCACGGCCAGCTTCAGCAGCGGCACGATCACCGGCGCCCGCACCTGCGACCACGCATCCGGCAGCCCCACCGCCGCGTCCATTGCTCGCCTGCTAAGCTCTCAGCTAATAAGCTAGATCCCCTCGCCGGCGGCCGGGAGGAGGCAATGCCACGCGCGAGGCAGGTTAATGGCGCGCGCGCGACCTTGCTGGCCTAAGCTAGAGCTAGCTAGCGTGCCAGGAGCTGCGGGCAGGCCAGTGCAGAGCGAGCTGGGACTGGGGGGTGGGGAGCTTTGGGGGATGGAGTGTGTGTGCGAGTGTGTGCGGGGTTTTATAAAAGGGGGGGCGAGGCGTAGCTGCACATGTAGGGTTTTGTGCGCCATGGATTCCGTTTCCAACGAGTGTAAAATGAGAGTACAGCGGCGTGGTGATAAGTTATTAAGGGGACGGGATTTAACAGTGCAAAGCGAGGCCATGATTTGTCGGGCGGAGGTGAGATCGGGTGGATGGAGTCGGGCGAGGGAGTGTCGGTGGTGCGCCGCGGAGGTAGGGACTTGGAACGAGCCGGCTGAGCTCATGGGTCACAGGGTCAGTTAAGTGGTTATTGCTTACGCCGTAGTAGCCGTGAGTGAGTGAGTTGCGGGTGGGGTGGGGTGGTTTCGTTTGTGTGTGGATGGATGGATACTGTGCAGCTTTTGGGTGGGATTTGCTTTTTTGCCAAAAGGGACACGAAAGCAGATTAAGAGCAAAGAAGGGGAAGCTGAGGAATCCAGTTCCTGGCTAAGTACGGCATGTTTCACGTATCCTATCAGTGGAGAAAGGGTAACGCAGATTGTTGACAAACCCCAAGTGCGATACAGGTAAAGAAAAACACAATGCATCAACACATACATTTGGTTTATGTGAGTTGGAGTATAACAATCTTCTTATCCTACAACCAGACTTCTTAAACCCGTCTCATACATCCAGACAGGCAGCCCGGTCACTGTCGATCTTTTTTTTACCTAGACGAAGCACTCAAACGGCCATCAAACGCTCGGACTGACTGGCACCCCCTTCCCCCCATATCCAGCCCAAATATGAGGCGGGTATGGGAGCACCCGAACGCGCCCGGGCACGCCCGCCACGTCGAATCCGGTCCATGCTGGCCCACCCCTACCCCACTTATATTCGTCCCCATCCGCTCGCCGGACCAAATCCTAGCCACTTCACTCCCCTTCCCTCTGAGGGAGTCCTGGATTAAGGGGGGGCTCAGGAAGCCGACCTATTTCTATGGGCCGAACTATACGGGCCACCTACGGAACACAGGAATATTTGAAGGTCAGTCTCCAAGATGGAAGCTTCACGAAGCACGGCTTATACTCCACGTTTGACGTAGCGAATAGGCATGTTTATCTCCTCGGCGTGTAACCGGCAATGTGTAAACCCTAGGCATCCTCGACGTCTATATAAGCCTGAGGGTTTTAGGGTGTAGGGATAGAATAACTCATCTAGGGTTAGCTATTCGATCTCGAGGTAGATCAACTCTGTAACCCCCATATTATCAATACATCCAAACATGACGTAGGGTATTACCTCCATAGGAGGCTCAAACCTGGGTAAATATGTGTCCCCTTCGTCTCCTGTTACCATCGATTCTAGTCTCACAGTTCGGGACCCCCTACTCGAGATCCGTCGGTTTTGACACCGACGTTGGTGCTTTCATTGAGAGTTCCTCTGTGAGCAAGAAGGAATCGATGTCTCGCCTTGTCATCAACGAAGAGGTCCGCAACAAGGACACTTTCGTCCCCAGACAGATCTTCGCCTTCGGCAGCGTTGTGCTGCACATTGATCCCACCGGCCATCTAGGCCGTGTTGAGAGCTTCGTCCCTGATCGACAGGTCGAATTCGGAAACCTAGAGTTCTCCATTGATTCACGGGGTGACTTGTCGCTAACCGGGCTCGCAGCTTCGCTTGTAGCACCCGAAGACTCCAAGGCTTTAACCTCGAGTTCCTTCTTCGGACACGCCAATGGGGTTATCCACGGCGATGGGCCGTTCTCTTGTCTTGGTCCGACCATTGTGCCAGAAGACCGGACATGTGTTCTTGCCGAACACTCCCCGTGTCCGGGTACTTTGGAGGTAACTCCGTAAGTTCCAAACAGACTGATCCGATCGGGCTCTCAACGGTTGATGAGGCCATAGATTGGATCTCGTCGATGAAGATCACCGACGACCCAACACCAATCTATGCTCGGATCAGTTACGATGCGGGTCAAGACGAATTTTTCGATCCACACACCCACTTGATAGCCAATGTCGATGATTTAACCGACATGCTGGACTATGCCTCTGAGGAGGCAGAATACATGGGTGAAGAGGACGGTGCTCCCACCCCCGTTAAAACCGGACGATGGGCCGCCACCTCCACATATGACGTCTACATGGTGGTACTCTCCTAATGGAGACAAAACGCCTAATAATGACAGCGATAAGTCGGGCGACGCACTTTCAAGGCGCCGAAAGCCGCATAAGCGGTCGAAAGGAAAAAAAGGGAAGGAAAGCTATTATCGGCACCGGGGACGGAGTTACCCCGAGGACCGTGGCGACCCTGATAACCCGAACGCCCATTAGAGGGTCAAGAAAGGCACGAGGACCAGAACAAACCCGTCGACTTCAACGGTTCCGAGGACGACAATTACCCCCCCCCCCTGTCAAGGAGAAGGATATCCCGGAAGACGATGACATGGACATCCCTGAAAACCATGAAGATCAGGAACAGTTCAGACAGAAGCTCATAGCGATGGCTCGCAGTCTGAGAGCCAAGGAACGGCAGCTTAAGTCCGAACAGGATGACCTCAATGATCGATGGACAAGAGTCATGTATGCTGAGGAAGGACATGTCACCGGCATATCCGATCACTTTTGATCGACGCGATCAACCGACCAGTATCGTCACGGGGGTTCGAGCGCACTCATCCTCGCCCCCATTATCGATGGGTATCATCTCACAAAAGTCCTAATGGACGAAGGAAGTAGCCTTAATTTGATTTACTCAGACATGGTGAAAAAGATGGGCATAGACCCGTCACGGATTAAACCTAGTAACACCACCTTTAAAGGGGTGATTCCAAGTGTCGAAGCCCGGTGCACGGGCTCCGTAACCCTGGAAGTTGTGTTCGGCTCGCCCGATAACTTTCACAGTGAAGACTTGATCTTCGACATCGTACCCTTCCGCAACGGCTATCACGCCATGCTCGGCCGGTCAGCATTCACTCGTTTCAACGTTGTTCCACATTATGCATACCTCAAGCTCAAGATGTCTGGCCCCAAAGGGCTCATCATTGTCAACGGCAATACGGAGAGATCTCTACAAACTGAGGAGCATGCATTGGCCCTGGCGGCCGAATTTAGTTACAAAGATGATCGACAGGTTTCGGCATCCGTCGTAAAGACATGCAAGGTCGGGAAGCGAGCTCGGCTGCAGGCCGAACTCTCATAGCCCTCCTCTACCCCCAAATAGGGACTCGCACCCCATCACACTCCCCTAGGACCAGCGAAGTACGTGCCAAGAAGGCACAACTTCGCGCTTAAAATTCCATGGGAAGCGGTGGGGAAACAAAGGTGGGAATCCGGCTGGACCAGACTACTGTAGGATCGAAAGTAGGTCTAGAGGGGGGGTGATTAGACTACTTGACCAATTAAGAGTTTTGCCTATACCAAGTTTTAGGGTTGACAGTATTTAGCATTTCATGGCAAGTCAAGTACACCCTACACATGCAAGTCTAAGAGTATATAGCAGTGGAAAGTAACAACAAGCATGTATAGAAGAGATAGGGTATGAAGATCAAACGCAATTGTAGACACGATGATTTTTCCCGTGGTTCCGATAGGTGGCGCTATCGTACATCCACGTTTATGGAGTCTTCAACCCACGGAGGGTAACGGTCTCGAGAGTCCACGGAGGGCTCCACCCAAAAGGGTCTACGAAGTAGCAACCTTGATTATTCCATAACGGCTTCCGTCCACGAATGACTAGCCTCACTATGGGTAGATCTTCATGAAGTAGGCGATATCCTTGCCCTTACAAACTTCTTGGTTCACCCCACAACACGAAGTAGGAGGCTCCCAAGTGACACCTAACCAATCTAAGAGGCACCACCCTCCAAAAGGTAATAGGCTCGGTAATGACGATGAACTCCTTGCTCTTGTGCTTCAAGATGATAGACTCCTCAACACACAATCTCTCTCACACAGGTTTGGCTTGGTAGAAGAGATGTGATTGGTGGAAAGCAGCTTGGGGAGGCTAGAAATCAAGATCCATATGATTGGAGTGGAAGATCTTGACCTCAACACAAGGGTAGGTGGTTCTCTCTAAGAAAATCTGATATGATAGGTATGGAATAGTTCTGAGTGCTTCTCTCTCTCGTAGGTGGTGGTGAAGGGGTATATATAGGCATCCCCAAAATTCCAACCGTTACACACAAAATGACCAACTCGGTGACACCGATGTGTTAATCTTAGTGGTACCGAAGTGACCAAAAGGTGGCAACTTTTGAATCTCGGTGAGACCGATATAGGAAACTCGGTTGCACCGATAAGGTGACCAACAGTCAGATTTCCAATCTCGGTGACGCCGATCCAACATTCTCGGTGGGACCGAAAATTTGAATTTGCGTAACTGAAAGTTGGCAACCTAAACTCGGTGGCACCGGTATGGAATCGGTTGCACCGAAGTGGCTAGGGTTTGGCTTGAGTCTGTCTAGGTTATGGAATCGGTGGCACCAAAGTGGGAAAGTTGGTTGCACCGATTTTGAGTGTTGGGTATAGAACAAACTTTGGTGGGAGAGTTTGTGGATGTTTTTTGGAGACTATCACTTGTGCACGTTTGAGCATATTGTTCACCAACAAAACCTTACCCCCTTTTAATAGTATTAGCTTTCCTATGGACTCAAAGTGATTTCTCACAAATATAAAATATAGAGTCCTCTTGCTTGAAGCTTGGCCAACCTATTTCCTTGCATCTTGGGGTTTCTCCACAATCTCCTCTTGCAAATCCTATCATTGAACATTTCCTGAAATATACTTGATGGAAACATTAGTTCAATGACTTATATGTTGTTGTTAATTACCAAAACCACCAAGTGAGCAAATGTGCTTTCAATCTCCTCCTTTTTGATAATGGATGACAACATATAGATCAAAGCTTCGACATATGATAAATTCAATGAATATAATCGTCGCTTTGAGAGGTATGTGATAAGCAAGAGCTCCCCCTAAATTTGTGCATTATTTTGAATTTGGGTTTGAATGCAAATGCACAATCGATTAGGCATATGGGGCACTTCTTCCATGTCACATACAACTTGGTGGTGTGTGAGAATAATTTAGAATGAATAACAATGCACAACACAATCAAACAAAAGTGAATGATCATCTCATGAGCATTAAGATGATAGGAAATAGTTGCATCACACATAACATAACATAGTAGCATAACACAAGCACAAAAGTATCTCACATCAAACCAAAAGAACCAAATATTTTTGAAAAGCAATAAAAAACTAATCGCTCTCTCGCTCAAAGCCTAAAGATCTATATTCACTTCTCCCCCTTTGGCAACAAGTTACCAAAAAGTTCAAAGGCATATATCTAAGCGTTCTTGGGCATATCTCCTCCGGTTGTTGATGAAGGAGTCGAGATGACAGCATCGGCGAAGATCTCTGCAGATGTCATGGATGGAGCTGGAGTGGTCACTGATGGAGCTGAAGTTGATGGAGCTAATGGAGCTGTTGGAGCTGGCACTGTGGCTGATCTGGCCTGAGTAGTGAACTGAGTGCCTGGCCCTAGAGGTTATTCCTCCTCATCATCATCCTCATCCTCATCTGAAGTAGAAGAGACTCGAGGGATGTTCACGGAGTCAACTTCATGCTAAAGTTCTATGACTATCTTCGTTAGCCCGTCCACCTTATAAGTAAGGGGCTTGATTCTGGTCTCAAAGATTCTAACAAGACTGTTCTGGTTGTCCAGAATCCCCTTAATGTCCTTTTGCATGCCCTGGACTAATGCAATCAATAGATCCATTTGCTCGTTCCTGGATCATGGGACTTGAGCATTAGAGGCTCTCACTGCCTTTGCTTCCTCCTGAGTTGCAATAGAAGTGGGATGATCAGCATCCATCACCACAATGTTGTCCTCGAGATCTGGCTGTAGGGGCAAATGTGGGTGATCTAGGGCAAATATGTGCTTCTCCAGTTTTGAGTTTATGAGCATCTAGATGTAGGGTGCATAACAGCATGAGCGCTTCTGATCAGCAGCAACCCTCTTGATTGTCTCTACAATCAAGTCCATGACTCTGATCCTGGTGTGAGTGTCAAGATGGATCAACATATTGATGGAGTGGCCTCGGATCATCTTGTCATCTACGGACTTAGGCATCAAGGTATGCCTCAGTATGGTGTTGATAGTGCGGAGGCCAGCCTGGAGGAAATAAATGGATCCTAGCATGTGAGACTTCACATTTGCAACACGGATCTCCTTATACATCTTAGCCATAGCATTGCGACTAGCCTTGGATTCTGAGTATACGTCCAAGTCACCATCCTGTGCTTCAGGAACTCCTAAGATATCTGCTCATTCCTCAATAGTTGATTCATATCTCGCACCTTCAATCATCCACACAATTCTACCATCTCCGTAGAAGTGTGCAATGGAGTAGAACTGCATGATCATTTCATGTTGTGAATTCTCTGCCAATGAACTCATCCAGACCTATGCAATGGAAGTTGTCTTGGACACTTGGAAACTAGTCCTCATTCTCCTTGATGAACTTCCAATCAACGTACCGCATATCACTGACAGCTGGACTCTTGTCAAAGAGCATAGTCTCATAGAAGTCCTGCTGCTCTCTGGTATAGAATTTTTAGTCCACAACAGTCTTCTTTCTCTGGGCATAAGGATCTATTGCTCTCCATGCCCTCAATCCAGAATCCTTCCTCTTCTTCATGTCCTCAGCTAGTGGGTAGCTAGCATTATGAACTGGGAGGTGTGGTCTAAGCTTCATCAGTGTTGTCAAGTCATCCACATCATCAACTCTGGAAGCAGTTCCTTTGTTCTTCTCAGAAGCTGGAATCTGCCTAGGTGTCCTCTTAGGCTTCTCAGCAGCCTTCTTGGATGTGCTGGCCTTAGGCATAGCATCAGACATCAACTTCTTTGCCTTCTTCTTGGGAGGAGCCTTTGTAGCTAGCTCAACCTCCTCTTCCTCAGCAGCAGAAGCTTCTTCTGGATCCTCAAACATGGAGGTAGGCTTGCCAGTCACATGGATGGTCCTCTTCCTGGCCTTTTTCTCTCCTGCCTTCTTAGGCATAGCTCTCTTGGGGATCTCAACAGACATTGTTGCTCTAGCAGTCTCATGAGCCTCGAAGGTAGAAGCTGGTGGATATACTTTGCTGACAACTCTTCTAGAGGAAGTAGCTTCAGTTACAGCCTTCTTGGCAGCCTTCTCCTGCTTCTTAGCAAGAATCTCCTCAGGCACAAAGTCTGAATCATCTTCATCTGAGTTCAACTTCTTCCTGGTTCTGGTGGCAGCCTTGGGCAACCCATGAGAGCTGGGGGTGCCTGGATCTGAGAATGAACTGGGCTCTGGGCTTGTTTGTGAACTCATGTCTGCTCCCTGCTCTGACCTGTTCTGACTGTCTTCTGAACCTGACATGCTGACCCTATGAATAGAGTGTAGATGAGCAGAAGGAGATGAGTCGTCACAAAATGAGGCTGTTTTTGAAATTTGAGCAGTGAGTTTTTCAAAAGTTTTGCAATCTGTCACATACATATCGGTACAGCCGAAATGAATTTTTTGGTGGGGTCGAGACAGACCAACTCCTTAATAGGAACTTGGCAGCCTTTTCGGTAGGACCGAAAAGAGCCACTCGGTTCCACCGAGACAGTTCTCACCAACACAGAAAAGTATATCGGTGAGACCGATATTTCCGTTTCGGTTACCGAGATGTATCGGGCGGACAGTAAAACCCTAGAAAAATTCATCTAACTCGAGATTTTGCAGATTTGATTGGATGAATATATGAGCAAGGGGTGGCTTATAAAGAAAAACTAGGTCCAATGCGCAAGAATCAGAATGGGAGCGCACTAGAGATCAAATCCGTACCCTAGCTTGGCGTGGATCCTCTACGATGGCGACGTTGGTGTAGATTACGTCGACGACGGCGATTCCCAACGGCGGAGGAGCTCGGGAATTCAAGGGCAATGACCAGGGGTCTTGGGGAGGTAGCTTAGGGTTCTTAGGCACGATGTTGAAGATAGAAATTTCAAAGCGTCGGGGTCCACAACATATATACCCTTTACTGTTGTTGATACCGATTTTATGTTTTTGGTGTCACCGAGTTTCACAACTGACAGCTGACAGGGAAACTCGATGTAACCGAGAATATGAAATTGGTGTTACCGAGATTGAAAAACCAGATCAACCCTAGGCATTCAGTGAGATCGAGTTTTTGGAATTGGTTCCACCGAGTTGCACTTGGGAGGTTTTGATGGTCAGTCCTTGTCGATACGGAACTCTGAGTTCTCCACACACAGAGGGATCCAAAAGCACTTGTTCAAATTTTGTGATGCAACATGAATGGAATATGAGGTGAGAAAGCATAGATAGCTAAAGAGTGTTCCTAGGCATTCTTGTCCATCCAATTAGCAAATGATAAATCAAAAGCCAAATAGCAACAATTGAATGTCCTCGAATGAGAAAATAAATGCACACCAACATGCTCACACAATAAGATGTCAAGGGAAATCATGACGAACATGCACAATCACATTAGCATCTAACAAGCACTTGGGTGATGACAAAGTCATCTATATATGAGTATTTGACTTAGGAGCCAAGTAAGAGTACTTGATCATAGGTCATACTCATCGTTTAAGCACAAGTGGGGTTACCACTTTTACATAAAGCATTTAATGTTGTCACATACTAAGAGATGCTTTGACTCAAGAATTTGAGTAAAGCTCCCCCTTAATGTGACATCCCCCCATAAGAGGGATAAACTAACCTTGGGTTTTGTTGATGAAGACTTCATGTTGGTGAGGTAGTTGTGGATGCTCAATGTTGATGAAGATCACCAAGAGTTGGGAGCATCCTTGTTGTTTCCTTACTCCTCTCACCTACATGAGTTAGTCCCAACATACAAGAGACAAATACAAGGATATCTATGGACATGGAGTGCAAAGCATGTGTTATGATGTCCATTGATTTGTTGATTACCTTGTCCCTTGCTTACCTTTGAGGGAATGTGTGACTCCTTGAACTATTGCATTGAGTTGATGTTGAGTGCAAAAAGTCCTTGCGAATAATGAATGTGAGTGAATTTCATTGGCGGAGTCACCCCTCAAGAACTTACTAGTTCTTATTCTTGGGAACCCACATCAATTTGATGGGGATCCTTGGTGTTGGAGTAGCCTTTGTAGTAGTTGAGCTTTAAGTAGCCTTGGGAACCCACTCCACCAAAGCTAGGGGTTCATCTTCATATGAGTCAATGCCCTCTTGAAGCTTGTTCTTGCCCTTCAGCTTGTGGTCTTGTGGTGGAAGGTCATCTTGAGTGTTTGTCCCCTTGAGAAGAGCATTTTCATACTTCTAGTTTTGAGGAACAAATTTGGGCTTGGGATATTGACCTTCTTCCCACTCAACTCCATTAGCGTTGAAGTAGCCAACACCATGATTCTTCCGGTATCCTCCGTGCTTGCGTACAATTTCCTCAAATTGCTTACATCTGGCAAGACTCTTGTAGATACCCTTTTCTATAATTCCTTTCAATAAAGAATTTTCTAGCTCAAGTTTAACCTGTCTAAGAGAATCATCATTAGTGGAATCAATAGAACTACTAGAAGCAACATCATTTGGTTTAGCATTTTTATTGTTGCTAGATGAAGAACCTTTCTTGCCTTTGTTACTAGATTGCTTAGTTTTAACTTGAGGCATGGAAGTAGACAAGAGTAGTCGTTTGGCTAGATAAGATGAGGTTTTCTTTCGGAGATCATCATTGATAGCTTTGAGAAACTCATGCTCTTGCTCCAAGTTGAGCTTCTCGAAGCGTAGCTTCTCATGAGTTCTCACAAGCTCTATATGATCTTCGAGAGTAGGTTCATGAGCTAACTTAAGAGTGTTTAGTTCTTTAGTTATGTGTTCTATTTTCATATTATCATCATCAAATGACTTATCTTGACTAGCATGAGAATTATCAAGTTCATTTTGATAAATATCACTAGTTTTATCACAAAGCAAGTCATCATCACAAAGTAAATCATCTTCATCACTATCAAAATCAAGATATTCGGGGTGTGATACCTTGGGGCCTTTAGCCATGAAGCAACTTCCACTCCCTTTGTTTGGTGAATAAAATAGATAGTAGGAGTTGGTAGTCACTAGAGCAATTCCGGCAACACCATCATCTTGACTATAGTCGGAGTCGGAGTGATAGCTTCTCTCAGAGTGGTTGTCGGAGTCAGAGCCGGAAACCCATTCACCAACATGAGCTTGATGTTTTCTTCTTGTGTAGCTCTTGGTGTACTTGTCCTTCTTCTCCGAATCTCTACTTCTCCTTGAGTGTCTTCGTTCATAACGATCATCTCTACTCCTTATCTCTCTTTGTGGTGATTCATTCCTTGAGCTTCGTCTTCGAGGTGACTCTTCTCTTCTTTTGTAGGGAGACATGCACTCA
This sequence comes from Hordeum marinum, assembly GCA_022496015.1. Lineage (NCBI taxonomy): Eukaryota > Viridiplantae > Streptophyta > Magnoliopsida > Poales > Poaceae > Hordeum > Hordeum marinum. Next base: position 156,554,032 of record CM039677.1, read on the forward strand.
TTTGAGTAGTGTCCGGGCTTCCCACAATTGTAGCAATTGCGGTCACGACTTGACGAACTCTTCTCTTCATATCTTGAGTTGGAGTTTCTTTCTTTGCTTCTATTCTTGTAGAACTTGTTGAATTTCTTGACCATGAGGCTTATCTCTTCATTGGTGACAAGGTTGTTGCTTGAAGTTGCGGGAGCATCACTTGTGGCTTTGTAAGCACCGCTAGACTTGTGATGAAGCTCTTCTTTATCTTTGAGTGTCATCTCATGAGCAACAATCCTTCCAATGACTTCCATAGGCTTGAGATCCTTGTAGTTTGGCATCATTTGGATTAATGTGCACACGGTGTCGTATCTCTCATCCAAAGCTCTAAGCATCTTCTTGATGACGAATTTGTCGGTCATTTCTTCGCTTCCTAAGCCGGCAATCTCACTGGTGATGAGACCTAGCCTAGAGTACATCTCTACGACTCCTTCACCATCCTTCATCTTGAACTTGTCAAGCTGACCTTGAAGAACATCTAACCTGGATTCTCTCACGGACTCGGTTCCTTCGTGCATATCAACCAAAGTATCCCAAATCTCTTTTGCATTCTCAAGACGACTGATTTTGTTGAATTCTTCGGGGCATAAGCAGTTGAAGAGAATGTTGCATGCTTGATCATTGAATTGCAACATCTTCAATTCATTCGCGGTCGCTTCACGATCCGGTTCCCGTCCATCCGCAAATAACTCACCTTGCAAGCCAACATGAACAACAGCCCAAACGGCGGGGTTATGACCAAGGATATGCATTTTCATTTTATGCTTCCAACTAGCAAAATTTGTGCCATCAAAGTACGGACCTCTACGGTGATAACTTCCCTCACTAGACGCCATACTTCTCCTAGGTTGTGAGACCTAAGCAATGGAGACCAAGGCTCTGATACCACTTGTAGGATTGAAAGTAGGTCTAGAGGGGGGTGATTAGACTTTTTGCCTACACCAAGTTTTAGGGTTGACAGTTTTTAGCATCTCATGGCAAGTCAAGTACACCCTACACATGCAAGTCTAAGAGTATATAGCAGCGAAAAGTAACAACAAGCATGTATAGAAGGGATAGGGTAGGAAGATCAAACGCAATTGTAGACACGATGATTTTTCCCATGGTTCCGATAGGTGGCGCTATCGTACATCCACGTTTATGGAGTCCTCAACCCACGGAGGGTAACGGTCGCGAGAGTCCACGGAGGGCTCCACCCAAAAGGGTCCACGAAGTAGCATCCTTGACTATTCCATAACGGCTTCCGTCCACGAAGGACAAGCCTCACTATGGGTAGATCTTCACGAAGTAGGCGATCTCCTTGCCCTTACAAACTTCTTGGTTCACTCCACAACATGAAGTAGGAGGCTCCCAAGCGACACCTAACATATCTAGGAGGCACCACCCTCCAAAAGGTAATAGGCTCGGTAATGACGATGAACTCCTTGCTCTTGTGCTTCAAGATGATAGACTACTCAACACACAATCTCTCTCTCACAGGTTTGGCTTGGTAGAAGAGATGTGATTGGTGGAAAGCAGCTTAGGGAGGCTACAAATCAAGATCCATATGATTGGAGTGGAAGATCTTGACCTCAACACAAGGGTAGGTGGTTCTCTCTCAGAAAATCTGATAGGATAGGTATGGAATAGTTCTGAGTGCTTATCTCTCGAGTAGGTGGTGGTGAAGGGGTATATATAGGCATCCCCAAAAATCCAACCGTTACACACAAAATGACCAACTCAGTGACACCGATGTGTTAATCTCGGTGGTACCGAAGTGACCAAAAGGTGGCAACTTTTGAATCTCGGTGAGACCAATATAGGAAACTCGGTTGCACCGATAAGGTGACCAACGGTCAGATTTCCAACCTCGGTGACGCCGATCCAACATTCTCGATGGGACCGAAAATGTGAATTTGCGTAACAGAAAGTTGGCAACCTAAACTCGGTGGCATCGGTATGGAATCGGTTGCACCGAAGTGGATAGGGTTTGGCTTGAGTCTGTCTAGGTTCTGGAATCGGTGGCACTAAAGTGGGAAAGTTGGTTGCACCGATTTTGAGTGTTGGGTATAGAACATACTTTGGTGGGAGAGTTTGTGGATGTTTTTTGGCGACTATCACGTGTGCACATTTGAGCATATTGTTCACCAACAAAACCTTACCCCCTTTTAATAGTATTGGCTTTCCTATGGACTCAAAGTGATTTCTCACAAATATAAAATGTAGAGTCCTCTTGCTTGAAGCTTGGCCAACCTATTTCCTTGCATCTTGGGGTTTCTCCACAATCTCCTTTTGCCAATCCTATCATTGAACATCTCTTGAAATATACTTGGTGGAAACATTAGTTCAATGACTTATATGTTGTTGTTAATTACCAAAACCACCAAGGGAGCAAATGTGCTTTCAACTACTACCACTAAATATGTCTTCGGACACAATGCAGGGACCATTGAAGGGCCTACCACGGGCATAAAGCCTATCCATAGTTCGGCGACTTCTCAAGACCTTGTTTGCAAGATTCGGTCGCTGAATAATGCCACCCATCAATTCACACCGAAGATGAGGAGTAAACTAGCAACATGGCATATTGAGGATGTAAGACCATCAATTGAAGACCCCTAGCACAACCGCTCCTGTAATCTCTTTTCTTCATATACCTATAAGCAGTTGCTTCGGCACTCCGAATAATAAGAGTTGTTGAGAAAAAATACATCCTCCTTTTACATGTTTATCCGATTGTCCTTCTTGGCACATGTTTTCCTTTTCTCCCTCTTCTCGTGAATTAATCCGATATGTTACGACGCGACCGGATAATACACCGGGGGCTCGAACTTAAAAACAAACCGCCTTACATATTTTTCATTACGTGTTCGGCGTCTCGGAGTTCACTTCATATGCATCGGTTCCGAACTGTGTCTTGGGTCAATAGTTGGGTTGCCCGGCTCCTATGCTTGCCCCTTTACGTTTTGCTCATTCAGCTAAAAGGGAAAAGGGAGCACCCCTGCGATTGTGCTTCCAGATAGTCTGGTCAAGCACCTCAGGAGAGAAAGCCGAAAATTGACTGTCATAGTATGCGAGATCCGTTCTGTGAACCCGAGCTGGAAGTATTATACTTCAATCCTCGTAAGTGCTTATTCCGTGTTATACGAGGGGTTTGACCTTTATGCAAACCTTGTGATACGGGCTTTAGCCGCGGTTCGTCCGAACATCACAACACTTCGGTAGCTAATTGTAAGCTCCCCGTAGTCCTTTTCGTGCCCCTACGGCTAAGTGAAAGAAATAAAGCACTATAGTCTGATTGCCTAGTCTGCCGCACTTTACCGCCTTCGGGTCCCGATAACTCGGCTAAGGGACATAGTGCATTGGCATAGACACCCCATGTGGTATCTACATGGGAGCTGAAGCCAATGACTCGCATCTTTCAGTATTAAACGGCCACACATGAGTTATAAAGGAATGCAAAACTATAAAAGCATAATAATTTATAACATCAAAAGTTTTGATAAGTCTTCGGACGTGTTACAATTCATTCAAACATATTATCGCCCGAACACTATGACGCTATCACCCGAGCACTCTCCATCACTCCATCGAAATACAGCTCGGGGCGCCTATGCTCCTTCCCGGGAGGTGGTGAGGCGGTGGCTACCTTCATCCGATCCAGCCCCGGCCAGTGCACATTAGCTTTAGCAAGGGCCATCCGGACTCCCTCGATGCAGGAGGAGCGCTTCACAGTGTCGAGGCGAGGCTAAGCGGAAATTAACTTCTGCACCAGGCCAAAGTAGCTGCCTGGTAGCGGCTCGCCAGGCCATAGGCGGATGGAGAGGTCCTTGATGACCGGCTCCGCCATCTGGTGCAGCTCCATCAGCTGTTTCAGCTGTTCCACAAGAAGAGGAGAGCGCTCAGGGGCTCCGAATTGTGCCCAGAACAAACGAGCTTCGTCTCCTTCTTCCCTCGAGGCGAACAACTGATTGGCGTACATCACGCTCTTCTGGAGATCGGAGGAGGCGCCTGAAGAACACCACACCTGGGTAAGCAATTTGAATTTGCTATCCCTGAAGATGCACTATAGTAAGTATGGCCTACCATCCATTATGTCCTTCGCTTGGTGGACCTATTCCTCATAAAACCGCTGGTCCACCTGCTCCTTCTGAAGATCATTCTTCAGGGTGGACAGTTCGGTCGCGCTTGCCTTGCCCTTCTACTCAAGGATCTCACACTTTTGGTTGGCGTCCTTGAGCTCCTGCTAGACCTCTGCCACACGAGCCTCATGCTTCTGGCTGGTGGCTCGCAGAGCGGATAGGGAAGTAGCCGCTTATTTGGCCACCGCCCTCTCGACGGCCACGTAGTCTTTTGCCTGTTGGAGCTCGGCCTTGATCCTCTCCACCTCTTTCGCCGAAGCTATTTAAATATTAAGACATTATGCAAAACTGCATAGACAGTGTTCGGGTAAAGGTGTTCGGACAAAGGAGTTCGGGCAAAGGTATTCGGATTTTGTTTTGACCTACCTTGTGCCTCGTCGAATCTTCGATTGAGGGCCTCAACTTAATCCTCGGAACGTTTAAGCTTCCGATTCAGCTCGTCCAGTTCGGCGCCATTTATGGCCGCCGCCGATGATGAAGCCTGCAATACACATGCAGTTGACATGTTACATGGGTTATATACTCCCGGATTATATTCAATCCAATCACATGTCCGACCTTATCAGGGGCTATTCTAATGCTCCGGACACATAATTGATATTCTGTCCGAAATCGGATACATGATTGACCCCTAGGCAAGTTTTTTCAAACTCACCTAGGGCTCGGGGGATGTCGTATACATTATAATAAAAATAAGTAAAAACATGGAAAATAAGAGTTTCATGTGACTTACTTGAAAACCCGTTAGGAGAACTTTGAAGGCCTCCTTTAGTCCGTTGTCGACGGACTGAGTGCTCTGTAATACCGCACCCATAAGGGCGTAGTGTTCCTCGGAGACGGAGGCGCTCGATAGAGCCTCCTCCATGACCGGCCACCCATTGGTCGGTGGCGCCGGAGGTGATCGAATAGCCCGATCACCAACCGAGGTTTGAACCAGTACCTCCGGAGGCGTGGTACACTCCGGAGATGCCTTGGAGGGGACTGAGCGGCCGCTCGCCCGGCGTCCTCAGTGTCCCGGCGGGGTACCTCCCCTCAGTCTTCGGTAACCAAGGTGTTAGCCTCGTCCGTTATGTCATCTCCCCTGCCGCCGGTGCCCGGATCCATAGGAGCATGTTGGGATGACACCTCCACGGTGTCCTTCGTGGCGCCCGGAGTGGCGAGATGCGAGGCGTTCTCGCTCTCCGCTAGTTCGGCGGGCGGGGTCTCCCCATCTGAAATTTGATCGGTAGGGAGGACGCGCAGGGGGCTGCAAAATCCATAAGCGCCTGCGTGTTAGTAAACTCTAAACTTGTTAAAATAACAAACAAGGGGTCTTTGGATCCTAACGTTTGATCCAGGGGCTTGACCCTGAGGTTCCTTCGTGGAACCACCTCGAGGTTATCGGACTCGGTATCTGAGTCCGAGCTGTCGTCGCACAGGATCACCTGTGCCCAATGCGTCCTCTTTGGGGCAGGATGGGGAACCGCCTCTGGGGCGTCCGATGACGCCGCCCTCTTTCTTGCGAGGGGGAACTGCCTTCCCCGCCGACTTCGTCCTCCTCCTCTTCCTCTTCCTTCTCGTGCTCCTCTTGATTTGAGGAAGCGTTCATCTCCTCGGACATAGTCTCTGACTGGTCCCTGATGCGAAGGCCGCCCATCCTGGCTTCTTCTCCTCCTTCTTCTAGGGGGCCTTGTACGGCTTCACTATGAGCATCGCCGCTAACAGCCCAGACCTAGCGTCTTCGGGGTGGGGTGCCAGACTATTGATAGTCATGACCTTCTTCAACCATGACTACAGAGGGTGATCGGGAGGAGTGTTAGAAGTCTTCTCTATGGAAAATGAAGCCGAACAAGCAAAGTTAATACCGTACCTCGGAGGCGGGCTTATCAGCGTGAAGACATTTGTCTTCTTCTTCGGATGGCCAGCTCTTTTGTGATTTGAAGAGCGCCTTCCACAACTTCTCCCACGTAGTGCGGAAGAGATTCTGGATCGTGGGCGCGTCGTTAAGCTGACAAGCCCACAAGGGAATATCCTGGTGTTGGCAGATGCCTCTTGGGAGCATGACCTGGACCACATTGGTCAGGGTGATGCCCTTTTCGACCTTGGTGCTGATGTGCTTCTATAGGTCACCCACCTCCTTGCTCGATCCCCAGCTGAGGCCCTTTTCGAGCCATGAGGCTAATCTGGTGGGGGGGGGCAGATCTGAATGGGCCGCGTGGAATCTGACCTTCCTCTTGTGGTTCGATGATGTAGAACCACTCCTTCTGCCATACCTTGATGGTATCGATGAATGTGTCGGACGACCATACAACGCGGGTAAGCTTACCGATGACAGCTCCGCCACAATCCGCGTGCTTGCCGCCAACGCACTTTTCCTTGACGTTGAATACTTTGAGCCAGAGCCCGAAGTGTGGCTCGACCCGAAGAAATGCCTCGCAGAAAAGGATGAAAGCTGATATATGCATAAAGGGATTCGGCGGGAGGTCGTGGAAGTTGAGACCGTAGAAGAACATCAACCCCCTGACAAAGGGGTGGATAGGAAAGCTTGTCCCCCATATGAAGTAGGGAAGGAAGACCACCCTTTCACCTGGCTTGGGGGAGGGGATCACTTGACCCTTCTCTGGCGTGCGGTGCGGGATGTCGACGGAGAGGTATCCTGCTATCTTGAGGTCCTGGATGTCTTTGTCGGTCACTGTGAAGGCCTCCCATTGGCCGTTGGAGCCGGAACCTGCCATTGGTGAGCTTGTAGGTGGGTGGCGGAAGATTTAGATCTGGGTGTCAGGAGCTCAGACGAATGGATGCAGAGGAAGCGGATGAGGAGCGTGATTAGCATTGGGGATTATCTTCCCTTTTTATGAGGCTTATTGTTTGGGCTCCTTCCACCGCGTCGTGAATCCCTTCGCTTCCCAAGACATTTGTGCGGTTGCACACGCATGATTAAACATATCCCATGAAAAACGGAGCATGATTTGCACATTGATAGATCATGTGATGGAACGGCCTCGAACCGCGCATCGAGTTTTTGTAACTGGCCTAGTGGTCATGGTGGGCCGTGACCTTTTGTCAAAGAGGTCGACAGGGGACGTTATGTTACCCCCTGACGTTTGGCCTTTAAGGCCAACCCCTTCACAGTGTTTGGGCGCGCCTTTATTCGGAAGCTACTTTTCATCGGAGGCCGAACTCTATTTAGGCGGAAGGAATTCACCTCGCAAGCCGAAGACTCTGATCGTGTAAAGCAATTGAACTTGGGACCCTTGGCGTTGGAGGCAAGTTCGGGGGCTACTGAGGGAGTTCTGGATTAAGGGGTCCTCGAAAACCCGACCTATTTATATGGGCCGGACTATACGAGCCACTTACCGAACACAGGAGTATTTGAAGGCGCAGTCTCCAAGATGGAAGCTTCAGGAAGCACGGCTCGTACTCCACGTTTGATGTAGCGAATAGGCAAGTTTATCTCCTCGGCGTGTAACCGACCATGTGTAAACCCTAGGCATCCTCGGCGTCTATATAAGCCGAAGGGTTTTAGGGCGTAGGGACAGAATAACTCATCTAGGGTTAGCTATTCGATCTCGAGGTAGATCAACTCTGTAACCCCCATATTATCAATACATCCAAGCAGGACGTAGGGTATTACCTCCATAGGAGGGCCCGAACCTGGGTAAATCCGTGTCCCCTTCGTCTCCTGTTACCATTGATTCTAGTCTCACAGTTCGGACCCCCTACCCGAGATCCATCGGTTTTGACACCGACACCCTCCACCCCCCTCGCCTCCCGAGCTCTCCTTCGGCGGATTCTGGCCACCTCCGCCATGTCTCACAGCGGATCGGAGTCCGATCTTTCCGGATCCGTCGACTGGGGTGTGATACCGTGTGGGTTGGAGGAGGAAATGGCAGTTCGCATTGCACTCCACCGGTCCCGAGAGGAGAGCAGCCGACCGAGGGACGCATCCATCTACCGCGAGGCCCTAGTGTTGGATCACTAGGCGTTCGGGTCTAGCGGTGCTGGATCCTCGCTGGCCCGGCAGCCGGAACACCACTCCATCCCCATCACCGGTCCGGCAGACTATGAGTCATAGCGGGTCCGGGCGGCACGCCGTGAGAAGGAGATGGCAATGGCCATCGAGGCCCATCTCATGGCGAATATGGCGGAGGCGGCGGCGGCGGAGGAGGCGGCGGCGCGGGCGGCCGCAGAGGAGGAAGCCATCCGCGCTCGCATTGTGAAGAAACGGTAGCGGAGGAACACACGCGCCCTCGCCCGAGAGCAGAGTCAGGCGGTCCGGGCCATGGACTGACTGCCACCGAAGGAGGAGAAGGACAACAACGCCGAGGACAACTCTGGCGACGAGCAGATCCGGCTGGATCCGTATAGCATCTTTGAGCGGTACTTTCGCGAGAAGGCCGACAAGGACGCAGGGAAGGGCAAGGGCAGCCATGGATGAAGTCCACCATAGCCAAACATGCCAAATTTTGGTAGTCCGATGGCATGTTTAGTGTAATGTGATGGAGTAGCCGGACGATCCGTGTGCCTTGACGTGGTTGCATGAGTTTGTATGGATTTGAGATATGCTAATTGAGGTGTCCGTATGTGGAGTGCCTAATTTGAGAGGTGTCCGGTCAGCATTTGAGGGGCCGGATTTGCCAAGTCCGTCTGTAGATGCTCTTATGTTTACTAATTGAAGGCATCATATGTGTCTTCATGTTAATCCGTAACTAATTGAAGTCCCTGTTCGGATCTCCTCCAGCTTCAAGGAATAGCCAGCTGCTCTAGAAGCCAGCAACCGCCAGCTTTCGATGGGAATCAAAACCGTTCGGCAACACTGAGTAGCTCCTCTCCTTTAGCATGGGTTGGCAGCCCAGGAAACGAGCATGAGGCCTTGTTCGGTGTCCTGTCACGAGAGGAAAACGGTTGGAGGAGAAGAAAACGGTTGGAGGAGGTCACTTCGGGAGGGCATCTCCACGTAATTTGCATTAACTTCTTCTTCTCATTTCCTCGAAGCTGCGCTTCCGTTGCTCCAGGAATTTACATTGTGGCCGACTCGTCCTCTAGAAGCAGGATTCTTGGAGCTGAACTATTCGGGTCGCTTCTCACTGGCTTCTCAAGAAGCTGGAAGCTGGAGAAGATCCGAACAGGGCCTTAGGACACAATATAAGTCTAAGTAAAAGAAATAGTTAATAAATAAATTCTGAATTATATTAAAAATAAAATTTGCTAAACCATGCAAGTTGATCATAAACATACAGATTTGCAAGGCATGGAATGCAGTGTAAGTTTTATGTTTGCAGAAAAAATAAGTTCCATATGTAAGATATTTAAGGAGTAAACATATAGAAATGCTAGAATGCTTATTACAAAATGAAAAAAAATGCAAATTAATGGTAATCAAAATGGGAGAAGTAAGTCTAGATAAATGTAAAGTAATGGCATAAACGGCAACCGGTTATCTTTTTTTAACAATAGTCTTTCTATTAGGGGAACATAAAAGAATGGAAGAGACCATCCTCAGTAATTTTAATATTAATTGACTTTGTTTTTTGAGGAACATGGTCATCAAGGGACCTATCATATGTGACAATAAATTCATCGTCTATGAGAATTCTAGCATTTGTAAAGAAATCCTCATTAAATCCTTGCTGATTTTCTCTAACAATCCAATCATATTGATTATTAATTCTATTGAATAGGTGTTGGATTAAAGCCAAATTTAGTACTCGTTTTCTAGCATTCTCTTGAGAAGCATAATGATCTTTAGATTCAAATCTGTGCATAAAATCTTGATCATGGATAATTTCATCTATCAAAGGACACTCATAATTCATGTCATAATAATAAAAGACATCTCTATCTTCTTGAATTATGTAATCAAATTCATTCATAAGGATGATAGTAGAAATATTTTTAGCTCTAGGATCACTAGTGATGGGTAGCTCGAAGAACAGTCATTGCAAATTGTGATGAATGCGGAGAAACTTTCTTACAAGTTCAAGCACAAGCATAAAATAGCATTAGCATAGCCGTTTGTCCTTCTAAGAATAGATCCCTTGTCCACATAAAGAATTCTCGGATAGTACTTTTATCGATAATATTTCCACTCCCAACACGAAAAGTTTTAGTGTCAAAATTAAGGGGAGGTTCATTATAAAGCGGTTCATTATCAAGATGGAATAATTCAGGTTCTTCGTCATGATTTTTGCTAGGACTATTTTCACTAGCACTTTCAACAAAAACCTTTTCAAACTCACACATGACAACAACTTTCTAGCAAAGGTAATAACACACATATTTTTGCTATTTTTTTTGTAAAAGTAAACTAATAAATAAAACACAAGAAAGATAAGAACAAGTAAGTGATAAAGATGAATGGAGGGACATGAACTTGTTCGGTGAAGTCTCCTAGGCAATGGTGCCAGAAATCATGATACTACTTTGCGAAGGTGTTGGGTTTTTTCCGAAGAGGAAGGGATGAAGTAGTAGTTACGCAAAGTATTTTACTTAGTTGAGAACCAAGGTTATTGAATCAATAGAAGAAACCACGCAAACAAGATAAATGGTACCTGCACATATACACAAATAAACACTTGCGTCCAACAAAGGCAAGGGGGTTGTCGATCCCCTTGTTTCTCACTGATTGTAAGATCAAGTTTTGTAGTTGGGATAGTAAATAAAAATTAATTAAAAACAATAAGGTATTTTGGTTTTCTATAATATGAAGTGAATGGACCCGGGATCCATAGCTTCGCTAATGGTATCTCTCTCACGAGCATAGTAACACTGGGTAACAAATTACTATTTGGAAATTGTAGAAAAGTGAATAATTATGATGATCATCCATGGTATAATTTATATGCAGGCATCACATCCGTGGCAAGTAGACCGACATCCATATACATCAACTACTATTACTCCACCCGTTGACTGCTATGCAACATGCATCGTAAGGTATAAGTTCATAACAGATAGAGTAATGCATGAAGTAATATGACATGATGTAGAAAAAAAAGACCATGCAATGTGTTCTAAACCCCTTGTTTTATCCTTAGTAGCAACAACACAAATACATGCCTTGAAAATCCTCCTGTCACAAAGTAAGGACACGAAAAGATTGAACCTACTACTATGCACCACTTCCCGTGAAGATCTAATCATCAACTTGGCCAAACAAAACTCATAGATCGGAAACCATACATAGCTATAAAATTATAAATAATAGATCTGAAAAGACCCAATTACTTTGAATGAATAATCTAATCATAAACCCACAATTCAGCGGATCCCAACAAATGCACCGCAAGGATTACATCGATTAGATCTCCAAAGAGAAAATGGTATTGAAGATCAAAGAGATAGAGAGAGATCCATCTAGCTAATGCTATGGACCCATATATCATGTGCATAACTACTCACACATCACCTTGGAGGCAACAAGGTTGATGAAGATGGCTTCTGTGATGGATTCCCCTCCAGCAGCGTACCAAAAAGGCCTCCATATGGGATCACCGGAAGAACGGAGGCTTTCGATGATGATAAAATTGTTTCAAGATGTGGTACAAAGGTTTCTGCGTAGATGTGAATTTATAGCATTTGTTTTAGGGTAAACGGAGCCACGAGGGGCCCACAAGGGGGTTGGGCGCGCTTACCCCCTAAGGCGCGCCCCTTGCATTGTGGCTTAATCGTTTGTCGTCTCGGCTCCTTCTGAATCTTTGAGGGTGTCTTCCGGTCCACAAAAATTGTCAAAATGTTTCGTCGTGTTTGGAGTTTGTTTGATATGGATTTTTGTAAAACCAAAAACATGAAGAAAATAACAACTAACACTTGGCACTAGGTTAATAGGTTAGTCCCAAAAAGATATAAAATGGCATATAAAGTATATAATATTAATAATATAGTAGCATAAAATAATTAAAAATACAGATACGTTGGAGATCTATCAAGAAGCCTGGACGCCTCGTTATGACTCCTATGGACGTAGGCTCCGTCTCAAGGGTGACTCATTACATGGTGGTCACACTCTCCTATGTAGAGAGTAATGTAGTACCCATGAAGAGAGCTGAAACATATGCCGACAAAAATGCAAAATCTTACCAGCTTGTGACAACATCCACCTAGAGTACTTGAGCAGCCGCCAAGCTGTGCGAACAACTGCTGAAGCTACGAAGACCGCCCTAGCCTCACATGTCACTACTGTACTTTTCTCGCCTGCCACTGCTAGGCATTCATGAATAGTGTTCACCATAATGGAATGCGGCTCCGAGGTGAGATCTTCCATCTAGAGTGCCCAAACATCCAAGATTAACATGATCCACAAAGGATTGTAGGAGGGAATCAAATATCTCTTAATGGAAGTGTAGATCGGGGCCCTCTCATCCAAACCCTAGATAATCAACAAGTTTTGATGGGTAGGGGGAGAGGTCGGGCGAGTTTAATCTTGGGCAACAATGGAGCAAATGAGAAATGGAGAGGTAGGTCTTCTTGGGGAAGAAGACCCTCTTATACAGTGGGGACAAAAATCCAACCGTAATGCACTAGTCGTGCACAAGCGATACTATTGCTCCAAGGAGCGTTACTACCGCTGAATGCAGTAGATCCTACACAAACCCATTGAGTACGAGTGGGATACTAGCACGGTAGTTCTGCCGGAGCGGTACTACCGGCTCAATTAAGCAGTACTACCACGAAATATCAAATAGGTATACACAAAATTCTGTAGTAGTTTGCGTGGTAGCAGAGCAGAAGTATCGCCCCTAAGCAGCACTACCGGTTAACGACGATGGTACTACCGCGAATTGTTGGAGGGCTTATGGAGGAATCCATGGTAATACCCGCGGCACATCCACAGAAGTATCGCCCAAGCGGTACTACTGCCAAGTGCAAGCGGTACCATGGTGAATACCCTGAAGCCTAACAGGGAGCCCAACGGTAGTAGCCGCAGTACAGCCAGCGAAAGTACCACATAAGCGGTACTACCGTGAGTACCAGTGGTACTACCGCTTGGCGACTGCTAGCATGACCAAAGCACAATAGATGAACTGCTCCAAAGTTGGGGAAGGGTATGTGGGTTCATTTGGGTTGTGTATGTGTTGATTCCACACGTACCTTGCAACACAGACCCCCTCTTAATAGTATGGATTTTCTATGACTCAAATCAAATGAAAAGAAACGCGAGAAAATCAGTCTTTGCTCTTTCCATATCCGATGGGAATAAAACCATCTCGTGCCATATATGAGAATATATGAAATGCTCAATACACACGTTAGTTCACAAAGCACATTGTGATCAATACCAAAACCACCTAGAAAGAGAGAGAGGTGCCCTAAGAAATACGTTGAGAGCCTTGTCAGAGCAACACTAGTTGTGTTGGGCGGGTCGTGGGTCGATGGTCATAGATATGGAACTCACTATGTGGGAGTTGTCTCGACGAGGAAAGGGGTGGAGCGAGATGAATGGGTAGGAGAGAGGGAGCGAGAATAGATGGTTCATGAAGCTTCCACCATCCTCTCGGCTACCTACCTTAACGTGTGTGTTCGATCGAAACAATCCAACAACGCACTATGTGGCCAACGGAGTGTAGGGTCAATTGGTCAATTTGGAATATTTTTAAAATGAAATTGTGGCTTGTGGAATTATATCGCGTTATCATTTGGCCTTCCTTACATTGGTTGTAATTCTTTTACAAAATTTATGTGTATATTCCACTGCACATACTATATGTATGGAATTGATTTTTATACCGTTTAAAGAGTATAGGGAGAATCCGTCCTTACAAACCAGTGAGAGGGTACAATGCTCGAGATACAATAGGTTGGAGGATTAAATTAGCCAACAATTTTTTTAATGGTAGAGAGTGAAGGCAATAGTTTAGGAGGAGAAAGTGGACTTTCTCCATTAGGTGGTGTTTGTAGCTAGGTATTCCGACGATTATCGCGCTTCTTTGCCTTGGAAGATCCTTAAAGAAAACTTGGAGTTTCTTTCCGTCACTAATCTATAAGGCTCTTTTTTTATATGTTATGTAATGTAAGACTGTTTCATGGGCAATCTAAATTCCAAAGGGTTCATTTTCATATGTCTCATGTTTATTAGGTTATAATATTTTTGCTAAAAAAGGGTCTATGATAGCTACGTCATGCACCTAACTGTCAAGAATATTTCAGAAGCCAATTTTGGATGTCCCAATGGATCATATAAGAAAATTTGTGCATGATTACAGTCGTGGTTTTTGTTTAGGAAATTACAGTCCTAGCTATAGTACTGGTATTCAGGACAATTTTCCTTTTTTTAGAATGGGGTCTAAACTGGTGAGCTCACTCCTAACCGGTCGTCCCTATGCACTTTCACTCCATAGCTATTTTTAGGGTGGACGTCGACCTAGAGCAAAACTTGAGTGAGGACACGTCACACGTCGATTGTGTCGTGTACGTTGGACAATCTCCATAGGCTGTTACCCGCAAAAATAAATAAATAAAACAATCTCCACAGTCTGTTACCCGCTGGGATCAATTGGATCTCCATAGTCTGTAGTATCAATGGGATCTAGCCTAGGCTCCCCTAACCGCTGGTTTGCCGCAAAACCATTATAAGCAGCAGTGCAATCGTTGGTTACCCCGATCTGGATCAAGGAGAAGGCATCCATCACGTATCAACCGACGTTCCAGGTCCACATTAAGATCCAGAAATCGAGCAGGCAAGTTGCGAGCTGCGACGATAAACCAATGTCAGTACGACTTGACATGCGGGTTTAGGGTACTAAAATGCAGGAAATCTCCACCCCTTTGCTCGGCGAAATCGGGATCAAGGCCATTATTTTTCTCCCCGGAAGGCGATGTCACCGTCGCTTTATGTCACCGTCGCCCCCGAGACCGTGCATTAAGGGCCGGAGGAGGTGTTTCCCCGCGGTCCGGCCACATGCGGCTTATAATCCCGTCGTCGTCGTAGTCGTGGTCGACTCGACACCGGCGCCACTTCCCGCGCCACAACATGCGCGCGGCTTTTATATACCGACCCGCTTCTGAAGCCACTATTCAATCATGGCTTTGCTGAAAGCACAGTGCTTTGCCATAGTGATGAGCGGAGATTGATTGACCGCTCCGCTCGCTAACCCCACCACCATCGATCCACGACGGCGCGGCTCGGCTGATTGATTTGTTTATGCGCGGAAGGGCTGAATTTAAGTGCTCTGACCAGAGGGCATGTGCCGCGCCTGCAGTACTGCTTGCACAGCTCAGCCTGCACAGGGGGCGACAGTAAGAAAACATTAAGAAAGAAACAAAAAGAAATCTACAACTAGTCTAGTTCCACGAGGAGTATATCCCTGTGGAATCGTCGGTGAAGACCGGCTCAGATGGCGCAAGTTTTCTTTTTCTACTTTCGTTCGGAATGTATTTTCTTGTAGTTTCATCAGCTCGACTAAGTAATGGGCCCTAGTGCTATGCTAGTGGGGTCTCTGGGCTCGATTCCTAGCAACGAAACAGTAAATCCTACCTGGACAAGGTCCACAATATGTTGGGCCGGTCTAGGTTAGCACCCCCCAGCACCCCACGACCCACAAAAATAAAAGCAAAGCCTTCATTGCAGCTGAAAATTAGTTTCGGATCCATGGTGATCGAAATCACTAGTTAGGAAATACACCTTCTAACGATTACTTTCATTTCTCGGGTTGCGACAAGCGGCACACTGCATGCGTGTCACTTGTCGCGACCTGAGTTTTTTTTCTTCGTAGATCCGTATTTTCAAAACGTTTTATCTCCTAAACCGTGCGTCCAAATCTCGAACCGTTTTCATCGTTGGCTTTCTCACGTCGAGATCTACAAAATTAGATCCCATGTTGATAGGTTTTGATGAACTTTTT
This sequence comes from Hordeum marinum, assembly GCA_022496015.1. NCBI lineage: Eukaryota > Viridiplantae > Streptophyta > Magnoliopsida > Poales > Poaceae > Hordeum > Hordeum marinum. Next base: position 156,570,002 of record CM039677.1, read on the forward strand.
TTTCACGAAAAAAACCGGACGAAAAAACCGTGCCTCACGTTTTCCCCTTTCGGGAGCCATGCCTCTCGCGATAAGAAAACCGTACTTCTCACAGAAGCAAAATCATGCCTCTCATGGTAAAAAAATTAGCAGAAAACGCGCTTTTTCCCTTTCGACATCCGTGCCTCTCGCGATAGCAAAACCGTGCCTCTCGCGGAACCAAAACCGTACCTCTCGGGGAAGCAAAACCGTGCCTTTCACGGAAGCAAAACCAATAGAAACGTGTTTTTCCCTTTCGGGAGCCGTGCCTCTCGCGATAGCAAAACCGTGCCTCTCGCGGAAGCAAAACCGTGTCTATCGCGGAAGCAAAACCGTGCCTCTCGCGAGAAAAAAAAAGAACAGAAAACACGTTTTTTTCCTTTTCGAGAGGCACGACCGTGCCTCTTGCGAAGGCAAAACCGTGCCTTTCGCGAAAGCAAAACCGTGCCTCTCGCAAAAAAACACGTTTTTTTTCACGTAAAAAAAAGAAAACGCGTTATTTATTTTATTTTTTGAATTTTTTCGTCCAAAGCTACGAAAGACCGGTGGAAAACTGTAACACCAAAAAAATCCAGAAAAAACCACTCTAAAAAGGCGAAAACGCGTGCGATTTTTTTTCTTCCAAAAAGAACGCTTAGAGAGCACGACACGTGGCGGCAACTGAAAACGCGTCAAGTGGCGGCGCGTGGGAGCGATCGCTGGAACGCTTGTGAGGAAGCGTTTGGTGATAGTGTTTACGAATAATTTTTCATTTGTTGCCGGGTCTAAATCATGCTTAACCGAGGAAAAACACAAATACTCCTAAGAACTTTAATTTGACTCTGGAATAATTTTGAATGATATGTTCGGAGTAAATTTGTGCGGTAAAGTGACTGTCTTTCTTTCTAAACAGGGTACCTTTCATGTGTAGCCTACTGAGCCATCAGGTATGCAGCCAACGTTTGAGCCACACACATGTCATCTTTTCCTCTTACTTCTTTTACTGAAATTTATACAACTAACCGCTACTTACTTAGCATAATGAATATGGGCTTGGGCTCCCATGGGCTTCTGCTATGTTTAAGTCACCATAGACCTACCTCACAGTAGTGTGAGCAACTAGTTAGCGAGCACTTCCTTACAAGTGTTACAACGATCGCTCCCACGCGTCATCACGTGTCGCGCTTTAAGTGTCCCTTCGATTTTTTTTATTTCTTCGCACACATTTTCGCCTTTTTGGAGTGTTTTTGTTTCGAATTTTTTTGGTGTTCCGGTTTTTCACCGGTCTTTCGTAGCTTTTGGATGATTTTTTTTGCGTGAAAAATGCATTTTTGTTGTTTTTTTACGCAAAAAACGCGTTTTTTGTTTTTTTATGAGAGACACGATTTTGCTTTCACGAAAGGCACGGTTTGCCTTCACGAGAGACACGGCCGTGCCTCTCAAGAAGGAAAAAAAATGTGTTTTCTGCTCTTTTTTTTTCGTGAGAGGCACGGTTTTGCTTTCGCGAGAGGCATGGTTTTGCTATCGCGAGAGGCACTGCTGTGCCTCTCCCGAAAGGAAAAAAACGCATTTTCTGCTCTCTTTTTTTCCGCGAGAGGCACGATTTTGCCTTCGCGAGAGGCACGGTGCCTCTCGTAAAGGGAAAAAATACTCGTTTTCTGTTTTTTTCAATCGCGTGAGGCACAGTTTTTCCGTCTATTTTTTTGTGGAAAAAAAGTTTGTCAAAACCTATCAACATGGGATCTAGTTTTGAAGATCTCGACGCGAGAAAGCCAACGGTGAAAATGGTTCGAGATTTGGACACATGGTTTAGGAGATAAAACGTTTTGAAAATATGGATCTACGAAAAAAGGGAAAACTCCCAGGTTGCGACAAGTGACACGCATGCAGTCCGCCACTTGTCAAAACCTGGGGAGGTGGGAGCAAGCGTTAGAAGGTACTCGCTAACTAGTGATTTTGGGAAGGAGTTGGCCTCGTCATTAGCCTCTGAATCTATCGGGATCTTTGACAATCGGGTCTTGCAATCCATTGGATCAATTGAATGTTCATGGAAACGAGATCTCGGATGTATGTTGGATTGTGTCTATCCTTGAATTTGCTTGAAAAAGATCTTGATGGATTCCAAGAGCTAGGTTTTCATGGTTCGAATTGTTTTGTACAAGTTTGTCAAGAAAAGTTTGGGGATACTCTATCATCTCTCGGGAGAGGCGGACTTGTGATCCGACTAGGGATGTATCATAAAAATCTGAGTGATGAATTTTGGCGCATGGCCTGATTCTCTCTTGGAGATGCCACTTGTTATCACGGAGGAACACCAAAAAATGCATTAACTCTTGATCCAAACATGTGATTCGATGCTTTGGTTCCTAGATGAAGGTCCAACAAAGTCGCAGCAGGCATCAAACTTATCCTTTATCAAACGTTGCCGAGTGGAGCAAGAGCTTTGCTACACCCACGAACAATTGTCACAAAAAATAACATAAGGGATTAGTTGGCGGCTTTTGATTAGAGGTGAGGAGGCCACCCTGAAATTCACGAGGGGGGATTGATGAGACAAACACACGTAGGTGCGTAGGTCAATTTTCCTAGCTAATTTTCGTACGTGTAGGATTTTTGGTGGAGCAATCATCTCATTGGATGGTGAAAAGATCGATATGGTCGGTTAGAGGGGGGTTGAATAGACGACTAACAATTTTTAGTTTCTTTGTTTGCAAATTAGGCTAAACAATTAAATAAGTTGTCTAGAGATGCAACTAGATGGACAACCTATATGATGAGCTCAACAACAACTACAAAAACATGCACAAGATAAGAACACAATATAGCTTCATAAAGTAAAAGTAAGAAGTAAGCACAAGTGGAGTTGGTGGAGACGAGAATGTGTTACCGAAGTTCCCTCCCTTTAGGGGGAGGTACATCTTCGTTGGAGCAGTGTGGAGGCAGTGTGGAGGCACAATGCTCCCCAAGAAGCCACTAGGGCCATCATATTCTCGTCACGCCCTCGCACAATACAAGACGTCGTGATTCCACTAGTGGTGCCCTTGAAGGCAACAACCAGACTTTTACAAACAAGGTTGGGATAATCTTCACAACCTAATTGGAGGCTCCCAACACCACCACGAATGTTCACCACAATGGGATGTGGCTCCGAGGTGAAATCTTCCGTCTAGGGTGCCCAAACACCTAAGAGTAACAAGATCTGCAAGGGATTAGTGGGGGGAATCAAATATCTCTTGGTGGAAGTATAGATTGAGGCCCTCACCTCCAAACCCTAGAAGATCAACAAGGTTTGATGGCTAGGAAGACAAATTGGGTGAAAATAAGCTTTAGGGCAGCGATAGACCTTGGGGGATAAGAGGTAGGTCTTCTTGGGGAAGTAGACCCCCTATACAAAGTTGGGGCAAGCCAACCGTTATTCCACCCATTAGTCGTGTACAAGCGGTAGTATCGCTCAGGCGAGTGGTGCTACCGCTTACCAAGGAAGTTTAGAGAACCAGTGGTAGTGCAGTGATAGTAGGACGGTAGTACCAGACCAAGCGGTACTAACTTTCCCTACTTCCACTTAACAACCGCTAAAAGTGGGAAGGCAAAACCGAGGCTCAAACACGAAGGAAGTGCCTGTGGTAGTAGAGCCAGAAGTACCTCGCCAAGTGGTACTACCACCGGGGAAGGTGTTGGGAAATGTTGCATGGGAAACAAAAAAATTCCTACGCTTCACTAAGATCAATCTAGGAGATGAACATCTATGGGAGGAGAGATTAGATCCACATACCCTTGTAGATCGCTAAGCAGAAGCGTTAAGAAACGCGGTTGATGTAGTCGAACGTCTTCGTGATGCAAATCGCAAGCCGTCCCATGATCCAATCATGATCTAGTGCCAAACGGACGTCACCTCCGCGTTAAACACACATACATCTTGATGACGTCCTTGCCTTCTTGATCCAGCAAGAGGGGCAAAGTAGTAGATGAGTTCCGGCAGCACGATGACATGGTGACGGTGGTGGTGAAGAACATTCTCCGTCGAGCTTTGCCAAGCACAACGGAAACTATGATGGAGGATAAACTAGAGGGGGTGAGGTTGCCGACACACAGCTTGGGGAAATCTTGATGTGTTCCGGGTGCTAGCCCTGCCCCTCTATTGATATGTTGAGCCCTGGGGTCATTTCTTGGAGAAAGAGCCTCCTCAAAGTCGGTTTGGCATGCAAGGCAAGAGTCCTCCTCGGACTCAAGGACTAGATGCCAGTGTCCTTGGCGCCTAGCCCCTGGCCTTCCTTTCGCACCTTCCTAAAGCCTCGTGGGCTTTACCCCTTGGCCCAAATAATGTGTTATCGTACCCTAACATTTCGGGAAACATCCGAAACCCCTCCTGGTGAATTCCGAAACCCCTTCCGATGAATTTTGGAACCCTTCCAGAGACCAAACACTATTATCCCATATATCAATCTTTACCTCTAGACTATTCTAGAGCTCCTCGTCATGTCTGTGATTTCATCGGAACTCCGAACAACCTTCGGTCACCAACATAATAACTCAACTATACTTATATCATCACCAAACGTTAAGTGTGTAGACCCTGAGGGTTCGAGAACTATGCAGACATGACCGAGACACCTCTATGGCCAATAACCAATAGCAGGTCCTAGAAGCCCATGTTGGCTCCTACATATTCTATGAAGATCTTTATCATTTGAACCTCTATGTCAAGGATTCAGTTAATCCCTTATGTAGTTCCCTTTGTTCATCGGTATGTTACTTGCCTGAGATTCGATCATCGATATTGTTGGAAATATGCCCTAGAGGCAATAATAAAATGATTATTATTATATTTCCTTGTTCATGGTAATTGGTTATTATCCATGCTATAATTGTATTGATTGGAAACACATTGCATGTGTGGATATATAAACAACACTTTGTCCCTAGTGTGCCTCTAGTAGACTGGCTCGTTGATCAAAGATGGTCAAGGTTTCCTAGCCATTGACATGAGATGTCATTTGATAATGGGATCACATCATTAGGATAATGATGTGATGGACAAGACCCAAACTATAAACGTAGCATTTGATCGTGTCAGTTTATTGCTACAATTTTCTGCATGTCAAGTATTTGTTCCTATGATCATGAGATCATGCAACTCACTGACACTGGAGGAGTGTCTTGTGTATCAAACGCCACAACGTAAATGGGTGACTATAAAGGTACTCTACAGGTATCTCCAAGAGTGTCTATTGAGTGGGTATGGATCAAGACTGGGATTTGTTACTCCGTGTGACGGAGAGGTATCTTAGGGCCAACTCGGTAATACAACATCACAACAAGCCTTGCAAGAAATGTGACTAAAGTGTTAGTCACGGGATCTTGTATTACAAAACTAGTAAAGAGACTTGTCGGTAACGAGGTTGAACTAGGTATACAGATACCGACGATCGAATCTCGGGCAGGTAACATACCGAAGAACAAAGGGAACGACATACGTGATTAACTGAATCCTTGACATAGAGGTTCGACCGATAAAGATCTTCGTAGAATATGTAGGAATCAATATGGGCATCCAGGTCCCGCTATTAGTTATTGACCCTAGAGGTGTCTCGGTCATATCTACATAGTTCTCGAACCCGCAGGGTCTGCACACTTAAGGTCCGATGACGTTTCGGTAGTATAGAGTTATGTATGGTGGTGACCGAAGGTTGTTTGGAGTTCCGAATAAGATCCTAGACATCATGAGGAGCTCCGGAATGGTCCGGATGTAAAGATTGATATATAGGAAGTCCTGTTTTGGTTGCCGGAAAAGTTTCGAGCTCATCGGTAGTGTACCGGGAGTGTCGGGAGGGTACCGGGGGACCATCGGGAGGGGTATTTCAACCCAAGAGGCTACATGGGCTGTGGGAGGAGGTTTACCAGCCCTTAGTGGGCTGGACAAAGCCCGATAGGAAGCCCATGCAGCTGAGTTGAAGAAAACCAAGGGTGAAAGGAAGGCAAAGTGGGAGAGAAGGAGTCCTACTCCTAATAGGATTGGAGGAGGACTCCTCCTCCCCACCTTCGATCGAAGCAAAGGGCTGGCCCCTTGAGGGCCAAGACTCCTCCTCCCCTGCTCCTATATATACTAGAGGTTTGAGGGTTTTTTGAGATAGAAAAACAGCCATGTTCTACCTCTCCTCTAATTCGTAGTTTCTCGTCTAGATCGGTTTCACCGGTGCTTAGGCGAAGCCCTACTGGAAAAGCTCCACCACCATCGCCGCAACGCCGTCGCACTGCCGGAGAACTCGTCTACCTCTCCGCTCCCTCTTGGTAGATCAAGAAGGCGGAGATCGTCATCACGCTGTACGTTGATACGTCTCCAATGTATCTACTTTTCCAAACCCTTTTGCCCTTGTTTTGGACTCTAATTTGCATGATTTGGATGGAACTAACCCGGACTGACGTTGTTTTCAGCATAATTGCCTTGGTGTTATTTTTGTGCAAAAACAAAAGTTCTCGGATCGTCCTGAAAATTTATGGAGAATATTTTTGGAATTAATAAAAATACTGGCGAAAGAATCAACTGCAGGTGGCCCACCACCTGGCCACAAGCCTGGTGGGCCCGGCCACCCCCTAGGCCGCGCCGAGCAGGCTTGTGTCCGCCCTGCTGCTCCTATGACATCGTTTCCACTCATATATATTCCTATTCGAGGAGAAAAAACCCGGAGAGAAGAGTTCATCGTGTTTCACGATACGGAGCCACCGCCATCTCCTATTCTTCCTTGGGAGACCAGATCTGGAGTCCGTTTTGGGCTCCGAAGAGGGGAAATCAACGCCTTCGTCATCACCAACCATTCTTCATCACCAATTCCATGATGCTCTTCACCGATTGTGAGTAATCTCATCGTAGGCTTGCTGGACGATGATGGGTTGGATGATATTTATCATGTAATCGAGTTAGTTTTGTTAGGGTTTGATCCCTAGTATCCACTATGTTCTAAGATTTATGTTGCGATGCCTTTGCTATGCTTAATGCTTGTCACTAGGGACCGAGTGCCATGATTTTAGATCTGAACCTATTATGTTTCATGAATATATGTGTGTTCTTGATCCTATCTTGCAAATTGTAGACACCTATTATGAATTATGATCCGCATCCCTGAGGGTGACAATAACTGGGATTCTTTCCGGTGATTACCATAGTTTGAGGAGTTTATGTATTCACTAAGTGCAAATGCTTTGGTCCGGTTCTCTATTAAAAGGAGGCCTTAATATCCCTTAGTTTCAAGTAGGACTCCGCTGCCACGGGAGGGTAGGACAAAAGATGTCATGCAAGTTCTTTTCCATAAGCACGTATGACTATATACGAAATACATGCCTACATTACATTGATGAATTGGAGCTAGTTCTATGTCACCCTATGTTATAACTGTTGCATGATGAATGCCATTCGACATAATTATCCATCACTGATCCATTGCCTACGAGCTTTTCATATATTGATCTTCGCTAAGTTACTTCTCCGTTGCTACTGTCACAATCACTACAAACTGCTACTATCACCTTGCCATAGTTACTGTTACTACCATATCACTTTGCTACTGAATACTTTGCTACAGATATTAAGTCTTTTAGGTGTGGTTGAATTGACAACTCAGCTGATAATACTCGAGAATATTCTTTGGCTCCCCTTGTGTCGAATCAATAAATTTGGGTTGAATACTCTACCCTCAAAAACTGTTGTGATCCCCCATACTTGTGGGTTATCATACGTCTGCTGAACACAGAGGTGCCGTTCGTTCGGTGCCAAATCGGGACGAATCATGATTGGATCGTGGGACCCTCGGCGATTTGGATCGCGAAGACGTTCGACTACATCAACCGCGTTTCTTAACGCTTCCCGCTTAGCGATCTACAAGGTTATGTAGATCCACTTTCCCTCTCGTAGATGCTCATCACCATGGATAGATCTTGCGTGTGCATAGGAATTTTTTTGTTTCCCATGCAACGTTCCTCAACAGTGGCATCATGAGCTAGGTCTATGTGTAGATGAGATCTCGAGTAGAACACAAAGGAGTTTGTGGGCGTTGTGCTTAGATTGCTTTCGCCCTTGGTCGTGTTTTGGCTCAGCGGTATTGTGGGATGAAGCGGCCCGGACCAACCTTACTCGTACGCTTACGAGAGACATGTTCCATTGACTGACATGTAACTTCGTTGCACAAAGATGGCTAGCGGGTGCCTGTTTCTCCTACTTTAGTTGGATCGGATTCGACAAAGGCAGTCCTTGAGAAGGTTGAAAAGCAACTTATGTATCACCGTTGTGGTTTTTTGTAGGTGAGAATTGTTCTTGCTAGATACCCGTAGCAGCCATGTAAAACTTGAAACAACAATTAGAAGACGTCTAACTTGTTTTTGTAGGGTATGTTGTGATGTGATATGGCCAATTACATGATGAGATATATGTGATGTATGAGATGATCATGTCTTGTATATAATATCATGACTTGCATGTCGATGAGTACGGCAACTGGCAGGAGCCATAGGGTTGTCTTTAATTATTGTATGACCTGCTATCAATCATTAAGCGCTATGTAATGCTTTACTTTATCGCTAAGCGGTAGCAATAGTAGTATGAGCATGGTGGGCGTGACAACCCCGATGGCTACATAATGATGGAGATCATGATGATGGAGATCATGGTGTTATGCCGGTGACGATGGAGATCATGCTGGTGCTTTCAAGATGGAGATTAAAAGCACAAGTTCATGGCCATATCATGTCACTTATGATTTGCATGTGATGTTAATCCTTTTATGCACCTTGTTTTTCTTAGGACGATAGTAGTATTATAAGGTGACCCCTCACTTACTTTCAAGGTGAATTGTGTTCTCCCCGAGTGTGCACCGATGCGGAAGTTCGTCGTGTCGAGACACCACGTGATGATCGGGTGTGATAGACTCTACCTTCACATACAACGGGTGCATGCCAGTGTTGCACGAGCAGAACACTCGGGTTAAACTTGACGAACCTAGCATGTACAGACATGGACTCAGAATACAAGAGACCTAAAGGTCGAACATGAGTCATATAGTAGATATGTTCAACATGATGATGTTCACCATTGAAACCACCTCAACTCACGTTATGATCGGACTTGAGTTGGTGAATTTGGATCATGTATCACTCAGATGACCTGAGGGATGTCAATTTTAGTGGGAGCTTTAGTAATTTGATTAACTAAACTCATTACATTGAACAATAGTCTTAGTAACCTTTGCTAATTTATGTTGTAGATCAATGGCTCGTGGAGTAGCACCCCTGAATTTTAATGCATTCCTATAGAAAGCTAAGTTGAAAGATGATGGAAGTAACTTTGTGGACTGGGCCCGTAATCTGAGGATGATCCTCACGGCTTCCTAGAAGGCTTATGTCCATGATGCACCGCTTAGTGACCCACTCGCTCCTGTGTCATCCGAAGACGTTAAGAACGCTTGGGATGCACTTTATAGAGATTACTTAATAGTTCAATGTGTAATGTTGTATGGCTTAGAACCAGGACTTCAAAGACGTTTTGACCTTCATGGAGCCTATGAGATGTTCCAAGAGTTGGAGTTTATCTTTAAGAAGAATGCCCAGATCGAGAGGTATGAGACCTCCGATAAATTCTGATATGTCGCAAGTAATTGATGATGCTACTTATGCTATGCATGATGCTTATGATGATACTTTGCTTGATGATACTGTGCCACTGGGTGAATTTGTTATGAACAAATTGCTAGAGCCAATGCTAAAACTAATAATATTTCTGAATCTGATGTTGAAACTGAACACTATGATTCACCTGCTAGACCTAGCTCTCCTAGATATGAATTGCCTGATATACCTGATGGTTATGTTATGGAAGGAGAGGTAGCTAGGGTTTTTCTTGCTTGTCAGGATAGAGATGATCTTAAGAAATTGCTTCGCAAGTGGAAGGAAAAATCTCTGAATGCTAGAATGCAATATGATCCTAAGCTTGCTACTTCACCTATCTTTGTTACTGATAAAGATTATGAATTCTCTGTCGATCCTGAGTTAATTACTTTGGTTGAATCTGATCCTTTCCATGGTTATGAATCTGAAACTGTTGTGGCACATCTTACCAAATTGAATGATATTGCCACCCTATTTACTCATGAGGAAATTTTTTGCTATTACTATATTCTTAAGTTGTTTCCTTTCTCATTAAAGGGTGATGCTAAGATATGGTTTAATTCTCTTGCTCCTGGTTGTGTGCGTAGTCCCCAAGATATGATTTATTACCTGTCTAAAAAATATTTTCCTGCCCATAAGAAACAAGCTACCTTGCAGGAAATATTTAACTTTGTGCAAATTGAAGAAGAGAGTCTCCCACAAGATTGGGGGAGGCTTCTCCAATTACTTAATGCTTTGCCTGATCATCCTCTCAAGAAAAATGAAATACTTGATATCTTTTATAATGTACTAACCGATGCTTCTAGGGACCACCTAGATAGTTGTGCTAGTTGTGTTTTCAGGGAACGAACTGTTGAACAAGATTAATTACTATTGAATAATATATTGATCAATGATAATGATTGGACTATTCCCGAACCACCTCCAAAGCCAACTCCGAAGAAAAGAGGTATTCTATTCCTCAGTCCTGAAGATATGCAAGAGGCAAAGAAATCTATGAAAGAAAAGGGTATTAAAGCTGAGGATGTTAAGAATCTAGCACCTATTGAAGAAATACATGGTCTTGATAACCCGACACAGGTAGTAGAGGTAAATTCTCTTAGTAGATTCGATGAAGGAGATATCCCTTATAATAAGTATGCTAGCCAATGCTTGGATGCATTTGATAATTTTATTGTGAAGCAAGAAAATTTCAATACCTATGTTAGTAGACAATTGAAACATAATTCTTATATGCTTGATCGCTTGGGTGATTATCTGAGTAGAACTGTCAATGATCTTAAGCTTATTAGTAAACATGCTTCCATGGTAACCACTCAAGTAGAACAAGTACTTAAGGCTCAGAATCATTTGCTTGATGAGATGAATAATAAAGACAATGATCACTCTGTTAAAGTTGTGACTAGAGGAGGTAGAATGACTCAGGAACCTTTGTATCCCGAGGTCCACCCTAAGAGAATTGAGCAAGATTCTCAAAGAGTTAATACTGATGGACCTATTCGTTCCAATAAGAGTAGGAAAAAGAATGATGGTAGTACTTTGCATACTGCTAGTGAACCTGTTATAGATACATCTGAGAATCCAAATGATATTTCTATTTCTGATGCTGAGACACAATCTAGTGATGAACATGAGCCTAGTGATAACATTGAGAATGATGTTCATGCTGATGCTCAATCTAGTAATGATAATGATGTGGAGATTGAACCTGCTGATGATCTTGATAACCCACAACCTAAGAATAAAAGATAAAATAAAAGAGACTTCATTGCTAGGAAACATGGTAGAGAAAGAGAACCATGGGTTCAGAAAACCATGCCCTTTCCTCCTAAGCCATCCAAGAAAAAGGATGATGAGGACTTTGAGCACTTTGCTGAAATGCTTAGACCGGTCTTTTTACGTATGCGCTTGACCGATATTTTGAAAATGTCTCCTTATGCTAAGTTTATGAAAGATATTGTGACAAATAAAAGAAAGATACCGGAAGCTGAGATTTCCACCATGCTAGCTAATTATACTTTTAAAGGTGGAATACCTAAGAAATTAGGAGATCCCAGAGTACCTACTATACCATGCTCTATTAAAGGAAATTATGTTAAAACTGCTTTATGTGATCTTGGAGCTGGTGTTAGTGTTATGCCTTTCTGTTTATACCGTAGACTTGATTTGAATAAGTTGACACCTACTGAGATTTATTTGCAAATGGCTGATAAATCAACTGCTCTACCTATCGGTATTTGTGAGGATGTACCTATCATAGTTGCAAATGCTACTATCTTGACGGACTTTGTTATTCTTGATATTCCCGTGGATGATAATATGTCGATCATCCTTGGTAGACCCTTTTTGAATACTGCAGGGGCTGTTATTGATTGCAAAAAGGGCAATGTCACTTTTCATATTAATGGTAATGAACATACGGTACACTTTCCGAAGAAACAACCTCAAGTTCATAGTATCAACTCTATTGAAAAAATTCCAACAATTATTATTGGAGACTTTGAGTTCTCTCTTCCTACTATTAGGAAGAAATATGATATACTTATTGTTGGGAAATGCATATCCCCATTGAGGTAACTTAGTGTTATTCAAAAATTCTTTGGTTTCATGATATTCAAAAGAAGTTTGTTAATAAGACTTGATCAACCTTATTGATGGATTCCTTTTGATGAGCATGAGATGGATGAATTTAGAAACCACAACTTCCCGCACCTAACTTTTACTTTTTGGTACCTAGATGAAATTAAGTAAAAATGCTATTATTTTTTTGTTTTCTGAGTTTTCCGTGCAATAGAAAAATGACCTGAAAATAAAAGTTCCCAGAATTCCCTCAAAATTTAGTATGATTTTTTCTGGAATATTTAAGTTTTTTGGCACTGAGAATTCATCAGGGGGCTACACCAGTGGGCCACAAGCCTGTAGGGCGCGACCACCCCCCTTGTCGCGCCCTTGTGTCTTGTGGGTCCCACGTGGCCCACCTTCACTTATTCCAGCACCCATTCACTTCATCTTCCTCCAGAAAAAATGCCACCATTGCTCAAACCCGTGTTCTAGCTCATCTTGCTGCCATTTTCGATCTCCTTGCTCAAAGCCCCATTTGCAAAACTGTTTTAGGGGATTGCATCAGTATGTGACTCCTCCAATGGTCCAATTAGTTTTTTTCTAGTGCCTTATATATTGCAAATTTTTGTTGTTATGGTGACCTTGTTCTTGAGCTTGCATGTCAAATCTGTATGGTCCCAAGTAGTTTTGATGCATGATATAGTATCTAGGCACTTGAGAGAGTAGTTGCTATGAGTTTTGTTGAGTTTTGTTGACCTTCATTTTAGTTCACTAAAAATTTCAGAATTTTTCAGAAATGTTGAGAAGGTTACTAAGAGGTTCTTCAAGCCGGGGTTCTAAGGAAGATGAAAATGAAATGAAGGAGAAACCCAAATATAATCTTCCTCGCGTCGCAGAAATCCGACCATGTGAATGGCCGTGTGACACATTCTTGAGGGCGGCTGGAATTTATGAAGATTTCTATTGTTTGGCCGAGAATGCAGGCATCACCGACTTCCTCAATGATAAGTGTGACCAATACCTCTTTCTCACTAATACCTTTGTGCAAAATTTTCACTTTCATCCTAGGGAAGACCCTCCTATAGTAGAATTTCACTTATATGATGTTCCTAAGAAAATGAACCTTTATGATTTTTGCAAAGTTTGCAAGATACCCTATGAGGGCAGCATCAAGGAACCACGTCCTCGAGACATGGAAGATTTTATTGCCGCAGTCACTTTAGGAGAAGAGAGAGGCGTGTCAAGGGCAAGAGCAGCTAGTTTACATTTTCCCGTGCTATGATATTATTCATTATTTGCGAGAAGATGTTTAGTTGGTTGTTGGGAGAGTGGAAGCCTGAGTGCCCCTGACCTTGCTATTTTGTGCCATGCTTTATTTGCTGATAGAACCTTTAGTCTGGGCTCTATGGTGGACGAACGGTTGAACACCAACCGTTCGAAGGGGCCCATATTCGGAGGTATCTATGCATCTCGTTCAGCTAAACATTTTGAGATACCCATTAGGCTTCACAAGAAAGATGAGAGGCTAATACCCGTGAAGTTTTTGGATTATGACCGTATGGTAGCCCATGATGTTATTAAAAAGAATGATGATAGGAGGTTGCTTTACAATTTAGTATTTAGTCAGTGTACTTGTGAGATTATTACTCTGCCTGCTTCTTCTCTGTTCGATATTCATTCAGGCAGGTACACTGTTATGCTCGATGACATCTACCAATATTGGGGTTTGTTGCAACCCCCAGCACCTGAGAAAGCACTAGCCCTTGATCCATATCAGGTCCCGGTCTCTCAGTGGGAGCCACAGGAGGTCGCTAATCAGTGGAACCCTGAGTGTCCTCCGGAGTATCCCGGAGAAGGTTATTTCCAGCCATGGCCCTAGACCAACTTAGGCCAAAAGCCTAAGATTGGGGGAGTACGTATTTCTCACTAACATTACATTCATGTTCACACACTTATTTCACTTGTCGATGTTCATACTTTTTCATTGTACTATGCATGGTAGTTTTTTTCTCCTTTTTGCTTTCTTCTTGTGTGTTTAATTAACTTTGAGGAAAATACAATAAAAATTAGTTCTAGCCTTATTTCTTTGCTTAGTTGCAGCATTAAAGAGAAAACCCAAAAAGATTTCTCGTTCTTCTTTTTGCTTGTTGGGAGCTTCCCCGTGTAAATAATTTTCCTTTCTTTTCTTTGGGTCGTAAGGAGAAGACTGCGATGACGTGTTGAGTGGCTCTCATATGCATTATTGTTTATCTTACAAAGAGCCCATATTGCCTTGTCTTCTCTTTTGGTTTATTGTTTGCAGATTCCAGCTTAGTCCAATGCATGCGCACTCTTATTATTATTCACATCATTCGGTCGTGCAAGTGAAAGGCAATAATGATGATATTTGATGAAAAGATTGAGATGGAGCAAAGCTGGTATGAACTCAACCTATCTTGCTTTTGTAAATATGATTAGCTCATCGTTCCGAATTCAGTACATTATGGGTTGAACATGCTTGCAATGATAATTAGAGATTATAGTCATTCATGCCATGCTTAATTAGCTAAGAGTGGATAATGGTTCGTCTTGAGTGCCAACATGCGCATTAAAATGGTTGTGATGTATGATGTAGTATGATAGAATGGTATCCTCCTCTGAATGATTCAAGTGGCTTGACTTGGCACATGTTCATGCATGTAGTTGAAACAAATCAACATAGCCTCCATGATATTTATATTCATGGTGAATTATATCCTACTCATTCTTGCATTCAATGTTGGTTAATCTCAAAGCATGTTGATGATCGTGTCGCTCTCTAGTTGGTCGCTCCCCAGTCTTTTACTAGCCTTCACTTGTACTAAGTAGGAATACTGCTTGTGCATCCATCTCAATAAACCCAAACTTGTTCCATATGAGTCCACCATATCTACCTATATGCGCTATTTACCTGTCGTTCCAAGTAAATTTGCATGTGCTAAACTTTAAACCTTGAAATAAACTCTCTGTTTTGTATGCCCAAATCGCTCATGTGGCGACTGGGGGCTATCAGTATCTTCCATGCTAGGTGGGTTATTCTCACGATATGTGTTGATTCACCATCATTCATGAGAAAGTGGCTGGTAATTGGGATGCCCAGTTCCATGCTCGAAATAAAAAGCAAAATATAATTAAACAAAACTCCCCTAGGACTATGTTTGTATGGACGGTGCCCGTGAATTCGGCCCGCCGTGGAGTGTGACTAATTGGTGGAGGGGGAGTAAAAACTTTACCATTCTGTTTGGGAACCGCCTATAATGTATCTAGCATGGAAGATATTGAAAACCTCTTGGTCGTTATGTGAGCAACGAAAGCATACCGCCCCAAAATCATTACCTATCTCTGTTTTAAAAGTTTGAGCTCTGGCACCTCTGCAAATCAATGCTTCCCTTTGCGAAGGGTCTTCCCATTTACTTAATTGTTGAGACATCATCCTCTTATAAAAAGCACCAGTCAGAGAGCACCATTGCCCTTTGTATGCCTTGCTATTAATTGATATTGAGTATGAGCATGACTCGATCTCTCTCACCGTGAATTACAATGTTTAGTCAGTCCTTGTTCTCCAGAGGTGCTCTGCATTTATGTTTTGTGGTCTCAGAAAGGGCTAGCGAGATACGATTATGTCATATTGTATCATGATTGTTTTGATAAAATTGTTGTCATCCGAGACTTTTTATTATTGCTTGCTAGTTGGTTATGTCATTTCTATGAGTAAATGTGAGACCTAACTGTTATTGTGAATGTGGTTAGTTTATAATCTCTGCTGAAAATCTGAACATAAGTTAGAGATATTTACAACAGCAAGATCAAACAGAGTTTGTAAAGTTTTCTTTATCACTTTCAGTTTATCAACTGAATTGCTTGAGGACAAGCAAAGGTTTAAGCTTGGGGGAGTTGATACGTCTCCAACGTATCTACTTTTCCAAACTCTTTTGACCTTGTTTTGGACTCTAATTTGCATGATTTGAATGGAACTAACCCGGACTGATGCTGTTTTCAGCAGAATTGCCTTGGTGTTATTTTTGTGTAGAAATAAAAGTTCTCGGATCGTCCTGAAAAATTTACGGAGAATATTTTTGGAATTAATAAAAAATACTGGCAAAACAATCAACTGCAGGGGGCCCACCACCTGGCCACAAGCTTGGTGGGCGCGACCACCCCCCTAGGCTGCGCCGAGCAGGCTTGTGGGCCCCCTGCTGCTCCTCCGACCTCATTTCCATTGCTATATATTCCTATTCGGGGAGAAAAAATATCGGAGAGAAGAGTTCATCGTGTTTCGCGATACGGAGCCGCCGTCATCTCCTGTTCTTCCTCGGGAGACCAGATCTGGAGTCCATTTTGGGCTCAGGAGAGGGGAAATCGACACCTTCGTCATCACCAACCATCGTTCATCACCAATTCCATGATGCTCTTCACCGTTCGTGAGTAATCTCATCGTAGGCTTGCTGGACGATGATGGGTTGGATGAGATTTATCATGTAATCGAGTTAGTTTTGTTAGGTTTTGATCCCTAGTATCCACTTTGTTCTGAGATTGATGTTGCTATGACTTTGCTATGCTTAATGCTTGTCACTAGGGACCGAGTGCCATGATTTCAGATTTGAACCTATTATGTTTTCATGAATATATGTGTGTTCTTGATCCTATCTTGCAAGTTGTAGACACCTATTACGAGTTATGATCCGCATCCCCCAGGGTGACAATATCTAGGATTCTTTCCGGTGATTACCGTAGTTTGAGGAGTTCATGTATTCACTAAGTGCTAATGCTTTGGTCTGGTTCTCTATTAAAAGGACGCCTTAATATCCCTTAGTTTCCAATAGAACTCTGCTGCCACGGGAGGGTAGGACAAAAGATATCATGTAAGTTCTTTTTAATAAGCACGTATGACTATATACGGAATACATGCCTACATTACATTGATGAATTGGAGCTAGTTCTGTGTCACCCTATGTTATAACTGCTGCATGATGAATGCCATCTGACATAATTATCCATCACTGATCCAATGCCTACGAGATTTTCATATATTGATCTTCGCTAAGTTAATTTTCCGTTGCTACTATCACAATCACTACAAACTGCTACTATCACCTTGCCACAGTTACCGTTACTACCATATTACTTTGCTACTGAATACTTTGCTGCAGATATTAAGTCTTTCAGGTGTGGTTGAATTGACAACTCAGTTGCTAATACTCGAGAATATTCTTTGGCTCCCCTTGTGTCGAATCAATAAATTTGGGTTGAATACTCTACCCTCGAAAACTGTTGCGATCCCCTATACTTGTGGGTTATCATATGTGTGCTCAACACGGAGGTGCCGTCCGTTTGGTGCTAGATCGGGACAGATCAGGATTGGATCATGGGACGCTCGGCGATTTGGATCATGAAGACGTTCAACTACATCAACAACGTTTCTTAACGCTTCTCGCTTAGCGATCTACAAGGGTATGTAGATCCACTCTCCCTCTCGTAGATGCTCATTCCCATGGATAGATCTTGCGTGTGCGTAGGAAGTTTTTTGTTTCCCATGCAATGTTCCCCAACAATGGCATCATGAGCTAGGTCTATGTGTAGATGAGATCTCGAGTAGAACACAAAGGAGTTTGTGGGCGTTGATGCTTAGATTGCTTCCTCCCTTGGTCGTGCTTTGGTTCAGCGGTATTGTGGGATGAAGCGGCCCGGACCAACCTTACTCGTACGCATATGAGACACCGGTTCCATCGACTGACGTGTAACTTCATTGCGCAAATATGGTTGGCGGGTGTCTGTTTCTCCTACTTTAGTTGGATCGGATTCGACAAAGGCGGTCCTTGAGAAGGATGAAAAGCAAATTATGTACCACCGTTGTTGTTTTGCGTAGGTGAGAATTGTTCTTGCTAGATACCCGTAGCAGCCACGTAAAACTTGCAACAACAATTAGAGGATGTCTAACTTGTTTTTGTAGGGTATGTTGTAATGTGATATGGCCAATTACATGATGAGATATATTTGATGTATGAGATGATCATCCGTTGTATATAATATCATGACTTGCATGTCAATGAGTACGACAACCGGTAGGAGCCATAGGGTTGTCTTTAATTATTGTATGACCTTCTATCAATCATTAAGAGCTATGTAATGCTTTACTTTATCGCTAAGCGGTAGCAATAGTAGTATGAGCATGGTGGCGTGACAACCCCGATGGCAACACAATGATGGATATCATGATGATGGAGATCATGGTGTTATGCTGGTGACGATGGAGATCATGCCGGTGCTTTCAAGATGGAGATCAAAAGCACAAGTTCATGGCCATATCATGTCACTTATGATTTGCTTGTGATGTTAATCCTTTTATGCACCTTTTTTTTTGCTTAGGATGACTGTAGCATAAAAGGTGATCCCTCATTTAAATTTCAAGGTGAATTGTGTTCTCCCCGAGTGTGCACCATTGCGAAAGTTCGTCGTGTCGAGAAACCACGTGATGATCGGGTGTGATAGACTCTACGTCACATACAACGGGTGCAAGACAGTGTTGCTCGAGCAGAACACTCGGGTTAAACTTGATGAGCCTAGCATGTACAGACATGGCCTCGGAACACAAGAGACCGAAAGGTCGAACATGAGTCATATAGTAGATATGATCAACATGATGATGTTCACCATGGAAACCACCTCAACTCACGTGATGATCGGACTTGAGTTGGTGAATTTGGATCATGTATCACTCAGATGACCTAAGGGATGTCAATTTGAGTGGGAGCTTCAGTAATTTGATTAACTAAACTCATTTTCTTGAAGAATAGTCTTATTAACCTTTGCTTATTTATGTTCTAGATCAATGGCTCGCGCAGTAGCATCTCTGAATTTTAATGCGTTCCTAGAGAAAGCTAAGTTGAAAGATGATGGAAGTAACTTTGTGGACTGGGCCCGTAATTTGAGGATTATCCTCACGGCTTCCTAGAAGGCTTATGTCCTTGATGCACCGCTTGGTGACCCACCCGCTCCCGTGTTATCCGTAGACGTTAAGAACGCTTGGGAGGAACTTTCTGGAGATTACTCAATAGTTCAATGTGCAATGCCTTAGAACCGTGACTTCAAAGACGTTTTGAACGTCATGGAGAATATGAGATGTTCTAGGAGTTGGAGTTTATATTTAAGAAGAATGCCCGGATCAAGAGGTATGAGACCTTTGATAAATTCTATGCTTGCAAGATGGAGAAGAACGGGTCTATCAGGGAACATATACTCAGAATCTCTAGGTATTCAAACTGTCTGGCGGAGTTAGGGATGCCCCTTCGACCGGAGGTGATCACTGACAGAGTTCTTGAATCATTGCCACCTAGCTACAAGAGCTTCATGATGAACTATAACATGCACAGGATGAACAAGTCAGTCACCGAGCTATTTGCGAGGTTGAAAGTCACTGGCTCTGAAATCCAGAAAGAACATCCAGTGTTGATGGTCAATAAAACCACTAGTTTCAAGATGAATGGCAAGGGCAATAAGGGTAAGTCCAAGAAGGGTGGCAAAGCAGTTGCTCCTCCCGTGAAGAAACCCAAGGCTGGGACCTGCTACTTCTCGACCATGCGTTGGTTTCCCGTGAAGAGGAACAGTTTGATGCAGCAAAGTAGATAAGTATTTCCCTCAGTTTTTGAGAACCAAGGTATAAATCTAGTAGGAGATACAGGCGAGCCACCAATAGATGTACCTGCACAAAGAATCAAACTCTGGCACCCAACGCTATAAAGGGGTTGTCAATCCCTTCACGGTTACTTGCAAAGATGATATCTAGTAGAGATAGATATAATAGGATGCTTGAACGAAAAGTAAAACTAAAAGTAAAAATAGTGCAGCAAGTATTTTTGGGTTTAGATCTAAAAATATAATATGGAAAATAGACCCAGGGCCATAGGTTTCACTAAATGGCTTCTCTCATGATAGCAAATATTACCGTGGGTGAACAAATTACTGTCAAGCAATTGATAGAAAAGTGAATAATTATGAAGATATCCAAGGCAATGATTATGCATATAGGCATCACGTCCGTAACAAGTAGACCGAAACAATTCTACATCTACAACTATTACTCCACACATCGACCGACTCCTGCCTGCATCTAGAGTATTAAGTTCATGAAGAACAGAGTATCACATTAAGTAATATGACATGATGTAGAGGGATAAACTCAAGCAATATGATGAAAACCCCATATTTTTGCCCTTGATGGCAACAATACAATACATGCCTTGCTACCCCTACTTTGTCACTTGGTGAGGACACCGCAAGATTGAACCCAAAACTAAGCACTTCTCCTATTGCAAGAATTACCAATCTAGTTGGCCAAACCAAACCAATAACTCGAAGAGACTTGCAAAGATATGAAATCATGCATATAAGAATTCATGAAAGACTCAAATAATATTATTGGATAATCTGAACATAAACCCACAATTCATCGGATCTCGACAAACACATCGCAAAAGAGTATTACATCGGATAGATCTCCATGAAGATCATGAAGAACATGGTATTGAGAAGCAAAGAGAGAGAAGAAGCCATCTAGATACTAGCTATGGACCCGTAGGTCTATGGTGGACTACTCACACATCATCGGAGGGGCAATGGAGTTGATGTAGATGCCCTCCGTGATTGAATCCCCCTCCGGAAGATTCCCGGAAAAGGTTCCAAGATTTGATCTCTTGGGAATGGAGGCTTCTAGCGGCAAACAAGTGTTTTCGTGGCCCCCTTGATAATGATGGAATATTTGGGAATTTATAGGCCGAACATTAGGGTTAGTGGAGTTGCCAGGGGCCCACAAGCCGGCCCGGTGCGGGTGGCCCCCCTGGCCGTGGCTAGCGAGCTTGTGGCCCCGTGGAATCTCCTCTGCCTTGGTTCTCAAGTCTCGTGGCTTCCTTTTATTCCAAAAAAATCATTCCGGAGGTTTTATTCCGTTTGGACCCCGTTTAATATTCCTTATCTGCGAAACTCAAAAACAAGGAAAAAACAAGAAGTGGCACTGGGCTCTAGATTAAGAGGTTAGTCCCAAAAATAATATAAAATAGCATATTAATGCACATAAAACATCCAAAACAGATAATATAATAGCATGGAACAATAAAAAATTATAGATACGTTGGAGACGTATCAGGACTGTTGGGGATATAACCCCGTGGTAAGACCCGCCCAGGTGGGGCCGGGTCATACCTGGCGGCTCATGGTTCAGACCAAGGAAGATGGGGCAAGGACGTAAGCCTGGCCCTATGACGGCTCACCAAGATGGGCCAAGACAAGGCCCAGAACGGAAGATAGCATGAAGACCCGGGTGGTTCCTCCCGGAGGCGGCTTGCCCAAGTTGGTAAGGTGACATAGCGATAGACTCAGATACGTTGTAAGAGTCGGTACAAGACTTGTGTAACCCGCGGTCTTGGCCTCCTATATAAAGGCGAGACCCGGGGCAAATTAGACAGAAAGAAACCAACTAATTGAGAACTAGGTCAAGCGAATCCTCTCCCTTGTAATCGATACTCCAATCAATAGAACACAAGCATGACGTAGGCTTTTACCTCTTCTTGAGGGGCCGAACCTGGGTAAACTCGTGTCCATCGTCCCAACCAACCCCTTTGAGTCCATCACCTTAGCGATGGCTTCGAACCTAAGTCCTTGGACATCTGCCGTGACAAAACCATGACCGTTGGCGCCCACCATGGGGCTAGCACTCGGTGGTGTTGAGTTCTCAAAGGGTTCTCTCCTAGGGATCGAGGGGTATGTTGTAGGCAGGATGAACAAGATTCGCCACGGCCGGCTCTACATCGACCACGCCAGCTGGGGACCCGAGGCCGACTCTGTCGAGTATGGTTTCCGAGTTTGCTTCGGTGGAATCCACGTCTTCATCGGCAAGGTCGGCGAATCTACACCTGGGCCGGACGTCTGCACCAACATCGTCGAGCCGGCTCGGTGCATGCAACCCGTTCGACACGTGCAACCTGCCCATGGTAACCCGGGCAGGAAGCATGTCTTCGTCAGTTTTACTCAAGGCACGGATCTTGAGGGTTCCATGTCACAGGAAACTCTCGTCTGTTCGGAGGGTGAATCTTCGAGCGGAGAGACGGAATCAATCTACCCGCTTCATGATGGCAGGCTCGGGGGATACAACGAGCTTTACCCCGAGTCGGAGTATCATGAGTCGGAGGACCATGGGCCACCGATTCATGCGCCCGTCTTCATGGCGGGTTCAGCACCGGGCACGAGCAGTACAACCACTGGGGCAGCTGGGTCAGGGGCTGACCTGCCGACGGCTCAAGTTCTCCTGGATCTGATGAATGAGCTCACAACCCTGATGCCAACCGAGGTCACGGTAGAGAATTAAGCCGCCCGAAACATAGATATTGCAAGGCTAAAGGACCAGATGACTGAAGTCCAACAAGGGGTCAGCATGCTGAAGGCTCAAATGGACGCACAGGCAGAGCGCCTTAGGCCGAACACTTTCTGCCTTGAGCTGGAGCAGCAATCTGTAGCGGTGGTTCAAAGGATGAGGCATCAATCCCACTTGCCGAAAAAGGTTCGAGGCCAGGAATCTTTTTAACACGCCAGGGACGGGACGGACCGCGGAAGCACCAGAGAGTCGGCCGGCGGCTCGACAGCAGCGCCCTAACCCGCCCTGACGGAACCAACCCTCACCAATGGCTTTCCCAATGCCGGTCGGTCACTATTCAAACCCGGTAGAGAACATGGTGGCGGTGGCAACCCAGCTCGGTATGATTCCTATCCCGGATGAGGCGCCCTTTGCAGAAGAGGTGTGGAACGCTATTGGATATCTGCAGACGGCGATGGTCCAGCAGGAGAAGTACACCTACAGCTGGAGTCGTGTGCATTCAACCCCCATCCCCAACCACAGCTTCAGTCGGCGGTATGAGTCACCGGCGGTTCTAGCAGTGATCGGCACCGGGACCCGCCACGAGACGATCAGGCGGTTCTGGATGATCAGGCGTTGGTGGGCCGGGCGAGGGCATAGCGACAGGCGACGGCTTTAACGGCGGCAGCTCATCAAGAACCTGCACCTTCCGTCTCGGTAGGAGTAGGGGTAACCACCAGGGCCATGGGGGTGCCGTGCTTAGTGCCAGCTTTGCGGAATGAACGTTTGCCGAAAGATTTCAAGGGCCCTCACAAGGTTCCAAATTACATTGCTGACCTGCCTCCGAAGGCGTGGATTGAAAGCTATGAGCTGGCGACGGAGATGTTAGACGTCAATGGTGCAGTATGTGCCAAATATTTTATCATGATGCTGGAAGGGCCGGCTCGCACATGGTTGAAGGGCTTGCCACCCAACACCATTGATTCCTGGGCCGGGTTAAAGGCAAAGTTCATCAAAAATTTCCAAGGAACATGCAAGTAGCCTATGACGATTGTGGATTTGGATCATTGTGTGCAACAAGAGGATGAGTCGGCTCATCATTGGGCCTGGCAGGTCTCAACCATCATCCACTCGTCTGAGCAGATTACGGCGGCTCAAGAAGTTCTAATTCTGGAGAAGAATTGTCACTTTACGCCTCTGAAGCAGAAGCTCGGCCGGCTCAAACGCTCGTGTCAGGACATGGGGGAGCTCATGGCGGCTCTCACAAAGTACGCCGACTCCGACAATATGAAGGATCCGGGCTTTGATGAGGAAAAGCCCAGTCAAGGCAAGAAGAATAACAATGGCAAGGGTGCGCCAGGTAGCGGCAACCAAGGCAAGAGGAAGAATCCAGATGGCAGGTCAGAATTGGTGGCTAACGCCAGCACCGGGAACAATCGTGCTAAGGGCAATGGGAACTTCAGACAACCCTTTAATAAAGGTAAAACTCCTTTTAATTTGGAGGAGATGGTCAATAAGCCTTGTCCAGAGCACAGCCGACCCGATAGGGCGGCGGGTCACACGTGGAGGAATTGCCACATTATGCAAAAGTTTCGGGACTACAACTTGCGGCAGCATAACAACAACAGTGGTGGCCCACTAGGCGGCTCAGGGCCAAGCGGGTCAGGAGCTGGCTTGGGTTCTGGCGGTTTAGGATCCGGCTATCAGGGCCAGGGCAATCAAGGAGGGCATCAACAACAATCTGGAGGCAATAATCAGCAACAAGGTAACCAGTCTGGGTATCAGAGTAATCCAAAGCAGCTTAGCTCGGGTCAGTATCATGTTTTTACAACTAGCCTTAACAGGCGAGATTAGAAATTGCGCAAGCGGGAGGTTAATGCGATTATGCCGGCTCTCCCACAATACTTGAAGTGGTCCGAGTATGACATAACTTGGAGCATATAGGATCACCCACCGCGTGTTGACGACCCAGGCCAGCTGGCTTTGGTAGTTACCCCCCAAGTGGGAGGATATGTGTTTACTAAGGTGCTTATGGATGGTAGCAGCAGCATTAATATTCTGTACTATGACACTTTTTTCCGGATGAAGTTGCTTGATAAGGATCTTAGGTCTTCCTCGACGGTATTTCATGGTGTGGTGCCTCGCAAGTCAGCTTATCCAGTGGGTAAGATCTCTTTGGAAGTCGCCTTTGGTGATGAATACAATTACAGGGTGGAGACCTTGTGTTTTGAGGTGGTCAAGATCAAAAGTCCATATCATGCCCTATTTGGACGTCCGACTTACACCAAGTTCATGGCTAGGCCTTGCTATGTCTACTTACAACTCAAGATGTCGGGTTTAAACGGGACGTTTACAATGCATGGTGATTGGGAGACTGCTATTGAGTGTGAGGAAGGAGATGCAGCTTATGCAGAGTCGAGTTGCGTAGAAGCGGAGCTCAAGTTTTATAAGGAAAATGTTGACCCGGAGGACATGACTCCGCTCAAAAAGCCCACCACAGAATCTGAGCCGCCCCTCAAGTTTTCGGTGTATTTTACTCCGGGCAACTCATCCCAGTAGTTTACTATTGGAGCCAATATGGATCCCAAATAGGAAAGCGCGCTCATCGAATTCATCCATGAGAATTGGGACATCTTTGCGTGGAAGCCGTCTGACATGCCGGGTGTACCGAGAGAGTTCACTGAGCATCACCTTAATGTGGATCCGAAATTTAAGCCGATCAAACAGTTCCTACGTCGGTTCAGTGAAGAGAGGCGCAAGGCCATTGGGGAAGGGGTGGCCCGGCTCCTGGCGGTGGGTTTCATCGTTGAAGTGTTTCACCGAGAGTGGCTTGCTAACCTGGTGCTAGTGCTTAAGAAAAAAGACACGTGGCGTATGTGTGTGGATTACACGGATCTTAACAAGGCCTGTCCGGCTGACCCGTTTGCTCTCCCCCGTATCGACCAGATCATCGATGCAACAGCGGGTTGTGAGAGTTTATGCTGCCTAGATGCTTATTTTGGTTATCATCAGATCAAGATGGCAGTCAAGGACCAAGAGAAGACGGCTTTCATCACGCCTTTTGGTGCTTTCTGCTATGTGTCCATGCCTTTCGGGCGCAAGAGTGCCCAGGCGACTTACTAGCGTTGTGTACAAAATTGTCTTCACGGTCAGATTGGGCGCAATGTTCATGCATATGTGGATGATATTGTGATTAAATCAAGGAGGAAGGAGACTCTGCTTGATGACCTGAAGGAAACCTTTGACAACTTATGGGTCTACAAGATGATGCTTAACCCGACTAAGTGTGTATTTGGCATTCCTGCGGGCAAGCTTTTGGGTTTTCTAGTCTCTAAGCATGGCATTGAGGCTAATCCAGACAAAATCAAGGCCATCACTTCCCTGTCTAAGCCGGCGTGCATCAATGATGTTCAGCGCCTAGCGGGGTGGATCGCTGCGTTAAGCCGGTTCATAAGCCGCCTTGGTGAGAAGGTCATCCCTTTATACCAGATGATGAAGAAGACAAACAACTTTGTCCGTAGTACGGCGACGGGTGAGGCGTTTGAAGCACTTAAGAGACAGCTCACTGAGCCGCCAGTCTTAGCGGCTCCAGCTGAGAAGGAACCTTTGCTCTTATACATGGCGACTAATAACAAGGCAGTCAGCGTCGCGATCGTCGTTAAGCGTAAGGAGGCAGGAAAGGAATATCATCTTCAGAGCCGGTTTATTACATCAGTGAAGTCTTGACAGAGTCCAAGCAGAGGTATCCACATTGGCAGAAGCTGGTATATGGGGTGTTCATGGCCAATCGTAAGCTTAAGCATTACTTCCCGGGACACCAGATCACAGTGGTTAGCTATGCCCCATTGGGAGACATCATTCAAAATAGAGAAGCCACTGGCATGATTGCTAAGTGGGCATTGGAGCTTGGACCTCTTAATTTGAAATACGTACCTCACACGGCGGTCAAATCTCAAGCCTTAGTGGATTTCATAAATGACTGGACGGAGTGTCAAGTGCCCGAGGAAAAGCCGGATAACACATATTGGACAATCCACTTTGATGGATCCAGACAACTGGAAGGATCAGGGGTAGGGGTTGTCTTAACTTCCCCCAAAGGTGACAAATTTTGTTACGTGTTAAGGTTGATGTTTCCTCGTACTAACAATGCAGTTGAGTACAAAGCTCTGCTTCATGTCCTCCGGGTGGCTAAAGAGATGAACCTAAGCCGGGTCAGGTGTCTCGGCGACTCAGACCTCGTGGCCCAACAAGTTTCAGGCACTTGGGATTCCAAGGACCCGCGGATGGCGGCTTATCGTCAAGCGGTGGATGCAATTGCTGGTCACTTCAAGGGTTATCAAGTGGATCATGTTGATCGTCGCAAGAATGAGGTGACCGACATGCTCTCAAGACTGGACTCTCAGCGTAAGCCGGTGCTGCCTAATGTTTTATTAGATGTGCTACATCACCCGTCAGTTAAGTTACCTTCACAGGAAGACTTGGCTATACCTGACCCGGAGGGGCAGCTGGTGGCGGCTCTGCATGCTATTCCTGACTGGACTGTGCCTTATCTGGCATATTTGACTCACAGCGAGTTACCCGAGGAGGAAAACCTGGCAAGGAAGATCATCAGGCGATCTAAGTCTATGAAAAGCATTAATGGTGAGTTACATAAGTGCAACATCACTGACGTCTTTCAACATTGTGTCTCGCCCGAAGAAGGCAAGGAAATTTTGAATGAAATTCATGCTGGCGATTGCGGTCATCACGCCGGTTCAAAATCTCTGGTGGCCAAGGCTTTTCGACATGGCTTCTTCTGCCTGACGGCTCATAAGGATGCGGAAGACTTGGCTCGCAAGTGTGATGGATGTCAGAAGTTCGGTCGGCATGCTCACGTCCTGGCTCAGGAGTTGCGCATGATTCCAATTACCTGGTCATTTGCAGTTTGGGGGCTTGATATGGTTGGGCCTTTCAAGAGATCCAAGCACAAAAAGACCCACCTTTTGGTGGCCGTGGACAAATTTACCAAGTGGGTAGAAGCTGAGCCGGTCAGCAAGTGTGTCGCGGCTACGACGGTTCAGTTTGTTAAAAAGCTGATCTACCGTTTTGGTTACCCTCACAGTATCATCACAGGTAATTCCACGAACTTATCCAAGGGGGCTATGCAAGCGTTCTGTGAAAGTGAGCATATCCGACTTGACGTTTCTACGGTTTCTCATCCACAATCAAATGGTTATGCAGAGCGTGCTAGCCAGGAAATCTTGCGAGGCATCAAACCTCGGCTTATGGTTCCTTTGCAGCGAACTCTGGGTTGTTGGGTAGAGGAGTTCCCGTCTGTCTTATGGAGCATCAGAACTACTCCCAACACGTCAACAGGCTATACACCTTTCTTCATCGTTTATGGTGCGGAAGCCGTGTTACCAAGT
The DNA here is from genome assembly GCA_022496015.1 of Hordeum marinum. Classification (NCBI taxonomy): domain Eukaryota; kingdom Viridiplantae; phylum Streptophyta; class Magnoliopsida; order Poales; family Poaceae; genus Hordeum; species Hordeum marinum. Next base: position 156,597,977 of record CM039677.1, read on the forward strand.
GATATACGTCATGACTCTCCACGGGTGGCGGCTTACGTTGAAGCGGATAATGAAACAACACATCAAGATGCGTTGGATGCCTTGTGGAAAAGTGTGATCTGGCGGTAGCCCGATCGGCGATTTATCAGCAAGACCTGCGCCGCTATCATAGCCATAGAGTTACGACCCGGACGTTTCAACAAGTTGACTTAGTGTTGCGGTTGATTCAAGATCAGACAGATGCACACAAGTTATCCCCTCCATGGGAAGGACCTTTCATGGTCAGCAGAAATCTCAACAACGGGTCATATTACCTCATTGATATACGAGATGAATCAAGCACTTCTGGGCAAGAGACCCACCGGCCGTGGAACAAAGCTCATCTGTAGCCTTACTATACCTGAGTCGTCAAGACTTGACATTGTACACCATCATTGTACATATCATATATATATATGAATAAAGTTGGCATCCCTGCAAGACGCCTCTGCCGTTCCACATATCTCAGTTTGTGCAAAAAGGTCAATTTGAGGGCTTCCAACCCGCCGGGTTTAGCTTATCAGACCCTATTGATCGGCTCTTAAGCCAAAAAGTTGACTCCGTCAACAAGGCCATCTAGGGGGCTTCTAACCCGTCGGGTTTAGCTTATTAGACCCTATTGGTCAACTCTTAAGCCAAAAACTTGACTCTATCAACAGGTCATCTCGGGGGCTTCCAACCCGCTGGTTTAGCTTATCGGACCCTATTTGATCGACTCTTAAGCCAAAAAGTTGACTCCGTCAATAAGGCCATCTAGGGGGCTTCTAACCCACCGGGTTTAGCTTATCAGACCCTATTGGGCGGCTCTTAAGCCAAAAAGTTGACTCTATCAACAGGTCATGTAGGGGGCTTCCAACCCGCCGGGTTTAGCTTATCAGACCCTATTTGATCAGCTCTTAAGCCAAACAGTTGACTCCGTCAACAAGGTCATTTGGGGGCTTCCAACCCACCGGATTTAGCTTACATACCCTCTTGATCGGCTCTTAAGCCACCAGGGTTAAACCTGCCTGTAAGCTAATGCTGCACCGCTAGGTTACTTGCCGAACTCTTACCAGTTAATCTCGCCTAGAGACCCTAAGCCGGTTCAAAGAAATTGACGGCCAATCTTGATAGAGACCCTATACTGGTTAAGGTTAAACCAACGGTTCTTGTCACGTGAGGGTCGGCTTACAGAAAGCGAGGATAAACTCTCTCATTTACTGCCGACTCTTCGCTATGTGGCCCGTTCGTACTCTTAGACAGTTAATCTTTTAAAGACCCTACACTGTTTAAGGTTAAAACGACGGATTTATGTCACATGAGAGGCAGTTTATGGGCTATCAGGGTACTCATGCCCTACCGCGTCTCTTTCTGGGACGTTACACTTCCTGTCAGTTAATCTTGCCTAGAGACCCTGAGCCGGTTCAAATACATTGACGGCCAATCTCGATAGAGACCCTTTACTGATAAGGAGTTTTAAGTAGCGAGTCCACCCAGGAGAACCGGCACATGAGTTCTTCAAAAAGGAAAAAAGAAAGATACAACATCTGGGTTGTGCTATTCTAAGCCGCCCTTCTCACAGTGCGGAAAGTATTCTGCTATCATAGTCTATTTCTCTAAGAAGAGCCGCCGTAACATCTGATACGAATTTAAGAGCAAGGCGGACATAATATGTTAAAGCCGGGCGATTTCTTATGTGCACGATGGCACAGTTCAGGCAAGACAAGGTTTTTTCTAAAGGCCTATTACAATGCTCTCCATAGAGCTCAAAAAGCAAGACTTAAAGTTTTTTACACCACCCCAAGATTCGGAGGGTCATGAAGCCGGGTTTATACCATGGTGTTATCAAGTTGATCAGCTAGACGGCGGGTCATTCTACGGCGGGTCTTCGACCTCCTCAATCTGGAGATTGTCCACGTCCCAGTTGCAGTTGGTTAAAGCTTCAGAGTTTGGCTCTTCAAAGAGGGGAGATGGGTCAATGTCAGGAGCAAAGAGATGCTTACGGCGTGCTGGAGTTAAATCCTTAGCCTCAAAGGTTGGGCCACGCACTCGCTTGTTCTCAACATTATAAGTCGCCTGCTATGTTGACAGGTTCACTTCTTCCGCTAACACCAAGGCAAGAACCCTAGAGGCCTTCATACATGGAGCATAGTCGGCTTCTGTGAACTCTGAGATGTCATCCTTCTTGGATGGAAAGCCATCCATCATCTCTTCAGGAGTTAACTCCGGGGCAAAGGCCAAAGCCCAGCTTATTGCTGCAATGGCTCCCTTCTTGGCGGCTGACTTTTTGAGTTCCACAATTTGCTTTGGCAGAGTTGACAGCATCTCTATGACTCCTTTCATGAACTTGGGGATGTTTTCCTTGTTCAGCATAGCCTTAATGGTGTAGAGAGTACCGCAATACAATTGCTCTGACAAAGTATAGACGGCTTTCAGCTGCAATAGGCTGTCAGCACCAAGTTGACGGCTTCTTTGACCTACACAAGACGAATTTTATGTTATAAGCCGCCGGTGTAACCTTTCAAGCAAGAAGATTGATTGAGTCTTTAGTACTTACCAAAGATAGCAGATGTCATCTTCGATATATGGCGCTTCAAGGATTGTAACTTGTTTGATACGACCATGAGTCGCTCATCAGCGTCGTCTACACGTTTGGCCAGAGCAGTTTGCTCCGCCGTAGTAGCTTTTTTGAACGCAACAAGTTTAGATTTAGCTTTTGTAAGCTCCTCGGTAGCAAGCCGACATTTTTTCCTTTGCTTCACTTCTGGCGGCTTGCTGGGAGGCCAGATTGCTCTTTAAGCCGGTCAATTCAGACTCGGCATTGCTTAAAGCTTCCTATGATAGACAACAAGTAAAAGAGGCATAAGTCGCTAGGATAACATATTGCCAGGTGGTTAAGTTAACAAATATAATGCAAGTCTCAAGCAGATTGCAAGCAATATACTCGACACTTGGGGGCTAATGTCTATTTGTTCTCCAAGACTACAACTTACAAGTAAGTTCTGGCTCATCTTCATCAAGTTTAGCCGACACTTGGGGGCTAATGTCTATTTGTTCTCTAAGACTACAAGTAAGTCCCAGCTCATCTTCATCAAAGTAAGCCAGACCTTGGGGGCTACATCCTTGTTTCCTAAATCTATAATGAATTTCCGGCTCATATTTGTCAAAGATAAGCCGTCACTTGGGGGCTACATTTGGCTCTTTGTTAAAATCTACATGGAAGTTCGGTCCATTATTTCTACACTGACCCGAATTTGGGGGCTACGTTTGATCAACAACTTAAAACTGAGTATCGGCTCAATATTTACATATTAAGTCGATACTTAGGGGCTACAGGCTAAGTGGTTTTACTTCAAGCATGGATTGGAAGACCCAGTTTACCATTAACAAATATTAAACCAGATCTTGGGGGCTACATAAAGGTATAAGGAAAGTAAGGAGTACCTCATATTTTTTCTTCATCAAATTAACAAGCTCGAGCTCCATGTTCCGGCTTGTGGAGAGGTGGTTCAGATAACCGGCATGTAGTTCATCAGCAGTTAACTTCTAGCACGGGGAGCTCAAGATCCAGCTTGTCACAGGCTTTAGTTTTCTCAGTGTGCTTTGTCAACACACGAGGTTGAGGAGTTTGAAAACTGGTACCGGTAATGATGACGCTCGGAGTATCCGAATAGTCAATGGCCGTTGAAGGGCTTGGCGGCTTAGAGTCGGTCCTCAGAGGACTCTTAGTTGCCATCTCATGGGCCGCCGGCTCAATAGAACGACGAGTGTCTTCGGGCACATCCTTTGAGGCAGGAGAAGGATCAGTGTGTGCAAACAGAGAGTTCGGTTTGGCAGCCTCTAGTTCTTGGGTAGTGGGGGCCGAGGTAGACCCGATGATTTTCCTTCGTTTTGCTTGAGACCTAGAAAGCATAGAAGGTTATTGTATAAAGTTCAAGGGTAACAAAGATAGGATGGAAGCATGAAAGCACATACTCTGGGTTGATCTTCAGAGGCGGCAGCTTGGTTGTCGTAGAGTCACCTGATAAGGGGGCGATTCCTGAAAGCAGTTAAAGCATTATAAAGACAGAGTAAAGTTGTGAGGTAAGGTTGACAAAATTAAACCAAGTAAAACAAATACCTCAGCCGGCCATTTCCGTTGAACTGGAGAGTGAGACAATCTGGCCATAAGATCTTCAGAGCCAGCGCTCCGGGTCTGGCGTCGGGAGAGTTGCTGTTGCTTTTTCAAAAGAAAGTTGGGGTCTAAGTAAGCAAGAGGATGACAAAATGGGACTTCTCGGATGACCCGCCGTATCTTCTGTTGTGTGAGATGTTCTGAGTTAGATGAGACATAGGTTACCTCAGGAGCGTTGGCGTGGCTAGTATCCGTCTCGTCCTGTGAAGTTATTACTATCAGTAAGGTGCATAATAAGACGGTTAAGAGAGTCAAGTTCTACCTCTGAATCATCAACCTCAGGTTGCTCTTGAGGTACAGTCTTCTTCTTTCGGCCGCCGATCTTCTCCTTTGACTTTTTTGGAGGAGGAACGTATTTCTTCTTCCAGAAGCTGGAGTTATCCTTAAAGTAAAAACCGCTGGAAGAGGTTAAGATTGCAAACATACATGAATAAATAACACGGAAGTAAGGAGATTGAGAGTCGCCCTTACATCCGGCGCCGGGTTTGCGGCACAGAAAGTTGGTAATCCAATGGTGCGGCAAGATCCTTGAGACTCATGGACAAGGCTTTTGATGGCGGCAATGATATCATCTTCTGTCAATGTGGTAGGATTAAAGCAGAGGGGGTCATTGGCATCACCCGTATATTCACACATGAGATGGCTTCTCCGGCTCAAAGGCATGACTTTCCAAGAGACCCGGCAGCGGGTCAAATCCATCCCTGTTAGACCATTGGCCATAAGGGCTCTAATTTTGGCGTAAGCTGGGGCATACTTTGCCCGTTCGGAGGCCGACATCCGGTCAGGGAGTTCAGTATTGGTGCGGAGTCAGGTTGGACAATAACCCGACAATGGACGTTCTCCCTCTGGAGAGGTGTCTTTGCAATAAAACCAGGTTTTGTTCCAATCCTTTGGGTGACTTGGCTTTCGAACAGCTGTAAAGACCATATCCCATCTTCTTTGAATAGAGATTCCGCCAAGCTCCAAGCTTGGGCCAGCTGCTACTTCTGTCTGGCGGTTTGCATAGAAGAACTCACGGAAGAGGTCAACCGACGGCTCCTCTTGTAAGTAAACTGCATGGAGAATTTGGAAATTGCACATCTTTGAGATGGAATTGGGTGCAATATCTTGAGGATGCAGCTTGAAGAAATGAAGGACGTATCAGAAAAATTTAGAGCCGGGCGGGCTGAAACCGCATGCAAGATGGTCTGCGAATATGACTACTTCGCCCTCTTGGGGGATGGGTTTCTTCTCTTTCCCTGGAACCCGCCAATGGATGACATCTTTGGCTGGCAAGGTCCCTGTGTCTACGAAATCTTTCAAAAAGTCCTCAGAGACTGCAAAGCCGACTTAGTTACAGGAAGAGGACGCACGAGGCATAATGGCGTCTTACAACTGCGGAAAGTAATACGCAACGAGTTAGAAGGTGACAGATGACTAAGGGCGGCTGATGAAATCTAAGCTCTACGAAGCTAAGCTGCCGGTGCAGTTCATGGGGAAAGCCGGAAGTTTAATGGCGGGTCAAGAATGCAGGGCAACGAATCGAAATACAGCTAAGTGTGGAAAATAGGATTCACATATTATCGTTGCAGCGACAGATCTATAGATAGAGGAAAAACCAATTTATATTAGACCTAGTGACGAATTGAGGAAAGAACTAGCAAGGTGTGAGGACAGTACAGGGAAGCAACTACAGATATGTGCTAGATTGTTGGTGATTTCCTATGGTTTACCGCAGCGGGAAGAGAATCATTACAAGGCCTACTTGGCTATACGTCGTTCGATATTATGAAGAACTTGTGCTCTAGCGAACCGAAGAACTCCATGGATTTGTCACCTTAAGCTACAAATCTAGGGGATGAAGAAAGGCATAGCGGAGATGATGCGGCGGTCGCGGGCAGTACTCTGGTCCGTTCAGGTTGATGCAGCGGCCTAGGGCGACAACGACGAGGAAGTTTCACTGGGGCGAGGGAGCTCAGGGGCGGCGACATCGAGAGGAAGAAGAAGAGGCGTAGGAAGCGGAGGAAATGAGAAGGACCCTTTGGGATCCTATTTAAGAGGCTGGAAAGAGGAAAATGGGCATGGGAATCAAGGCGACCGAAACTGACCGACCGAGATAGACGCCTCGATTTTCAGGCCGTCAGTTTAATGATGAAAGATCCGTTGTGGTCATCAGAGAATCTTTTTGGCATATTTGATATGACGTCATGGTGGGTTATATATCTTACTTTCAGGTGATGAAGAGTGAGACTCGCCGCCAAGAAAAATGGACGATTGACATGAGCAAGCTCAAATCAACCTAGGGCCTAATGTTGGGGATATAACCCCGTGGTAAGACCTGCCCAGGTGTGGCCGGGTCATACCTGGCGGCTCATGGTTCATACCAAGGCAGATGGGCCAAGGACGTAAGCCTGGCCCTATGATGGCTCACCAAGATGGGACAAGACAAGGCCCGGAACGGAAGATAGCATGAAGACCCAGGTGGTTAAGCCGCCCGGAGGCGGCTTGCCCAAGATGGTAAGGCGACATAGAGATAGACTCAGATACATTGTAAGAGTCGGTATGAGACTTGTGTAACCTGCGGTCTTGGCCTCCTATATAAAGGCGAGACCCGGGGCGACTTAGACAGAAAGAAACCAACTAATCGAGAACTAGGTCAAGCGAATCCGCTCCCTTCTAATCGATACTCCAATCAATACAACACAAGCATGACGTAGGCTTTTACCTCTTCTTGAGGGGCCGAACCTGGGTAAACTTGTGTCCTTCGTTCCAACCAACCCCTTTGAGTCCACCACCTTAGCAATGGCTTCGAACCTAAGTCCTCGGACATCTGCCATGAAAAAACCATGACAAGGACCCAAGCCAGAAACTGAGTGCTTTCATTGCAAGGGAACTGGTCACTGGAAGCGGAACTGCCCCAAGTATCTGGCTGACAAGAAGGCGGCCAACAACAAACAAGGTATATATAATATACATGTTATTGATATGTACCTTACTAGCTCTCATTGTAGTGCCTGGGTATTTGATACCGGTTCGGTTGCTCACATTTGCAACTCAAAGCAGGACCTACAGAATAGACGAAGGCTGGCAAAGGACGAAGTGACGATGCGCATGGGAAATGATTCCAAGGTTGATGTGATCGCTGTTGGCACCCTCTCTCTTCAATTACCATCGGGATTAGTGATGAACCTGAATAATTTTTATTTAGTGCCTGCGTTAAGCATGAACATTATATCTGGATCTTGTTTATTGCGAGATGGTTACTCATTTAAATCAAAGAATAATGGTTGTTCTATTTATATGAGTAATATCTTTTATGGTCATGCACCCAATGTGAGGGGTTTATTCATGTTGAATCTTGATAGTGATGATACACATGTTCATAACATTGATGCCAAAGATGTATAGTTGATAATGATAGTACCACTTTTTGTGGCACTACCGTTTGGGTCATATTGGTGTAAGACACATGAAGAAGCTCCATGTTGATGGACTTTTGGAGTCACTTGATTTTGAATCACTTGACACATGTAAACCATGCCTCATGAGAAATATGACTAAAACGGTGTTCTCTGGAACAATGGAATGGGCGAGTGACTTATTGGAAATCATACATACTGATGTGTGCGATCCGATGAACATTGAGGCGCATGGTGGATATCATTATTACCTCACCTTCACTGATGACTTCAGTAGATATGGGTATATTTACTTAGTGAAACACAAGTATGAAATGTTTGAAAAGTTCAAGCAATTTCAGAGTGAAGTTGAGAATCATCATAACAAGAAGATTAAATTCATACGATCTGATCGAGGAGGTGAATATCTGAGTTATGAGTTTGGCAGTCACTTAAGACAGTGTGGAATTGTTTCACAATTGACACTGCCTAGAACACCACAACATAATGGTGTGTCCGAAAGTCGTAGTCGAACCTTATTAGATATGGTGCATTCTATGATGTCTCTTGCTGATTTGCCACTATCGTTTTGGGTTTATGCATTAGAGACAGCTGCATTCACTTTAAATAGGGCACCATCAAAATCCGTTGAGACAACACCATATGAACTGTGGTTTGGCAAGAAGCTAAAGTTGTCGTTTCTTAAAGTTTGGGGATGTGATGCTTATGTCAAAAAGCTTCAACCTAAAAAGCTGGAACCCAAAGCGGAGAAATGCGTCTTCATAGGATACACAAAAGAGACAGTTCGGTATACCTTCTATCTCAGATCCGAAGGGAAAGTGTTTATCACTAAGAACGGAACATATCTTGAGAAAGAGTCTCTTGAAAGAATTGAGTGGGAGGAAAATAGAACTTTATGAGGTTATTGAACCTTTACTTCAACCAGAGAGTAGCGCAGCGCAGAAAGATGTTTCTGTGGAGCCAACGACGGTTGAAGAGGAAGTTAATGATTATGATCATGAAACTTCGGATCAAATTACTATTGAACCTCGTAGGTCAACAAGGGCACGTACTGCTCCTGAGTGGTATAGTAACCCTGTCTTAGAGGTCATGTTGTTGGACAACGATGAACCTACGAGATATGGAGAAGCGATGGTGGGCCTAGATTCTGACAAATGGTTAGAGGCCATGAAATTAGAGATAGGATCCATGTATGAAAACAAAGTATGGACTTTGGAAGTATTACCTGAAGGGCCAAAGGCCATTCAGAATAAATGGATCTTTAAGAAGAAGACAAACGCGGACGGTAATGTTACCGTCTATAAAGCTTGACTTGTGGCATAGAGTTTTTCACAAGTTCAAGGAGTTGACCATGATGAGACTTTCTCTCCCGTGGTGATGCTTAAGTCCGTCCGAATCATGTTGGCAATATCTGCATTTTTCGATTATGAAATTTGGCAGATGGATGTCAAAACATCATTCGTCAACGGTTTTCTTGAGGAAGAGTTGTATATGATGCAACCAGAAGGTTTTGTCGATCTAGAAAATGCTGACAAAGTTTGCAAGCTCCAACGATCCATTTATGTATTGGTGCAGGTATCTCGGAGTTGGAACAAGCGCTTTAATGAGGTGATCAAAGCATTTGGGTTTATACAAGTTTATGGAGAAGCTTGTATTTACAAGAAAGTGAGTGGGAGCTCTATAGTGTTTCTAATATTATATGTGGATGACATATTGCTGATTGGAAACAATATAGAAATGCTAGAAAGCATGAAGGAATATTTGAACAAGAGTTTTTCAATGAAGGACCTGGGAGAAGATGCTTTCATATTATGCATTAAGATCTATAGAGATAGATCGAGACGCTTAATAGGACTTTCACAAAGCACATACCTTGATAAAGTTTTGAATAAGTTCAAAATGGATCAGTCCAAGAAGGGGTTCTTGCCTGTGTTACAAGGTGTGAAGTTGAGTAAGACTCAATGCCCAGTGACTTCAGAAGATAGAGAGAAGATGAGTGTCATCCCCTATGCTTCGGCCATTGGCTCTATCATGTATGCAAATCTGTGCACAAGACCCGATGTCAGCCTTGCCATAAGTATGGCCAGAAGGTTTCAAAGTGATCCTAGAATGGAGCACTAGACGACGGTCAAGAATATCCTTAAGTACCTAAAAAGGACTAAGGAAATGTTTCTTGTTTATGGAGGTGATCAAGAGCTCGTCGTAAAGGGTTACATCGATGCAAGCTTTGACACTAATCCGGATGACTCTAAGTCGCAAACCGGATACATATTTATTCTCAATGGGGGAGCGGTAAGCTGGTGCAGTCCCAAGCGGAGCATGGTAGCCGATTCTACATGCGAAGCGGAGTACATCGCAGCCTCGAAGGCAGCGAAGGAAGGTGTCTGGATGAAGGAGTTCATGATAGATCTTGGAGTAGTGCCTAGTGCACTAAATCTAGTGGATCTGTTCTATGATAACACTGGTGCCATTGCCCTGGCCAAGGAACCAAGGTTTCACAAGAGGACCAGACACATAAAGTGACACTTCAATTCCATCCGCCAGTACATCAAGGAGGAGGACATTAATATTTGCAAAGTGCACACAGATTTGAATGTTGCAGACCCGTAGACTAAACCTCTTCCAAGGGATAAACATGATCAACACCAGAACTGTATGGGTTTTAGATTCATCACAATGTAAATCACATAGTGATGTGAGCTAGATTATTGACTCTAGTGCAAGTGGGAGACTATTGGAAATATGCCCTAGAGGCAATAATAAAATGGTTATTATATTTCCTTGTTCATTATAATTGTTTATTATCCATGCTATAACTGTATTGATTGGAAACACATTGCACGTGTGGATATATAGACAACACTTTGTCCCTAGTGTGCCTCACATCATTAGGAGAATTATGTGATGGACAAGACCCAAACTATAAATGTAGCACTTGATCGTGTCAGTTTATTGCTATAGTTTTCTACATGTCAAGTATCTGTTCCTATGATCATGAGATCATGCAACTCACTGACACTGGAGGAGTGCCTTGTGTGTATCAAACATTGCAACGTAACTGGGTGACTATAAAGGTACTCTATAGGTATCTCCGAGAGTGTCTGTTGAGTGGGTATGGATCAATACTGGGATTTGTTACTCCGTGTGATGGAGAGGTATCTCAGGGCCCACTCGATAATACAACATCACAACAAGCCTTGCAAGCAATGTGACTAAAGTGTTAGTTACGTGATCGTGTATTATGGAGCGAGTAAAGAGACTTGCCGGTAACGATATTGAACTAGGTATAGAGATACCAACGAATGAATCTCGGGGAGGGAACATACCGAAGAACGAAGGGAACGACATACGGGATTAACTGAATCCTTGACATAGAGGTTCGACCGATAAAGATCTTCATAGAATATGTAGGAATCAATATGGGCATCTAGGTCCTGCTGTTGGTTATTGACCATAGAGGTGTCTCGGTCATGTCTACATAGTTCTCGAACCCCCAGGGTCTGCACACTTAAGGTTTGGTGACGTTTTGGTAGTATGGTGGTGACCGAAGGTTGTTCGGAGTCTCGGATGAGATCTCGGACGTCACTAGGAGCTCCAGAATGGTCCGTAGGTAAATATTGATATATAGGAAGTCCTGTTTTGGTTGCCGGAAAAGTTTCGTCTCATGTGTAGTGTACCGGGAGTGCCGGGAGGGTACCTAGGGACCATCGGGAGGGGTATTTCGACCCAGGAGGCTACATGGGCTATGGTAGCAGGGTTACCAGCCCTTAGTGGGATGGCCAAATCCCCACAGGAAGCCCATGAGGCTGAGGTGAAGAAACCCAAGGGTGGAAGGAAGGCAAAATGGGAGAGAATGAGTCCTAGTCCTAATAGGATTGGATGAGGACTCCTCCTCCCCACCTTCGGCCGAAGCAAAGGGTTGGCCCCTTGAGGGCCAAGCCTCCTCCTCCCCTCCTCCTATGTATACTAGAGGTTTGAGGGTTTTTTGAGATAGGAAAACAGCCATGTGCAACCTCTCCTATAGTTCGTAGTTTCTCCTCTAGATCGGTTTAGCGGTGCTTAGGTGAAGCCCTGCTGGAATAGCTCCACCACCATCGCCACAACACCATCGCGCTGCTAGATTACTCATCTACCTCTCCGCTCCCTCTTGCTAGATCAAGAAGGTGGAGATCGTCATCAAGCTGTACGTGTGCTGAACGCGGAGGTGTCGTCCGTTTGGTGCTAGATCGGGACGGATCGTGATTGGATCGCAGGACGCTCGGCGATTTGGATCACGAAGATGTTCAACTACATCAACCGCGTTTCTTAACGCTTCTTTCTTAGCGATCTACAAGGGTATGTAGATCCACTCTCCCTCTCATAGATGCTCATCACCATGGATAGATCTTGCGTTTGCGTAGGATTTTTTTTGTTTCTCATGCAACGTTCCCCAACAGGTATCTCCATACATAGTTCAATCTCGTTACCGGCAAGTATCTTTACTCGTTCTGTAATGCAAGATCTCATGGCTAACTCTTTAGTCACTTTGCTTGCAATCTCATTATGATGTTGTATTACCGAGTGGGCCCTGAGACACCTCTCCATCACATGGAGTAACAAATCCCAGTCTTGATCCATGCCAACCCAACAGACTCTGTCGAAGATACCTGTAGAGCACCTTTATAGTCACCCAGTTACATTGCAATGTTCTATACACACAAGGTACTCCTCCGGTGTCAGTGAGTTGCATGATCTCATGGTCATAGGAACAGATACTTGACATGTAGAAAACTATAGAAATAAACTAACACGATATATGCTACATTCATATTTTTGGGTCTTGTCCATCACACCATTCTTCCAATGATGTGATCCCATTATCAAATGACAACTCATGTCTTTGGTCAGGAAACCTCGAGCATCTTTGATCAACGAGCTAGTCCATTAGAGGCTCACTAGGGACAAAGTGTTGTCTATGTACCCACACATGTATATGAGTTTCCAATCAATACAATTATATCACAGATAATAAACGATTATCATGAACAAGGAAATATAACAATAACCATTTTATTATTGCCTCTAGGGCATATTTCCAATAGTCTCCCACTTGCACTAGAGTCAATAATCTAGCTCACATTGGGTGTTGATCATGTTTAGCCCGTGGAAGAGGTGTAGTCAACGGGTCTTCGACATTCAGATCCGTGCGTACTTTACAAATATTTATGTCCTACTCCTTGATGTAATCACGGATGGAATTGAAGCATCACTTTATTTGTCTGGTCCTCTTGTGAAACCTTGGTTCCTTGGCCAGAGCAATGGCACCAGTGTTGTCACAGAACAGAGTCATTGGGTTCGATGCACCGGGCACTACTCCAAGATCTGTCATGAACTCCTTCATCCACAAACCTTCCTTTGGTGCCTCCGAGGCAGTTATGTACTCCGCTTCGCATGTAGAATCAGCTACCACGCTTTGCTTGGAACTGCACCAGCTTACCACTCCCCCATTGGGAATATATACGTATCCGGTTTGAGACTTAGAGTCACCCGGATCAGTGTCAAAGCTTGCATCGATGTAACCCTTTACGACAAGCTCTTCATCAACTCCATAAACGAGAAACATTTCCTTATTCCTTTTTAGGTACTTAAGGATATTCTTGACCGTCGTCCATTGTTCCATTCCTAGATCACTTTGAAACCTTCTGGCCATACTTATGTTAAGGCTGACATCTGGTCTTGTGCATGACATTGCATACATGATAGAGCCTATGGCAGAACCATAGGGGATGACAGTCATCTTTTCACTATCATCTGCAGTCACTGGGCATTGAGTCTTACTCAACTTCACACCTTGCAACACAGGAAATAACCCTTTCTTGGACTGATCCATTTTGAACTTCTTCAAAACTTTGTCAAGGTATGTGCTTTGTGAAAGTCCTATTAAGCGTCTCGATCTATCTCTATAGATCTTGATGCCTAATATGAAAGCAGCTTCTCCTAGGTCCTTCATTGGAAAAATCTTGTTCAAATATTCCTTCACGGTTTCCAAAAATATTATATTGTTTCCAATAAGCAATATGTCATCCACATATAATATTAGAAACGCTATAGAGCTTCCACTCACTTTCTTGTAAATACAAGCTTCTTCGTAAACTTGTATAAACTCGAATGCTTTGATCACCTCATCAAAGCGAAGATTTCAACTTCGGCATGCTTGCACCAGTCCATAAATGGATCGCTGGAGTTTGCAAACTTTGTTAGCATTCTCTGAATCAACAAAACCTTCTGGTTGTATCATATACAACTCTTCCTTAAGGAAACCGCTAAGGAATGCTGTTTTGACATCCATCTGCCAAATTTCATAATTGAAAAATGCAGCTATTGCTAACATGATTCTGACGGACTTAAGCTTCGCTATGGGTGAGAAAGTCTCGTCGTAGTCAACTCCTTGAACTTGTGAAAAACCTTTTGCCACAAGTCGAGCTTTATAGATGGTGACATTACCGTTCGCGTACGTCTTCTTCTTAAAGATCCATTTATCCTGAATGACCTTTCACCCTTCAAGTAATACTTCCAAAGTCCATACTTTGTTTCCATACATGGACCCCATCTCGGATTTCATGGCCTTCGACCATTTGTCAGAATCCGTGCCCACTATTGCTTCTCCATAGCTCGTAGGTTCATCGTTGTCCAACAACATGACCTCTTAGACAATGTTACCATACCACTCAGGAGCAGAACTATCCTGGTCGACCTGCGAGGTTTGATAGTAACTTGATCCGAAGCTTCATGATCACCATCATCAGCTTCCTCTTCAACCGATGTAGGCTCCACACAAACATATTTCTGTGCTGCGCTACTCTCTAGTTGAAGTAAAGGTTCAAAAACCTCATCAATTTCTATATTCCTCCCACTCAATTCTTTCGAGAGAAACTCTTTCTCGAGAAATGACCCATTCTTAGCGACAAACACTTTGCCTTCGGATCTAAGATAGAAGGTATACCCAACTGTCTCTTTTGGGTATCCTATGAAGATGCATTTCTCCGCTTTGGATTCCAGCTTTTCAGGTTGAAGATTTTTGACATAAGCATCGCATCCCCAAACTTTAAGAAACGAAAGCTTTGGTTTCTTGCGAAACCACTGTTCATATGGCTTCGTCTCAACGGATTTAGATGGTGCCCTATTTAAAGTGATTGCAATTGTGTCTAACGCATAACCCCAAAACGATAGTGGCAAATCAGCAAGAGACATCATAGACCGCACCATATCTAATAAGATTTGATTACGATGTTCGAACACACCATTATGCTTTGGTGTTCTAGGTTGCGTCAAATGTGAAACAATTCCACATTGTATTAAGTGATTGCCAAACTCATAACTCAGATATTCTCCTCCTCGATCTGATCGTAGGAATTTAATCTTCCTGTTATGATGATTCTCAACTTTACTCTAAAACTGTTTGAACTTTTTAAATGTTCCAGACTTGTGTTTCATTAAGTAAATATACACATATCTACTTAAGTCATCGATGAAGGTGAGAAAGGAACGATATCCACCTTGCACATCAATGCTCATCGGACCACACACATCAGTATGTATGATTTCCAACAAGTTAGTTTCCCGTTCTAGTGTTCCAGAGAAGGGGGTCTTAGTCATCTTGCCCATGAGGCATGGTTCACATGTGTCAAGTGATTCAAAATCAAGTGACTCCTAAAGTCCATCAGCATGGAGCTTCTTCATGCGTTTTACACCAATATGACCTAAGCGGCAGTGCCACAAGAAAGTGATACTATCATTATCAACTCTACATCTTTTGGCATCAATGTTATGAACATGTGTATCATCACTATCGAGATTCAATAAGAATAAACCCCTCACATTGGGTGCATGACCATAAAAGATATTACTCACATAAATAGAACAACCATTATTCTCTGATTTAAATGAGTAACCGTGTCACATTAAACAAGATACAAATATAATGTTCATGCTCAACGCAGACACTAAATAATAATTATTCAGGTTTATCACTAATCCCGATGGTAATCGAAGAGCGAGTGTGCTGGCGGTGGTCACATCAACCTTGGAACAATTTCCCATGCGCATCATCACTTTGTCCTTTGCTAGCCTCCGTAGTTTTCGTAGTTCCTACTTTGAGTTGCAAATGCGAGCAACCGAACCGGTATCAAATACCCAGGCACTACAACAAGAGTTGGTAAGGTACACATCAATAACATGTATATCATATATACCTTGTTTGGTGTTGGCTGCCTTCTTGTCGGCCAAATACTTGGGGCAATTCCGTTTCCAGTGGCCACTTCCCTTGTAATGAAAACACATAGCTTCTGGCTTGGGTCCAGTCTTGGATTTCTTCACGGGAGGGGCAACTGCTTTGCCACTCTTCTTGGAGTTACCCTTCTTGCCCTTGCCATTTTTGTTGAAACTAGTGGTTTTATTGACCATTAACACTTGATGCTCCTTGTGGATTTCAAACTCAGCGACTTGTCGCATCGCAAATAGCTTGGAGACTGACTTGTTCATCCCTTGCATGTTATAGTTTAACATGAAGCTTTTGTAGCTAGGTGGCAGTGATTGAAGAAATCTGTCAGTGATTGCCTGTGGCGGGAGGGGCATCCGCAATTCAGCCAGACGGTTTGAATACCCATACATTCTTGTTGGAAATATGCCCTAGAGGCAATAATAAATTATTTATTATCATATTTCCTTGTTCATGTTAATCGTTTATTATCCATGCTAGAATTGTATTGATTGGAAACTCAGATACATGTGTGGATACATAGACAACACCATGTCCCTAGTATGCCTCTAATGGACTAGCTCGTGGATCAAAGATGGTTAAGGTTTCCTAGCCATGGACATGAGATGTCATTTGATAACGGGATCACATCATTAGGAGAATGATGTGATGGACAAGACCCAAACTATAAACGTAGCATATGACCGTGTCAGTTTATTGCTACAGTTTTCTGCATGTCAAGTATTTGTTCCTATGACCATGAGATCATGCAACTCTCTGACACTGGAGGAGTACGTTGTGTGTATCAAATGTCACAACATAAATGGGTGACTATAAAGGTGCTCTACAGGTATCTCCGAGGGTGTCTGTTGGTTGGCATGGATCAAGACTGGGATTTGTTACTCCGTGTGACAGAGAGGTATCTCAGGGCCCACTCGGTAATACAACATCATTATGAGCCTTGCTAGCAATGTGAATAAAGAGTTAGCCACGAGATCTTGTATTACGGAATGAGTAAAGAGACTTGCCGGTAATGAGATTGAACTAGGTATAGAGATACCGACGATCGAATCTCGGGCAAGTAACATACCGAAGAACAAAGGGAACAACATAGGGGATTAACTGAATACTTGACATAGAGGTTCGATCAATAAAGATCTTCGTAAAGTATGTAGGAACCAATATGGGCATCCAGGTACCGGTATTGGTTATTGACCTTAGATGTGTCTCGGTCATGTCTGCATAGTTCTCGAACCCACAGGGTCTGCACACTCAAGCTTCAGTGACGTTTTAGTATAGTTGAGTTATCTATGTTTGTGACCGAAGGTTGTTCGGAGTCCCGGATGAGACCCTGAACATCACGAGGAGCTCCGGAATGGTCCGGAGGTAAAGATTAACATAAAGGAAGTTGGTATTCGGGTTCCGGAAAAGTTTTGAGACTTACCGGTTTTGTGACGGGAGTGCCGAAAGTGTTTCGGGGGTCCACCGGGAGGGTCCACCTGCCCCGGAGGGCCCCATGGTCTATGAGATGGGGCACACCAGCCCTGGTGGGCTGGCCGCCCCTCCCACCTAAGTCCCATGTGGCTGGAAGGGCTAGGACAGGCCCAAGAGGGCCAAGTTGCCCCACTTGCCTTGGGGGCCAAGTTGCCCCCCTTGGCTGCCACCCCACCCTAGGGGAAACCCTAGGGCGCCCCCTCCTCCTCTCCCTCCTATATATATGTGAGGAGAGGGAGGGCTGCAGCACGATAAGCCACAACGCAGCCTCTCCCTCCCCCTCTAGATCTGTTTCTCCTCTAGATTGTCGTGGTAGCGCTTGGCGAAGCACTGTAGGGACAACTCCACCACCACCGCCACCACGTCGTTGTGATGCCGAAGAACTCATCTACCTCTCCACCCTCGCTTGCTGGATCAAGGAGGTGGAGATCGTCATTGAGCTATACGTGTGCTGAACACGGAGGTGCTGTCCATTCGATAGTAGATCGGAAGGACCACGATGGGATCGCGGGACGACTCATGATGAGATCGTGGGACGGCTCGCGATTGCATCGAAAAGATGTTCGACTACACCAACCACATTTCTTAACACTTCTTGCTTAGCGATCTACAAGGGTATGTGGATCCAATCTCTCCCTCTCGTAGATGCTCATCACCATGGATAGATCTTGCGTGTGCGTAGGAATTTTTTTGTTTCCCATGCAGCGTTCCCCAACAGTGGCATCTGAGCTAGGTCTATGTGTAGATGATATCTTGAGTAGAACACAAAGGATTTTGTGGGTGTTGATGCTTAGATTGCTTCCTCCCTTGGTCGTGTTTTGGTTTAGCGGTATTGTGGGATGAAGCGGCCCAGACCAACCTTACTCGTACGCTTACGAGAGACCGGTTCCATCGACTGACGTGTAACTTCGTTGCATAAAGATGGCTGGCGGGTGCCTGTTTCTCCTACTTTAGTTGGATAGGATTCGACAAAGGCGGTCCTTGAGAAGGTTGAAAACCAATTTATGTATCACCGTTGTGGTTTTAGCATAGGTAAGAATTGTTCTTGCCAGATACCCGTAGCAGCCACGTAAAACTTGCAACAACAATTAGAGGACGTCTAACTTGTTTTTGTAGGGTATGTTGTGATGTTATATGGCCAATTACATGATGAGATATATGTGATGTATGAGATGATCATGTATTGTATAGAATATCACGACTTGCATGTCAACGAGTACAACAACCGACAAGAGCCATAGGGTTGTCTTTAATTATTGTATGACCTGCGTGTCAATCATTAAGCGCTATGTAATGCTTTACTTCATCGCTAAGAGGTAGCAATAGTAGTAGAAGCATGGTGGGTGCGAAAACCCCGATGGCGACACGTTGATGGAGACCATGGTGTCGTGCCGGTGACGATGGAGATCATGTCGGTGCTTGAAGGATGGAGATCAAAAGCACAGGTTCATGGCCATAGCATGTCACTTATGATTTGCATGTGATGTTAATCCTTTTACGCACCTTGTTTTGCTTAGGACGACGGTAGCATTATAAGGTGATCCCTCACTAAAATTTCAAGATCAATTGTGTTCTCCCCGAGTGTGCACCGTTATGAAAGTTCGTCATGTCGAGACACCACGTGATGATCGGGTGTGATAGACTCTACGTTCACATACAACGGGTGCAAGCCAGTGTTGCACATGCAGAACACTCTGGTTAAACTTGACGAGCCTAGCATGTGTAGACATGGCCTCATAACATAAGAGACCGAAAGGTCGAACATGAGTCATATAGTAGATATGATCAACATGATGATGTTCACCATTGAAACCACTTCAACTCACGTGATGATCGGACTTGAGTTGGTGAATTTGGATCATGTATCACCCGAATGACCGAAGGGATGTCAATTTGAGTGGGAGTTCTTAAGTAATATGATTAATTGAACTCATTATCAGGAACATAGTGAGTACTGTCTTTGCAAATTATGTTGTAGCTCACGCTGTAGCTCCCTTGAATTTTTTATATGTTCCTAGAGAAATAGAGCCGAAAGATGATGGTAGCAATATTGCGGACTGCGTCCGTGATCTAAGGATTGTCCTCATTACTGCAGAGAAGGTTTGTGTCCTTAATGCACCGCTCGGTGCGCCACACCCTCTAGCGTCATTTGTAGATGTTGTGAACATCTAACAGGCATGTTCCGATGACTACTTGATAGCTTAGATCGTCATGCATTACGGCTTGGAATTGAGGCTCCAAAATGTTTTGAACGTCATGAAAGATATGAGATGTTCTAAGAGCTGAAATTTCGATCTCAGGATCGTGCTCGTGTTGTGAGATACGAGATCTCCAAGAAGATTATTTGCTTGTAAGACGAAGGAGAATAGCTCAATCGTTGAACATGTGCTCAGATTGTCTGGGTGCTACAATCGCTTGAATCAAGTGGGAGTTGATCTTCCAGATAAGATAATGATTGATATAGTTCTCCAAGTCACTATCACTAAGCTACTAGAACTTCGTGATGTCCTATAATTATGCCAGGGATGGAAATGATGATCCCTAAGCTATTCACGATGTTTGACACCACGAAGATAGATATGAAGAAGGAGCATCAAGTGTTAATGGTTAGTAAAACCACTAGTTTCAAGAAGGGAAGGGGCAAGGAGGGAAACTTCATGGATGGCAAGACAGTTGCTGCTCCAGTGAAGCCACCCGAAGTTGAACCCAAACTCGAGACTAAGTGCTTCTATTATGAGGAGAGCGGTCCTTGAAGTGGATCAACCCTAGATACTTGGTAGATAAGAAGGCTGGCAACATCGACATAAGTATATTTTGATATACATGTTATTGATGTGTACCTTGCTAGTATTGATAGTAGCACCTGGGTATAGGATACCGGTTCGGTTGCTAAATGTTAGTAACTTGAAATAAAAGCTACGAAATAAACAGAGACTAGCTAAATGTGAGGTGACGATGTGTGTTGGAAATGTTTCCAAGGTTGATGTGATCAACATCGCATGCTCTCCCTGCCTTCGGGATTAGTGACAAACCTAAATAAATGTTATTTGGTTTTTGCTTTAAGCATGAACATGATTAGACCGTGTTTATTGTAATATGGTTATTAATTTAAGTGAGAGAATAATGGTTATTCTGTTTACATGAATAATACCTTCAATGGTCATGCACCCAATGAGAATGGTTTGTTGAATCTTGATCGTAGTAATACAAATGTTCATAACATTGATGCCAAAAGATGCAAAGTTAATAATGATAGTACCACATACCTGTGGCATTGCCGCTAAATGTCATATTGGTGTAAAGCACATGAAGAAACTCCATGTTGATGGATCTTTGGACTCTTTCGGTTTTGAATCAGTTGAGACATGTGGACCATGCCTCATGGGCAAGATGACTAAAACCCCATTTTCTGGCTTGATGAAACGGGCAAGTAACTTATTGGAAATAATACATGCTGATGTATATGGTCCAATAAGTATTGTAGTGTGCAGTGGATATTGTTATTTTCTCACCTTCACTGATGATTTGAGTAGATATAGCGTATATTTACTTAATGAAACACAAGTCTGAATCATTTGAAAAGTTCAAGCAGAATCATAGTGAAGTTTGAGATCATCGTAACGAGAAGATAAAATGTCTACGATATGAACGTGGAGGTGAATATATGAGTTACGAGTTTGGCATACAACTTTAGACAATGTGAAAGTTGTTTCACAACTCACGCCATCTAGAACACCATAGTGTAATGGTGTGTTCGAACGTCATAGTCGTGCTTTATTAGATATGGCGCATACTATGATATCTCTTATCATTTTGCCACTACCGTTTTTTGGTTATGCTTTAGAGACAACTACATTCACTTGAAATAGGGCACCATCTAAATCCATTGAGATGACATCGTATGAATTATGGTTTGGTAGAAACCTAAACTGTCATTTCTTAGAGTTTGGGAATGCGACGCTTATGTCTGACAAGCTCAAACCCAAAGTGGAAAGGTGCATCTTCATAGGATACCCTAAGGTAACAGTTGGGTATACCTTCTATCTCAGATCCGAGGGCAAAAGTGTTTGTTGCTAAAAACAGGTCCTTTCTCGAGAAAGAGTTTCTCTTGAAAGAATGGAGTGGGAGGAAGATAGAACTTGATGAGGTTGTTGAACCTTTGTTTCAACCAGAGAGTAGTGCGGCGTAGAAAGATGTTTCTATGGAACCTACGTTAGTTGTAGAGGAAGTTAATGGGGATGATCATGAAGCTTCAGATCAAGTTACTATCGAACCTCGTAGGTTGACAAGGACGTGTACTGCTCTTGAGTGGTACGACAACCCTGTCTTAGAGGCCATGTTGTTAGACAACGATGAACCTACGAGCTATGGGGAAGTGATGATGGGCCTAGATTCTGACAAATGGTTAGAGGCCATGAAATCCGAGAAAGGACCCATGTATGAAAACCAAATATATACTTTCGTAGACTTGCTCGTTGGATGACAGGTCATTGAGTACAAATGGACCTTTAAGATGAAGACAGACCCTGATGGTGAATGTCACCATTTATAATGCTCGACTGGTTGCCAAGTTCAAGGAGTTGACTACGATGAGACTTTCTCACTCGTAGCGATGCTAAAGTCTATTGGAATTGTGTTAGCAGTGGTTGCGTTTTTCAATTATGAAATCTGGCAGATGGATGTCAAAACATCGTTTCCTTCCTTGAGGAAAGGTTGTATGAGATACAACCAGAAGGTTTTGTCAGTCCTAAGGATGCTAAAAGGTGTGCAAGCTTCAATGATCCTTCTATGGACTGAAGCAAGCATCTTGGAGTTGGAATATACGCTTTGATGTGGTGATGAAAGTTTTTGAGTCTATACAAAGTTTATGAGAAACTTGTATTTACAATAAAGTGAGTGGGAGCACTATAGAGTTTTTGATAAACATATGTCGATGACATATTGTTGATCGGAAATGATGTAGAATTTCTAGAAAGCATAAAGGGTTGTTTGAAAGGAGTTTTACAAAGGAAGACCTGGATAAAGCTACTTAATTTTTGGGCATCAAGATCTATAGAGATAGATGAAGACATCTGATAAGACTTTCAATGAGTACATACCTTGACAAGATTTTGAAAGAGTTCAAAATGGATCAATCAAAGAAAGAGTGCTTGTCTGATTTGTGAGGTGTGAAGTTGAGTGAGACTCAAATCTCGACCACGGCAGAAGAAAGAGAAATGACGAAGGTCATCCCCTATGCCTTAGCCATAGGCTCTATATTATGCCATGCTCTGTACTGCACCTGGTGTGTGCCTTGCCATAAGTCTATCAAGGGGTACAAGAGTAATCCAGGAGTGGATTACTGGACAATGGTCAAAATTATCCTTAGAAACCAGAGGACTAAGGAGATGTTTCTCGATTATGGAGGTGATAAAGAGTTCTTCGTAAAGAGTTACATTGATGCAAGCTTTAACACCAATCCAGATGACTCTTAGTAGCAATCCAGATATGTATAGTGGAGTAGCCATTTGGAATAGCTCAAAGCGGAGTGTGGTAGCAGTGTGTACAGTATGACATAGAGATTTGCAAAGTACACACAGATCCGAATGACGCAGACCCATTGACTAAAAGACCTCTCTCACATGCAAATCATGATCGAGCCCCAGAACTCATTGGGTGTTAGATTCATAACAATACGAATCACATGGTGATGTGAACTAGATTACTGACTCTAGTGCAAGTGGGAGACTGTTCGAAATATGCCCTAGAGGCAATAATAAATTAGTTATTATCATATTTCCTTGTTCATGGTAATCGTTTATTATCCATGCTAGAATTGTATTGATCGGAAACTCAGATACATGTCTGGATACATAGACAACACCATGTTCCTAGTATGCCTCTAATGGACTAGCTCGTTGATCAAAGATGGTTAAGGTTTCCTAGCCATGGACATGAGATGTCATTTGATAATGGGATCACATCATTAGGAGAATGATTTGATGGACAAGACCTAATCTATAAACATAGCATATGATTGTGTCAGTTTATTGCTACAGTTTTCTGCACATCAAGTATGTGTTCCTATGACCATGCGATCATGCAACTCACTGACACCGGAGGAGTACCTTGTGTGTATCAAACGTTGCAACGTAACTGGGTGACTATAAAGGTGCTCTACAGGTATCTCCGAGGTTGTCTGTTGGGTTGTCATGGATCAAGACTGGGATCGTGTCATCTCAAGAACACGATAGAGAGAGAGATCAAACACATAGCTACTGGAACATACCCTCAGCCCCGAGGGTGAACTACTCCCTCCTCGTCATGGAGACCACCGGGATGATGAAGATGGACTCTGATGATGGTTTCCTCCTCTGGCAAGGTGCCGGAACGGGCTCCTGATTGGTTTTCATGGCTCTGGAGGCTTGCGGCAGTGGAACTCCCGATCTAGGTATCTTTTCGGAGGTTTCTATATTTATAGGAATTTTTGGCATCGATCTCACATCAAGGGGTGCCACGAGGCGGTGGCAAGCCTGCTAGGCACGGCTAGGGGGGTGGCCGCGCCTGGCAGGATTGCCGCCTCCTCATGGCTCTTCTGGCCTAGGTCCAATGCTTCGGGGGTCTCTTTTGGTCCACAAAAAATGATACTAAAATTTCAGCCCATTTCGAGAACTTTTATTGCTGCACAAAAAATGACACCAAGGTAGTTCTGCTTAAAACAGCGTCAGTCCGGGTTAGTTCTAATAAAATCATACCAAAATCATATAGAATTATTGTAAACATGGCATGAATACTTCATAAATTATAGATACGTTGGAGACGTGTCACTAGTCATGTGAAGCTTCCGCTTTCTTTTCTTCCATATTGTATCCGGTGATTCATTGTGAAGATGCGCATGTGCTAAGTTAATCATTCTTTGTTCTCGTTTTCTTCTCTGATGAGTTAAATTCAAGTTTGAGTGTTCATAATTGAAGGCACAACATGCTCCCTTGGTGGTTTTGATAATTCATGACAACACACATTGTCTCTTGGACTAACACCTCTATCTAGTGTATTTCAGAGAATAGTCCATGGAGAGTTGAGTTGGCAAAGGATTGTGGATATTGTGGAATTACCCCAAGATGCAAGGTAATAGGTTGGCCAAGCTTCAAGCAAAAGGACTCTACATTTTACATTTGTGAGAAATCACTTTGAGTCCATAGGAAAGCCAATACTATTAAAAGGGGGTAAAGTTTTGATGATGAACAATATGCTCAAACGTGCACAAGTGATAGTCACCAAAACATCCACAAACTCTCCCACCAAAGTCTGTCCAAAGCCAAATATGCAAAATCGATGCAACCAACATTCCTACCCCGATGCCACCGATTGTAAACCCTAGACAGACTCACCCAAACCCTAACACTTAGGTGCATCCGACACTCCTTTTGGTGCCACCGAGTTGGGTTGCCAAGTTTCTATTATGCAAGTTCACATTTTCGGTCCATCCGAAAATGGTGAATCGATGTCACCGAGTTTGGCAGATCTGACTGTTGGTCACCTTGTCAGTGCAACCGAGATTAATACATCGGTCCCTCCGAGATAAAAAAGTTGCCACCTTTTGGTCACTTCGGTACCATCGAGATTTACACATCGGTGTCACCGAGTTGGTCATTTTGTGTGTAATGGTTGGATTTTTGGGGATGCCTATATATACCTCTTCACCACCACCCACTCATAAGGGAAGCACTCAGAACTATTCCATACCTATCCAACTAAGTTTTCTGAGAGAGAACCACCTACCCTTGTGTTGAGGTAAAGATCTTCCACTCCAACCATATGGATCTTTATTTCTAGCCTCCCGAAGTTGCTTTCCACCAATCCCATCTCTTCTACCAAGCCAAATCTGCGAGAGAGTGATTTTGTGTTGAGGAGTCTATCATCTTGTAACATCCCAAACTTTGGAATGTTATAATAAATATTAGAATGATTGTTTGCTTGCTTGAGTGATTGAAAGTGAGTGAAATTTGAAACTTTTTGAAACTTTTGAAAGTTTAATGAGAGGGAATGAAATGACTTTCCCAAAACCTTCAATCTGCATTTTGATCACCAGGAATTCAAATTATTTTCATCACAAAACCCTAGACTGAAGATGACATGACTTCTTCCATTTAAAGAAATGAAAAGGGATTTGAAAATGATTTGAATTTAATTTGAAAATATTTCAATTTCAGAAACTTTAAGCAACTCAATGATTTTCATGAGAGAAGATAAAATGACTTCTTCAAATTATATGAAATATGAGTTGGAAGTTTAAAATAAATCTTTGAATAGTGAATGTGAAAATCTCTGGATTTTCTTTTGGAATCATTTCATATTTGGTTCCTATTCCAATTTTCAAAGTATTCAAACCCCTGACAAAAATTTGAGAGGAGTAACATTAAACTCCACACCAGGGACTTCTTGGTGATTTATTTGAATAATAAAAACCAGGGGTTATTCTGAAAAATATTTGCAAAGGGATTTAAAAGCAAAAGGGCAATTTCTGAAAATAATATTTTTTCCAAAGTATTCAAATGCCAGAATAAAAATGTCCATTAAATGGAATTTATTATTATGTTAATTTTGATATAAAATTTGACTATATTTGGAATTTATTCGAACGCATTGAACAAGTTTTATGGCTCTAGTAAAATCATAAATAGAAAACGGTAACGGTTTATAATAAAACCGGCCGCCCAACGACATTGAATGCCGAGACCGTTACCGGTCGGTCGCCCGCTGACTACACTCGCCCTCTCTCTCTCGCTGACACCCTGGCCCCACGCGCCCGACCGAAACCGTCGCCGGTCATCACCCTCCTCCCATGCGCCCGACGCCGTCGTCGGATCCCCTCGCCGCGGACCCCCTCCCTCCTTTATTCCCCGACCACCCGCGAGCCCCTATAAGTACCCATGCCTCTCCTCTACTCATTCCCCTAGTTTCCCTCTCGTCCGAGCCCCTCTCCTCGCCGGAATAGCTCGCCGGAGACAACCGGTAGCCACCGCGCCATTTTCGATGTGCTGCTTCCCCTGCCTTCCCCGCATCCTCCCAGAGCCCACCAACCTTCCTCTCTCACTCGCCCGTACCTCCCCACCCTATCACCTGTGATCCACACCCATGGGAACTATATCCCCGACGACCACCGAAGGACGGCTCCGCCTCCGAGCTCACCACCGTCGACTTCGTCACCCCCTCGCCCCATTGAAGCCACCTATCTCATCGCCGTCTTCGCCCGCATCGAGTGGTGCCTTCGGCATCGCCAGAGGGTCACTAGAGCGCCGTCCCCGACGACCTCGACATTTCGGACTCGCCGGAGAAGCCCCCGCCGGCGACCATCTCACTGTGAGCACCGCACCCCTCTCCCCCTCCGTTCGATCTAAATCCCGCGGCCCCGATTAGATCTGTTTATTTGCTCGAACCGGTACACATTATATTTCGGTCGTCCGCCCCAAAACTCCCTAGCACACGCACACTAGACCAATCAGGAAGCGCCACGTGTACCCCCTGACCGATAGAAACACATTTTCTTTTGTGTTTTAATTTCTGTTTCCAGAATAAGTTCTGATTTTATTTCCTTTATATCTTTTAAAGTGTTTAATGTTTTTAAATGATTCTTTTTGTATAGTGTCACAAATTTCATCTAGTTTCTGTAGATATCAAATTTGGCTATGTTTGAACACTTAAATTTGAATTTGAACAGATTTGATTTAAATTTTGTTTTCTGAACATCTTGAGTTCTAAAATGAATTTTTGAATGATTCTTTTTCCTACTTGTCACTAGTGACCATAGCTATCATTTGGTAGAGTTTGAGAATTTTTTGTAATAATTTTAAATAGTATTTTCAAAGAAAACAGAATCTGTTTAGTTTCATATTAGTTTATTTATATTGATTTACTTTGTTTTATTTTGAAAATCTGAATATGATTTACATTATGTTTTAGATTTCATTTAGTTTTGTTGTTCCAAACCTTAGTAATTTACTTGCTGTTAACAAAAGTTAATTTTTTTAGTTTATAAATTTTGTTGTAGGGATCTTTACCCTCTTTCAAATAGGTATAGTTGTTGTAAAAGCAAATTTGTTAGTAACAATTCTTTTAACTAAAGTTTTAAGTAATTACATTGTGTTTTCTAATAAAATTTGTAGTAATTCCTTTTTGTTAAGAAATGCTTAGTTAATAAAAATAATTTAATTTTGCTCTATTATGATAGGAAAGTAGATTATTTTTCATTAGGTAATGTGCTATCAAACAATTTAGTTTTTCATAGAAACTCTTTTCAGAAAATTTTAGATGATTTAATTCTGCTTTATAATAAAGATTTTATTTAATTATTTTCTGTTAAATTTGTTGTTTCGTAATTTGTTTTCTCTTAGTTTATGGTTGTGCTTGTAGTTAAGTTCATTAGACAAACACTCATGTTGTTTAGTATGTTGTTTTCATAGTTTTTACTTGTTTTTTCAAAAGTAATTCTTTTTGCTAGTAAAATATTTACTAAAATCCTTTTGTTATATTTTACTTTGTTTTTGTTTTGTTACTAGTTGTTGTAGAGGAAAACTAACTTAGTTGTTTTTATGAAAACTTTCTTGGCTTTGAGTTTTGTCTTAAGTGTTTCCTTCATCAACCTTGTTGCTTTTGTTCTTGTGTTACATTGTGATTGTGAGTTTTGATTGCTAGAAGTGTTTGCTTATGAATGCAATGTTTGTTATATAGATTTTCATCGGAGAGTGACGTATAGTCTATCAAGTTATTTCTGAGAGCGATCTTTCTCTTCATCAACAGTACAGGCAAGTTCACCTTGACCATCTATTTCATACCTATGTTTTATTGCATGTAGTGACATCATTCAGCACATCCCTCCCGTAGTGTTATTGAAATTCTTGTAGTTGAGTAGAATGCATGAGGTAGGAACCCACCACTTGTTACTAAAGCCCCGGGAACGCTAGTTAGTGCAATGTTATGCTAAAGTAGACGGGGTCTGGTATGAGTGATCGTGAGTGGTGTGAAGAAGGACTCCACGTCAAAACTACGACTTCATGAAGACATCTTCAAGTCCTGCATCTTCAAGTCCTCAAGACTTCAAGACTCGAGAAGACAAGTTTTCAATACACACTACTGGGTGAAGGATGGTTGATTGGGCATCCCTGGAGAAACCAGTGGATGGCCGGGATGCATGGAGAAGCGCCATGACATCTTGCGGAAAGCTTCACCCAGACTCAAAGAGAAGGATGAATACTTCGTGCCCGGAAGCTTACCTGTGTAGCCACAAGTCATTATGGGCTCTGGCTTGGTTGATCTTTGTTGTGACTCTGCTGGGCAGTGCTACGAGATGTAGTGGACGTTAGGATTGGATGGGCACTGTCGGACAGTCAGGGAAACACTCTGAAAGACCATGTTTCTTTCATCCTGTTCTCAAACACCAGGTAGTGCGAGGACTTACCAGGAGGGAAAGAATCTTGTGGGTAAAGTACACAACACTCTGCAGAGTTAAACCTAATCGATTAGCCGTGTCCCCGGTTACGGACAATTTGAGCTTCTAGACTTGGATCTATCTCTGAACTCTCAACACTGGACTGATAACTTAATGGTGGGCAACTTAAGATACTTGTGGGTATTGAGACATTGGTTCGCGGAACCATGTCATGATAGGTAACTCTATAGTGAAATTCCTGATATTCCTTTTGTTGTAGGAAAATAAAATCAGCTTTTACGCAAAAAAAACTTAGACACAGAGCTACAAAGCCTTTGCATATAGAATAGTCTTTATTCTTCTGTTCTACTATGGTGATCTTGCCGGCATATTCAAAATGCTGACCTACACGGCTGCAACGTCTTATGTTGCAGATACTCTCCTACGACCGGTAAGAGTACGATTCAGGGTTACGGTCCGCACTCAACTTGCCGTTGGTGTTATTGGGACTCCACTCCCGTTGACTGTCCGCTGCTATTGTAAGGTATATATCAGTTTTATGTTAATTACATGTGATTGCACTTTGATATATACATTGATGTACTGTGTGTGCCAGCATACTGATCCAGGGATGGCACAGAAAACACAGAGGCTTGACTCGTTTTGAGTCAGGTCGCTACACATCTTGAAGCACAAGAGCAAGGAGTTCATTGTCATTACCGAGCCTATTACCTTTTGGAGGGTGATGCCTCCTAGATTGGTTAGGTGTCGCTTGGGAGTCTCCTACTTCGTGTTGTGGAGTGAACCATGAAGTTTGTAAGGGCAAGGAGATCGCCTACTTCGTGAAGATCTACCCATAGTGAGGCTAGTCCTTCGTGGACGGAAGCCATGTGGAATAGTCAAGGTACTACTTCGTGGACCCTTATGGGTGGAGCCCTCTATGGACTCTCGCGACCGTTACCCTCCGTGGGTTGAAGACTCCATAAACGTGTACGTACGATAGCACCACCTATCGGAACCACGAGAAAAATTCATGCATCACCTATTGCGTTCGATCTTCCTATCCCATCTCTTTATTTACATGTGAAATGTCTTTACTTTTTGCTGCCATACTTGTAGACATGCATGTGCAGGGCTGTTAGACTTGCTAGACTTGCTAAAATAGTTAAAATCTGCTAACCAATTAACTTGAGAAAAGGTTAGGTTTTAAATTACTGCTAGTAGTCTATTCCGCCCCTCTAGACACCCCACTCTCGATCCTACAAGTGGTATCAGAACATTGGTCTCCATTGCTTCGGTTTAATCACCGTGGAGGAAGATGGATGTGTCTAGAGTAGAGAGTTTGAGTTGTAGAGTGCCCATTCTTGATGGAGAGTACTATAGTCAATGGAAGAATGCCATGATTGATCTATTTGATAAATTCCATTTAACTAAATATATTAAAAAAAACCTATGTGCCCCCTATTGATGAATTGCATCCCACACACGAAGAGGAAATTAACATGCTTGGTAACCTAACAACTGTCAATCTTATTGTTAGAGGTCTACGAAGATTCGTGCCTTCTCAATTGAAGAACTTTGCACGTTCCTATACCTTGTGGACTGATATAGAGAAACGATATCCAAATCTTTCCTTAGGAAATCTTGATGAAATTCTTCATAAAACCATTGCTTTTCACAAAATGAAGCCAAGTGATCCAAACTTTGATAAATGCCTATTTGAGCTCCGTGATATTATGTGTGCTAAAGGAGATGTCACCACTATCAACAACATTATCTTTGAAGCCATTCACATTCTTAAACTTTAACATTGTCATGATCACTATTCTAACGAATCCCTTGTTCTTTATGATGAGGATTTGCCACTTGATGATGACAATGTGGAACATGGCTACAATGAAGAAGATGAGTTGTTCGACATCGAGCATGAGAAGATCATGAAGAATCTGAGTCTTATGGCAAACTTTAAGGATTACATGTCCGGAGGAAAAGAGTGGATTCTTGACAGTGGATGTACAGATCATATGACTGGTGATAAAGACATGTTCCAAGAGATCACGCCTAATCAAGGTCCTCGACGGTACGTGACCTTTGGAGACAACTCTAAGGGTAAGGTACTTGGCCTTGCTAAGGTGGCCATATCCCATGATATCTCTATTCAAAAATGTTATGCTTGTTGAATCTCTTGGCTACAATCTTCTTTTCGTGTCTAGACTTGCCAACTTCGGTTTCAATGTTTTATTCACGAAAGTAGATTGCCATGTGTTTCATCAAGATAATCATAAAATGGTCTTTACCGGTTTCCTTAGAGGTGATCTATACATTATTGATTTCTAAAAGATCTAAGCCTCACACTTGTTTAATTGCAAAATCTTCTAGAGTTTGGCTTTGGTATAGAAGACTTGGACATTCAGGAATGCGCAATCTAGATAAGCTAATCAAAGGTGATCATATACTTGGTGTTAAAGATGTTATCTTTGACAAATATAGACTTTGTAGTGCTTGTCAAGCTAGAAAGAAAGTAGGTGGAAGTTATCCCGTTAAGAATATCATGACTACTAGGAGACCACTCGAGTTACTTCACATGGATCTTTTTGGTCCCAATGCTTACAAGAGTCTCAGTGGAAATTCCTATGGTCTAGTTGTAGTTGATGACTTTTCCAGATTTACGTGTGTATTCTTTCTTGATGATAAGTCACAAGTTCAAAAGATCTTCAAGAACTTCGCTCGCAAAGCGCAAAATCCGTTTGAAGTGAAGATCAAGAAGGTTGGAGCGATAACGGATCGGAGTTCAAGAACACCCATGTGGATACCTTTCTTGACAAACAAGGTGTCTCACATGAGTTCTCGGCTACGTACACACCTCAACAAAATGGAGTTGTTGAGAGGAAGAACTGGATGCTCATTGAGATTACAAGAACGACGCTTGACGAATACAAGACGCCAAGACACTTTTGGGCAGAAGCCATTGAAACAACATGTCATGCCACAAACCAACTTTACTTGCCCAAGCTTCTCGGTAAAACGGCATACGAGCTACTCACCGGTAACAAACCCCAAGTCGGATACTTTCGGGTATTTGGCTCAAAGTGCTACATTATTGATAAGCATCATCATACTAAATTTTCTCCTAAATCTCATGAAGGATTCCTACTTGGTTATGGATCGAACTCTCACACTTACCGTGTCTACAACAACTTCACTCGAAAAGTTGAAGAGACGGTTGATGTGAAGTTTTATGAATCTAATGGTTCGCAAGTCGAAAAATTGCCAAATGATGTAGCTGACAAGGATCCTTCGGAAGCCATTCTAGATCTACCCATCGGCCATATTCGTCCCATAGAGGTGAAGGAAAGTACTTCATCAACTCAAGTGGAAGCCCCTACTTCACGTCAAGGTGAACCTCAACATGACATGGAGGCATCCACAAGCGGTACATGACAACATGATGAAGAAGAGGAAGTGCATCATGAAGATCTACCACAACCACCCTCACCACCACCTCAAGGGAACGACACCTTCAGTAACAACAAAGATGAAGGAGATGATGATGAAGAACAAGAAGCTCCACCATCCAACAATCGGAAGCTGAACCGAGTTTGAGCTCAAGTGACCAAGAACCATCCCCTAAACCAAATCTTTGGTGATATACAAATAGGGAGAATCACTCGCTCTAAAACCCATCTAGCTAACTTTTGTAAGCATTATTCTTTCATCTCTAGCATTGAGCCTTCGAAGGTAGAACAAGCTCTTGAAGACGCGGATTGGGTGAACGCTATGCATGAAGAACTTCACAACTTCGAAAGAAACAAAGTGTGGACACTCGTGGAGAAGCCCAAGGATGAACACAACATCATTGAAACCGAATGGGTGTTTCGGAACAAACAAGATGAATATAGTCAAGTCGTGCGCCACAAGGCTCGTCTCGTAGCCGAAGGATATATGCAAGTCGAACATATGGACTACAGTGAGACTTATGCCCCCGTCGCTAGACTTGAAGCTATTCGTATTCTTCTTGCTTATGCTAATCACCATGATATCACGCTTTATCAAATGGACATCAAAATTACATTTTTAAATGGTGAAATTGAATAAGAAGTTTATGTTAAGCAACCACTGGGTTTTGTGAATCCTAAGAAACCTAATCATGTTTACAAGCCTCGTAAAGCTCTTTATGGTCTTAAGCAAGCCCCTTGTGCTTGGTATAAATGTTTAACGAAGTTTCTCATCAAAAAAGGTTTTGAAATTGGTAAAATTGATGCAACCTTCTTCACTAAGAGAGTTAATGGAGAATTATTTGTGTGCCAAATCTATTTGGATGATATTATCTTTGGCTCTACTAACCCTCAATTTAGTGAAAGATTTGGAAGGTTGATGTGCGAGATGTATGAGATGTGTATGATGTGTGAGCTGAAATTCTTCCTTGGATTGCAAATCAAGCAATCAATAGAAGGAACATTCATCTCTCAAACTAAGTATACCAAGGACTTTATCAAGAAATTCAACATGCAGGATTGCAAAGGTATGAAAACTCCTATGCCCACTAGTGGACATGTTGACCTTACCAGGGAGGATGAACCGGTTGATTAACAAGTTTATCACTCTATGATTGGTTCGTTGCTATATCTATGTGCATATCGTCCCAACATTATGCTTAGTGTTTGCATGTGTGCTAGATATCAAGATGCACCTAATGAGTGTCATCTTCTGGCTATGGAACATATAGTGAGATACTTGATACAAACACCAAACTTTGGCATTTGGTATCCCAAAGGATCCTCTTTTAATCTTGTTGGCTATTCCGTTTCGGACTATCCCGGTGACAAGGTTGATAGAAAGTCCACCTCGAGTACTTGTCAATTTTTAGGTAGATCTCTTGTGTCTTTGTCCTCCAAGAAACAAAACTCGGTATCTCTATCTACTGCCGAAGTTGAGTATATTGCTATTGGATCTTTTTGTGCGCAATTACTATGGATGACACAAACGCTTAAGGATTATGGAATTTATGTTAAAAATGTTCCATTACTTTGTGACAATGAAAGTGCTATTAAAATTGGACATAATCCTGTGCAACATTCTCGAACCAAGCATATTCAAGTTCGACATCATTTCATTTGTGATCATGTTGCCAAAGGAGATATCAATCTTAAGCATGTTAGTACTAATAAGCAATTGGCCGATATCTTCACCAAGCCACTTGACGAGAAAACATTTTGTCATTTGAGGAGTGAGTTTAACATCATTGATGCTTCAAACTTGAGCTAGACTCACTCGGTTGCAAGCAAGGGCATGAGCTTTATTGTTATTTCCATGTACCCATAACTCTTTGTCATATGCCATGGAATTCTATGCTCCCTTGTATTGCACCTAACCCTTTTGTAGGTACTTGGAAGAATTTCATTCCACAAGATTGTCATCGACTCCAATCACAAGAAATCTTGTCATTACCAAGTATCCACAACCCCTCTTTATGATGGAAGGAAGAAGATAACAAAAACATATCCTTGACATATACTTGATCTTAGTTGCAAAATTTATAAGTGGTATCATGTAAATTGGATATATCCATTGTTCTTCCTTGCATGACTAACCTTTATAGGTGACTAGTGTACTAAAACAAGAAGGATTGCTCCAACTTCAAAATGATCTTCATAAATCTCGAGCATCCTCATCAACATCATTCAAAGGTATGTACTCATATCCTTGAAAAGGCTTTACTCCGAGTCATGGGCTAAAGTAACTCAAGTGATATGAAGACATCAAAATGCTTAATCAAAAAATGGTAACCCCATTTTGAGCTTAAACGATGAGTATGACCTATGATCAAGTATTCTTGCTTTGCTCCTAAGTCAATATACTCTAATATAGGTGACCTAGTCACCGCCCATCATTTAGTTAAGAATCTTGCGTGGTTTGCTCTCAATTTGCATGATCTCTCGTAACCACTCAAATCTTATCTATTTGATGTCCTTTGTAAAAATTTCGCATTTTTCTTTCTGAAACATTTTGTTTGTCTCTGTGAAAACAGAAACTTGGTCTCTCATTCGGAGTCACTGATATAAATAACTCGGTTCTACCGAATTCGCAGATGAGCTGCACTACACAATCTCAGTACCACGATTTATTTATCCCGGAGTCACAGATTTTTTTATTCTCTAAATCTGTGTTTGATTCTATTCTTGTGATACTCTTGTTCTTTCTATGATCCCTTCTCAAAAAAGGGGGATAAGAACAAAAAATATTTCGGGCGAGAAATTCTTTATTCCAGGATCCCTACCTCCAAGGAGAAGAAGACTAAAATTTGCAAAAGGGAGAGAAGTTACATTCAATGATTCTCTTAGTTCTTTTCTATAAACCCTACTTTCAATGACCCTTGTTCTCAAGGATCCGTTCCTTGTCAATGATCCCTTTCACTACTCCCAAGTTTAACCTTTTTGGTCTTTTGTGCCAAAGGGGGAGAATATCAAAGCTTCATGCTAAAGGGAGACTTACATGCTTATGCACAGTGGGAGATATGATTTAGGGGGAGAGGAAAATATCAAAAGTTCACACTTATATAAACAAGGGGAGAACAACATATCTTAAGTGAACAAAGGATTCCTTTTCTCACCCTATCCAATCCCAATATCTACATGCTGAGATTCAGGGGGAGAGGATGTACTACCATTTTTCATATCTAAGGGGAGAACATATATAATGGATTAATGCTAAAGGTGGAGACATATCAATCTTATTAACTATCATATTTTATATGTTCTCCATATCTTGGTATTTGTTGAGTTCTATTGCTTTTGTTTAGTAGAATACTCTTGTATTTTCTAACATTGTTTTCTCAAGTGTGTCTCTACTACTAGAATGCTCAAGAACTCAAGGTAAGTAGATGCATCATATCTTTGATCAACATGATCTCTTGCTTATTGCACATATTGTTTGCAAGAGTGAAGTCTTGATCAAGGATATACATTTCATTCACATATATTGATGCATATACCCAAGATACACATGACTTTTATATCCCTTTCATCCATATGTTTGTCCATGCATTCTAAAGCAACTATCCTTTAAAGGACTGCACACATTTAGGGGGAGCAAATCTAGGTCATGTGTTTCTCAAAGTCTTCATTGCATCCATGCATATCTCTAAATTGAAGCTTTGATTGTATGTTGTCATCAGTTACCAAAAAGGGGGAGACTGAAGGCACAACATGCTGCCTTGGTGGTTTTGATAATTCATGACAACATACATTGTCTCTTGGACTAACACCTCTATCT
Organism: Hordeum marinum; assembly: GCA_022496015.1. Classification (NCBI taxonomy): domain Eukaryota; kingdom Viridiplantae; phylum Streptophyta; class Magnoliopsida; order Poales; family Poaceae; genus Hordeum; species Hordeum marinum. Next base: position 156,633,955 of record CM039677.1, read on the forward strand.
AGTGTATTTCACAGAATAGTCCATGGAGAGTTGAGTTGGCAAAGAATTGTGGAGGTTGTGGTATTACTCCAAGATGCAAGGAAATAGGTTGGACAAGCTTCAAGCAAGAGCACTCTACATTTTACATTTGTGAGAAATCACTTTGAGTCCATAGGAAAGCCAATACTATTAAAAGGGGGTAAAGTTATGATGATGAACAATATGCTCAAACGTGCACAAGTGATAGTCACCAAAACATCCACAAACTCTCCCACCAAAGTCTGTCCAAAGCCAAATATGCAAAATCGATGCAACCAACATTCCTACCCCGATGCCACCGATTGTAAACCCTAGACAGACTCAGCCAAACCCTAACACTTAGGTGCATCCGACACTCCTTTTGGTGCCACCGAGTTGGGTTGCCAAGTTTCTATTATGCAAGTTCACATTTTCGGTCCATCCGAAAATGGTGAATCAGTGTCACTGAGTTTGGCAAATCTGACCGTTGTTCACCTTGTCGGTGCAACCGAGATTAATATATCGGTCCCTTCGAGATTCAAAATTTTCCACCTTTTGGTCACTTCGGTACCACCGAGATTTACACATTGGTCTCACCGAGTTGGTTATTTTGTGTGTAACGGTTGGATTTTTGGGGATGCCTATATATACCCCTTCACCACCACCCACTCATAAGAGAAGCACTCAGAACTATTCCATACCTATCCTACTCAGTTTTCTGAGAGAGAACCACCTACCCTTGTGTTGAGGTCAAGATCTTCCACTCCAACCATATGGATCTTGATTTCTAGCCTTCCAAAGTTGCTTTCCACCAATCCCATCTCTTCTACCAAGCCAAATCTATGAGAGAGTGATCGTGTGTTGAGGAGTCTATCATCTTGAAGCACAAGAGCAAGGAGTTCATCGTCATTACCGAGCCTATTACCTTTTGGAGGGTGGTGCCTCCTAGATTGGTTAGGTGTCCCTTGGGAGCCTCCTACTTCGTGTTGTGGAGTGAACCAAGAAGTTTGTAAGGGCAAGGAGATCGCCTACTTCATGAAGATCTACCCATAGTGAGGCTAGTCCTTCATGGACGGAAGCCGTATGGAATAGTCAAGGTTGCTACTTCGTGGACCCTTATGGGTGGAGCCCTCAGTGGACTCTCGCGACCGTTACCCTCCGTGGGTTGAAGACTCCATAAACATGGACGTACGATAGCACCACCTATCGAAACCACAGGAAAAATTCATGTGTCTCTTATTGCGTTTGATCTTCCTATCCCATCTCTTTACTTACATGTGCAATGTCGTCACTTTCCGCTGCCATACTTGTAGACATGCATGTGTAGGGCTGTTAGACTTGCTAAAATAGTTAAAATCTGCTAACCAATTAACTTGGGAAAAGGTTTGGTTTTAAATTACTGCTACTAGTATATTCACCCCCCTCTAGACACCCCACTCTCAATCCTACAATCATATCCGGTTTTCATACGTGAAAAGCTTCCCCGTGTTGGAAATTCTCATCCAAGCCTCTCGTGTTTATTCATATCTTTCTATATCCAATCAGAGCGAAGAATATATCCCAGAAGATTCGTATCTCCGTTTAAATCCTTTTCAAATTATTTCGAGGTTCTCAACCGCATTAAGTTTTTAATTTGTATCGATACAATCTGTCTTTCTAAGAAATAATTTCAACGGTGTTCTCTTTGAGTGGGCCCGTAACCCACATGTCTTTTCCCATGATCTTACATGTCTTTTCTATTGTTCCCAGAGATGCTCACAAATTCTTTCAAATTTGGTGTAAGAATGAATTCCATTAGCCATGTTCATTCTCCGAGATCGTTTTGAATTTTGTTCATCTTGTCTCAACCTTTCTATTCTTCATTGTTCCAGAGTATCTTAGTAATTATTAGTGCTATTCTTCGTCATCATTCTTAGATTGGGGGACAAAAGGAGAGTTTCATGATGGTGTTATTATGTCAAATTGTTTTCGATCATGAGAAATTCCTTGTATATCTATCTAGAGCATTTCAGAGTTATTTTTGTTTCTCGATCCTCCAAAGACCATCATTTTAAATATTTTTCTCGCTCTTAGCTTTAAGCTTTAGATCTCATTTTTTTCTATTGATGTCTCTTCGCTCATTCGATAATTTCTTTGTTCGTATCTAATTTCTTACCGGTGGATCATGTTCTCGTCGTTCTTATGTATCCCGATTCATTCAAAGTATCTTGATTCTTTTGCAATTCTTACCAATGTTTTCTGCAAGATTTCTTCAAGTTTGTGTTATCTCCCTTCAATCATTTTCAATAAGTATATGTAGTATGCTAAATCCATTGCTTGTCATCAATTTATGCTGATGAAGGATAGTCCTAACATAATTCTTATTCTGGTTTCATCGATGAGATTAATTCCTTCTTCCGGAGTTGTGAAATTCTCGGTTCTAAGTGATCATCTTTTCTTCATGGAGTTTTGCCGTCCTCAATTATCTCGTCTTGAAGCTCCACCTAAATCTTAGCAATGCTTCTATCGTATTCATTTCAACCGAAATTCATTCGATCATCATTTGTTTCTAGAGTTCTTCCAAGAGGTTCTTCATGGTGGTTCATTTAGGATTAATTCATTCTCGAAGTTTTCTTCAACATTCTTGTTGGAGGATCTCAAGTATTCTTTGACCTGCATTTAAAAGAGAAATTCATTCTCCCTTATCTTTTAATATGGTCTTATAGCGTTCTTGACTTAGGGGGATTCTGAAGAGAATTTTTCAAGAATGAGATATTTAAACCCATCATTTCTTCCTCGGAGTTATCTTGAAATAGATTTCACCTAAAGCCTTTCCTAAGGATTGTTGCTATTTGTGGTTCTTATCATCCCAGTATTCTTTTATACTCACGGTGAAAGGAATTTTCATATCCTTGTTGATCTCAACCAACCAATTGTTTTCCGTTAGTGGTAGGTTGTCACCTCATAATCTTGAGATGTTTCCATAAGTCCACAACACGCTTTTCTTTTTGTTGTTGATTTCTCACAACTCCGTTCAATCCTTCTTTTAAGGATGCTTTTAAATTCCATTGTAGTATAAGTTGTCATATTCTTTTCTTTCCAAGGGCCCAGCTTCTATTCTTTCATTAGGAGGCATTGTGATCTTGCTCTCTTCGACACATCATCTTGTTTCATGAAGATCATTTTTCAAGTTCTTTTCATTTTATCAAAATTTTCCTATCTTTTAAACCGAAGTGCTACCCAAATTCTTGTCTGCTCATTCCAAGTCTGACATTGATGTTTTAAAACACGTCATCTTGTCTTGATGAATGCCATTGATTTAGAGGTTATCTCAAGATGTTCAGTAAATATGTTTTGATTTTATCATATATGCTATCACCCCATACATTTTCCATGAAAACTTCCTATAGCATATTTAAAAGTTGCCCTCCGCATGTCATTCCAATGTTTGTGCTTGCATGAAAACTGTGATTTTCTCCAAGTCCTAAATCTGGACAAAAACTTTACATCCTCTGTAAATCATATCAATTCATACATGATGCCTATGTAAATGATCTTTATATGAATCGTGTTGCATTTTAAGAGTACTAAAACATCATGTCATTTATTTTCATGTTAGCATCTTGTAGCATCATGTTTTGTTGCTACAAAGTAGGCATCATTTTGTAATTAAAACTTGTGTTGTTGCTTATTGTGAACTGTGGCACCGTTTTGATTATGCCATACATGAAACTTGTTTGGAATTGTGTATAGTTTCATAATATCTGTTTGAATCCATGATAAAATGTTTTGGTTGTTGTTTGCATGCATTTTGCATTCATGCCATGCTAAACTTGCATGGATCATATCTTTTGGGTTGTAACTCCGTTTTAAATGATCTATACATGTAAATCGCTTAGAGTGACATGTAGAATCACATGGTGCATATTATTTTCCTGTTTAAAAAATATATAATGTGTTTAGGACATATCTATAAATTTTTCGAAATTTGCATATGGGATTATTCCGGAAATGCTATATGTTGTTTCCGGACTCATTTAAAATGCCTAGATAGATAGTTTAATTATGCTTCACCTCTTGCCATGATAAATAACATTTAAACTTGTTGGTTACCTAAACAAGAGTGAAGTAAATAATTCAAGTGGGGATTTGTTAATATTTAACTCGTTGCATATTGAGCTTCACTTAATGTGCAGTATTTGACTATTATGTTTGTCATGTTATTCATAATTGAACAGAAATGCATCATATTTGGTTGTGCATCATGTCATGAATATGTTGTGTTGTTTACCATGTCATTTGTTTTTTCTGCATTGCTTCTCCTTGCTAAAGTTCCAAAACCGTTTCGGAGTTTGAATATTCGTTCGACCATGCTTCTTCAACTACTTCACGGAATCGTTCTTCTTCCAAGCAGGATTACATGCAAGATGATCATTACCCTCGATACCACTAATATCATTGTTATGGTAGTTGTCTCGATTCTATAGCTATGTCTCGTTACCTATCACTTGTTTGTCAAGCCTCCCAAAATGCCATAATAAGCCTCTAACCATCCACATCCTAGCAAATCATTGTTTGGCTAAGTCATTGATTGCTCGGCCCCTCTTATAGTGTTGCTAGTTGTAGGTGCAGGTTTTGCATGTCGAAACATGGATATCTTGGGATATCACATTATTTTTGCCATTCAATTAATGCACCTATACACTTGGTAAAGGGTAGAAGGCTCGGCCTTCTACTTGGTGTTTTGTTCCACTCTTTCCGCCTTAGTTTCCGATTACCGGTGTTATGTTCCATATCGAGTGCTCCTAACATGCTTGGGGTTGTTATGGGGACCCCCTTAATATTTCATTTTGGGATAAAACTCTTCCAGCAAGGCTCAACATTGGTACTAAAATTTTCCCAACATAATAATATTGAACACCTTTACTAATGCATAGGGTGTCATGAACCTGCGTATTTTAGTCTACATTATGCAGGGGTCAAGTGTTGACGGTGCTGGTCTGAATTGGAGCAGCTTATTAACGTCGCCTAGGGAAACTAGTGGATTGGTTGTGGTAACCATAGCTCATCTATCATATATTGAGAACGAGATACACAGCTCCTATCAGGGTGACGACACATCGGGCATTCTTGCTGGACTTGTTTTACCTTTAACAAATGTCTTGTGCACAGATCGGAAAGCAATATGTTGGAAAAGTAGACCTAGAGGCCCTAGGTTTCACTAGTGGCTTCTCTCATGAGTATAGCACACGATGGGTAAACAAATTACTGTTGGGCAATTGATGGAAGATCAAATAGTCATGACGATATCCAGGCAATGATCATCATATAGGAATCACGTCCAAGATAAGTAGACTGAAACGCTTCTGCATCTACTTCTATTACTCCACACATCGACTGCTATCCAGCATGCATTCTATTGCATTAAGTTCATGTAAAACGGAGTAATGCAATAAGACTAGTGACATGATGTAGACAAGATCTATTCATGTAGAATAGACACCATCTTGTTATCCTTAATAGCAATGATACATGCATGCCTTGCTTCCCCTTCTGTCATTGGGAAAGGACACCGCAAGATCGAACCCATCACAAAGCACCACATCCCATGGCAAGAAAAATCGATCTTGTTGGCCTAACTAAACCAAATATTCAAAGAACAAATATGAGGCTATAATTAATCATGCATATAAGAGATCAAAGAAGACTCAAATAATATTCATGGATAGAAACTGACAATGAACTCAAAATTCATCGGATCCCAACAATCACACCGCAAAAGTCATTACATAAAATAGATCTCCAAGAGAAATTGTATTGAGAATCAAGAGAGAGAGAGAGAGGAAGCCATCTAGCTACTGCCTACGGACCCGTAGGTCTATGGCGTACTACTCACGCATCATCGGAGAGGCACCTATGAAGAAGATGAACCCCTCCGTAATGGTGTTAGATTGGATCTCGTGGTTATGGAACTTGCGACGGTTGGAATTGTGTTTGGTTGAGTGTCCTAGGGTTTTCTGAATATTTGGGCATTTATAGAGCTGATAGGCGGTGGAGAGGCGTCTCGAGGTGGGGACAACCCACCAGGGCGTGCCTGGGGCCTCTAGCGTGCCCTGGTGTCTTGTTCTCTTCTCCAACATCCTCTTTGGCGTTTCTCTGTCCCACTGGATGTCTTCTGGACCAAATAAAATCTCCAGGAAGTTTCACGGTGTTTGGGCTTCGTTTGGTACTGATTTTCTGTGAAGTAAAAAAGAAGCAAAAAACAACAACTGACGCTTGGCACTATGTCAATAGGTTAGTCCCGAAAAATGATATAAAGTTGCTATAAAATGATTGTAAAACATCCAAGATTGATAATATAACAACATGGAACAAGCAAAAATTATAGATACATTGGAGACATAACAGCATCCCCAAGCTTAATTCCTACTCATCCTCGAGTAGGTAAATGATAAAAACAGAATTTTGATGTGGAATGCTGCCTATCACGTTCATCACATATTCTTTTCTTTGTAGCATGGACATTTGGACTTTTCATATGGTTCAAATCAATAGTCTAGTATTGACATGAAAACTTTAATACTCAAGCATATCAACAAACAACCATGTCTTTCAAAATATCAACGCTAAGGCAAGTTATCCCTAGCCGATCATGCTCAATCATTGATCCATTCATAATACACACTCAAATATTAGCTACACCTAATGCTCAAGTATGATCATAGTGCCCCCTAGTTGGTGCTTTATAAGAGAAGATGTAGACTCAAATTGAAAAATAAAAGTTGCATACAGTAAATAGACAGGCCCTTCGCAGTCTTCTTCTTCTTCTTCTTCTTCTTTACAGTAAATAGACAGGTGCTTTGAACAAGAAGAACAAGAGAAGATGAGAGGGAACCCACTGGTCAAATACCGCCTTGACTGTGTCCTAGTTAGCAAATGAGCTCAAAAGCAAATAGAGATGATTGTGTAAGGGTGTTAAGTGATCCAAAAAAGGTTTAGGGGGTTATGGGAACCACCCATTTTCTTCACTGGAGTAAAATGGAGTTTTTACCAATAAGAACTATGACATGAGGTAGATGATACATTGTCTTCACCCTGTGTTCAAAGAACAACTATGCAATCATCTGTTTATACCTAGTGTCAACAACACAAATACAAGCATTTTCGAGTTTATTTCACTGAAGTAGCTTACTTGTGTTGGGAAATATAGTAGAAGCAAAATCGGCCTACAGATCAAGCTCCCACGATCTATGAAGTCTATGCATACAATGTTAGATCTCATCTTACTAATAATGAGTTTTAGTGGAAAAAGAGTTGGTAAAGATCATCTCAAAGTCCGTCGAACCGTCCCACAAACAGTCCGATCAAATAAAAATAAAACGCACTATCCCTCTACGGATTCCATGCATATGAAACCAATGATCCAACTGGGTTTCACTATCTATTTACTGTATTCTAACCAGTGGAAGGCGACGAAGATCTAGCCCACCTCTCAGCCTTCAGTTGACCTGGAGGCCACCTACACCCTCCTTGATCTCCATGCCCTCTTCTCTGGCTTGTTGCCGCCGTTTTTAGACTTCTTCAATGTCGTGCTCACTCACTACCAGGTCTACACATTGCATGTCGAGCCTGAGCCATCATCCTCCTCTCTGCCTTCACGTTATTGTGTGAGGCCTTCATGGGCATCTCCCCGTCTGTGGATCTGCTTCATCACTTCTTCTCCCTCCTAATGGTCGCAAGCGCGCAGCGCTCGGGGTGCGTGTCACTCCGAGCGACAGACGCGACGGTGGGCGTGACCCTCGAGGCCGAGCTTCATATGGATGCAGAGGGCTTCCGAAGGCAATGGGTGTACGTCGATGCCGCCATGTACAACCCCTTCCTCCAAACTCCAACAGCCCCCGCGGAGCCGAGCTCTGGCTAGGAGCACGCGAAGCTTGTCGACCCGCGGCTTGCACGGGTTATGGCCAGGTTGGCCGTCCTGAAGAAGGCGGGTGTTGTAGGATTGAAAGTAGGTCTAGAGGGGGGTGATTAGACTACTTGACCAAATAAGAGTTTTGCCTTTTTCTCAATTTTAATTCTTGGCAAGTTTTAGCATTCATAGAATATAAGTAACACCCTACACATGCATATCTAAGAGTGTGGCAGTGGAAAATAAAGACATTGCACATGTAAGTAAAGACAGGGTTAGGAAAGCAAACACAAGTGATGACACGATGATTTTTCCCATGGTTCCAATAGGTGGTGCTATCGTACGTCCACGTTGATGGAGTCTTCAACCCACTAAGAGTAACGGTCGCGGGAGTCCACGGAGGGCTCTACCCACAGAGGGTTCCATGAAGAAGCAACCTTGACTATTCCATGCGGCTTCCGTCCAAGAAAGACTAGCCTCACTATGGGTAGATCTTCATAAAGTAGGCGATCTCATTGCCCTTACAAACTTCTTGGTTCACTCCACAACACGAAGTAGGAGGCTGCCAAGCGACACCTAACCAATCTAGGAGGCACCACCCTCCAAAAGGTACTAGGCTCAGTAATGACGATGAACTCCTTGCTCTTGTGCTTCAAGATGATAGACTCCTCAACACACAATCACTCTCTCACAGATTTGGCTTGGTAGAAGAGATGGGATTGGTAGAAAGCAACTTGGGGAGGCTAGAAATCAAGATCCATATGGTTGGAGTGGAAGATCTTGACCTCAACACAAGGGTAGGTGGTTCTCTCTAAGAAAACTGAGTAGGATAGGTATGGAATAGTTCTGAGTGCTTCTCTTTCGAGTCGGTGGTGGTGAAGGGGTATATATAGGCATTCCGAAAAATCCAACCATTACACACAATAAGCCAGACTCGGTGACACGGATGTGCAAATATCGGTGGTACAGGAGTGACCAAAAGTGGCAACTTTTGAATCTCAGAGGGACCGATATACAATTCTCGGTTGCACCAACAAGGTGACCAATAGTTAGATTTGCCAATCTCGGTGACGCTGAGTCACCATTTTCGGTCGGACCGAAAATGAAAACTTGCGTAACAGAATCTTGGCAACCCAATTCGGTGGCACCAAGTGTAGTGTCGGCTGCACCAAAGTGTTAGGGTTTGGGTGAGTCTATCTAGGGTTTAGAATCGGTAGCACAGGGATAGGAATGTTGGTTGCACTGATTTTGCATATTTGGCTTAGGATAGACTTTGGAGGGAGAGTTTGTGGATGTTTTAGTGACTGTCACTTGTGCACGTTTGAGCATATTGTTCACCATCAAAACTTTGCTCCCTTTTAATAGTATTGTCTTTCCTAAGGACTCAGAGTGATTTCTCACAAATGTAAAATGCAGAGTCCTCTTGCTTGAATCTTGTCCAACCTATTTCCTTGCATCTTGGGGTAATTCCACAATCCTTTGGCCATCCCTATCATTGAACTTGTCCTGAAATATACTTGGTAGAAACATCAGTTCAATGACTTATCTGTTGTTATTAATTACCAAATACAACAAGGGAGGAAATGTGCTTTCAATATCCCCTTTTTTGGTAATTGATGACAATATATAGATCAACACTTTGACAAAGATATAATCAATGAGTATAATCGTCGCTTTGGGAAGTATGTGATAAGAAGGAGCTCCCCCTAGATTTGTGCATTATTTTTAAATTTGCGTTTGAATGCAAATGCACAATCGATTAGGTACATGGCTTACTTTTACATGTCACATAGCACTTAGTGGTGTGCGATAGTAATTGGAATGAATATCATAGAACAACACAATCAACCAAAGATGAATGATCATCACATAAGCATTAAGATGATAGGAAATAGTAGCATCACACATCAAAGCGTATGACCAAACATCATCAAGCGTGTATCACAAGCAAAAAAAGAGAGTAGCACGGCAACCAAAAGCAGTTTTTTTGAAAAACAACAAACACCAAACGCTTTCTCACTCGAAGCCTAATGATCTATATACACTTCTCCCCCTCTGACATACTGACCCTCTGAATAGAGTATAGGAGAGCAGAAGTAGATGAGTCATCACAAAATGAGGCTGGTTTTTGAAATTTGAACAATAAATTTTCAAGATTTTTTCATTATGTCAAAGAAATATCGGTACAGCCGAAACAAAAATTTTCGGTGGGGCCGAGACTGACTGACTCACTTAACCGAACCTTGGCACCCTTTACGGTCGAACCGAAAAGAGGAATTGGTTCCACTGAGTCAGTTCTCAGCAACATAGAATTTCACATCGGCGAGACTGATATGTCTGCTTCGGTTCCACCGAGATTTATCAGGCGGACAACAAAACCATAGAAAATTCATTATTCACGAGACTATGGAGTTTTGAGTGGATAGGAATACGTGCAAAGGGTGTATTATAGATAGTCTCGAATCTAATGCGCAAGAATCGAACGAGGATCACAAAAGAGATCGAATCCGTACCCTAGCTTGGCGCGGATCCTCTATGACGGCGATGAGGGAGAGGATTTCGTCGACGACGGCGATTCCCAGCGGTGGAGGAGCGTAGGGAGACAAGGGCGACGACCATGGGTCTCATAGGCGGCAGCTTAGGGTTCTGAGGCGCGACGAATGAGATTGAATTTCAAAGCGTCGGGGTACACAACTTATATACCCACCACTGTCGGTGACACCGATTCTAACTTTTCGGTGTCACTGAGTTCCTCAATCGTCAGTTGATAGGGAAACTCGGTGTTACCGAGAAAATGGAATCGGTGGTACCGAGATTGAAAACCAGATCAACCCTAGGCATTCGGTTGGACCAAGAATTTGTGGTTGGTTCCACCAAGATGCACTTGGGAGGTTTTAATGGCCAGTCCTTGTCCATACGGATGTCCGTGTGCTCCACACATAGATGGATCGAAAAGCACTTGTTCAAATTTTGCGATGCAACATGAATAGAGTATGAAGTGAGAAATCATAGATAGCTAAAGAAGTGGTCCTCTTCTTGTATATCCAATTGGCAAAAGATAATCTAAAAGCCAAATAGCAATAGTTGGATATCCTCGAATGAGAAAATAAATGTAGACCAACATGCTCATGCAATAAGATGTCAAATGAAGTCATGGCAAACATGCACAAACACTCTAGCATATAACAAGCACTTGGGTGCTAACAAAGTCATCTATATATGAGTATTTGACTGAGGAGCCAAGTCAGAGTACTTGATCATAGGTCATACTCATCGTTTAAGCACAAGCAGGGTTACCTCTTTTACATAAAGCTTTTAATGTTGTCACATACTAAGAGATGCTTTGACTAAAGTCTTAGAGTAAAGCTCCCCCTTGATGTGACATACCCCCATAAGAGGGATAAACTAACCTTGGGTTTTTTCGATGAAGACTTCATGTTGGTGAGGTAGTGGTGGATGCTCAAGGTTGACGAAGACCACCAAGAGTTGGGAGCATACTTGTTGTTTCCTTACTCTTGTCACATACATGGGTTAGTCCCTACACACGAGAGACAAGTACAAGGATATCTATGGACATGGATTTCAAAGCATGTGTAATGATGTCCATTGATTTTTTGAATACCTTGTCCCTTGCTTACCTTTGAGGGAATGTGTGACTCCTTGATCTATTGCATAGGGTTGATGTTGATTGCAAATAGATCTTGCCAATAATGAATGTGAGTGAATTTCATTGGCGGAGTCACCCCTCAAGAACTATCTAGTTCTTCTTCTTGGGAACCCACATCAAGTTGATGGGGATCCTTGGTGTTGAAGTAGCACTTGTAGAAGTTGAGCTTGTAGTAGCCTTGGGAACCCACTTCACCAAAGCTTGGGGTTCATCTTCATAAGAGTCAAAGTCCTCTTGGAGCTTCTTATTGCCCTTGAGCTTGGTGTCTTGTGGTGGAAGGTCATCTTGAGTATTTGTCCCCTTGGGAAGAGTATTTTCATACTTCTCCTTTTGAGGAACAAACTTGGGCTCGAGATATTGACTTTGTTCCCATTCAACTCCATTAGCATTGAAGTAGCCAACATCGCGATTCTTCCAGTATCCTCCATGCTTGCGTAAAATCTCATCAAATTGTTTGTACCCTTCAAGACTCTTGTAGATACCTTTCTCTATCATCCCTTTCAATAAAGCATTTTCTTGCTCAAGTGTAACTTGGCTAAGAGAATCATCATTAGTGGAATCAATAGAACTACTAGGAGTAACATCATTAGGTTTAGCATTTTTATTGTTGCTACTAGATGAAGAACCTTTCTTTCCTTTGTTACTAGTTTGCTTAGATTTGACTTGTGGCATGAATGTAGACAAGAGTAGTCATTTGGCAATATAAGATGAAGTCTTCTTTTGGAGATCGTCATTGGTAGCTTTAAGAAATTCATCTTCTTGCTCCAAATTGAGCTTCTCGAAGCGTAGCTTCTCATGGCTTCTTACAAGCTCTCTATGATCTTCAAGACTAGATTGATGAGCTAACTTAAGAGTGTTGAGGTCTGTAGTAAGTTCTTCTATTTTCATCTTATCATCATAAATTGACTTATCTTGACTAGCATGAGAAATATCAAGTTCATTATGATTAACATCACTAGTTTTATCACATAGCAAGTCATCATCGTAAAGCAAATCATCTTCATCACTATCAAAATCAAGATATTCGGGGTGTGATACCTTGGGGCCTTTAGCCATGAAGCAACTTCCACCTCCTTCATTTGGTGAATAAAATAGATCATAGGAGTTGGTTGTCACTAGTGCAATTCCGCCAACACCATCATCTTGACTATAGTCGGAGTCAGAGTGATAGCTTCTCTCGAAGTGGTTGTCGGAGTTAAAGCCGGAAACCCATTCGCCAGCATGAGCTTGATGATTTCTTCTTGAGTAGGTCTTGGTGTACCTGTCCTTCTTCTTCGAGTCCCTACTTCTCCTTGAGGGTCTTCGTTCATAACGATCATCTCTACTCCTTCTCTCTCTACGAGGTGATTCATCTCTTGAGCTTCGTCTTCCCGGTGACTCTTCTCTTTGTTTGTAGGGAGCCGAGCACTCATTGTTGGAAATATGCCCTAGAGGCAATAATAAAATGGTTATTATTGTATTTCCTTGTTCATGATAATTGTCTATTGTTCATGCTATAATTGTGTTAACCGGAAATCATAATACATGTGTGAATACATAGACCACAACATGTCCCTAGTAAGCCTCTAGTTGGCTAGCTCGTTGATCAATAGATGGTCACGGTTTCATGGCCATGGACATTGGATGTCGTTGATAACGGGATCACATCATTAGGAGAATGATGTGATGGACAAGACCCAATCCTAAGCATAGCACAAGATCGTGTAGTTCGTTTGCTAAAGCTTTTCAATGTCAAGTATCGTTTCCTTAGACCATGAGATTGTGCAACTGCCGGATACCGTAGGAATGCTTTGGGTGTGCCAAACGTCACAACGTAATTGGGTGGCTATAAAGGTACGCTACGGGTATCTCCGAAAGTATCTGTTGGGTTGGCACGAATCGAGACTGGGATTTGTCACTCCGTGTGACGGAGAGGTATCTCTGGGCCCACTTGGTAAGACATCATCATAATGAGCTCAATGTGACTAAGGAGTTAGCCACGGGATGATGTGTTACGGAACGAGTAAAGAGACTTGCCGGTAACGAGATTGAACAAGGTATGGCGATACCGACGATCGAATCTCGGGCAAGTACCATACCGATAGACAAAGGGAATTGTATACGGGATTGATTGAATCCCTGACATCGTGGTTCATCCGATGAGATCATCGTGGAGTACGTGGGAGCCAACATGGGTATCCAGATCCCGCTGTTGGTTATTGGCCGGAGAGGTGTCTCGGTCATGTCTACGTGTCTCCCGAACCCGTAGGGTCTACACACTTAAGGTTCGATGACGCTAGGGTTATAGGGAAAAGGTATACGTGATTACCGAAGGTTGTTCAGAGTCCCGGATGAGATCCCGGACGTCACGAGGAGCTCCGGAATGGTCCGGAGGTAAAGATTGATATATAGGAAGTCCAGTTTTGGTCACCGGAAAGTTTTCGGGCTCATCGGTAGTGTACCGGGAGTGCCGGGAGGGTGCCGGAGGACCCCCGGGAGGGGTGTGACGACCAGAGGACTTCATGGGCTGTTAGATAAAGTGTGTCAGCCCTTATTGGGCTGGGAAATACTTTTGCTAAAGGCCCATGTGGCTGGAGATAAGGAGATAAGGCAAAAAGGATTTAAAAGGAGGAGATCCACCTCCCTTGTGGGAGGTGGACTCTCCCTTTAATTCGGCCGGCCATCTCCTCTTTGGAGTAGAGGCCAAGCCAGCCCTCCACGTCCCTCCTCCTATATATATACTTGAGGTTTTGGATGTTTTGAGACAGGATTTGATCTCTCTCTCTCACGGCGAAGCCCTACCTCTCTTCTTCCTCCTCCGCAGCGCTTAGGCGAAGCCCTGTCGGAATACCTTGCTACTCCACCACCACCACGCCGTCGTGCTGCTGTTGGAGCCCTTCCCCAACCTCTCCTTCCTCCTTGCTGGATCAAGGTGTTGGAGACGTCACCGGGCTGCACGTGTGTTGAACGCGGAGGTGCCGTCCGTTCGGCACTTGATCGGATCTACCGCGATCTGAATCGCTGCGAGTACGACTCCATCAACCGCGTTCTTGTAACGCTTCCGCTTAGCGATCTTCAAAGGTATGAAGATCCACTCTCCCCTTGCTCGTTGCTGGTTTCTCCATAGATGGATCTTGGTGAACGCGTAGGAAATTTTTTGATTTACTACTACGTCTCCCAACAGTGGCATCATGAGCTAGGTCTATGCGTAGAATCTATGCACGAGTAGAACACAAAGCAGTTGTGGGCGTCGATTTTGTTAATATGCTTGCCGTTACTAGTCTTATCTTGATTCGACGGTATTGTGGGATGAAGCGGCCCGGACCAACCTTACACGTACGCTTACGTGAGACCGGTTCCACCGCCTGACATGCACTAGTTGCATAAGGTGGCTAGCGGGTGTCTGTCTCTCCCACCTTAGTTGGATTGGATTCGATGAAAAGGGTCCTTATGAAGGGTAAATAGCAATTGGCATATCACGTTGTGGTTTTGACGTAGGTAAGAAACGTTCTTGCTAGAAACCTATAGCAACCACGTAAAAACTTGCAACTACAAATTAGAGGACGTCTAACTTGTTTTTGCAGCATATGCCGTGTGATGTGATATGGCCAAAAGGATGTGATGTGATGCATTGTGATGTATGAGATTGATCATGTTCTTGTAATAGGGTTCACGACTTGCATGTCGATGACTATGACAACCGGCAGGAGCCATAGGAGTTGTCTTATATTATTGTATGACCTGCGTGTCAATCATAAACGCCATGTAATTACTTTACTTTATTGCTAAACGTTAGCTGTAGTAGTAGAAGTAATAGTTGGCGAGACAACTTCATGAAGACACAATGATGGAGATCATGATGATGGAGATCATGGTGTCGTGCCGGTGACAGTGATGATCATGGTGCCCCGAAGATGGAGATCAAAGGAGCAAGATGATATTGGCCATATCATGTCACTATATTGATTGCATGTGATGTTTATCATGTTTACATCTTATTTGCATAGAACGACGGTAGTAAATAAGATGATCTCTCAATAAAATTTCAAGAAAGGTGTTCACCCTAACTGTGCACCGTTGCTAAGGATCGTCGTTCCGAAGCACCACGTGATGATCGGGTGTGATAGGTTCTAACGTTCGCATACAACGGGTGTAAGCCAGATTTACACATGCGAAACACTTAGGTTGACTTGACGAGCCTAGCATGTACAGACATGGCCTCGGAACACGGAAGACCGAAAGGTCGAACATGAGTCGTATAGAAGATACGATCAACATAGAGATGTTCACCATGGATGACTAGTCCGTCTCACGTGATGATCGGACACGGGCTAGTTGACATGGATCATGTATCACTTGGAAGACTAGAGAGATGTCTATCTAAGTGGGAGTTCATTAATAATTTGATTAAATGAACTTAATTATCATGAACTTAGTCTAAAATGTCCTTGCAAATTATGTCGTAGATAGCTCGCGCTGTAGCTCCACAGTTTTATTGATACAATCCTAGAGAAAAGTAAGTTGAAAGTTGATGGTAGCAATAATGCGGACTGGGTCCGTGATCTGAGGATTGTCCTCATTGCTGCACAGAAAGCTTATGTTTTTTTTATGTACCGCTAACTGCATCACTCCCTCAAGCGTTGTCTGTAGATGTTGTGAACATATGACAGACACTTTTTGGTGACTACGTGATAGTTCAATGCGTCATGCATTACGGCTTAGAATTGAGGCTCCAAAACGTTTTGAACGTCACGGAACATATGAGATGTTCTAGGAGCTGAGATTGTGATCTCAGGCTCGTGCCTATGTTGAGAGGTATGAGACCTCCAACAAGATTCTTTGTCTGCAAGATAAAGGAGAATAGCTCAATCGCTGAGCGTGTGCTCAGATTGTCTGGGTGCTACAATCACTTGAATCAAGTGGGAGTTAATCTTCCAGATGAGATAGTGATTAATGCAGTTCTCCAAGTCACTGCCACCAAGCTACTAGAGCTTCGTGATGAACTATAACATGCCAGGGATGGATAAGATGATCCCTGAGTTGTTCGTGATGTTTGACACCACGAAGGTAGAAATCAAGAAGGAGCATCAAGTGTTGATGGTTAAGTGAAACCACTAGTTTCAAAAGAGGCAAGGGCAAGAACGGAAAACTTCAGGAATGGCAAGCCAGTTGTTGCTCTAGTGAAGAAACCCAAGGTTGAGCCCGAACCCGAGACTAAGTGCTTCTGTTATGAGGAGAATGTTCGCTGAAGCGGAAAACCCCTAGATGCTTGGTAGATAAGAAGGCTGGTAATGTCAATGGAAGTATATTTGATATACGTGTTAGTGATGTGTACCTTGCTGGTACTCCTAGTAGCACCTGGGTATTGGATACCGGTTCGGTTACTAAGTGTTAGCAACTTGAAATAAAAGCTACAGAGTAAATGGAGACTAGCTAGGTGAAAGGTGACGATGTGTGTTGGAAGTATTTCCAAGATTGATGTGATCACCATCGCACGCTCTCTCTACCTTCAGGATTTGTGATAAACCTAAATAAATGTTATTTGGTGTTTGCGTTGAGCATGAACGTGATTAGATCATGATTAGTGCGATACGGTTATTCATATAAGTTAGAGAATAATGGTTATTCTGTTTACATGGATAATGCCTTCAATGGTCATGCACCCACTCGAAATGGTTTATCAAATCATGATCGTAGTAGTACACATATTCATAACATTGGTACCAAAAGATACAAAGTTAATAATGATAGTACCACATGCTTGTGGCACTGCCACGTAATGTCATATTGGTATAAATCGCATGAAGAAACTCCATGATGATGGATTTTTTGACTCACTCGATTTCGAATCGGTTGAGACATGCGAGCCATGCCTCTTGGGCAAGATGACTGAGACCCCGTCATCCAATATGATGGAGCGGGCAAGTGGCTTATTGGAATTAATACATGTTGATGTATGTGGTCCAATGAGTGTTAAAACACACAGTGGATATCGTTGTTTTTCTTTACCTTCACTGATGATTTGAGTAAATATGGGGATATTTACTTAATGAAACACGAATCTGAAATGTTTGAAAGGTTCAAGGAGTTTCAGAGTGAAGTTAAAGATCATCGTGACAAGAAGATAAATGTCTATGATACGATCATGGAGGTGAATATCTAAGTTACGAGTTTGGTATGCAATTTTAGACAATGTGGAAATTGTTTCACAGCTCACGCCTCCTGGAACACCATAGTGTGATGGTGTGTTCGAACGTCGTAGTCGTGCTCTATTGGATATAGTGAGTACTATGATGTCTCTTATCATTTTGCCACTATCGTTATGGGGTTATGCATTAAATACAAATCCATTCACTTTAATAGGGCACCATCTAAGTCTGTTGAGATGACACCGTGAGAATTATGGTTTGACAGAAGCCTAAGCTGTCATTTCTTAATGTTTGGGGCTGCGACGCTTATGTGAAAATGGGTTTTTCACCTAGCGAGCTCGAACTCAAAGCAGACAAATGCATCTTCATAGAATACCCTAATGAGACATTGGGTATACCTTCTATCTTAGATCCAAGCGCAAAAGGTGTTTGTTGCTAAGAACGGGTCCTTTCTTGAGAAAGAGTTTCTCTCGAAAGAATTGAGTGGGAGGAAGATAGAACTTGATAAGGTTGTTGAACCTTTGTTTCAACCAGAGAATAGCGCAACACAGAAAGATGTTTCTGTAGAGCCTACTCAGTTGAAAAGGAAGTTAATGATGATGATCATGAAGCTTCGGATCAAGTCACTATCGAACCTCGTAGGTCGACAAGGACGCGTACTGCTCCTGAGTAGTACGACAACCCTGTCTTGGAAATCATGTTGTTGGACAACGATGAACCTACGAACTATGGAGAAGCGATGGTGGGCCCGGATTCCAACAAATGGCTAGGAGCCATGAAATCCGAGAAAGGATCCATGTATGAAAACCAAGTATGGACTTTGGTAGACTTGCCTGTTGAATGGCGGGTCATTGAGTACAAATGGACCTTTGAAATAAACATAGACGCTAATGGTGAAATGTCACCGTTTATAAAGATCGACTTGTCGCAAAGAAGTTTCCGCCAAGTTCAAGGAGTTGACTGCGATGAGATTGTCTCATCTGTAGCGATGCTAAAAGTCTATTAAAATTTTGTTAGCAGTTGCTGCATTTTTCAATTATGAAATTTGGCAGATGGATGACAAAACAAGGTTTCCGTAATGGTTTGTGTGAGGAAGAGTTGTATGTGATACAACCAGAAGGTTTTGTCAATCCTAAGGATGCTAATAATATGCAAACTCCAGCGATCCTTCTATGGACTGGAGCAAGCATCTCGGAGTTGGAATATATGCTTTGATGAGGTGATCAAAGTGTTTAAGTTTATACAAAGTTTATGAGAAACTTGTATTTGCAAGAAAGTGAGTGGGAGCACTATGGAATTTCTTATAAGAATATGTAGTTGACATATTATTGATCGGAAATGATGTAGAATTTCTGGAAGAGCATGAAGGGTTGTTTGAAAAGTTTTTTTTCAAAGGAAGACCCAGATAAAGCTACTATTTTATTGAGCATCAAGATCTATAGGGATAGATCTATTCGCTTGATAAGGTTTTTCGACGAAGACATACCTTGACAAGTTTTTGAAGGAGTTCAAAATAGATGGGTCAAGAAGGAGTTCTTGACTGTATTGTAAGGTGTGAAATTGAGTAAGACTCAATACTCGACCACGGCAGAAGATAAAGAAAAGATGAGTGTCATCTCCTATGCTTTAGCCATAGGCTCTATATAGTATGCCATGCTATGTACCGCACCTGTGTGTGCCTTGCCATGAGTCTGTCAAGGGGTACAAGAGTAATCCAAGAGTGGGTCACTGGACAGCGGTCAAAGTTATCCTTAGTAACTTGAGAACTAAGGAAATATTCTCGATTATGGAGGTGATAAAGAGTTCATCGTAAAGGGTTACGATGATGCAAGCTTTAACTCCAATCCGGATGACTCTTAGTAGAAATCCAGCTACGTATAGTGGAGCAGCCATTTGGAATAGCTCCAAGTGGAGCGTGGGAGCAGTATCTACAAATATGAAATGGAAAGTTTGCAAAGGTACACACGGATCTGAATGTCGCAGACCCGCTGACTAAAAAACCTCTTTCATGAGCAGAACATGAACAAACCCCGGAACTTATTGGGTGTTAATCACATGATGATATGATCACATGGTGATGTAAGTGTTAATCACATGGTGATGTGAACTAGATTATTGACTCTAGTGCAAGTGGGAGACTGTTGGAAATATGCCCTAGAGGCAATAATAAAATGGTTATTATTGTATTTCCTTGTTCATGATAATTGTCTATTGTTCATGCTATAATTGTGTTAACCGGAAACCATAATACATGTGTGAATACATAGACCACAACATGTCCCTAGTAAGCCTCTAGTTGGCTAGCTCGTTGATCAATAGATGGTCACGGTTTCATGGCCATGGACATTGGATGTCGTTGATAACGGGATCACATCATTAGGAGAATGATGTGATGGACAAGACCCAATCCTAAGCATAGCACAAGATCGTGTAGTTCGTTTGCTAAAGCTTTTCAATGTCAAGTATCGTTTCCTTAGACCATGAGATTGTGCAACTCCCGGATACCGTAGGAATGCTTTGGGTGTGCCAAACGTCACAACGTAATTGGGTGGCTATAAAGGTACGCTACGGGTATCTCCGAAAGTATCTGTTGGGTTGGCACGAATCGAGGCTGGGATTTGTCACTCCGTGTGACGGAGAGGTATCTCTGGGCCCACTTGGTAAGACATCATCATAATGAGCTCAATGTGACTAAGGAGTTAGCCACGGGATGATGTGTTACGGAACGAGTAAAGAGACTTGCCGGTAACGAGATTGAACAAGGTATGGCGATACCGACGATCGAATCTCGGGCAAGTACCATACCGATAGACAAAGGGAATTGTATACGGGATTGATTGAATCCCTGACATCGTGGTTCATCCGATGAGATCATCGTGGAGTACGTGGGAGCCAACATGGGTATCCAGATCCCGCTGTTGGTTATTGGCCGGAGAGGTGTCTCGGTCATGTCTACGTGTCTCCCGAACCCGTAGGGTCTACACACTTAAGGTTCGATGACGCTAGGGTTATAGGGAAAAGGTATACGTGATTACCGAAGGTTGTTCAGAGTCCCGGATGAGATCCCGGACGTCACGAGGAGCTCCGGAATGGTCCGGAGGTAAAGATTGATATATAGGAAGTCCAGTTTTGGTCACCGGAAAGTTTTCGGGCTCATCGGTAGTGTACCGGGAGTGCCGGGAGGGTGCCGGAGGACCCCCGGGAGGGGTGTGACGACCAGAGGACTTCATGGGCTGTTAGATAAAGTGTGTCAGCCCTTATTGGGCTGGGAAATACTTTTGCTAAAGGCCCATGTGGCTGGAGATAAGGAGATAAGGCAAAAAGGATTTAAAAGGAGGAGATCCACCTCCCTTGTGGGAGGTGGACTCTCCCTTTAATTCGGCCGGCCATCTCCTCTTTGGAGTAGAGGCCAAGCCAGCCCTCCACGTCCCTCCTCCTATATATATACTTGAGGTTTTGGATGTTTTGAGACAGGATTTGATCTCTCTCTCTCACGGCGAAGCCCTACCTCTCTTCTTCCTCCTCCGCAGCGCTTAGGCGAAGCCCTGTCGGAATACCTTGCTACTCCACCACCACCACGCCGTCGTGCTGCTGTTGGAGCCCTTCCCCAACCTCTCCTTCCTCCTTGCTGGATCAAGGTGTTGGAGACGTCACCGGGCTGCACGTGTGTTGAACGCGGAGGTGCCGTCCGTTCGGCACTTGATCGGATCTACCGCGATCTGAATCGCTGCGAGTACGACTCCATCAACCGCGTTCTTGTAACGCTTCCGCTTAGCGATCTTCAAAGGTATGAAGATCCACTCTCCCCTTGCTCGTTGCTGGTTTCTCCATAGATGGATCTTGGTGAACGCGTAGGAAATTTTTTGATTTACTACTACGTCTCCCAACACTCATTGCAGTAGTGTTCGGGCTTCCCACAGTTGTAGCAGTTTCGGTCACGACCTGACGAACGCTTCTCTTCACATCTTGAGTTGGAGCTGCGATCTTTGCTTCTATTCTTGTAGAACTTGTTGAATTTCTGGACCACGAGGCTTATCTCTTCATTTGTGACAAGGTTGTCGCTTGAGGTAGCAGGAGCATCACTTGTGGCTTTGTAAGCACCGCTAGACTTGTGATGAAGCTCTTCCTTGTCTTTGAGTGTCATCTCATGAGCAACAATTCTACCAATCACTTCCGTTGGTTTGAGATCTTTGTAGTTGGGCATCATTTGGATCAATGTGCACATGGTGTCATATCTCTCATCCAAAGCTCGAAGTATCTTCTTTATGATGAATTTGTCAGTCATTTCTTTGCTTCCTAAGCCGCCAATCTCATTGGTGATGAGAGCTAGCCTAGAGTACATTTCAGCGACTCCTTCACCATACTTCATCTTGAACTTGTCAAGTTGACCTTGAAGAACATCTAACTTGGATTCTCTCATGGACTCAGTTCCTTCATGCATATCAACCAAAGTATCCCAAATCTCTTTTGTGTGTTCAAGACGGAAGATTTTGTTGAATTCTCCAGGACATAGGCTGCTGAAGAGAATGTCACATGCTTGAGCATTGAGTTGCAACAACTTCAATTCATCCGCAGATGCTTCACGATCCGGTTCCTTTCCATCTGCAAAGAATTCACCTTGCAAGCCAACATGAACAATAGCCCAAGCGGCAGGATTATGACCAAGCAAATGCATTTTCATTTTATGCTTCCAACTAGCAAAATTAGTGCCATCAAAGTACGGACCTCTATGATGATAATTTCCCTCACTAGATTACATACTTCTCCTAGGTTGTGAAACCAATGCAATGGAGATCAAAGCTCTGATACCACTTGTAGGATTGAAAGTAGGTCTAGAGGGGGGGTGATTAGACTACTTGACCAAATAAGAGTTTTGCCTTTTTCCCAATTTTAATTCTTGGCAAGTTTTAGCATTCATATCATATCAAGTAACACCCTACACATGCATGTCTAAGAGTGTGGCAGTGGAAAATAAAGACATTGCACATGTAAGTAAAGAGAGGATTAGGAAAGAAAACACAAGTGATGACATGATGATTTTTCCCGTGGTTCTGATAGGTGGTGCTATCGTACATCCAAGTTCATGGAGTCTTCAACCCATGGAGGGTAATGGTCGCGAGAGTCCACGGAGGTCTCTACCCACGGAGGGTTCCACGAAGAAGCAACCTTGACTATTCCATGCGGCTTCTGTCCACGAAGGACTAGCCTCACTATGGTTAGATGTTCATGAAGTAGGCGATCTCCTTGCCCTTACAAACTTCTTGGTTCACTCCACAACACAAAGTAGGAGGCTCCCAAGCGACACCTAGCCAATATAGGAGGCACCACCCTCCAAAAGGTAATAGGCTCGGTAATGACGATGAACTCCTTGCTCTTGTGCTTCAAGATGATAGACTCCTCAACACACAATCACTCCCTCAGAGATTTGGCTTGGTAGAAGAGATGGCATTGGTGGAAAGCAACTTGGGAGGCTACAAATCAAGATCCATATGGTTGGAGTGGAAGATCTTGACCTCAATACAAGGGTAGGTGGTTCTCTCTCAGAAAACTGAGTAGGATAGGTATGAAATAGTTCTGAGTGATTCTCTTTCAAGTGGGTGGTGGTGAAGGGGTATATCTAGGCATCCCCAAAAATCCAACCGTTACACACAATAAGTCAGACTCGGTGACACTGATGTGTAAATCTCGGTGGTACCGGAGTGACCAAAAGTGGCAACTTTTGAATCTCGGAGGGACCGATATACAATTCCTCGTTGCACCGACAAGGTGACCAACGGTCAGATTTGCCAATCTCGATGATGCCAATTAACCATTTTCGATCGGACTTAAAATGAGAACTTGCGTAACAGAATCTTGGAAACACAACTCGGTGGCACCAAGTGCAGTGTCGGCTGCACTGAAGTGTTAGGGTTTGGCTGAGTCTATCTAGGGTTTAGAATCGGTGGCACCGGGATAGGAATGTTGGTTGCATTGATTTTGCATAATTGGATTACCCCAACTTGGTGGGAGAGTTTGTGGATGTTTTGGTGACTGTCACTTGTGCATGTTTGAGCATATTGTTCACCATCAAAACTTTACCCCTTTTAATAGTATTGGCTTTCCTATGGACTCAAAGTGATTTCTCACAAATGTAAAATGTAGAGTCCTCTTGCTTGAAGCTTGGCCAACCTATTTCCTTGCATCTTGGGGTAATTCCACAATCCGTTGGCCATCCCTATCATTGAACCTGTCCTGAAATATACTTGGTGGAAACATCAGTTCAATGACTTATATGTTGTTATTAATTACCAAAACCACCAAGGGAGCAAATGTGCTTTCAGGTGTGACGATGGCGATGGTGGTGAGGGAGTTCACCTGGCGGCGAATTGGTCCCCTCCAGCACCATTCCCGCCCCATGTGGGCATTTACCGGCCCCGACGATTCCATGAGGCTTCAGGTGCCTTCTCTTCCTTCCAGCTTACTACGCAGGGTGCTCCGCCTCCTGACTGGCGAAGAACCCGCCGTACATCCTCCGGAAGGGTCCCCCTGTACAATTATCCGAACGGGGGACCTTTGACCAAAAGATTCCATGCTTCGACGAGTGGGGGATGCTCCCCAAGGACCACGTGGGGCCTCATGACAACCCCTTCCTAGTGTCCCCAAGCCCTATGGCCCTAAGGTCAGTGCTTCTCGAGCAACTACGGAGGAGCGCCCTGAGCCGCGTGTCCCTCAAGCGTCCGCCTTAGCCCCTCCAAGCAGCAAAGGAGACGCCTCGCTCGGAGGCATGGCCACCGATCCTACTGTAGGGTGTCATGCGCCAGATGTCAGTGAGCCTTCCCCCGATCTCCGCGCATGCCGGAGTAGGAAGGAGGCCGAGGGCCGCAACAGCCCAGCCCCCGAAGGCCCTGAAGAAGAGGAAGTGGATCACCACGGATGAGTAAGCACCTGACTTCCCTTGATTTTCGCATGATGTGCATCTTTGAATCTTTTGCTCCTCAGGATCCCTCCTGACGAAGGGGGAGCGCGCCGCCGCCACCCCCACCCCCCGAGGGCTCTAGGCCCATAGAGGCCTCGTGCCTCGCAAGCTGTGTAGCTGCGCGCGAGGAGAGCCACCCCTGGGGGACCTCGGGCCTGAGTTTCCGGTGTCCTTTTTCAGGCATGGCCTCCATCTTATGGGGGTAGGGCTAAGGCTTCCCCTGCCGATCCTTCGTGGGACTAGACGCCTGGGGCATCAGCGCCTTCTTCAAGCGGCGGGGCAAGTTCCCATGGGGCCCAGCCCCAAGATGGACGGACGGACAATGGAACCTCGACCCCCGGATCCTTGCTGGAGATGAGTGGGCCTTCGCGTGCCTTCCCTGCCGTTTGGGGGGGCGGCTGAGGAAAACCCCGGTCGAGCGCTAGAGCTCACTCGCGGTCGCAACGCTGTCTGACACGGCCTCCTTCAGGGCATGGTGAGTGCACTAGGCTGCCTCAGGGCAAAGCTCAATGACATCGACACATACCTTGAGGTGGAGCACCTACGCCCGGCGTGCGAATGGCGCCGCCTCGAGGTCACCATCAACCTCGGTCGTCTGCAATGTGAGCACGCTCGCACAGAAGCTGAGGAATCCCTTGTTGCAGCGAGGGAGGCCCGCGATCGTGCCCTTGAGTAGGCCCGGGCCACAGACTGTCGGCACGAGGCTGCAGAGAAGCGCGGTGTCGGGGATATTACACCGCGGTATGACCCGGCAGATAGTTGTAACCCGGCAGACAGTTTTGACCTGGTGATAGTTGTAACCCGACAGACAGTTGTAAGCCGACAGATAGTTGTAAGCCAACACACAGTTGTAAGCCGGCAGATAGTTGTAAGCCAACAGACAGTTATGACCCGGTGACGGTTATGACCCGGGGACAGTTATGACCCGGCAGATAGTTATGACCTGGGGACAGTTAAAACCTGGTTGTAAGCTGCCCGGTGTAGGCTGCCCGTCGAAAGATAAGACACCCAGACTTAGAAGCCCATGAAGAGAATCCCGCGATGGAGAATCATAATAGGATAAGTCTTAATCCGACTAGGACTCTACATGTAACCCACCCCTTGAGCTTATATAAGGAGGGGCGGGGCACCCCAAGAGGTCAAGTTTTTAGATGTCTCAATTGACAAGTCTTAGAGAGACAAGTCATTAGAGATAGACAGATTAGATGCTCTCGAGATTAGAGGTAGCGATTAGCACCCTTGTAATCGAGATCACCCTCATCATCAATATAGACACAAAGCAGGATGTAGTCTTTTACCTCCATCGGAGGGGCCGAACCTGGTTAACTTGCGTCTCTTGATTCGGACCAACCCCTCCCAAGCCGCCACATAGTTGCGATAGCCTCGCACCTAATTTCTCTCACGAGGACATCTTGCTGTGACAAATCCACGATAGTTGGCGCCCATCGTGGGGCTATGGCACGGTGGTGTGGAGTTCTTGAGGGGATCTTTCCTAGGGATCGCGAGACCTAGACCCGCCATCGCTGCAAGAGCCGGCTCAAAAGGTTACATGAGTGGGGATTAAGATTTTGTTTGATCCAAACACTTGTCGAACAATGGAGACTGCATCATTGCCATGTTCGGTTAGGTGACCCGGGCGGCCAAACCAGCAATCCGCCGAGACACCCGTGATGTTCCACATACAGCAATTCGAGTCACGAGGCAGCAAAGAAACAAAAAAAGGATCGAGTCCTTATGCAATTTGGACGGACGCTGTTATTGTCCTTTTAAAAAAATTATGTGGAGAAGCTCACGCTATCACACATCAAGCCAGAGGTGGACAAGAAGCAAAGAAGAAGAAAAAAGCAAGCCACCCCGACTTGATCTTTGCCCGCTAGGGCCTCCACGTGTTGCTCCAGGCGTGCTCCTGTCCACATGCATGCCTCGCCTCTGTCTGCATCCAAGTCGCACGGCCTCCGTCGCCTCAAGCCTCCAGTGGCTTGTCGCTCCGGAACGAGCCGCCGCGAGCTGCTGCGCCCGCTGGCTCTCCACGGCGCTGCCGCTCGGCGGCCGCCTGCTGCGGCCTCTTCCCCGCCGTGAGCCGCCGCTCGGGGGCCGCCTGTTGTAGCCTTTTCTCCTCCGCGAGCCGCCGCTCGAGAGCCGCCTGGTACGGCCTCTTTCCTGTCGTGAGCCGTCGCTCATGGGCCGCCTGCTGCGGCCTTTTCCCCATCGTGTGCCATCGCTCGGGAGCCGCCTGCTGCGGCCTCTTCCCCACCGTGAGCTGCCGATCGGGAGCTGCCGCCACAGCCGTGCCTCGTCGCCTCGCCCCTGCTGCGGGAAGATCCACGCGCCGCTTCGCCTCGCCCGCCTCGCTTCACTGCGCACTTCAGCCACCGCGGTTATTCGCGTGCCTCCACCGTCAACCCATCTAGCCCGTTCGATCCAACGCCGGGACTACCCACATCCGCCGCGCCCTGCCACGAGCCACCCGCGCCGGTTCCCCTGCTCGCAAGTAGTATCGCCTCGCCGTGCACCTTCATCACCGTAGCCGCAAGCCGCCGCACCAGCCTCGTCCTTGCCTCGCCTGCTCACAGAGCCGGCACGCTACTCCGCCCTACCCAGCCGCCAAGTACTACTCCCGCCTCACCGCTTCGCCTGCTTCCATGCACCTCGCACCGCCGCGTACTGCCCTCAACTCCATGCGCACGCTCGTGTGTGGCTTCATGGCAAGCCGCCTTGCACTGTAGCTCGACGTCTTGGGCTGGATTGCACTATAGCTCGACGTCTTGAGCCGAATTGCCCCGTCACCTCGCGACAACGTCCTCGCCCCGAGCCACCGCCATGCGCTCTCATCGGCTCGCTGTGCTGCTGTTGCTGCTGCCGCGCTCGCCGCCCCGCCATCGCGCCTACTAGTGAGCCGCCCCATGCTGTCGAGCCGTCCTGGCTTCCATGCCTTCGCGCCTTGCCTCACACCGCCAGCTCCGCTTCACCGTGTGCCGGCATCGGGTCAGCTCCGGCTCTGTCAGGTGGGCTGCCCGAACCTGAAAAGAAAAGGGACAAAGAAATATAAGTGGACCGATTGCCTAAAATAGTGTGGGGTAAAAACAAAAAAATGTGAGGAAGAAATATGAAGGAAGGCCACGTGCATGCTACTACTGTTTTCAAAGTGCATCCAGGAGGTCATGTGACTACATCCACTATTATCTAGCGTGGGCATCCACATTCATCCGATAAAAATACCAGCTGATATTTATCCTATCAGTTTCTCAGTATATTTTTTCATCTGAGCACAATTGCTTTGTCTTTGTAATATTTTTTACACAGGACAACTATTCATTGCTAAAGTGGCATTATACCGCGGAGATGGAGGCGTGCCAATATCATTCTGCACAGGTGGTCGTCTGTATCGCGTTACTCAATGGACTCGCACACTGGCTTAGAAAGCCGCGACCACCTCAAGCATCTGCACCGGTTTACAACGCCGCAATAGTCTCTCGCAACTGCACCGGCTTACAACGCCACGACTGACTTCTACATCTATCAAGACACCAGGGCCACATATAGTTGGAAGAGCTACCAAATGGACATGCTCAAGTTGTTGCCCCTGTGGTCCAGTCTACATCGACATGCTGGTGCTATGTTTGCTCGTTCAAGCCGCCAAACAGACGCTCATGAGTCGCTGCCCTGGCATACGGTCTATACTAACAATTCTGAAGCAAGTCATGATATATTATCAGCCTCTGCATCCATAGGATGGCTCAATGGATAGGCATGCAAATCTCCAACACTATGTTTTTGTTAACTTCAAACAACCAACAGGGGTGAACCGCTGGCCGGATTACTGACAAAAATCATACGGGATCATTTATAACCTTCTGTGGTCAACCTCAACCTTCCATGGATTCACATCGCGTCATCAATGCTGACGATATATAATGAGTGTTGTGAAGATCACTAAACTTGCCACCTTGCTTTCAGCTTCAGCACACTCAAGTGTTTCCGCTGTCAACTATATGTTAGTTTATGCCACGGGCAAGTATGGAGAATCTCAAGCCAACTCCTCGAGTCGTCTTCAGACTCGGGGGCTATAGACATTATTGAGAAAAATGTTACTAGTTTGTAACACCCAAGATGCGATCCTATTCATATTTTTCGCACAAGGGCCTTGACAGGGATAGAAGCGCATCTTGTCGTTTCACAAGTGCAGTAAGCATTGCATACATGTAGGAAGAGATGAGTATATGAGTTGGCTTACACTCGCCACAAGCTATTTTACAAGTTCACACAAATTATTCATACATCATCCAGAAGACAGGGTCCGACTATGGACGAAATCAAACGATAAAAGAAGCAATGTAAAACTGCCTTGCTATCCCAGGATCACCACCAAGAAGTTCCCTACTCATCAGGATAAGTAATGTACATACACCTACTTTCTTAATCGTACTCCCACTGGAGCCGAGTCACATCTTCTGGCATGTTCTCATCAACATCTGCAGCTGTATTGTTGTAATTTGTGAGCCACACGGACTCAGCAATCTCATAACCCGGGTACCAAAACTATGTAATCCAATAGGTGAGGAATTGGTTAAGTCATGAGGCTACAACAAGCGCTAAGCATGAATATGGTGGCTAACTTATGAGAACATTAATGAAAATATGGTGGACTACGTAAGACGGTCGAGAACTAGCATGATCACTAAGTGACCCTGAGCACCTAGTTACTTTAATCATAACCCCATCGTGTTCTCTTTCGGTTCATGTTCATGAGCAGAGACACTCACGGTTACGCACACAGTTGGTATATTTTATTTGAGTTCACTTCAAGTTATCTATAACCGTGTGTTAAACAAATCTCCAAGTTGCCACGTAACCACGGGCATGGCTTTCCGAAAATATTAAACCATGCAAGGGTGCTCCAACTCATCCATCACAAATTAACCACACGCCACAGGAATAACCTCGACTATGAATATCATGATCTTCCGAGGAAAACTTCCACCTCGAGATAGACCGAAGAAAAACCAGAATTCCTCGCGCAAGACATTCGAGAAAGGTAAAACGAGTCCAGCAAGACTGCCCAACATGTCGACGAACCCGATAAGAGCCGCGTATCTCGTTCTCAGGACACGACGGATGAGCAATGGTTACCACGCCAATCACCGAGTTGCCTCGGGCGACGTTAATGAGATGCTCTGGGTTGGACCAACACTCATGAGGAGCACTGGCCCGGGTTGTTGATTAATTATCCATGAGGTTGCAAAGCCCTATGCATTTTACTAGGTTGTTTAGCAAATGTAGTACCGAAGTTGGGTCTTGCCAGACATGCTTTAATCTCAAACGAATAATCAAGGGGGTCCCCATAACAACACCGAGCATGTTAGGAGCACAAAATATGGAACATAACACCGGTAACAAGTAGCTAGGGACGACAAAAGTGGAACAAAACACCAAGCAGAAGACCAAGCCTTCCACCTCTACCAAGATATATGGGTGCATTAAATTAAATACCACTAATATTGTGATATCTCCAGATATCCATGTTATCACATGGAAAATGACCTGCACCTGCAACTAAGAACGCTATAAGAGGGGCTGAGTGGTGGTAACTTAGCCAAACATGGTTTGCTAGGTAGGGAAGGGTCTAGAGGCTTTCATGGCAATGTAGGAGGCTTGACTTGTAAGTGGTAGGTAACAAAAGCATAACTATGAGAGCGAGACATCTAGCAAAGCAAAAATAGTGTCGGGATCCAGGTACAGTCATCTTGCCTGTTGGTTCTTTAGAGGGACAAAGAGCTGGGTCCTCATAGTTGTACTCTCCTGGATCCTTGTACTCATGCCCAACAATTGCGTCTAACCAAATAGAAACATCACCAAATGAACATACAACCAAGGTGCAATGCACAAACAAGATGATGCATTACCCATTTGAAGTATTTAACATGGCAACCCTAAGCTAGTCATGTTTGTCATGCAATTGTTAAGTTATTAGTATTCTGGAAAGAACCTCATGTTTAGTTGTTTGAACATGCATTATTATGGCAAAAATGAATGCTTCATGCAAAATCTATGCAAATGCATATGAAGAATGTCACAAACGGAGTAACGTAGATCACTGTACGCTCACGGCAAGGTACGATCATTAACAAAGATAAACACAAGACAAGGAAGGCCATGGGCTATTCCTTGGTATTCCAAGGATGCCACTGGATAGGAAATTAAAAAATAATCAATAATAGAGCTAAATATCAAGCAAAACTATTGAGCATAGCTCCCACAAGTCACAAAACAAACCTACACACATCCTGTCCACAAACAGCAACATGGCAACTTGCACAACACATATCCAGAGCTACAGGAGGTTTCCAACCACAGCAAAGTATGTATAGAATCTATACAGCATGCTTAAAAATTCATCCAACTACACAAACTTGAAAGGAATCATGGATCAATAGCAATGAAGCTCACAAGATGGCATGATGAAATAGTCTGAAGGGACTTCGAGAAAATTCTTGTTTTCTGGAATTCGAGTTGGCCTGATAGCAACTTGACAGCAGCAAACAATTATGTCAGAGAAAATTTCATGGCATGACACTTAGCATATTTATAGAGGGGAACATCTACTACAAAACACTAGCACCGAGCTTGAGCTAAAACATCACATATCACTTGGTAGCATCCCCTAAACATGGCATGAAAATAACAACAGACTCAGACTTAGACAAATTTCATCAAGAGAATAGCAGCAGTTTATCTCAACATAGCTTCTTTGACATGATATAACTACAAGATGAATTATCCATATGGAAAAGTAAATACACCAAATGACAGAGGGTGGCAAGCACAACATTTCATGGCATTGGACCAACTCCAAAGAAACTCTACATCAATGGGAATCATCCGCACAACATGGGAAGAAAATAATAGATTCTCCACACTTAGAAATATTTAGCATGTGATAATAGCATTTTTTCGTAGCTACTTTATAGAAAGATACACACTAATATACAAGCTTATCATGGCAAGGGAAAATACCTGGGCCTAGTGCCCACAAAACAACACCACTTTCATGTTGACAAGTTTAACATATCATGCATGGATTAAATCATACAAAAATAACAAAAGGCCACCTCACCACAACATAGCAATTTTGCAAACTTGCTCAAAAGTGAAAACTAACACCACCATTGGATTCCTTGGGAAATTCTACCCCAAAATCATATATCACACTCATATGTTTGCATAGGGAAAATACACACAAACCTAGCTCAAAAATTGCACTAGAAATCACAAGGACTTATAGTCAAAACTTACCCTATTTATCTACTGCCAAAAATGGACATGCCCAGATCTGGACATATTCCAGAAATGGAATATTCTTAATTCACATAAGAAATAACAGAAAAAAGGAAAAAAAAGGAGGGGGACCCACCTGGCAATGAGCCAGGGGCCCCCTGAGAGTATGGCAAGTGTGGCCAGGGCCCACTGTCAGGCCACCAGATTAAACGGAATAAAAGGGGAGGAGTCGGGAATCGAACCCACGACCCCTCCTGTTGAAACGCACGGCGCTACCACCAGGCTATGAGCGACATCTGAACAAGAGGGGGGTATCTGTTCTTTTGAACAGACCCCTGCGCCTTGCGTTGCTCCTCCGGCGAGCGAAGCAGAGGATGATGCCGGCGAGCTCACACACGACCAACGAAGGGGGAAAATGTCGACGGGGAACAGGGAGACCTAGGGGGGCTTCATTCCTGCACTCAGAGGGAGAATCACCTATGCGCTAAGGTGGAACTCGAGCTCGAGCTTGCACTCGCTCGGGCATGGCGGCCGCGAAAGCTACGCGCAAGCGAGGCGCGGCTTGGACACCCCTAATGATAACGACGCGACAAGACAGGGGCGTAGAGGTTCTTGACGGGGAGGAACACGAGGCAGGGATCTTGAACACCTTGCGGTGGCTCCCATGGCGGACAGAGCGGTGCGGCGAGGGAAACGACGAGCACGGCGACGAGAACATCAGAGATGGGGAAGGGGAGGAGCGCCAGCTCACTGAGGGGGTGCTGTTGGAGCCGTATCGAAGATGACACAGGAGACGAAGGCGACGGCTTGGCTAAGAGGGCGTCGTGGCTTCTGGGTCCGCGATGGCGGCGAGGAAGCAACTGACAACAAAGGAATGCTCCGGACCTCCTAGCGCCTGAAATCGAACAAGGAAGAAGCAGCGACACCGGGCGACATGGCAGAGACGATGGAGGAAGACGCTGGCGACGACGATGACGACAGCGGCTCTGCTATCTGAATTCACTCTGAACTCTCTCCAAACTCTCTGAATTAACCTGCAAGAAGGGAGGAGGAAGGAGGGAGAGAGAGGTGCAGCGATGCAAGGAGGAAGGAGGAACCCTAGGGACACGGGCTGGCTTTATAGGGGCACGGATGGGATGGCGCCTCGATGTCAGTGAGCGTGGCAACAATTCTCTCTCTCTCTAATGCGCTCTCTGAACTGACGGAAAGGAGGGAGACGGCAAGCAGGTAGCCGTCAGAAGGGAAGCTTGGCTGTGAAGCGCTTCCCAGCTGGACCTGGAGGAGGCCCACTTGGGCTCTGCTCTCTCTCACGGCGAAAAAACACACAGGGGCCTTCCCTATTAAAATAAACAACACAAAATAAAAGAAACCCCATGCAAGTTTTTTAAACGAATTTTGGAGGACAAAAATATGTTTTGGAACCAGCAAATTGTACCCTATTTAATAAAAATGGAGTTGGCATTTTTAGAACAGACAATTTAATTCACTTAAAATTATTTAAACATGCTGTTCTTTTGAAAGTGAGGCAATGGTGCAACAAACTTGGCCAAGAGCTATTTAACCAAACTAAACAGAATATTTAGGGGAAGAGCAACATTTTGTATGAGGCAAAACAACAAGTGAAACAACCACATGTTGCAATATTTGAATAAGAGAGAGATATCATAGTTTTTATAGAATTGAAGATAGGCTTCACCCCATAGTTTTGCACAACAAGACAAGACACACACTCACATCAACAACACCACGCCACAATCATGGCAAAAATATTATGATGCACTTGATGTTATGAACATGATGCCATGATGCATGAAATGACAAGAGGCAAAGTTGATATTTAAACTCATGATAGCACTCATAGAAGTTTCACACATGTCAATGATTACAAAAAGGGCAAGGGATGCACTTGGGATGTTACAACTCTCCTCCACTACGCGAGGATCTCTTCCCAAGATCTAAGAACGAAAGAGCGCTAGAAATTAGGAACGGAGAAGATCCTCACTTTCCCAAGTGGCTTCTTTGTCGGAGTGATGAGACCACTTCACCTTGAGAAACTTGATTGACTTGTTGCGAGTCTTAAGCTTAGTTTCTTCAAGAATAGCAACTGGATGCTCACGATAGGATAGGTCTTCTTGGAGATCAATGTCTTGGAGGTCAATGGTACGCTCGGGAGTCTTGAAGCACTTCTGGAGCTGAGAGACGTGAAACATGTCATGAACATTTCAGAAATTTGGAGAAAGGTCGAGTTGGTAGACAAGGTCACCCCTCTTGCCCACAATCTTGAAAGGACCCACAAAGCATGGAGTGGGCTTCCCATTGATGCCAAAACACTAAGTGCCCTTCATGGGAGAAACTCTGAGATAGACAATATCATCGATTTGAAAGGAGACATCTTGATGCTTGTTATGATAATAGCTCTTCTGGCGGGATTGAGGTGCTTTGAGATTTTCACGAATGACACGACACATCTCTTCTGCTTCAGTGATCATGTCATTTCCAAGAATTTGATGCTCACTGGTTTCAGACCAATTGAGCGGGGTGCAGCACTTCCTGTCGTAGAGAATCTCGAATGGAGCCTTTCCGGAACTAGCTTGGAAGTTGTTGTTGTATGAAAACTCGGTGAACGGGAGGCAGTCTTCCCACTTCATGCCAAAAGAGATCACATAGGACCTGAGCATGTCTTCAAGGATTTGATTGACTCTCTCCACTTGACCACTCATCTGAGGGTGGAAGGCCGTACTGAAACGGATCTTGGTACCCATAGCAGTCTAGAAGGAATCCAAAAACTTGGAAGTGATGAGGCTTCCATTGTCTGAGCAAATGAGCTAAGGAATACCGTGCAAAGAGACTATCCTTGAAGTGTACATCTCTGCCAGCCAAGCTGTCGAGATAGACTCTTTGACCGGAAGGAAATCGGCAACTTTGGTTAGCTTGTCAATAACCACAAAGATGGTGTCATTGCCCCTCTTGGACTTGGGGAAACCAATGATGAAATCCATCTCCACATGATCGAATTTCCACTCTGGGATAGGCAAAGGCCGAAGGAGACATCCTGGACGTTGATGTTTCTCCTTTACTCTGCGACAAACATCACACTCGTTCACGAACTGAGCAATTTCACGCTTCATGTGAGTCCACCAGAAGGTTTGCTTGAGGTCTTGATACATTTTCGAACTGCCTGGATGAATGGAGAGGAGAGAATTGTGTTCTTCATCCATAATAACTTGTAACAGCCCGTGACCGACGCTCCAGAAGATTCCCCTTTTATTCCATTATCGTCGTGTGATTCATTTGGTTGTCGCATTCATCATCGCATCAGTTGCGTCATCTGCATAGCATCAACACTCATTTTTGAAAACTTGCATCCGTTCGTGTTCGCCGGTTCTCTCAGTTCGTGTTGTTGTCCGTTTTGAGTCCAACCACACACGCACGGGCCCGCGACATCGTTTAAAAAAACCGTTTTTAAAGCGCAAGAAAATATTCTCGGATTGGGTCGAAAGTTGGCGTGCAGTCTTGTTTTATTGCCAATAGACCGCCTGCCAAATTTTGTCGAGATCACAGGTCGTTTGATACCTCAACGGTCAGTCGTAGAAGTGCCATCATCGGTTTATTCGTCAGACATTTCGGTTTATAAAATTCCTGTCACGGGCCACAATCCCCCCTCTATCCTCAGCCCACACCCCTCTCCACAGACCAACTAGCCCACCTAGACTACCCCTCTGTTTCGAACTGCCCGATCGAGATCCGACAGTCCGAAAACAGATGAAATCAGCAATGCTAACCCCAATTTGCTATAAATAGGCAGCCCCTAGGCATTTTCGGACCAACCCTAGCCTTGCCTCATTTTCCACGCGCCCCAACCAGCTCCCCGCCGCCTCCTTCCTTGTCTCCCACCTCACGTGGCCGCCTCGGCCCAGATCGGGGCCCACCCGAGCCCATCTAGGCCCAAACGAGCCCGCATGCCGTCGTCAGCCACAAGAGGAGCACGAGCTCCCCCCCCCTACGCCGCTGCGCTGTAGCATCTTCGTCAGAGCACCGCCCCGGCTAGTCGCCGCCGCCGGAGCCGTGCCTCTGCCACCAAGCTAGCCCCGCCACCGCTGGAGGTTCTCCATCCCATCTCGCAAGGTACTTCCCACCTTTGCCCGCAGCTCGCCCCGTCGCCATGGAGGTCGCGTCGCCTACCTCATCGTCGGATGCCGCTCTGGTCCACTAGATCTGGCGAAGCCCCGCCGTCGCCGCCTCGTTTCCAGCCCCGTTGGATCCTGTGATGCCCCATTGCCTACGCGCTTCGCCGTTGTCGCCCCGTGCTCAGGATCGAGCGAGGAGCACGACGCGTGCGGCGCCCGCGTTGACCAGGCTGCCTCGCTTGTGGGCAAGCCGCTTGACGAGCGCCAGCCCAGGAGCTCCACCGGCCGTGGGCCTTGGCCAACTATGGTGAGCGTAGCACCCCCTACCGTTGCCTGTTGATTGCTAGGTGCCCGTTTTAGTTATCATGCGCCTGCAGTTTTGGCCCATTAACGTTTTTTCTAATTTTCAGAGAAATGCATGATTTTAAAATGTTAATAAGTATTTAACCGTGCATCCGATGAAAATACTTTATATACATAAAACATGTAGAATTTCGTGTAGATTCATCATATGTCACATTCATCCATGTTTTAAAATGTTTAACATGTTTTTTCCTTATTTTGCATAAATATTATGTTTGTTGCATTGTGCATAATTATTGAATCGTGCTTCCGAATTAATCAAACCTAGCATGTAACATGTGTGGCATTTTTATAGGCCTTTTGCTGGAATGCTAAAAATATTTCATGTGATGGTTGTATTTAATTGCATGAGTAACTTGCAAATAGGTTTATGCCATAAACTTGCGTAATTAGTTGTGACATTTTTCCTACATGAACATATGCATATTATATATGATTTTGGGGTAGAAAATCCATGGAAATTATTGGTGCATTTATATTTGTCATTTTAGTAAGTTTTTGAGCATGTTATTTTGCTGTGATGCCCTTTTCTAATTTTTGTGTGATTAAATCCATGCATGATATGAAATAATTTTGAACATGAGATATACCCTTTAACAGGTGCACTAGCCCCTGGGTATTTTATTTTTCATGATAGTCCATGTTTAGGTGTTGTTTTCTTGTTGCCAACATGCTTAACCAATGTGCTGTTTGAGGGGTCTAAATATTTCTAAGTTTGGAATCTGTAATATTTTGTTGCTGTCTTGCCATGTGTTTTGCTAGTGATCTACAACCCCTTTGGGGTGGGTGTAGTGTAGTTATTTGTAGTTCATAATGTCCTCTAGCATGCGGTTAAGTTTCATGCCATAATATGCACTATAGCTTATAGTTTTACTGCTGTCAATATGCCTTCATGATAAAACTACAATGTCAAAATTGCTATTTTCACTAAGTCTGAAACTGTTTTCAATTAGCCATGTTGTGAGCTTCCTACCATGTGATCCATGCCTCTTTTGAGTATGATATGTGTAGATGAAATGAAATGTGTGTTATATGCTACTGCCCCAGGTTTAGTTTGTGCATTTTAGGATCTTGTAGCTTGTTGTTTTCATCTATGCAAAATGTCATCTTGCTGTTTTGGGCAGATTTGAAATAAAACTTGTGTTGGTTGTTGTGGTTGAACCGTAGCCCCATTTTGGGCATGCCATATATGAAACTTGATTAGAATTTCATGTAGTATCATAATATCTTGTTGCATTCATGATTCGAAATTTTTGTGGTTGTCATTTTCATGCATTTTGCATTCATGGCATATCCATCTTGTGTTGCTCATATCTTATAGATCGTAGCTCTGTTTTAAATGTTTTGTATATGTAAATCGACTAGAATGACGTGTAGAATTGCATGGTATAGTTTATTCTGTTGTTTAATAAATATTAAATATGTTTAGTCCATATCTGGACCAATTTCGAAATTAACATATGGGGTCATTTCGGAAATGCTATAAGTTGTTTCCGACCCCGTTTAAGATGCCTAGATTGATAGTTTACTTATGCTTCACCTCTTGCCATGTTTAAAAACATTTAATATTGTCGTGTGCCTAAACGAGAGTGAACTAAATAATCGATCGTGGAGTTTGTCAATATGCAACTCGTTGCATATTGAGCTTCACTTTAATGTGTAGTAGTTGTTTGATGTGATTTGACATGCCTTGCCTATTTAAACCGGACATGCATCATATTTGTTTGCGCATCATGTCATGCATATGCTGTGGTGTACCGTGTGTTGATTGTTGTTTTCGGATTGTTCCTTCTCGATAGAGTTCCGAAAGCGTTCGGAGTGTGAGGATTTGTTCGACTACGTTGACCCGTCTTCTTCATGGTCTCGTTCTTCTTCCAAGCGGGATCTCAGGCAAGATGACACATTTCCCTAGATACCACTACTATCATAGCTATGCTAGTTGTCCCGCTTTTACTGTTATGTCACGCTACCTACCACTTGTTTGACAAGCCTCCCAACATTGCCATGATAAGCCTCTAACCCCTCCACATCCCAGCAAACCTCTGCTTTGCTATGCTACCGCTTGCTCAGCCTTCTTATAGCGTTTCTAGCTGCAGGTCCAATTGCTTCCATGTGTGAACATGGACATTCTTTTGTTATCACAACGTTATTGCTATTTAGTTTAATGCACATATATACTTGGTAAAAGGTGGAAAGCTTGGCCTTTTGCTCGGTGTTTTGCTCCACTTTTGTTGCCCCTAGTTACTTGTGTACCGGTGTTATGTTCCATATTGAGCGCTCCTAACATGCTCGGGGTTGTTATGGGGACCCCCTTGATTTTTGTTTTAGGATAAAGCTTGTCTGGCAAGGCCCAACATTGGTACTACATTTTCCTAATAACTAATAAAATTGCATAGGGACCGATTGGCACACGCGGATAATTAATCAACAACCCGGGCCAGTGCTCTTCATGAGTGTTGGTACAAACCGAGAAATTTCCAGCGCCCCCTGGTCACCCGGGGTTTCAGCCAACCCGACGTCTAGCTCATCCGGTCGTACCCTGAGAACGACAGACGTGGCTCCTATCGGGTTTTGTCGGTACGCCGGGCGGCCTTGCTGGATTTGTTTTACCTTTCTCGAACGTATTGCGCGTGGGATTTCGATGACACTTCGGGCTATCTCGAAGTTGAGATTTTCCATTAGGATTATGCAAATACTACGGGTGATTCCGCGGTTGAGGAATTCCAATGGGGCGTGCGGTAAATGTGTGATGGATAAGTTGGAGCACCCCTGCAGTGTTAAATCTTTCGGAAAGCCTTGCCCGCGGTTATATGGCAACTTGGAAACTTTGTTTAACACCCGGTCATAGTAAACTTGAAGTAAACTCAAATAAAATACACCAACTGTATGCGTAATCATGACTGTCTCTTCTCGTGAGTCCTTATCAGAAAGAGAACATAGTGGGGTTATGTTTGACGTAAGTAGGTGTTCAGGATCCCTTAGTGATCATTCTAGTTCACGTTCGTTATGCGTAGACTACCATACTTTACTTTCTGTATTTGTAAGTTAGCCACTCAAATAAATGCTTAGTCGGTTGCTGCAACCTCACCACTTAACCATACCCCACCCATTAAGCTTTACTAGTCTTGATACCCTTGAAAATGAGATTGCTGAGTCCCTGTGGCTCACAGATTACTACAACAATAGTTGTAGGTACAGGTAATGCGATGCTTTGATGTGAGAGCGATGCTTGTTTGATTTGTACTTCTTCTTCTTCTTCTTCTTCTTCATCCATCTAGGGTGGGTTCCAGGCGGCAGCCTAGAATAGCACGGATGGATGTCATTTTATCATTTGATTTCGTCCGTAGTCAGACTCTGCTCTTCTGCATGACGGTTGAATATGTTGTTGTATTGATGTGATCTTGATGTAGCTTTTGGCGAGTGTAAGACAATTCCATATACTCATCTCTTCTGTACATGTACTTGTAATGATATCCATTCTTGCGAAACGACGAGATGCGCTTCTATCCCTGTCGAGGCCCCCGTGCCAAAATAAGGATAGGATCGCATCTTGGGCATGGCAAGTTGGTATCAGAGCCTGTACCGACCTAGGATCCCCCTTGATTGATCGAACTTGGCCGAGTCGAGTCTAGTGAAAAACTATTTTGAGTCTAGTTATATCGGAGAGTAGGATTCTTTTATTCCTCTTCTATACTCTGGTGAGTAATTATGACTTAGGAATTTTGATTCTACCCCCTTCTCACTCAATTTTTTTAGGATCACGCGGATATTTTGGAATCTATATGATGCTGATGTAACGGAGTTGTGCACTTGTTGCCTCCTGTTATCGACGAGTTGAGATCGAGGGGAGTCTTGACACATTGTTATCATTCAGTTTCCTTAGTATCTCAGGACAGAGGATGTTCGAAATTACTTCAATACTTTTTGTGGCGAGATAAGGCTGGAGTCACCTAGTACTGGGGACGCGTGCGGGCTACTGCCATGTTCGGTATCGTTGTGTTTTCGAGGGTCCGAGATAGATGAGTTTTCGAGACCTCTGGTTATGTGTTGACGGATGTGTTACATTGGAGCGTAGTATTATTGTTAGGAGTTGAGTGATGGATTTTGCTCCTTGTATCCGTGGACTGAATTGCATAACCGGAAGGTTTCGGGACTTCTTAGGTGGCAATTCAAGTAGTTACCTAGGCTATCTTCCAATAGATCATGATGTGAGGTTGGGGTTCGACATCTAGTGGATTCGTTTGTTCACGGTCGTTCTTACAGAGGACAGTCTTGATATATGTCATCAGATATGCTTCGTCAAGCCTTGTAGTTCGCTACACCTAGGGAGCATATTCGAGCGTCATTTCAATATGACAATCCAATGTATGATCGAGCCCGTGCGAACCTTACCACGAAAATATCGAGCGGAATCTCTGTCATGAATTGTTCTGGCTTGTTCCGTAAGCCCCATCCTTTGTTTTATTTTGTATATGGTAATCCGTGGTGCTTCAATGTCAACTGATCATCTCATATCATTCCTAAAAAGTGTTCTCATATTTTTGCGGGATTGCTAATTCTTGTGCTCAATCAAGTTATCATATCAATTCTTTTCCTACCGGTGTGCTTCTCTTCAAGATAATTCTACCCTCTTCAACATTTGCAAGATCAATCCTCTTATTTCCTCCCGGAGTTCGTCTCATCCATCCCTAGTTTTCTTTGTTTTTTCCTACCCTCCCGCCCTTTTTCTTCAATGATTAAATTCTCATCCAAGTGTCTTTTCTATTCATGTAATGCTTCCGCTATCTTTTCTTCTATTTTGTTTCCGATGATTCCTTGTGGATATTCTCAGGAGTTTCAATTTCAAGATCTATCCTCATATTCCTAGTTCTTGTTGTTATTCTTCTCCGGTGGATTCAATTCAAGCTCTCGGTGCTCATCATATCCTTTCTCATTTGTTCAATGGTTTTCATGTTGGAAATTCTCATCAAGCCTCTCTTGGTTTTCATATCTCTCTATTCTATCCATAGTGTTGAAGATATCTCAGAATACTTTCATTTCCATTCATATCCTGTTAATTATTTTGAGGTTCTCACCTCATCAAATTCTTAGTTTTTATGGTGCAATATCTCTTTCTAAGTAATTGTCTCAATGGTGGTTCTTTTGAGTGGGACCATAACCCACAGGTTTTCCCCAGGATCTTACCTGGCTCTTCTAATCTTTCCGAAGATGTTCTCGAGTTCTCTTCGAATATGACGTAAGAATGAATTACATCAGTAATATGCTTTCTCGAAGATCGATTGTAAATCATTTTCATTATTGGCTCAACCTTCTTTATTCATTATTCCAGAGTGTCTCAATAATTCATGGTGTTGGTTCTCGTCATTATTCTCCATATTGAAGACCGAAGGAGAGTTTCTCTTAATCTTAGTCCATTCTCTTGAAGATTTGTCATCTCATGTTGATGCTTTCCTCTTAAATTGTTTCCGATCATAAGAAATTCCTCCCATATCTATCTGAAGCATTTCAGAGTGGTATTCATTTCTTGATCCTCCGAAGGCCATCATTTCAGAAGATTTGTTTGTTCTCAACCTTGAGCTTTCGTTCTCAAATTCTTCTCAATTGTTGTCTCTTTGTTCGTCTCTCAATTATACCGGTTCTTGATTCAAATCTTCTATCAGGCAGATCGCGATCTCTTCATTCTTTTGTATCCCCATTCATTCATGGCATCCTCGTTCATTTCAAATTCGTACCGGTGTTTCAGGGAAGACCTCTTCAAGTTTGTGCCATATCTTTCTCTCCAATCTTTTCAAGAAGAACAAGTGGTATGCTAAATCTGTTGCTTGTCATCAGTTTAATTTGATGAAGGATAGGCATATCATAATTCTTATTCTTGTTTCATCCTGGTGATTTCAATCCTTCTTCCAGAGTTGTTCATGATATCAAATTACTTATCCCAAGTGGTCATCTTTCTTTTCCAGAGTTCAAGTTTTCTCAAGTTTCTCGAAGCTTCATCTAAATCTTTGCAAGGCCTCAATCTTGTTCTTTTGCAAGCTTCAATTCTTTTCTATCATCCTTTCATTCCGGAGTTCATCCCGACGGTTCTTCATGGTGGTTTGTTATGGACCTAATTCTTTCTCGAAGTATTCTTCAAGATTCTTGTTGGAGAGGCTCAAGTATCGTTCATCTTGAATTCCCAAGTGTAATTCATTCTCCCTTATATTTTGGAGATGGTGTCATTAAATTCTTGATTATGAGGAGTCTCAAAGGAATTTGTCAAGAATGAGATAAGTAAACCCATCATTTCTTTCTCGAAGTTATCTTGGATCGGGTTTCACCTAAAGTGTTTCCTATTGATTGTTGCTTTCATGGTGCACATCAAGTTCCAAGTTCTCAATGTATCCTCTTGGTGAAAGAAGTTTTGCATATCTTGTTGCTTCCAAGTAATCTTTGTTTCCCTTAGTGGCCCGTTGTCACCTCATAATTTTGAGATGTGGTTCATAAGTCCACAACAAGTCTTTCCTTTTGTTGTTGATTTTCCAACAACTCTACTCAATCCCTCCTTTGTAAGGATGCTTTCAATTCAATGGTGGTAGAAGTTGTTATTTTCTTCTCTGTTCTTTTCCTTCCAATGATCTAGTTTCTATTCTTTTCTTCTGGAGGCGTTATCATGTTGCTCTCTTTCAACCATCATCTTGTTTTATCAAGATCTTGTTCTCTCTTGCTTATTCATTTTACCGGAGTGTTGTGTTCTATGTTCAAGTTCCTTCCCTCTTATCAATTTTGCCTCTCTTTCCTACCGAAGTGCTGCCCAAATTTCTTTTGAATTCTTGATTGTTCCTCATGTCATTATTCATCTCTTTTCAACCTTCATGTTTCATTGGTTTCAATCATTTATCAAAGAAGCAACTAAGTTTACCTCTTGCTTTTTCTCTTCTGCTTCTCATTTTTAAATCTTGGGACGAGATCCTCGTGCAGTGTGGGAGAGTTGTAACAGCCCGGGACCAACGCTCCTGAACATTCCCCTTTTACTACATTGTCATCGTGTGTTTCGTCTAGTTGTCGCATTCATCATCGCATCGTCATCTGTATACCATCAACACTCGTTTTTTGAAAAATTGCATCTGTTCGTGTTTTCCGGTTCTCTCAGTTCATGTTGTTGTACGTTTCGAGTCCAATCACACATGCACGCGCCCACGACATCGTTCAAAAAACCCGTTTTGAAAGCGCGTGACAAATATTCTGGGATTGGGTCTAAAGTTGGCGTGCGGTCTTCTTTTATTGTCAGTATATCGCCTGCCAAATTTCATCGCAATGAGAGGTTTGATACCCCAACGGTGAGTGGTAGCAATGTCGTCATCGGTTTATTCGTCAGACATTTCGGTTTATAAAATTCTTGTCACAGGCCACAATTCCCCCTCTCTCCTCAGCCCACTGAAATCACATTTCCTCCCTTGGTGGTTTTGGTAATTAATAACAACATATAAGTCATTGAACTAATGTTTCCATCAAGTATATTTCAGGAAATGTTCAATGATAGGATTGGCAAA
Organism: Hordeum marinum; assembly: GCA_022496015.1. NCBI lineage: Eukaryota > Viridiplantae > Streptophyta > Magnoliopsida > Poales > Poaceae > Hordeum > Hordeum marinum. The sequence continues at coordinate 156,677,884 of CM039677.1, forward strand.
AGGAGATTGTGGAGAAACCCCAAGATTCAAGGAAATAGGTTGGCCAAGCTTCAAGCAAGAGGACTCTACATTTTATATTTGTGAGAAATCACTTTGAGTCCAGAGGAAAGCCAATACTATTAAAAGGGGTAAGGTTTTGTTGGTGAACAATATGCTCAAACGTGCACAAGTGATAGTCGCCAAAAACATTCCCAAACTCTCCCACCAAAGTCTGTTCTATACCTACCACTCAAAATCGGTGCAACCAACTTTCCCACACTGATGCCACCGACTCTAGAACCTAGACAGACTCTGCCAAACCCTATCCACTTCGGTGCAACCGATTCCATACCGGTGCCACCGAGTTTAGGTTGCCAACTTTCTGTTACGCAAATTCACATTTTCGGTCCCACCGAGAATGTTGGATCGGCATCACCGAGATTGGAAATCTGACCGTTGGTCACCTTATCGGTGCAACCAAGTTTCCTATATCGGCTTTACCGAGATTCAAAAGTTGCCACCTTTTGGTCACTTCGGTACCACCGAGATTAACACATCGGTGTCACCGAGTTGGTCATTTTGTGTGTAACGGTTGGATTTTTGGGGATGCCTATATATACCCCTTCACCACCACCTACTCGAAAGAGAAGCACTTAGAACAATTCCATACCTATCCTATCAGATTTTCTGAGAGAGAACCACCTACCCTTGTGTTGACGTCAAAATCTTCCACTCCAATCATATGGATCTTGATTTCCAGCCTCCATAAGTAGCTTTCCACTAATCTCATCTCTTCCACCATGCCAAATGTATGAGAGAGTGATTCGGTGCTGAGGAGTCTATCATCTTGAAGCACAAGAGCAAGGAGTTCATCGTCATTACCGAGCCTATTACCTTTTGGAGGGTGGTGCCTCTTGGATTGGTTAGGTGTCACTTGGGAGCCTCCTACTTCGTGTTGTGGAGTGAACCAAGAAGTTTGTAAGGGCAAGGAGATCACCTAATTAGTGAAGATCTACCCATAGTAAGGCTAGTACTTCGTGTACGGAAGCCGTATGGAATAGTCAAGGTTGCTACTTCGTGGACTCTTTTGCGTGGAGCCCTCTATGGACTCTCGCGACCGTTACCCTGCATGGGTGGAAGACTCCATAAACATGGATGTACGATGGCGCCACCTATCGGAACCACGGGAAAAATCATCGTGTCTACAATTGTGTTTGATCTTCATACCCTATCCCTTCTATACATGCTTGTTGTTACTTTCCGCTGCTATATACTCTTAGACTTGCATTTGTAGGGTGTACTTGACTTGCCATGAAATGATAAAAACTATCAACCCTAAAATTGATAGGCAAAACTTTTAATTTGGTCAAGTAGTCTAATCACCCCCCTTAGACCTACTTTTGGTCCTACAAGTGGTATCAGAGCATTGGTCTCCATTGCTTAGATCTCACAACCTAGGAGAAGTATGGCGTGTAGTGAGGGAAGTTATCATCGTAGAGGTCCATACTTTGATGGCACTAATTTTGCTAGTTGGAAGCATAAAATGAAAATGCATATTCTTGGTCATAACCCCGTCGTTTCGGCTGTTATTCATGTTGGCTTGCAAGGTGAGTTCTTTGCGGACAAACGGGAACCGGGCCGTGAAGCGACCGCGGATGAATTGAAGATGTTGCAATTCAATGCTCAAGCATGCGACATTCTCTTCAACTGCTTATGCCCCGAAGAATTCAACAAAATCAGCCGTCTTGAGAATGCAAAAGAGATTTGGGATACTTTGGTTGATATGCACGAAGGAACCGAGTCTGTGAGAGAATCCAAGTTAGATGTTCTTCAAGGTCAGCTTGACAAGTTCAAGATGAAGGATGATGAAGGAGTCACAGAGATGTACTCTAGGCTAGCTCTCATCACAAATGAGATTGACGGCTTAATAAGAGAAGAAATGACCGACAAATTCATCATCAAGAAGATACTTAGAGCTTTGGATGAGAGATACGACACTGTGTGCACATTAATCCAAATGATGCCAAACTACAAAGATCTCAAGCCTACGGAAGTCATTGGAAGGATTGTTGCTCATGAGATGACTCTCAAAGATAAAGAAGAACTTCATCACAAGTCTAGCGGTGCTTACAAAGCCACAAGTGACGCTCCCGCAACTTCAAGCAACAACCTTGTCACCAATGAAGAGATAAGCCACATGGTTAAGAAATTCAACAAGTTCTACAAGAATAGAAGCAAAGAAACAAAATCCAACTCAAGGTATGAAGAGAAGCGCTCGTCAAGTCGTGACCACAATTTTTACATTTGTGGGAAGCCCAGACACTAGTCAAATGAGTGCATGGCTCCCTACAAAACAAGAGAAGAGTCACCTCGAAGATGAAGCTCAAGGAATTAGTCACCACAAAGAGAGAGAAGGAGTAGAGATGATCGATATGAACAAAGACACTCAAGGAGAAGTAGAGATTCGGAGAAGAAGGAAAAGTACGCCAAGAGCTACACAAGAAGAAAACATCAAGCTCATGTTGGTGAATGGGTTTCTGGCTCCGACTCTGACAACAACTCCGAGAGAAGCTATCACTCCGACTCCGACTATAGTCAAGATGAAGGTGTTGCCGGAATTGCTCTAGTGACTACCAACTCCTACGATCTATTTGATTCACCAAACGAAGGGAGTGGAAGTTGCTTCATGGCTAAAGGCCCCAAGGTATCACACCCCGAGTATCTTGATTTTGATAGTGATGAAGATGATTTGCTTTGTGATGATGACTTGCTTTGTGATGAAACTAGTGATGTTGATCAAATGAACTTGATAATTCTCATGCTAGTCAAGATGAGTCATTTGATGATGATAAGATGAAAATAGAACAACTAACTAAAGAACTAAACACTTTTAAGTTAGCTCATGAATCTACTCTCGAAGATCATAGAGAGCTTGTGAGAACTCATGAGAAGCTACGCTTCGAGATCTCAACTTGGAGCAAGAGCATGAGTTTCGCAAAGCTATCAATGACGATCTCCGAAAGAAGACTTCATCTTATCTAGCCAAATGACTACTCTTGTCTAATTTCATGCCTCAAGTTAAAACTAAGCTATCTAGTATGAAAGGCAAGAAAGGTTCTTCATCTAGTAGCAACAATAAAAATGCTAAACCCAATAATGTTGCTTCTAGTAGTTCTATTGATTCCACTAATGATGATTCTCTTAGCCAAGTTACACTTGAGCAAGAAAAGGCTTTATTGAAAGGAATTATAGAAAAGGGTATCTACAAGAGTCTTGCCAGATGTAAGCAATTTGAGGAAATTGTACGCAAGCACGGAGGATACCAGAAGAATCGTGGTGTTGGCTACTTCAACGGTAATGGAGTTGAGTGGGAAGAAGGTCAATATCCCAAGCCCAAGTTTGTTCCTCAAAAGGAGAAGTATGAAAATACTCTTCCCAAGGGAACAAACACTCAATATGACCTTCCACCACAAGACCACGAGCTCAAGGGGAAGAACAAGCTTCAAGAGGACATTGACTCATATGATGATGAACCCCTAGCTTTGGTGGAGTGGGTTCCCAAGGCTACTTCAAGATCAACTACTACAAAGGACACTTCAACACCAAGGATCCCCATCAACTTGATGTGGGTTCCCAAGAAGAGCTAGAAGGTTCTTGAGGGGTGACTCCGCCAATGAAATTCACTCACATTCATTATTGGCAAGAACTTTTTGCACTCAACATCAACTCTATGCAATAGTTCAAGGAGTCACACATTCCCTCAAAGGTAAGCAAGGGACAAGGTAACCACTAATCAATGGATGTCATAACCTATGCTTTGCACTCCATGTCCATATATATCCTTGTATTTGTCTCTTGTATGTTGGGACTAACCCATGTAGGTGAGAAGAGTAAGGAAACAACAAGGATGCTCCCAACTCTTGGTGATCTTCATCAACATTGAGCATTCACAACTACCTCACCAACATGAAGTCTTCATAGACAAACCTAAGGTTAGTTTATCCCTCTTATGAGGGGATGTCACATTAAGGGGGAGCTTTACTCTAAGACTTGAGTCAAAGAATCTCTTAGTATGTGACAACATTAAATGCTTTATGAAAAAGTGGTAACCCCGCTTGTGCTTAAACGATGAGTATGACCTATGATCAAGTACTCTTACTTGGATCCTAAGTCAAATACTCATATATAGATGACTTCGTCATCGCCCAAGTGCTTGTTAGATGCTAGAGTGTTTGTGCATGTTTGTCATGATTTCTTGACATCTTATTGTGTGAGCATGTTGGTCTGCATTTATTTTCTCATTCGAGGACATCCAATTGTTGCTATTTGGCTTTTAATTTGTCTTTTGCCAATTGGATGGACAAGAATGCCTAGGACCACTCATTAGCTATCTATGCTTTCTCACCTCATATTCCATTCATGTTGTATCACAAAATTTGAACAAGTACTTTTTGATCCCTGTGTGTGTGGAGCACTCGGAGTTCTGTATCGACAAGGACTGACCATTAAAACCTCCCAAATGCAACTCGGTGGAACCAATCCCAAAAAATCGGTCTCACCGAATGCCTAGGGTTGATTTGGTTTTCAATCTCGGTACTATCGATTTCATATTCTCGGTTACACCGAGTTTCCCTGTCAGCTGATAGTTGTGGAACTCGGTGACACTGAAAACATAAAATCGGTATCACCGACAGTGAAGGGTATATATGTTGTGGACCCCGACGCTGTGAAATTCAATCTTCAACGTCGTGCCTCAAAACCCTAAGCTGCCGCCTCGAGACCCCTGGTCGTCACCCTTGTTCTCTTGCGCCTCTCCGCCGCTAGGAATCGCCGCCGTCGACGTAATCTACACCAATGCCGCCGCTGTAGAGGATCCGCGCCAAGATAAGGTACGGATTCAATCTTTAGTGTGCTCCCCATCTGATTCTTGTGCATTAGATTCTAGATTATCATCTTTGAACCCTTTGCTTAGATATTCATCCATTGGAAACTGCAAAATCTCGAGTTAGATGGATTTTCTAGGGTTTTGCCGTCCGCCCGATATATCTCGGTGGAACCGAAACGGAAATATCGGTCTCACCAATATGCTTTTCTATGAGGGTGAGAACTAACTCGACGGAACCGAGTAGCTCTTTTCGGTCCTACCGAAAAGGCTGCCAAGTTTCTGTTAATGAGTTAGTTAGTCTCGGTCTCACCGAAAAATTCTTTTCGGCTGCACCAATATGTATTTGACTGATTGCAAAATTTTTGAAAACTCATTGCTCAATTTTCAAAAACCAGTCTCATTTTGTGATAACTCATCTTCACTCTATTCATAGGGTCAGCATGTCAGGCTCAGAAAATAGTCAGAATGTGCCAGAGCAGGGAGTCGATATGAGTTCTGGAACAAGCCCAGAAGCCAGTTCTTTCTTAGACCCAGGCACCCCCAGCTCTCATGGGTTGCCCAAGGCTGCCACCAAAACCAGGAAGAGGTTGAACTCAGATGAAGAGGATTCAGACTTTGTGCCTGAAGAGATTCCTGCTAAGAAGCAAGAGAAGGCTGCCAAGAAAGCTGCAACTGGAGCTACTTCCTCTCGAAGAGTTGTCAGCAAGATATATGTTCCTGCTTCTACCTTCAAGTCTCATGAGACTGCCAAAGCAACAATGTGTGTTGAGGTCCGCAAGAGGGCTATGCCTAAGAAGGCAGGTGAGAAGAAGTCCAGGAAGAGGATCATTCATGTGACTGGCAGACACACTTCCATGTATGAAGATCCAGAGGAAGCAACTGGTGATGCTGCTGAGGAAGAGGAGGTTGAGCCAGCTACAAAGGCTCCTCCCAAAAAGAAGGCAAAGAATCTCATGTCTGATGCTATGCCTAAGACCAGCACATCCAAGAAGGCTGCTGAGAAGCCTAAGAGGACCACTAGGCAGATTCTAGCTTCTAAAAAGAACAAAGGAATTGCTTCCAGAGTTGTTGATGTGGAAGACTTGACAATACTGATGAAGCTTAGACCACACCTCCCAGTTCACAATGCTAGCTACCCACTAGCTGAGGACATGAAGAGGAAGGATTCTAGATTGAGGGCATGGAGAGCCATAGATCCTTATGCCCAGAGGAAGAAAATAGCTATGGACTACAGGTTCTATACCAAGGAGCAGCAGGACTTCTATGAGACTGTGCTCTTTGACAAGAGTCCAGCTGTCAGTGATATGCGGTACGGTGATTGGAAGTTCATCAAGGAGAATGAGGACTATTTTCCAAGTTTCCAGGACAACTTCCATTGCATAGGTCTGGATGAGTTCGTTGGCAGAGAATTCACAGCGTCGAACGATGAGATGATCATGCAGTTCTACTCCACTGCACACTTCTACAAAGATGGTAGAATTGTGTGGATGACTGAAGGTGCGAGATACGAATCAACTGTTGAGAAATGGGCTGAAATCCTAGGAGTTCCTGAAGCACAAGATGGTGACTTGGATGTATACTCAGAATACAAGGCTAGTCACAATGCTATGGCTAAAATGTATAAGGAGATCCATGCTGTAAATGTGAAGTTTCATAGGCTAGGATCCATCTATTTCCTCCAGGATGGCCTCCGCACGATGAACACCATACTTAGGCACACCTTGATGCCCAAGTCAGGAGATGACAAGATGATCCGAGGCCACTCCATCAACTTGTTGATCCACCTTGACAGTCACACCAGGATCAGATTCATGGATCTGATTGTTGAGACAATCAAGAGGGTTGCTGCTGACTAGAAGCGCTCATGCTGTTATGCACCCTACATGCAGATGCTCATCAACTCAAGACTAGAGAAGCACATATTTTCCCTTGATCACCCACATTTTCCCCTACAGCCAGATCTTGAGGACAATGTTGTGGTGATGGATGCTGATCATCCCACTTTTGGCGCAGCTCAGGAAGCAGCAGAGGCAGTTAGAGCCGCTGGTGCTCGGGTCCCTAGATCCAGTAACGAGCAAATGGATCTACAGATATCATCCATTCAGGGCATGCAGAAGGACATTAAGGGGATTCTAGACAACCAGAATAGTCTTGTCAGGATATTTGAGACCAGAATCAAGACCCTTATAGATAAGGTGGACAGGGTGACGAAGACCGTCACAGAGCTTCAGAAGGAAGTTGACTCCGTGCAAATCCCTCGGGTCTCTTCCACTTCCGATGATGACGGTGATGATGATGAGGAGGAGGATGAATCACCTCTCAGGCCAGGCACTGAGTTCACTACACAGGCCAGATCAGCCATCATGCCAGCTCCATCAGCTCCATCAACTTCTGCTCCATCAGTGACCACTCCAGCTCCATCCACGACATCTGCAGAGATCTTCGCCAACGCTGTCATCTCGACTCCTTCATCAACAACCGGAGGAGATGTGCCCAAGAACGCTTAGATATATGCCTTTGAACTTTTTGGTAACTTGTTGCCAAAGGGGGAGAAGTGTATATAGATCTTTAGGCTTCGAGCGAGAGAGCGATTTGGTTTTTATTGCTTTTCAAAAACATTTAGTTCTTTTGGCTTGATGTGAGATACTTTTGTGTTTGTGTGATGCAACTATGTCCTATCATCTTCATGCTTATGACATGATCACTCACCTTTGGTTGTGTGTGTTGTGCCATGTTATTCATTCTAAATTATTTTCACACACCACCAAGTTGTATGTGACACGGAAGAAGTGCCCCATATGCCTAATCGATTGTGCATTTGCATTCAAACGCAAATTCAAAATAATGCACAAATTTAGGGGGAGCTCTTGCTTATCACATACCTCTCAAAGCGACAATAATATTCATGAATTTATCATATGTCGAAGCTTTGATCTATATGTTTTCATCAATTACCAAAAAGGGGGAGATTGAAAGCACATTTGCTCCCTTGGTGGTTTTGGTAATTAGTAACAACAAAGAAGTCATTGAACTAATGTTTCCACCAAGTATATTTCAGGAAATGTTCAATGATAGGATTGGCAAAGGAGATTGTGGAGAAACCCTAAGATTCAAGGAAATAGGTTGACCAAGCTTCAAGCAAGATGACTCTACATTTTATATTTGTGAGAAATCACTTTGAGTCCATAGGAAAGCCAATACTATTAAAAGGGGGTAAGGTTTTGTTGGTGAACAATATGCTCAAACGTGCAAAAGTGATAGTCGCCAAAAACATCCACAAACTCTCCCACCAAAGTCTGTCATATACGTACCACTCAAAATCGGTGCAACCAACTTTACCACACCGGTGCCACCGATTCTAGAACCTAGACAGACTCTGCCAAACCCTAGCCACTTCGGTGCAACCGATTCCAAACCGGTGCCACCGAGTTTAGGTTGCCAACTTTCTGTTACGCAAATTCAAATTTTCGGTCCCATCGATAATGTTGGATCGGCGTCACCGAGATTGGAAATCTGACCGTTGGTCACCTTATCAGTGCAACCGAGTTTCCTATATCGGCTTTACCGAGATTAAAAAGTTGCCACCTTTTGGTCACTTCGGTACCACCAAGATTAACACATCGGGGTCACCGAGTTGGTCACTTTGTGTGTAATGGTTGGATTTTTGGGGATGCCTATATATACCCCTTCACCACCACCTACTCGAAAGGGAAGCACTCAGAACTATTCCATACCTATTCTATCAGATTTTCTGAGAGAGAACCACCTAACCTTGTGTTGAGGTCAAGATCTTCCACTCCAATCATATGGATCTTGATCTCTAGCCTCCACAAGTAGCTTTCCACCAATCCCATCTCTTCCACCATGCCAAATCTATGAGAGAGTGATTGGGTGCTGATGAGTCTATCATCTTGAAGCACAAGAGCAAGGAGTTCATCGTCATTACCGATCCTATTACCTTTTGGAGGGTGGTTCCTCCTAGATTGGTTAGGTGTCGCTTGGGAGCCTCCTACTTCATGTTGTGGAGTGAACCAAGAAGTTTGTAAGGGCAAGTAGATCGCCTACTTCGTGAAGATCTACCCATAGTGAGGCTAGTCCTTCATGGACGGAAGCCGTATGGAATAGTCAAGGTTGCTACTTCGTGGACCCTTTTGGGTGGAACCCTCCGTGGACTCTCGCGACCGTTACCCTCCGTGGGTTGAAGACTCCATAAACGTGGATGTACGATAGCGCCACCTATCGGAACCACGGGAAAAATCATCGTGTCTACAATTGCGTTTGATATTCATACCCTATCCCTTCCATACATGCTTGTTATTACTTTCCACTGCTATATACTCTTAGACTTGCATGTGTAGGGTGTACTTGACTTGCCATGAAATGCTAAAAACTATCAACCCTAAAATTGATAGGCAAAACTTTTAATTTGGTCAAGTAGTCTAATCACCCCCCCCCCTCTAGACCTACTTTCGGTCCTACGAGTGGTATCGGAGCATTGGTCTCCATTGCTTAGGTATCACAACCTAGGAGAAGTATGGCGTCTAGTGAGGGAAGTTATCAGCATAGAGGTCCATACTTTGATGGCACTAGTTTTGGTAGTTGGAAGCATAAAATGAAAATGCATATTCTTGGTCATAACCCTGCCGTTTGGGCTGTTGTTCGTGTTGGCTTGCAAGGTGAGTTCTTTGCGGATGGAAGGGAACCGGATCGTGAAGCGACCGCGGATGAATTGAAGATGTTGCAATTCAATGCTCAAGCATGCGACATTCTCTTAAACTACTTATGCCCCAAAGAATTCAACAAAATCAACCGTCTTGAGAATGCAAAAGAGATTTGGGATACTTTGGTTGATATGCACGAAGGAACCGAGTACGGGAGAGAATCCGAGTTAGATGTTCTTCAAGGTTAGCTTGACAAGTTCAAGATGAAGGATGGTGAAGGAGTCGCATAGATGTACTCTAGGCTAGCTCTCATCACAAATGAGATTGCCGGCTTAGGAAGCGAAGAAATGACCGACAAATTCAATATCAAGAAGATACTTTGAGCTTTGGATGAGAGATACGACACCATGTGCACATTAATCCAAATGATGCCAAACTACAAAGATCTGAAGCCTACGGAAGTCTTTGGAAGGATTGTTGCTCACGAGATGACACTCAAAGATAAAGAAGAACTTCATCACAAATCTAGTGGTGCGTACAAAGCCACAAGTGATGCTCCCGCAACTTCAAGCAACAACCTTGTCACTAATGAAGATATAAGCCTCATGGTCAAGAACTTCAACAGGTTCTACAAGAATCGAAGCACAAAAAGAAACTCCAACTCAAGGTATGAAGAGAAGCGCTCGTCAAGTGACCGCAATTGTTACAATTGTGGGAAGACCGGACACTACTCAAATGAGTCCACGGCTCCCTACAAAATAAGAGAAGAGTCATCTCGAAGACGAAGCTCAAGGAATGATCGCCACAAAGAGAGAGAAGGAGTAGAGATAATCGATATGTATGAAGACACTCAAGGAGAAGTAGAGATTCGGAGAAGAAGGACAAGTACACAAGGTGCTACACAAGAAGAAAACATCAAGCTCAAGTTGGTGAATGGGTTTCTGGCTCCGACTCCGACAACAACTCCGAGAGAAGCTATCACTCCGACTCCGACCATAGTCAAGATGATGGTGTTGCCAGAATTACTCTAGTGACTACCAAGTCCTACGATCTATTTGACTCACCAAACAAAGGGAGTGGAAGTTGCTTCATGGCTAAAGGCCCCAAGGTATCACACCCCGAGTATCTTGATTTTGATAGTGATGAAGCTGATTTGCTTTGTGATGATGACTTGCTTTGTGATAAAACTAGTGATGTTGATCAAAATGAATAGGGTGGCTAACTTACGAGAACATAAAAGAAAATATGGTGGCCTAGGTAAGATGGTGTTGGAAATATGCCCTAGAGGCAATAATAAAATGGTTATTATTGTATTTCCTAGTTCATGATAATTGTCTATTATTCATGCTACAATTGTGTTAACCAGAAACCGTAATACATGTGTGAATACATAGACCATCACATGTCCCTAGTGAGCCTCTAGTTGGCTAGCTCGTTGATCAATAGATGGTCACGGTTTCATTACCATGGACATTGGATGTCGTTGATAACGGGATCACATCATTAGGAGAATGATGTGATGGACAAGACCCAATCCTAAGCATAGCACAAGATCGTGTAGTTCGTTTGCTAAAGCTTTTCAATGTCAAGTATCATTTCCTTAGACCATGAGATTGTGTAACTCCCGGATACCGTAGGAATGCTTTGGGTGTGCCAAACGTCACAACGTAACTGGGTGGCTATAAAGGTACGCTACGGGTATCTCCGAAAGTGTCTGTTGGGTTGACACGAATCAAGACTGGGATTTGTCACTCCGTGTGACGGAGAGGTATCTCTGGGCCCACTCGGTAAGACATCATCATAATGAGCTCAATGTGACTAAGGAGTTAGCCACGGGATGATGTGTTACGGAACGAGTAAAGAGACTTGCCGGTAACGAGATTGAACAAGGTATGGCGATACCGACGATCGAATCTCGGGCAAGTACCATACCGATAGACAAAGGGAATTGTATACGGGATTGATTGAATCCCTGACATCGTGGTTCATCCGATGAGATCATCATGGAGTACGTGGGAGCCAACATGGGTATCCAGATCCCGCTGTTGGTTATTGGCCGGAGAGGTGTCTCGGTCATGTCTACGTGTCTCCCGAACCCGTAGGGTCTACACACTTAAGGTTCGATGACGCTAGGGTTATAGGGAAAAGGTATACGTGATTACCGAAGGTTGTTCGGAGTCCCGGATGAGATCCCGGACGTCACGAGGAGCTCCGGAATGGTCCGGAGGTAAAGATTGATATATAGGAAGTCCAGTTTTGGTCACCGGAAAGTTTTCGGGCTCATCGGTAGTGTACCGGGAGTGCCGGGAGGGTGCCGGAGGACCCCCGGGAGGGGTGTGACGACCAGAGGACTTCATGGGCTGTTAGATAAAGTGTGTCAGCCCTTATTGGGCTGGGAAATACTTTTGCTAAAGGCCCATGTGGCTGGAGATAAGGAGATAAGGCAAAAAGGATTTAAAAGGAGGAGATCCACCTCCCTTGTGGGAGGTGGACTCTCCCTTTAATTCGGCCGGCCATCTCCTCTTTGGAGTAGAGGCCAAGCCAGCCCTCCACGTCCCTCCTCCTATATATACTTGAGGTTTTGGATGTTTTGAGACAGGATTTGATCTCTCTCTCTCACGGCGAAGCCCTACCTCTCTTCTTCCTCCTCCGCAGCGCTTAGGCGAAGCCCTGTCGGAATACCTTGCTACTCCACCACCACCACACCGTCGTGCTGCTGTTGGAGCCCTTCCCCAACCTCTCCTTCCTCCTTGCTGGATCAAGGTGTTGGAGACGTCACCGGGCTGCACGTGTGTTGAACGCGGAGGTGCCGTCCGTTCGGCACTTGATCGGATCTACCGCGATCTGAATCGCTGCGAGTACGACTCCATCAACCGCGTTCTTGTAACGCTTCCGCTTAGCGATCTTCAAAGGTATGAAGATCCACTCTCCCCTTGCTCGTTGTTGGTTTCTCCATAGATGGATCTTGGTGAACGCGTAGGAAAATTTTTGATTTACTACTACGTCTCCCAACAGTGGCATCATGAGCTAGGTCTATGCGTAGAATCTATGCACGAGTAGAACACAAAGCAGTTGTGGGCGTCGATTTTGTTAATATGCTTGCCGTTACTAGTCTTATCTTGATTCGACGGTATTGTGGGATGAAGCGGCCCGGACCAACCTTACACGTACGCTTACGTGAGACCGGTTCCACCGCCTGACATGCACTAGTTGCATAAGGTGGCTAGCGGGTGTCTGTCTCTCCCACCTTAGTTGGATTGGATTCGATGAAAAGGGTCCTTATGAAGGGTAAATAGAAATTGGCATATCACGTTGTGGTTTTGACGTAGGTAAGAAACGTTCTTGCTAGAAACCTATAGCAACCACGTAAAAACTTGCAACTACAAATTAGAGGACGTCTAACTTGTTTTTGCAGCATATGCCGTGTGATGTGATATGGCCAAAAGGATGTGATGTGATGCATTGTGATGTATGAGATTGATCATGTTCTTGTAATAGGGTTCACGACTTGCATGTCGATGACTATGACAACCGGCAGGAGCCATAGGAGTTGTCTTATATTATTGTATGACCTGCGTGTCAATCATAAACGCCATGTAATTACTTTACTTTATTGCTAAACGTTAGCTGTAGTAGTAGAAGTAATAGTTGGCGAGACAACTTCATGAAGACACAATGATGGAGATCATGATGATGGAGATCATGGTGTCGTGCCGGTGACAGTGATGATCATGGTGCCCCGAAGATGGAGATCAAAGGAGCAAGATGATATTGGCCATATCATGTCACTATATTGATTGCATGTGATGTTTATCATGTTTACATCTTATTTGCATAGAACGACGGTAGTAAATAAGATGATCTCTCAATAAAATTTCAAGAAAGGTGTTCACCCTAACTGTGCACCGTTGCTAAGGATCGTCGTTCCGAAGCACCACGTGATGATCGGGTGTGATAGGTTCTAACGTTCGCATACAACGGGTGTAAGCCAGATTTACACATGCGAAACACTTAGGTTGACTTGACGAGCCTAGCATGTACAGACATGGCCTCGGAACACGGAAGACCGAAAGGTCGAACATGAGTCGTATAGAAGATACGATCAACATAGAGATGTTCACCATGGATGACTAGTCCGTCTCACGTGATGATCGGACACGGGCTAGTTGACATGGATCATGTATCACTTGGAAGACTAGAGAGATGTCTATCTAAGTGGGAGTTCATTAATAATTTGATTAAATGAACTTAATTATCATGAACTTAGTCTAAAATGTCCTTGCAAATTATGTCGTAGATAGCTCGCGCTGTAGCTCCACAGTTTTATTGATACAATCCTAGAGAAAAGTAAGTTGAAAGTTGATGGTAGCAATAATGCGGACTGGGTCCGTGATCTGAGGATTGTCCTCATTGCTGCACAGAAAGCTTATGTTTTTTTTATGTACCGCTAACTGCATCACTCCCTCAAGCGTTGTCTGTAGATGTTGTGAACATATGACAGACACTTTTTGGTGACTACGTGATAGTTCAATGCGTCATGCATTACGGCTTAGAATTGAGGCTCCAAAACGTTTTGAACGTCACGGAACATATGAGATGTTCTAGGAGCTGAGATTGTGATCTCAGGCTCGTGCCTATGTTGAGAGGTATGAGACCTCCAACAAGATTCTTTGTCTGCAAGATAAAGGAGAATAGCTCAATCGCTGAGCGTGTGCTCAGATTGTCTGGGTGCTACAATCACTTGAATCAAGTGGGAGTTAATCTTCCAGATGAGATAGTGATTAATGCAGTTCTCCAAGTCACTGCCACCAAGCTACTAGAGCTTCGTGATGAACTATAACATGCGAGGGATGGATAAGATGATCCCTGAGTTGTTCGTGATGTTTGACACCATGAAGGTAGAAATCAAGAAGGAGCATCAAGTGTTGATGGTTAAGTGAAACCACTAGTTTCAAAAGAGGCAAGGGCAAGAACGGAAAACTTCAGGAATGGCAAGCCAGTTGTTGCTCTAGTGAAGAAACCCAAGGTTGAGCCCGAACCCGAGACTAAGTGCTTCTGTTATGAGGAGAATGTTCGCTGAAGCGGAAAACCCCTAGATGCTTGGTAGATAAGAAGGCTGGTAATGTCAATGGAAGTATATTTGATATACGTGTTAGTGATGTGTACCTTGCTGGTACTCCTAGTAGCACCTGGGTATTGGATACCGGTTCGGTTACTAAGTGTTAGCAACTTGAAATAAAAGCTACGGAGTAAATGGAGACTAGCTAGGTGAAAGGTGACGATGTGTGTTGGAAGTATTTCCAAGATTGATGTGATCACCATCGCACGCTCTCTCTACCTTCAGGATTTGTGATAAACCTAAATAAATGTTATTTGGTGTTTGCGTTGAGCATGAACGTGATTAGATCATGATTAGTGCGATACGGTTATTCATATAAGTTAGAGAATAATGGTTATTCTGTTTACATGGATAATGCCTTCAATGGTCATGCACCCACTCGAAATGGTTTATCAAATCATGATCGTAGTAGTACACATATTCATAACATTGGTACCAAAAGATACAAAGTTAATAATGATAGTACCACATGCTTGTGGCACTGCCACGTAATGTCATATTGGTATAAATCGCATGAAGAAACTCCATGATGATGGATTTTTTGACTCACTCGATTTCGAATCGGTTGAGACATGCGAGCCATGCCTCTTGGGCAAGATGACTGAGACCCCGTCATCCAATATGATGGAGCGGGCAAGTGGCTTATTGGAATTAATACATGTTGATGTATGTGGTCCAATGAGTGTTAAAACACACAGTGGATATCGTTGTTTTTCTTTACCTTCACTGATGATTTGAGTAAATATGGGGATATTTACTTAATGAAACACGAATCTGAAATGTTTGAAAGGTTCAAGGAGTTTCAGAGTGAAGTTAAAGATCATCGTGACAAGAAGATAAATGTCTATGATACGATCATGGAGGTGAATATCTAAGTTACGAGTTTGGTATGCAATTTTAGACAATGTGGAAATTGTTTCACAGCTCACGCCTCCTGGAACACCATAGTGTGATGGTGTGTTCGAACGTCGTAGTCGTGCTCTATTGGATATAGTGAGTACTATGATGTCTCTTATCATTTTGCCACTATCGTTATGGTGTTATGCATTAAAGACAAATCCATTCACTTTAATAGGGCACCATCTAAGTCTGTTGAGATGACACCGTGAGAATTATGGTTTGACAGAAGCCTAAGCTGTCATTTCTTAATGTTTGGGGCTGCGACGCTTATGTGAAAATGGGTTTTTCACCTAGCGAGCTCGAACTCAAAGCAGACAAATGCATCTTCATAGAATACCCTAATGAGACATTGGGTATACCTTCTATCTCAGATCCAAGCGCAAAAGGTGTTTGTTGCTAAGAACGGGTCCTTTCTTGAGAAAGAGTTTCTCTCGAAAGAATTGAGTGGGAGGAAGATAGAACTTGATAAGGTTGTTGAACCTTTGTTTCAACCAGAGAATAGCGCAACACAGAAAGATGTTTCTGTAGAGCCTACTCAGTTGAAAAGGAAGTTAATGATGATGATCATGAAGCTTCGGATCAAGTCACTATCGAACCTCGTAGGTCGACAAGGACGCGTACTGCTCCTGAGTAGTACGACAACCCTGTCTTGGAAATCATGTTGTTGGACAACGATGAACCTACGAACTATGGAGAAGCGATGGTGGGCCCGGATTCCAACAAATGGCTAGGAGCCATGAAATCCGAGAAAGGATCCATGTATGAAAACCAAGTATGGACTTTGGTAGACTTGCCTGTTGAATGGCGGGTCATTGAGTACAAATGGACCTTTGAAATAAACATAGACGCTAATGGTGAAATGTCACCGTTTATAAAGCTCGACTTGTCGCAAAGAAGTTTCCGCCAAGTTCAAGGAGTTGACTGCGATGAGATTGTCTCATCTGTAGCGATGCTAAAAGTCTATTAAAATTTTGTTAGCAGTTGCTGCATTTTTCGATTATGAAATCTGGCAGATGGATGACAAAACAAGGTTTCCGTAATGGTTTGTGTGAGGAAGAGTTGTATGTGATACAACCAGAAGGTTTTGTCAATCCTAAGGATGCTAATAATATGCAAACTCCAGCGATCCTTCTATGGACTGGAGCAAGCATCTCGGAGTTGGAATATATGCTTTGATGAGGTGATCAAATGTTTAAGTTTATACAAAGTTTATGAGAAACTTGTATTTGCAAGAAAGTGAGTGGGAGCACTATGGAATTTCTTATAAGAATATGTAGTTGACATATTATTGATCGGAAATGATGTAGAATTTCTGGAAGAGCATGAAGGGTTGTTTGAAAAGTTTTTTTTCAAAGGAAGACCCAGATAAAGCTACTATTTTATTGAGCATCAAGATCTATAGGGATAGATCTATTCGCTTGATAAGGTTTTTCGACGAAGACATACCTTGACAAGTTTTTGAAGGAGTTCAAAATAGATGGGTCAAGAAGGAGTTCTTGACTGTATTGTAAGGTGTGAAATTGAGTAAGACTCAATACTCGACCACGGCAGAAGATAAAGAAAAGATGAGTGTCATCTCCTATGCTTTAGCCATAGGCTCTATATAGTATGCCATGCTGTGTACCGCACCTGTGTGTGCCTTGCCATGAGTCTGTCAAGGGGTACAAGAGTAATCCAAGAGTGGGTCACTGGACAGCGGTCAAAGTTATCCTTAGTAACTTGAGAACTAAGGAAATATTCTCGATTATGGAGGTGATAAAGAGTTCATCGTAAAGGGTTACGATGATGCAAGCTTTAACTCCAATCCAGATGACTCTTAGTAGAAATCCAGCTACGTATAGTGGAGCAGCCATTTGGAATAGCTCCAAGTGGAGCGTGGGAGCAGTATCTACAAATATGAAATGGAAAGTTTGCAAAGGTACACACGGATCTGAATGTCGCAGACCCGCTGACTAAAAACCTCTTTCACGAGCAGAACATGAACAAACCCCAGAACTTATTGGGTGTTAATCACATGATGATATGATCACATGGTGATGTAAGTGTTAATCACATGGTGATGTGAACTAGATTATTGACTCTAGTGCAAGTGGGAGACTGTTGGAAATATGCCCTAGAGGCAATAATAAAATGGTTATTATTGTATTTCCTAGTTCATGATAATTGTCTATTATTCATGCTACAATTGTGTTAACCAGAAACCGTAATACATGTGTGAATACATAGACCATCACATGTCCCTAGTGAGCCTCTAGTTGGCTAGCTCGTTGATCAATAGATGGTCACGGTTTCATTACCATGGACATTGGATGTCGTTGATAACGGGATCACATCATTAGGAGAATGATGTGATGGACAAGACCCAATCCTAAGCATAGCACAAGATCGTGTAGTTCGTTTGCTAAAGCTTTTCAATGTCAAGTATCATTTCCTTAGACCATGAGATTGTGTAACTCCCGGATACCGTAGGAATGCTTTGGGTGTGCCAAACGTCACAACGTAACTGGGTGGCTATAAAGGTACGCTACGGGTATCTCCGAAAGTGTCTGTTGGGTTGACACGAATCAAGACTGGGATTTGTCACTCCGTGTGACGGAGAGGTATCTCTGGGCCCACTCGGTAAGACATCATCATAATGAGCTCAATGTGACTAAGGAGTTAGCCACGGGATGATGTGTTACGGAACGAGTAAAGAGACTTGCCGGTAACGAGATTGAACAAGGTATGGCGATACCGACGATCGAATCTCGGGCAAGTACCATACCGATAGACAAAGGGAATTGTATACGGGATTGATTGAATCCCTGACATCGTGGTTCATCCGATGAGATCATCGTGGAGTACGTGGGAGCCAACATGGGTATCCAGATCCCGCTGTTGGTTATTGGCCGGAGAGGTGTCTCGGTCATGTCTACGTGTCTCCCGAACCCGTAGGGTCTACACACTTAAGGTTCGATGACGCTAGGGTTATAGGGAAAAGGTATACGTGATTACCGAAGGTTGTTCGGAGTCCCGGATGAGATCCCGGACGTCACGAGGAGCTCCGGAATGGTCCGGAGGTAAAGATTGATATATAGGAAGTCCAGTTTTGGTCACCGGAAAGTTTTCGGGCTCATCGGTAGTGTACCGGGAGTGCCGGGAGGGTGCCGGAGGACCCCCGGGAGGGGTGTGACGACCAGAGGACTTCATGGGCTGTTAGATAAAGTGTGTCAGCCCTTATTGGGCTGGGAAATACTTTTGCTAAAGGCCCATGTGGCTGGAGATAAGGAGATAAGGCAAAAAGGATTTAAAAGGAGGAGATCCACCTCCCTTGTGGGAGGTGGACTCTCCCTTTAATTCGGCCGGCCATCTCCTCTTTGGAGTAGAGGCCAAGCCAGCCCTCCACGTCCCTCCTCCTATATATACTTGAGGTTTTGGATGTTTTGAGACAGGATTTGATCTCTCTCTCTCACGGCGAAGCCCTACCTCTCTTCTTCCTCCTCCGCAGCGCTTAGGCGAAGCCCTGTCGGAATACCTTGCTACTCCACCACCACCACACCGTCGTGCTGCTGTTGGAGCCCTTCCCCAACCTCTCCTTCCTCCTTGCTGGATCAAGGTGTTGGAGACGTCACCGGGCTGCACGTGTGTTGAACGCGGAGGTGCCGTCCGTTCGGCACTTGATCGGATCTACCGCGATCTGAATCGCTGCGAGTACGACTCCATCAACTGCGTTCTTGTAACGCTTCCGCTTAGCGATCTTCAAAGGTATGAAGATCCACTCTCCCCTTGCTCGTTGCTGGTTTCTCCATAGATGGATCTTGGTGAACGCGTAGGAAAATTTTTGATTTACTACTACGTCTCCCAACAGATGGTAGAGAACTAGCATGATCACTAAATGACCCTGAACACCTACTTACGTCAATCATAACCCCACCATGTTCTCTACTGGTTCATATTCACGAGCAGAGACAGTCACGGTTATGCACACAGTTGGTGTATTTTATTTGAGTTTACTTCAAGTTAACTATAACCAGGTGCTAAACAAAACTCCTAGTTGCCACGTAACCGCGTGCACGACTTTCCGAAAAGATTAAACCCTAAAGGGGTGCTCCAACTCATCCATCACAAATTAACCACACACCACGGGAATAACCTTGACCACGAATATCGTGATGTTCCTAGGTAATTCCACTGGAAAACCGCCACCTCGAGATAGCCCGAAGAAAAATTAGAATTCCTCATGCAAGACATTCGAGAAAGGTAAATCAAGTCCAGCAAGACCGCCCGACGTGTCGACGAACCCGATAAGAGCCGTGTATCTCATTCTCAGGACACGATGGATGAGCGATGGTTACCACACCAATCACCTAGTTTCCCCGGGCGGTGTTAATAAGCTGCTCTGGGTTGGACCAACACTCATGAGGAGCACTAGCCCGAGTTGTTGATTAATTATCCACGGCGTTGCAAAGCCCTATGCATTTTAGTAGGTTTTTAAGAAAATGTAGTACCAAAGTTGAGTCTTTCCAGACAATCTTTAATCTCAAACGAATAATAAAGGGGGTCCCCATAACAACCCCGAGCATGTTAGGAGAGCAAAATATGGAACATAACACCGGTTACAAGTAGCTAGGGACGGCAAAAGTGGAAGAAAACACCAAGCAGAAGGCCAAGCCTTCCACCTCTACCAAGATATATAGGTGCATTCAATTAAATAGAAATAATATTGTGATATCTCCAGATATCCTTGTTATCACATGGAAAACAACCTGCACCTACAGCTAAGAACGCTATAAGAGGGGCTGAGCAGCGGTAACTTAGCCAAACAAGGTTTGTTAGGTAGTGGAGGGGTTAGAGGATTTCATGGCAATGTAGGAGGCTTGACATGTAAGTGGTAGGTAACAAAAGCATAACGATAAGAGCGAGACATCTAGCAAAGCAAAAATAGTGTCAGGATCCGGGTACAGTCATCTTGCCTGTTGGTTCTTCAGAGGGACAAGGAGTTGGGTGATAACCCACAAGTGTAGGGGATCAATTCTAGCCTTTCTAGATAAGAGTGTCGAACCCAACGAGGAGCTAAAGGTATAATGAATATTCCCTCAAGTTCAATCGACCACCGATACAACTCTACGCATGCTTAACTCTCACTTTACCTAGAACAAGTATGAAACTAGAAGTACTTTGTAGGTGTGATAGGATAGGTTTGCAACATAATAAAGAGCATGTAAATAAAAACTAGGGGTTGCTTAGATAAAGTAACAACTAAGTTAGATTAACGAGTGTGGAAAAGTGGTGATAGGAGTTGCGGAATTGTCCCTAGGCAATCGATAACTAGATGAGTCATCATTATTGCAATTTTATATGAGGGAGAGGCATAAGCGAACAAACTTTCTCTAGTTGGATCATATGCACTGATGATTGGAACTCTAGCAAGCATCCGCAACTACTAAATATCATTAAGGTAAAACCCAACCATAGCATTATAAGGTATCAAGTCCTCTTTACTCCCATATGCAACAACCCACCTACTTGGGTTTATGCTTTTGTCACTCAAGAAACCCACCATAGGCAAATCATGAACACATTGCAACACCCTACAGCGAGGATTCCTCATGATTGCGCGACACGGAGAACACCATTGGATAACACCAATAACAAAACATGCAACTCAAACCAATCATGATCATCAATCAACCCATAGGACAACAAAAATCTACTCAGACATCATAGGATGACAACACATCATTGGATAATAATATGAAGCATAAAGCACCATGTTCAAGTAGAGGGTACATTGGGTTGCGGGAGAGTGGACCTCTGTAGATAGATGGGGGAAGGTGATGGAGGTGTTGGTGAAGATGACGGAGTTATTGGAGTAGATCGCCGTCATGATGATGGCCCCGACGGCGTTTTGGTGCCACCGAGAGAGAGGGGGAGAGAGCCCCCCTCCTTCTTCTTCTTCCTTGACCTCCCCCTAGATGGGAGAAGGGTTTCCCCTCTGGTACATGGGCTCCATGGTGGTGGAGGGGCGAGAGCCCCTCCGATATTGGATTTCTCTCTCTATTTCCTTTTGTTTTTGCGCTCCCAGATTCTGGCCTTTCACCGTTTCTTAAATATCCAGAGATCTATAATTCTGATTGGGATGAAATTTTGAGGGGATCTTTAGCTTAAAAATAGCTTTCTTGCGGCCAGAGGACAGCTCCAACCGACCTAAGGGGTGGCCACAAGCCTGCCAGGCGCGGTTAGGGGGTGGGCCGCACCTAGCAGGCTTGCCACCTCCTCGGGCATTGTCTCGCGTTGATTCTTTTTCCCAAAAATCACATATATTCCAAAAAAATCTATGTAAGTTTTTATTGCATTTGGACTTCATTTGGTATGGATATTCTGCGAAACAAAAACATGCAACAAACAGGAACTGGCACTAGGCACTAGATCAATATGTTAGTCCCAAAAATAGTATAAAATGTTGCCAAAAGTATATGAAAGTTGTAGAATATTGGCATGAAAAAATCAAAAATTATAGACACGACGGAGAGGTATCACTGGGTCCTCGTAGTTGTACTCTCCTGGATCCTCGTACTCAAGCCCAACACACGCGTCTACCCAAAGATAAACAACACCAAATGAACATACATCCAAGGTGCAATGCACAAACAAGATGTTGCATGACCCATTTGAAGTATTTAACATGGCAACCCTAAGCTAGTCATGATTCTCATGCAATTTTCAAGTTATTAGAATTCTAGATAGAACCTCATGTTTATTTGTTTGTACATGCATGATCATGGCAAAAATGAATGCTTCATACAAAGTTGATGCAAATGCATATGAAGAATGTCGAAAACGGAGTAACGTAGCTCACGGTACGCTCATGGCAAGGTACGATCATTAACGAAGACAAACACAAGACAAGGAAGGCCATGGGATATGCCATGGTATTCCAAGGATTCCACTAGGTAGGAAATGAAAAACTAGCAATAATAGAGCTAAACATCAAGCAAAACTATAGAGCATAGCTCCCACAAGTCACAAATCAAACCTACACACATCCTGTCCACAAACAGCAACATGGCAACTTGCACAACACATATCCAGAGCTACAAGAGGTTTCCAACCACAACAAAGTATGTACATAATCTATACAGCATGCTTAAAAAATCATCCAACTATACAAACTTGAAAGGAAGCACGGATCAATAGCAACGAAGCTCACAAGATGGCATGATGAAACAGTCTTAAGGGACTTACAGAAAATTCTAGTTTTCTGGAATCCGAGTTAGCCTGATAGCAACTTGACAGCAGCAAACAATTATGCTAGGGATCATTTCATGGCATGAAACTTAGCAGATTGATAGAGGGCAACATATACTACAAAACACTAGCACTGAGCTTGAGCTAAAACATCACATATCACTTGGTAGCATCCCCTAAACATGGCATGAAAATAACAGCAGACTCTTAGACTTAGACAAATTTCATCAAGAGAATAGCAGTAGTTTATCTCAACATAGCATCTTTGACATGATATAACTACAAGATGAATTATCCATATGGAAAAGTAAATACACCAAATGACAGGGGGTGACAAGAAAAACATTTCATGGCATTGACCAACTCAAAATAAACTCTACATCCATTGGAATCATCCACACAACATGGGAAGAAACTAACAGATTCTTCACACTTAGAAATATTTAGCATGTGACAATAGCATTTTTTCTTAGCTACTTTGTAGCAATATACTCACTAATATACAAGCTTATCATGGCAAGGGAAAATACCAGGGCCTAGTGCCCACAAAACAACACCACTTTCATGTTGACAAGTTTCACATAGCATGCATGGATTAAATCATGCAAAAATAACAAAATGCCACCTCACCACAAAATAGAAAATTTGCAAACTTGCTCAAAAGGGAAAACTAACACCACCATTGGATTCCTTGGGAAGTTCTACCCCAAAATCATATATCACACTCATATGTCTGCATAGGGAAAATATACACAAACCTAGCTCGAAAATTGCACTTGAAATCACAAGGACTTATAAGTCAAAACTTACCCTATTTAGCTACTGCCAAAAATGGCCATGCCCAGATCTGGACATATTCCAGAATTGGAATATTCTTAATTCACATAAGAAATAACAGGAAAAAAAGAAAAAAAGGAGGGGGGCCCACCTGGCAATGAGCTAGGAGCCCCTGAGAGTATGGCAAGTGGGGCCAAGGCCCCCTGTCAGGCCACTAGATTAAACGAAATAAAAGGGGAGGAGCCAGGGATCAAACCCACGACCCCTCTGGTTGAAATGCATGGTGCTACCACCAGGCTACGAGCGGCATCTGAACAAGAGGGGGTATCTGTTCTTTTGAACATACCCCTGCGCCTTGCACTGCTCCTTCGGCGACCGAAGTAGAGGATGACGTCGGCGAGCTCACAGGCGACCAACGAAGGGGAAAAAACGCTGGTGAGGAACACGAAGACCTGGTGGGCTAAATTCCTGCACTCAGAGGGGGAGTCACCTACGCGCTAAGGCGGAGCTCGAGCTCGAGCTTGCTCTCGCCTTTGGCATGGCGGCAGCTGCAGCTACGCGCAAGCGAGGCGTGGCTTGGACGATCCTAATGATAACGACGCGTTAAGACGCGGGCGCACAGCTGCTCGATGGGGAGGAACACAAGGCAGGGAGCTTGAACACCTTGCGGTGGCTCCCATGGCAGACAAAGCGGCACATCAAGGGAAACAATGAGCACTGCAACGAGAACAACAGAGATGGGAAAGGGGAGGAGCGCCAGCTCACCGAGGGGATCCTGCTAGAGCTGGCTCGAAGATGACGCAAGAGGCGAAGGCGACGGCTTGGCAAAAAGGGCGTCATGGCTTCCGGGTCCACGACGGCGGCGTGGAAGCAGCCGACAGCTTAGGAACTCTTCGGACTTCCTAGCGCCTGGAATTGGATGAGGAAGAAGCGGGGACGTCGGGCAACATGGCGAAGACAACGTAGGAAGACGCCGGCGACGAGGACATCAATGACGACGGCCCTGCTCTCTGAACTCACTCTGAACTCTCTCTAAACTCTCTGAATTAACCTGCAGGAGGGGAGGAGGAAGGAGGGAGAGATAGGTGCGGCAGCGCGAGGAGGAAGGAGGAACCCTAGGGACGCGGGCTGGCTTTATAGGGGCACGGATGGGATGGCGCCTAGACATCCATGAGCCTGGTGACAGCTCTATCTCTCACGCACGCTCTCTAAACCGACGGAAAGGAGGGAGACGGCGAGTAGGTAGCCGTCAGAAGGGAAGCTGGGCTACGACGCGCTTCCCAGCTGGGCCTGGAGGAGGCCCAAGTGGGCTCTGCTCTCTCTCACGGCGAAAAAACACACAGGGGGCTTCCCTATTAAAATAAACAACACAAAAGAAAATAAAACCCGGGCAAGTTTTTTAAAAGAATTTGGGAGGACGAAAATATGTTTTGGAACCAGAAAATTATACCCTATTTAATAAAAAATGGACTTGGCATTTTTAGAGAAGACAATTTAATTCACTTAAAATTATTTAAACATGTTGTTCTTTTGAAAGGGAGGCAATGGTGCAACAAACTTGGGCAAGAGCTATTTAACCAAACTAAAAAGAATATTTAGGGGAAGAGCAACATTTTGTATGAGGCAAAACAGCAAGTGAAACAACCACATGTTGCAATATTTGAATAAGAGAGAGATGACATAGTTTTTATAGATATTGAAGATAGGTTTCACCCCATAGTTTTGCACATCAAGACAATACACACACTCACATCAACAACACCACACCACAATCATGACAAAAATAATATGATGCACTTGATGTTATGAACATGATGCCATGATGCATGAAATGAAAAGAGGCAAAGATGATATTCAAACTCATAATAGCACTCATAGAAGGTTCACACATGGCAATGATTACAAATAAGGCAAGGGATGCACTTGGGCTGTTAGATAGTTTCGGGGGCTACTACCACCTTGGTGAAAGTTTAAAGGCTGCCAGAAAATTTCTAGCTGAAAAAGTGCCAAGCGATCTAAGAGTCCCGGTTCAAGAGAAATCTATCTCTCACAAAGTTTTGAGATCTCGATATTCGGCTTAGCATCCGGTTCAGAAGGAATTCTTCTCTCGCAAGTTTGAGTTTTCAAAAAATTAAAAGTTGCCCAAGAGGACGAGCCGCCATGGTGCACCATTCAAACATGGGTGCCCTGATTTATTGGATCATCATAAAGTCACGTGGGGTTTCTATTGTTTCTTCAAAAAGATTGTGCAAGAAAGTTGATACTTCAACAAGGTCATTTGGGGGCTTCCAATCCATCGGGCTTACCTTTCACACCCTCTTGACAGGCTTTTGAGCCATAGCCTGATCGGGATAAACCTGCCTGTATGCATGATGCCATTCCGCTAGGTGACCCACCGAACTCTTACCAGCTAATCTCGACTTAAAGACCCTCAGCTGATCAAAGTACTTGATAGTCAATCTTGCCATGAGACCCTGTACTGGTTAAGGTTAAAACAACGGCTTATGTCACGTGAGGGTCGGCTTACGGAAAGCGGGGATAAACTCACCTATTTGCTGCAGTCTCTCCGCCTTGTGGCCCGTTCGTACTGTTATTCAGTCAATCTTTTGAAAGACCCTAAAGTGTTTAAGGTTAAAACGACGTATTTATGTCATGTGAGAGACGGCTTATGGGTCTGGGGGTACTCATGCTTTGCTGTAGCCTCTCCACTATATGGCTCGTCGTACTCTTAATAGTCAATCTTTTTCAAGACCCTGAACTTGTTAAGGTTAAAACGACGAATCTATGCCATGGGAGAGCCGGCATATGAGGTTTGGGCGATCATGCCTAAGTTTTTGAAAACAACAAAGCTTGAGTCTTTCATATTGTCATACATTGCATCTTGCATTACATCATCATTGCATCATCTTACCATGCATCATATATGCATGGATATCTTGGTTTACATTGTAGGAACCGTTTTTTTTAAACCGGGTTATATTATTCAAATCTTAAATAGCCAATGTGGCTGAATTTTTATTATGGTTATCATAACCGATATTAGATGATTGAGGTTTTCAAAGCCCCTTTAGAGTAATGGCTATTATTTCTTCGTCCAAAAAATACTAGCTTACACCAAAGAGCATGGTTCAACATTGATATGCAAGGCGTTCAGCAACATCATCTCGACAGGAGATAGGATTTTATTATGCAATGGAAGGAAGAGTCCCGAATCATTGTAGGCATATGACCGGCAACTGGGGGCTACATTATTCAAGTCTAGTTTATACCAGGTATGCAAGTCCCATGTTGCTGCAAGCACTCACCACGGTACTTGGGGGCTAATGCAAGTTTTTTTTCAAGTCATTACATTGTCAACAGACCCTGTTATCTCAAGGAGACGGTCCGGCCTTTTATCTTTTTCTAAGTCCTAACCCAGTATTGTCTTACTGAGTCGACCCTTGGGGGCTACACATCGCTCATCAAATCTACATAATAAGCTCTGTAGAAGTCCCTGCTCATTATTGCATAATGACACGGCCCTTGGGGGCTACACTGGCTGAAGTTTTATGAGCACAAGACATTTACAAGTCCCAAGTTGTTGCAGGCAAGGCAACTCGGTACTTGGGGGCTACATATGTGCAACATTCAACTTATGACTGGTGAGTCAGACGAACAATCCAGATTTCTCTAGAGTTGCAATATTTATATTGTAGGAAGTCTTAAAGCTATCACTACGTTTCCCTCTTAAGACTTGGGGGCTATAGGTAATATGGATATGAGGAAGGTATGCCTTCAAATTCTCAGTTATGAGGGAACCAGACGAATTTATCAAACCAAGGCAGTTGACAATAAGGGTTATTTTATTCTAAGGAGCCAACGTTAGTGTATTGATATGACAGAGTTTCAAAATTTCCAGGAGCTAGTGAACTGGTCTTTTGAGTGAGCTGGTCCCTTTACATATTCTTATTTCAACAAGTTTAGCATGAATAAATTCAAAGCTAAACTGGGGGCTAATGTTGAGGATATTACACCACGGTATTGACCCGACAGACAGTTGTAACCCGTCAGACAGTTATGACCCAGTTATAGTTGTAATCCGACACACAATTGTA
Organism: Hordeum marinum; assembly: GCA_022496015.1. Classification (NCBI taxonomy): domain Eukaryota; kingdom Viridiplantae; phylum Streptophyta; class Magnoliopsida; order Poales; family Poaceae; genus Hordeum; species Hordeum marinum. Next base: position 156,705,526 of record CM039677.1, read on the forward strand.
ACTCGATAGACAGTTGTAACCCGACAGGCAGTTATAACCCGGTGACAGTTATGACCCGACAGACAGTTGTAAGCCAGTAGACAGTTATGACCCGGTGACGGTTATGACCCGGGGACAGTTATGACCCGGCAAACAGTTATGACCTAGGGACAATTATAACTCGGTTGTAAGCCGCCCGACGTAAGCCGCCCATCCGGAGATAAGACACCCAAACTTAGAAGCCCGCGAAGAGAAGCCCGCGATGGAGAGTCATAATAGGATAAGTCTTAATCCGACTAGGACTCTACATGTAACCCGTCCCTTCAGCTTATATAAGGAGGGGCGGGGCACCCCAAGAGGGTCAAGTTTTTAGACGTCCCAATTGACAGGTCTTAGAGAGACAAGTCATTAGAGATAGACAGATTAAAGGCTCTCGAGATTAGAGGTAGCAATTAGCACCCTTGTAATCGAGATCACACTCATTATCAATATAGACACAAAGCAGGACGTAGGGTTTTACCTTCATCGGAGAGGGTGAACCTGGGTAAACTCGCGTCTCTCGATTCCGACCAACCCCTCCCAAGTCGCCACATAGTTGCAATGGCCTCACACCTTAGTTCTCTCATGAGGACATCTTGTCGTGACAAATCCACGACACGCGGGGAAGAGCTTCAAGCTTCCAATGCCACCCTCGAGCGGCAAGTCCAGGCACGTAAGGCCGTGCTTGCCGCCTCGGCAAGCGGGCTGTCCACGGGCGAAGCGAGGCTCCGCACACTTGAAGACACACTAGCATTGGAGGCACAGGAGGAAAGCCTAGAGCACGAGCGGTTGGAGGTGACGGAACGTCAGGTGGCTGCCGCTGAGGACTCCCTCGCCTCCCGTGTGGCGATGCTCCAGGGAGAGGCGCTGAGAGGGTAGCGGGGGTCCCCAGGGCCCTCGCAAAGGAGACCACAAGAAGATAAAGCTTTAGGAGTCCCATTCCTGCATGGCATGACGAGCAGAAGGGTGAGGCTGACTGCCTCAAGTAGTTAGCCGCCACAGTGCGACGCGAGAAAGCTGCGATGGATGCCCAGGCCGCGGCCGAGGCCGAGCTGTCTTTCCTCTACAAGAAGATGAAGGATGTCACGTCTCTCGTGGAGAAGGCCTCGGACGAGGCGAACCGCGCCTGGGGGCTGTAGCACACACGCTCCCAGATGTTCTAGACCCTTGAGGGAAGGGTCCGTCGAGCCCTTGGTAGTATCTGCAACGAGAGTGTCTCCAGTCCGCTTGTTTCTGATGACGCCAGCTATCTTGGATTTTTCACTAGGATTGTGGAGCGCCTTGAAGGAGGCGCAGAGAATGTTCGCCACCTCGTGGAAGAGAAGAGTCGTGACCTCCTCGCGTGAGCGTCTTCACGTGTCCTTAGCCTCCTTCTTTGCTTCGACCCCGACTTCAACTTCGAGTCCATGATAGCCCCCGTGTCGGAGGTGATTCAAGGTGCGCTGGCGGACTGTGTAGGGGATCACATGGACGACCTGATCGCGCAGTTTACCCCCGTTGGAGGCGAGGGCCAGCCTATGGTCGAGGGGCACGGGTCTGGCGGTGGTGATAGCGACAGTAGAGACGGCGACAATGATGATGGCGACAACACATCTCCCTAGATTGTCTTTTTTCTATTTACCTGTCAAGATTTTGATTATGACCCCGCGGGGATGTGAAAGTACTTTGGAAGAAACTCCTTCATGATGTATCAAGTAACGTTGTACTCCCTTATTCTGCCTTCCCTTCGCTTTTCATGGGCCCGCAACCCCTAAGGAGGGGCGAATCATTACCGTTATACCGGGTCGTGGTGCCCAGCCAAGGTCGGGAGGCGGATGTTCGATAGAGACCTCGGGCCACATGCGCCCGCTGGCTCGCTTGAGAGCGTCGCGCGAGGACTCGGACGCCAAAGCCTTGGCAAGGTGTGCGTGCGGGCATGCCCGCGGCTGATGTGACCTGGGCCCTTGGGGGGGGCTCAACACCGTGGGGCCGGCTCAAGTGTGCATACCGTGTCCAGCCCCGCTTGCGGGGCACACACGCGAGAGAGAGGTGGCAACTGCCAAACCTCTTAAAAACGAGACTCAAACGGGAAATGCTGCAAGTAGAAAAATTTCCACCCCTTTTTCGAATAAAGATGCAAAAAGTTCAAACTTCATTCCAAAAAACGGCAAATTCATTTAGAGAAGAGAGCAAATAACAACCGTGTCCGGCACCTAAGCTAGTCTTCCCACCGGCATGGAGCATGGGGCCTCCACTAGGCGTGGGCATAGTCACTATAAGACCGTGTCGTCTGCCAGGGCGGAGCATGGGGCTTCCACTTGGGCGTGGGTGGGAGCCCCCGCAGGGCTGAGGAGCGACGCACCGAGAGACTCCGGGGCATGTACAACCCCGAAACTCATTATTCCGTGAGAGTGTCACGGGTGGAGGTAATTGGGCAAACATCCATGGCACAAGGCCCAGGAGCTCCTACCCCGGTGTTCAGGTGCTACCACATGTTTTCGTGCGGGAGCGCGCATGTCTGTGTGGCGCTCCCGTGGCCCAAACATGAGTGCCATTGCGCACCGCGCGACCACATGAGCACAGTTGCGTGCCCGTACGGTGCAAACATGAGCGCCGAGGCGCGCCCCGCGCGTCCATAAGAGCACGTCTACACGAATGTAGTTGCGGGAGGCAACAAGTCTCCCACCTAACGGTTGCGCGAGCCGAGCCGTCCTCCCTTCTTCTGCCCGCAACGGTCCACTGAGGGGGCATGACACTAAGGAGGTATGACTAACACGGGTAGCCATCCCGTGAGCCAGATCAGGAGGCCTTAGATTTCTTGACGATTCACTGCGAGGACGAGTCATGTGCAGACATCGTGTCTAACCCCCTACCTCAGAACCATCACGGGGCGGTCGCGGGGGCTTGTCGAGGCCCGGTAGCGGCGAAGAACCAGAACATGAGGCTTAGACAAACAACACCATCTCAAGTGTAGGTTAGCCGAGTTCTTTACACGTCTAGATAACACCTGCTCGGGGTGAAACCAAATACACAGAATTGCTTGGTCGGAACAACCCAAAAGGTTGATGGCCATGCCGCCGAAGGAGTCTCAGATCGCTTAACGACGCGCGCCGCGGAGGTCCCTCCCGCGGATGGAGGGCGCGGCTAGCTCCCGAGTCCTTGAGGGTCCGGGGGTCTAGGCGCCTCGCCAGGCGCGCATGACCTGTGCCTTTTGACGCCCGCCGTTCTTGTGAACGTCAGACCTCGTGCCCCTATCACTTGGCGCCATATTTCGTGCTCCTGAAGGCACACGCTGGGTGCGTCTGCACGAGGTCCCCGAGCGCCCCTTTGCTGTATCGACCAAGCTAGGGGGCCTCCTGGTGGGAGCCCCCAGCCTGGCCGGGACAGCGCGCGGGACGCGTCCCCCTACGCTGGAGGGAAGCGGGCGCCAGCTGAGGGCGCGAGGTCGCCCCTTCCGCCAAGGTTGTCTCTTCCGTCGTTGACGTGGCCTCCCTCGCGCCCAGGGGCACGATAGACGCGGTTCCGGCGCCGGATGGTGCGCTCGCTATACAAAGACCCAAGCGTCCGGCCTTCCCGTGCATTGTGAAGGCACACATCATGGCCAGCATAAGGCGTCTCACCGACTTCCACGGGAGCACCATCAACAGGGCCCGACGGTGTCCCGAATCTGGTCACCGAGACTCGGAGGAGAAAGAGCATGGAGTGGGGGTGGATCCTACTCGGGCCCTTCGAGGCAGGGACCGAGCGAGTCATGGTGCGGCGGTGGGGGCGCCTCGCCGACCGAACCCCCTGGTTCTGGCGCCAGAGGACGAAGCGGGCCATAGGGTGCCGGGGGCCCTCCTGGTGACGACAACGAGCTTGGCAATGTGGTCCGCCAAAGCGCCATTGCTGGGCGGTGGCAGAGCAGTTCGCTCACCATCAGGAGCGCATCTTGCGCATTCAAATATCTCACATGGACACCAGCTGAGGAGGAGGCTGTGGCGGATGCATGGGAGCGGCCGCCTCGCTGCTCCGGGGGCTACGGGAGGCCTTGTTGCCCGCGGGCGGCCTGAGCGACTACGATGGTGGCCGCAACATTGGTGGGTTGGTAACGGCCTCCAGCACCGAGCACTCGTGGCGCATGCGGCGAGCGTCAGCCATGGAGTTTGCGAAGCTGGAGCCAAAACCGGAGCTGAAGAACGGCTGCGCCCCCTACCTGGCACGCCAAATGTTAGAATCAGGGCTCCATGAACCCAAGAGAGGTTCGAACACTGGGGTGCGCTCGCTATCCAACCCTACTCGTCCTCACAGCTTCGTGGCAACTCTCCGGTGGTTCGAGCTAGGGAAAACGAACAAGGACACACACAATTTACCTAGGTTCGAGCCACCTTGCAGTGTAAAAACCTACTCCTGCCTTTTGTGGTTTGGCCTCACGAGGAGGATGGGGATGAACCGATACAGTGGTTGAGCGACCTCGCGAGAGCTCTAGGGCGAGGATGGATCGACCGGCCACCTCTACGGTGAAGGCTAATCCTTATTTATAGTGGCCTTAGTCTTCTTCCCTTATCGTAGAGGAGGAAAGGGATGCCACAACGACCAATTTTAAAAGGGGACAAGAGGTACATCTTATCCTGACGGAAAGTGGTCTTCGCCTGCAAAGCTTCTAGGCGTGACACAGAGGTGGGCTCAGCGATGACATCAGTCCTGCCGAGCTCGTCGACTTAGTCCTGTTGCACCAGAATGGAAGGCTTTGGGGCCTTCCTTGGGAACCTGCGCCTGTCCTTGCTCCCTTAGCACCGAAGAGGAAATTGTTCTCCTTTGCGCCTGCTAGGGTCCGCCTGGCCTCGGTCGTCATGGCTCACGTCATCGCAGCCTCATGATGCCGGGTACCTGCATGGAAATCTCCACTCCTCGGGAGGCAGCCTGGGGAGGCCACTCCTCTGGAGGTCTTGGCGTTGCTCGTCTCGCGAGGTCGGGGCTCTCGCGAGGGTCTTGACTTGGAGGGCTTGCCGCTAGGCCGTACCGAACCGTCGAGGTGGGCCACACGCTAGGCCGCAGGCAGGGAGATCTGGTTACCCCCGATCCTAGAATGCCGACAACAATGAAGTGTTTCTTTTCTTTTAGCAACAAAGAGAGGAATAACTAGGTGATTCCATCAATTTCATTGTATGGCTCGGTCAAGCATATTTAGGGTATATTCCTTACTCTTTTTTAGGGGAGGTATATTCCTTACTTGATGATGACCAAATTATGATTCCACCACCAACTAAACACCGAAATGTGAAATGTGATGCTAGGAATTGAACCAATCAATCTCATGCCGCTAGACCATCAAACCAAACACACCCTACACAATCTGCCACTGTCCCTTGTCAACAAATACCGGGCGTCTCTCCCTATTGAAGAGTAGGAACGCTTCAATCTTTGACAACTCTATTTGCTAGCAGTTGTTCTGCATCCAAGATTTCCATATCTTGTTAAAGAAATTTGGTAGATCCTTTATCTCATCCGTACCGATCCAGCTGCCTTCAATCTGAGCACAATGCGATTCTATACGCAAGCTTTGTAAACACCTCAGCAAATCTTTACGGTTTAGCAATGTTAAGAGCAAGTACGACGCCTTGAAAAATTCAAGTCAGTTCATCGAGCACATCGACGGCACGCAATTCTCAACAAAATAAAACAAAATCCTCTCCACGATGACGACGCATCGAAGGACACTCACACGAGCAACAGTTCGTCGGATTATTGTTCACTACTCCGGGGTACTAGACACGACTCAGGCAAGAAGCAGAGCAGGCGCGGCTCAGAGGGCATTAAGCATCTCCTCGGCGCTGCTGGTGGTGAAGGCGCCGCCCTCCTCGAGATTGAGCACCTTGACGACGCCGTCGTCTGCGAGGAGCGCGTAACGGCGGGACCGCACGCCGAGCCCCATGGGCTTGTCGGAGAGGTCCATCTCCACGCCGAGCGCGCGGGTGAGCTCGAGGTTGCCGTCCGACAGCAGCAGCACGTCGTCGCCGAGGCCGAGGCTCTCCTTCCACGCCTTCATCACGAAGGCGTCGTTCACCGAGACGCACGCCACGGTGTCCACCCCCTTGGCACGGAGCTCGCCCGCCTTCTCGACGAACCCCGGCAGGTGCTTCTGCGAGCAGGTCGGGGTGAAGGCGCCAGGGACCGCGAAGAGCACGGCCTTCTTCCCCGCCGTGAGCTCGCCGACCGTCACTGTCTTGAGCTCGCCGTCGGCCGGGTCGAAGTAGGACAGCGTGGCGTCGGGCAGCTTGTCGCCGACCGCGATGGTGGCCACGACCGTGGATGCCGACGCCGCGGACGCCGCGAATCTCCTCGCGCCCGGAACGGCGGCGGCGCGGAGGCGGGCTGGGGCGGCGATGCAGCGGGATCCGAAGGAGAGCGACGGGGACGAGAGGACAAAGCGCTTGCCGGCGGCGGCGGCCGCCGAGGACAGAGCGGAGAGCGACGCGGTGGCCATGGAGGAGGGACGAGGCGATGTGTTCGAGGAAACGCTATCGGTTCGGCCTTGGGAAGAGCGTGGGGGGTGGGGTTTGGGTTTTGGAACGAACGAACGGCCGGATGCGACGTGATAGAGGGGGAGCAGCGCGATTTTGGTTGGTTCGTTGGATGCGGGGGTGGAACGGGTGGACGTCGTGCTGTTGCCCTGGATTAGGCAGGCTGGGCCAAATGTAACAATCCCCCCCCCCCTCCCCCCCCCCACCCAAAAGTACACGTTCACTTGGATTTTTTCCTGGTTCACTTGGTTGGGCGACTCTAACTTTTTTCTGAAAAGGAGCATTTTATTACTTAAAAGATTCAAGTATTATCACTGGCCTCTGTATAATTAAGATGCGTACAGTTAATTGAGGTCCTTTCCTACAAATAAAAAACAAAAAAGGCGATATACAAAGAGGCATGTATAGTCTCCAATCGGAGGTGGGCCAATCTTAAGAACACGTTTCCTTCCATGTTGGGTAAAAGTACCGCTTGCCGTAGTCTCCAATCGTATACAGACCTCCGTAAACAGGTCTCGATTCTTCATACGTTGTAGAACGAACCATAAGCGAAGAGTCCTAGTACATCTCTAGATAAGCTGCATCACATAAATACTTTTATCATTAAAACCTTTATCATTTGTACATAATCAAAGCGACCAAATGATGACAAGCACTCCCACCTCGAGAAGAGTTTTAAATCTATGATCAATCTCATGTAACCAGCTACCAAATACATTAGCAACGCTAAAAGGAGGATACAAGCCAAAAACTATTAGGATGACTCACCATATATAACGAGCTAATTTATATTGAAAGAATAAATATTTTATTGTCTTATCATGGTGACAATAGAAACATTGCGGACTTCCATATCAATTCCTCTTAATAATGTTATCTTTATTAAGAATGGCTCCACGACGAAGATACCATGCAAATACTTTATTTTTAAGAGGCATCTTCATCTTCCAGATCTTCTTGTTATTATCAACGGACACATCAAAGTGCATTAGCGCTCTATACATTGACTCCACTGAGAATTGTCCATTCCCATGAGTTTCATCGGAATGCATCACACCAATGTGACAATTGCACTATGGACAACCGCTGGAGCAAAATGTTCCATGATTGGAGTCTAGGTCCAATTAAATCCTTTCTGAAAGTCACATTTTAGCGGAAATGATTCCATTATCGTGGCGATAATATCACCCTTGTGTCTTACAATGTTGTATAGAGCCAGACATGGTTCCCGAAGTGTGGCATTTTGTAACGATCCGGGACCGACGCTCCAGAAGATTCCCTTTTTATTCCTTTGTTGTCGTGTGATTCGTCTGGTGGTCGCATTCATCATTGCATCATTCGCATCATCTGCATAGCATCGTCACTTGTTTTTGAAAACTTGCATCCGTGAGTAGATGCCGGTTCTCTCCGTTCGTGTCGTCAACCTTTCGAGGCCAACCACACACGCACGCGCCCGCAGCATTGAAAAAATATTGTTTTTAAGATGCGTATACAAACTTTCTCGGACTGGGTCGAAAGTTGGCGTGCCGTCTTGTTATATCGTAGGTAGAGCGCGTGCCAAATTTTGTCGCAATCAGAGGTTGTTTGATACCCCAATGGTCGACCGTAGTGGCACCGTGATCGGTTTATTTGTCAGATGATTTTGATTTTATAGAACTTCATGCCGGGCCACAAACCTCCCTCTCTTCTTGGTCCAACCACCTCTACACAGCTCAGTTAACCCCTTCTCTACTTCCGGACCGTCGGATCGAGATCCGAAGGTCCAAAAACGATGCAAAACCCCTAACCTGTCCCCATTAAATAGACCCCACCTGCCTAATTTTGACCCTAAAGCCTAGCTGCATCGTTTTCCGTGTGGCCCCAACCCCCAGCCGACACCTAGCCGCAGCTCCCACCTCCCAGCCGTGAGCCCGCGAGAGCCCATCTGAGGCCCGTGCGAGCCCGAGTCAGCGGCCGCCGTGCCCGGGGAGCGCCCGAGCCGCCCGTGCTCCTCCCGCGGCTCCCATCGCAGCCGAGATCCCTTTGCCGTTGCCGTCAACCGCAATTGCGCCGTCGTCGGAGCACCGCTGGCTGGCGAGCCCAGCCGCCGGAGTTGCCCTGCCAGCGCCATCACGCCCCCCGAACGCCGCCGCCCGCTGACGGAAATGGGACCCCGCCACCCGGATCTGGAGGATCCCGGCCGGATCCGGCCATCCCTGGCCTCTGCCTTGTCGGAGCACGGACCTGCTGCCCCGCCACGTCGCCTCGAACCGTCGCCGGTCCCTGCCTTCTTCCGCTCGAGGGAGCGGAACGACGTGTGGTCGCTCGCACCAGTCGCCTCGGCCGCGTCGCCTCCCATGGCCCAGCCGAGCTTGGCCTCCTCCACCGCATGGGCCCGAGGCCCACTAAGGTGACGACCTACCCTGCTCTAAACCCCGCCGTGTGCGAAGCATAGCACGTTGCGCTTAGTTGTTGTTGGCCCTGTATGTCTAGATTGTGCCCGATGACGTTTTTGTTTAGATCTGCAAATTTCTCTAATTATCCTGGACATTTTTTAAATTACAGAAAAACGCATGATTTCAAAATTCTCATATACGATGATTAGTGCATCATATTGAAATTTTATATATATGTAAAATGTGTAGAGATTCGTGTAGAATATTTATATCCCGTTTTTGCAAAATGATAAAAATGTTTAACATGTCATTTTCGGTTATTTTGCATATTTGTCATTATTTGCATTGTGCATAAATATTTAAATGTGTATTCAATCCAATCGAACAATACATGTAAAATGCGTAGATTGATTATATGACATTTTCATGCATGATATAAATATTTTATGTGTTGGATGCATTTATTTTGCATTCATAACTTTGCTAATAGTTTGATGTCATAAACTTGCATAATTAATGATGACATTTTCCTACATGAACATATGCATATTATATATGGTTTTCGGATAGAAAAATCCATAGGAATTATTTGTGCATTTAGTTTTGTCTTTTGAGCAAGTTTGTGTGCATGTCATTTTGCCATCATGCCTTTTTGTTTATTTCGTGTGATTTAATCCATGCATATTTTGGATTAGTTGCCAATGTCAGATATGCCCTTTGACATGTGCACTACCACCTGGTCATTTTGCTTGCCATAGAAATGCATGTTTAGGCGTTGTTTTCTTGTTGCCAACATGCTATAAAAATTGTGCTGTTTTGAGATGCGAAAATATTTCTAACTCTGGAATCTGTAACATTTTGTTGCTGTCTTGCCATGTGTTTTGCTAGTGATTTAAAACCCCTTTGGGGTTGGTGTAGTGGAGTTATTTGTATCTTATAATGTCTACTACCATGTTGTTAATTTTCATTCCATAATATGCACTGTAGCTTATAGTTTTTACTGCTGTCAATATGCCTTCGTGATAAAAACTGCACTGTCAAAAACTGCTATTTTCACTAAGTCTGAGACTGTTTCCAGTTGGCCATGTTGTGAGCTTCCTACCATGTGATCCATGCCTCTTTTGAGTATGTTATGTGAAGATGAAATGAAATGTGTATTATATGCTACTGCCTCATGCTTAGTTTGTGCATATTAGGATCTTGTAGCGTGTTGTTTCCATGTGTGCAAAATGCTATGTTGCTGTTTTGGGTAGATTTGCACTAAACCTTGTATGTGTGTTTGTGGTTGAACGGTAGCTCTGTTTTAGGCATGTCTTATATGAAACTTGCTTAGATTTTATTTGGTTTCATAATATCTTGTTGCATCCATGATTTGAAATGCTTGTGGTTGTCATTTTCATGTATTTTGCATTCATGGCATATTATCTTGTGCGGGTCATAACTTTTAGACCGTAGCTCCGTTTGAGATGTTCCATATACGTAAATCGACTAGAATGACATGTAGAATAGCATGGTATACCTTATTATGTTGTTTAACAAATATAAAGTATGGTTAGTTCAGATCTGGACCAATTTTGAAATTAACATATGGGGTCATTTCGGAAATACTATAAGTTGTTTCCGGCCTCAATTAGATGCCTAGATAGTGTAGTTTATTAATGTTTCACCTCTTGCCATGTTTAACAACATTTAACATTGCCAAGTAAATAAACGGGAGTGAACTAAATAAATCGATCGTGGAGTTTCGTCAATATGCAACTCGTTGCATATTGAGCTTCACTTTAATGTGTAGTAGTTGTTTGATGTGATTTGCCTTGCATTACATAATCAACCGAACATGCATCATATTTGTTTGCGCATCATGTCATGCATATGTTGTGGTGTATCGTGTGTTGATTGTTTGTTCTAGGTTGCTTCTTCTCGATAGAGTTCCGAAAGCGTTCGGAGGGTGCGGATTCATTCGTCTTCTTCACGGACCGTCTTCTTCACAGACTCGTTCTTCTTCCAAGCGGGATCTCAGGCAAGATGACATATTTCCCTGGATACCACTACTATCATTGTCATGCTAGTTGTCTCATTTTCTATCGCTATGTCACGCTACCTACCACTTGTTTGTCAAGCCTCCCATCATTGCCATGATAAGACTCTAACCCCTCCATATCCCAGCAAACCTTTGTTTGGCTATGTTACCGCTTGCTCAGCCCTTCTTATAGCGTTTCTAGTTGCAGGTGCAATTGCTTCCATATGTCAACATGGACATTCTTTTATTATCACAATATTATTGCTATTTATTTTAATGCACATATATACTTGGTAAAAGGTGGAAGGCATGGCCTTTTGCTCGGTGTTTTGTTCCACTTTTGCCGCCCTAGTTACTTGTGTACCGGTGTTATGTTCCATATTGAGCGCTCCTAACATGCTTGGGGTTGTTATGGGGACCCCCTCGATTTTCGTTTTAGGATAAATCTTGTCTAGCAAGGACCAACATTGGTACTACATTTGTCTAATAACTAATAAAATTGCATAGGGACCCGTCGGCACCCGCGGATCTTTAATCAACAACCCGGACCAATGCTCCTCATGAGTGGTGGTCCAAACTAGAGCATTGTGCGGGGCCACACCAGGGCAACTTGGGTGATTTCTATCAGGCCACCGTACGCGTAGCTTATCCATCGTGACCTGAGAACGAGATACGCGGATCCTATCAAGATTGTCGGCACATCGGGTGGCCTTGCTGGATTTTTTTACCTTTCTTGAATGTCTTGAGTGAGGAACTCTGAAAATACTTTGGGCTATCTCAAGGTTGCGGTTTTCCAATGGAATTGCCTAAGAAATCACGTGATTCATGGTCGAGGTTATTCCCACTACGTGTCATTAATTTATGATGGATGAGTTGGAGCACCCTTGAAGGGTTAAATCTTTTGGAAAGCCGTGCCCGCGGTTATGTGGAAACTTGGAAACTTTGTCTAACACCGGTCATAGAAAACTTGAAGTAAACTCAAATAAAATACACCAACTGTGTGCGTAACCGTGACTGTCTCTTTTCGCGAGTCCTTATCCGAGAGAGAACACGATGGGGTTATGTTTGACGTAAGTAGGTGTTTAGGATCACTTAGTGATCATTATTAGTTCACGTCTGTTATGCGTAGACCACCCACTTTACTTTCTATATTCGTAAGTTAGCCACTCAAATAAATGCTTAGTCTCTTGCTGCAGCCTCACCACTTAAACATACCTCACCCATTAAGCTTTAATAGTCTTAATACCCCTGGAAATGAGATTGATGAGTCCGTGTGGCTCACAGATTACTACAACAACAGTTGCAGGTACAGGTAATGTGATGCTTGAACGTGAGAGCGATGCTTGTTTGTTTGGAGTTTTTCTTCTTCTTCATCAATCTAGGATGGGTTCCAGGCGGCAGCCTAGGATAGCAAGGATGGATGTCATTTTATCGTTTTTTTTCTCTGTAGTCGGACCCTGCTCTTATGTATGATGCTTGAATATGTTGTTTTATTGATGTGATCTTGATGTAGCTTGTGGCGAGTGTAAGCCAATTCCATATACTCATCTCTTCTGTACATGTATTTGTAATGATATCCATTCTTGCGAAGTGACGAGATGCGCTTCTATCCCTGTCAAGAGCCTCGTGCCAAAATAAGGATAGGATCGCATCTTGGACGTTACACATTTCCTGGCCATTTGTCCTCCCAGAATCTAATTTCTGAGCCGTCCTTTGTAAGTGCTCTAGTGCCACCCCTTGTTGGCTTTGGAGTATTAAAGGCAAACGTGGTTGAGGGACTAATGTGTTTGTAAGAGCTCACATGTTAACACAGATAGAAGTCCCTGGAGATTTGGTTTAACCGTCGAAGACGAGCCCTAAGAATGTCCGAAGACATTGACGATGGTCGAAGCCATTCGTGGTGAGTGAAGATAATCGCTTGAAGATAATGAAACGTGAAGTCTTTTGGTAGTTTTCTTTCTTCTTTCCCGAGTCATAGGAACCACCATACTGTTAAGTGGGACCGATGTGATCGAAGTCAGACGCTGACGTGATGCTCAACCAAAAACACCTATGTCTTCAAGTGAAGACAATGAAAGGAAATATCTTCCAGAGTTGGTTGAGTTAGCATTGCTTGTAGCCCAAGTAATGTTACCACATGTGTCGTTGAAATCCGATTGTTGGAAAACGTGTCTGTTGGCCATTGACGCTGGGTCATTTTGGTCATATCATGTCAGGTTGCATGTTGGCTATAAACAGCCCACCCCCTCCACCGTAAGTAGGTGGATGCTTAGAGTGAGATACAGTTGTTGTCGTTTTGGAGCAACCCACCTCGAAGACATTGAGTGAGAACTATCCCGCGAGGATAAACCCAAACACCTAGAGCTAGAGTGTTTGAGCATCCCCTGAAGTTGTACTATTCTAAGTGAACTTAAGACTTATTACACTTGAAGACTGTGATTTTCGAGACGGTTAGGCTTTTGGGTCTAGAACATCCAAGAGTCATTGTGGATTGCCGGGTGACCAGGTTTGTACGGGTTTCAGAAGTCTCGCCTGAAGACTAACCTGAGTGGTTGGGCGTGCTCTAAGTGACCTCGGCTCAAGGGGAACAAGGTGAATATGAGGTTTTCTGAGTTAGATCTTAGCCTCCCCAACCATATGTAAAGTTGTCATAGCAACTGGAACTGTTCTATATATGTCTTCATGCCATGCCTAGATCCTTGATTGTTATCCATATATGATCCTAAAATCATTTCCGCTTACTTCGAAGACATTTACTGTTTCAAAAAATTTCATAAAATCACCTATTCACCCCCCTGTACTTGATAACTAGAACTTTCATCCTTGATCGAGAATGATCCATAGCAGAAGAAATATTTCTCCGTAGCCATTAGTCCCACACAAAAATGGGAATCCCCAGGCTTGCAATATACTTGGGATACCACCTTGGAACTTACATATTTCCTCCTTAGGAGGGGTTGTCGTACACCATTTTCCGTCAGGAATTTAAACAACCATTTGCCAAGGAGGGCCCAATTCTTAACATCCAGGTCATGAATGCACCGCCTTGGTCTTTGGGACGACAAACCATAGTCCATTTAGCTCGTCGATATTTCTTTCTCTCACAATCTCCTTGCCAAAAGAATCTTGATCAGAAATAACCCAATCTATATAAAACTCCTTTCGACAACTAGAAAAAGGAAATCATATATAGTACCATATAACTTAGTACTGAATTTATGAGGACCTTTCTTCCACCCATGGACAATAATGTACGTTTCCAACTGCTAAATCTTTTTTACAATCTCTCCTCGATGTTTTTCCATTTAGCATTTGTGAGTATCCGATAATGTATTGGTATCCCTAAATTTGTGATCGGAAACTGGCTCAACCCGCATCCGGAAACAACCGATGATTTTTCTTTCATCCGTTATGTTTAAGAAAACTTAAAAAGAAAATATATTCTTGAATTAAAAAATGTTCACTAATTTTGAAAAAAGTTCACAAACTCCAAAGAAGTTCATTCATATGAAAAGGTTAATCATAGTTGAAAAACAATTGATTTTAAATAGAAGTTCATCGAATTTGAAAAAAAATCATCGATTTTGAAAAAACATCCCATTTCAAAAAGAAATTCATCAATTTTGAAAAAATCTTTGAAACTAAAAAGTTCAGCAGTTTTGAAAAACGAAACTCAAAGAATCTGAAAAAATATCATCGATTTGAAAAAAATGAATTTGAAAAAGTTAGTGCATTTCTGAAAAAGAAAAGAGATGGAAGAAAATAAACAGAAAAGGAAAGAAAAAACAAACAAATAAAAAGCCAGGAAGACAAAAAGAAAAACAATCATAAAAAACCTACCAAAAACAACAGAACCCAGATAAGAAAAACATAGGCATGATGCTTTAAAAAACTTTACATTCACTACAAGAAGCGAAAAAGAAGTAATTTGGCACCTCAAACCGTGTTTTCGTAGTGGTTATCGCCATCATGAGTGAACGACGAGGGCTGGAGTTCAATCCTTGCACGCACACCACACTTCTATCTTTTGAAGTTTAGAGATAAGAAGAAAAGGGAAATAGTTTGAGCTTAGGAGGGCGGGGTGTCTGCCAAGTTGCGAATGACCCTTTAATGGCGAATAACCCTTTAATGGGTGCTACAGGCGTGAAACAGGGTTTGTCGATCAGAAGGAGAGCTCATGTTTGTCTCAAAAGGAAAAAAAGGTAAGAGGGCTCCTTTACAACTCCCACTAGCATCATGAGCTAAAAATGATGGTGAGCATGAAGGGTGGACTAGAATCAGTTAAACTTTCGGTGACCATCAACAGCGCTCGACTTACCAGAAGTTAACATAATGACAAACAAAACCAGAAGGGCACATGAGTACGCGATCGTAGTGCGACTTAATTGGTGTCATACATGCCTCACTCGGAGCATGGTTAATAGTATAGCAAAATGTTGGCTATATGAAGTCGCCATGTCATGTAAAGTCATCATGTGTAGTCACTCACATAATAAGGTTGGCTATAAGGTTGACTATTAGACTAGTACTTTTTTATACCTTCTCTCTTCTCTTTTATGGTGTTTATTACTTTTGTCTAGGAAAATGTGTATAGCTAGGCTCTTGCACTCTTACATTTTCAATGTCTCTCTCCTTCATATAGGCTAAAATGCCATGTGGGCGGACTATAAGCCCACTACTGTACTTTCTCGCAAAATATCGCTATTCTTAATAATCATAATTCCATCCAGGCGACGAAATAGGGACCAAAGTATCCATTCGGTGACTCTATATGAATGACCGTCACATAAATGTCGTGCTTTTCGATGCCAAAAATAGCCTCCTCCTCCTCTTGGTTAATATGGTGGACGACCTTTGAGAGTTTGTGATGTGTACAGAGACTGGTCGTGCCACCATGATTTGGATGCTAGATAGGAGTAGGTGGTGAGGAGTTACCATTGGCAGTACCCTGCAGGAGGAGCATGGCGACACCTTTTTCATGATCTCGACCAGAACCTCTGGACAAAACTCGTTGAGGGACACGTACACGTCAGAGCTGATCATGGCCTTCAACACTCCCAACTATGCAATGTACTCAACGTAGAAGGCCTTGAGATACGCGCATGGAGCCGGATGGCAAGCACTAGCTTGGTGGTCACGGTTTCTCCATGAGTGACTACCTCAAAAAGTTCACGCTCGCACAACATACGCATCCTCTCCATGGTGTACGTGTCGGTTGTGATTATAAAATTCTCAGCCACCTCCATCCTCAGGTCACTCGTGACCAAGCCAGTGGAGAGAAGCTCGACCGCCGCCGGGGGCAGGGCGCCGAGGTAGGAGAAGTGGAGGAGCACCTCGAAGATGGCCTCCCCCATGACATCGACACTGTTGAGTATCATGATTAGTTAGGAAATATAGGATAGCATATGATTTACTTTACCTTGTCTTGTACTCTAAGTTGATCATGTACTCCTATAAATATGCCCATGAGGCTCAAACAATACAGAAACAATTTCACCAATATCCTCTTTATTCCTTCTACATGGTATCAAAGCGCGACCCTCCACGGAGTACAGTTGAAAGTGCATTGATGCCTTTAATATGTTTTTGACATATATGACAACCTATTTTCTGTTTCTAACCACATGCTCTTGTGTAAACATCACCATCTAATTTGAAGAGAAGCATTGATGGTTATTTCCCCTCTCTCGTAAAAAGGAAAAAGTGGAGTGACATATTATTTACCTTTATTGAGTCCTTAGGGAATACACACTATTAAGAGGGGGGTACATCATGAAAACACTAGGGAATCAACTTCATGCACACATACATTTTGGTACAACTATATTCTCAAGTCTTTGCAAGTGCACTAAGTGTTTCTTTCTCTGTGGAATGTTTCTACCCAGGCCAGAACCTCAGTGCTGGCTGAAACTGCTCAGGACCAGAAGGTCCGGGGGGAGTTCAGGAAGCCTCCTTGGGTACCTAGTGGAATTGCACATTTTTGTAATCTCTCTGTGTAGCTTGGAACCTTGCCGGAACCATGCCCAAAACTTCTGTCCCTCGAAACTTCTGCCCAAGGTCTGACAGCTTCTGGGGCACTCAAAGAGGATGCAAATATGCAAACTCTGTGTGTAGCCCAGAATTTTCCGGACCTTGGCTGGAACTTCCGAGGTTTGGAACTTTCGTCCGTCACCAGAACTTCCCGGCTTCGCAGAAATTTGGCTCCAATGGCTGGATTCTATCCCCACCTGTAAATAGTCTTCTTATTCCCCACGAAGAATGTGACGACTCCAATTCTCTAACCACCATTATCATACCTTTATTTCTTGGTGTTCTCCCTCCTTATCCAACCAAAGTCCTTGATCTATTGAGTAGTGAAAGAGGAGTACCTGATCTATACTATCACAAAAGCAAAAATTGACCCCCCTTGTTTTCGTGGTGCATCTTGTTACTCTTGGAGGTTGAAGACTCCTAGGTGGTAGGAGTACTCCAGAAAGGAATCCTTCTATGTTATTACCACCGGAAAGTTTGTGAGGGTTTGGAGACCACCCCAGGGTCTACCACTAGTGGTTGAGAAACGCCTTGGTGGTGTTGTACTATCAAGTGTAGTGCCACAATGGCAGTGCCACAAGTATGTTGCACTATCATTATGAACTTTGCATATTTTGGCATCAATATTATGAATATGTGTATCACTACGATCGAGATTAAACAAGAATAGACCATTCATTAAAGGTTCATGACAATAAAATATGTTACTCATATAAATAGAACAACCTTTATTCTTTGACTTAGATGAATAACCGTCCCGCAATAAACAAGATCCAGATATAATGTTCATGCTCAATGTTGGTACCAAATAACAATTATTGAGGTCTAAAACTAATCCCTAAGGTAGATGTAGATGTAGCATGCCGACGACGATCACACCAACCTTGGAACCATTCCCGACGCGCATCGTCACCTCGTCCTTGGCCAATCTTTTTTATACCATAGCTCCTGTTTCGAGCTACAAATATGAGCAACCGAACCAGTATCAAATACCTAGGCACTACTACAAGCATTAATAAGGAACACATCAATAACGTGTATATCAAATATACCTTGGTTCACTTTGTCATCCTTCTTATCCGCCAAAACCTTGGGGTAGTTCCGCTTCTTGTGACAAATCCCTTTGCAGTAGAAGCACTCAGTTTCAGGCTTAGGTCCAGCTTTGGGCTTCTTCACAGGAGCAACAACTTGCTTGTCGTTCTTCTTGAAGTTTTCTTTCGTTCCTTTGCCCTTCTTCTTGAGACTGGTGGTCTTGTTAACCATCAACACTTGATGCTCTTTCTTGATTTCTACCTCCATCGATTTCAGCATCACGAAGAGCTCGGAAATTGTTTTCTCTCTCCCTCGCATATCATAGTTCATCACGAAGCCTTTATAGCTTGGTGGTAGTGAATGAAGAACTCTGTTACTAACACTCTCAACTGGAAGATCAATTCCTAGCTGAGTCAAGTGGTTTTGGTACCCAAGCATTCTGAGTATGTGTTCACTGATAGAACTGTTCTCCTCCATCTTACAACTAAAGAACTTGTTGGAGACTTCACACTTCTTAACCCGGGCATTAGCTTGAAATATCCATTTCAGCTCTTGAAACATCTCATATGCTCCGTGGTGTTCAAAATGCTTTTGAAGCCCCGGTTCCAAGCCGTAAAGCATGAAACACTAAACTATCTAGTAGTCATCAGATCGAGCCTGCAAGGCATTCATAACATCTGCATTAGCTCCTGTAGCAGGTCAGTCACCTAGCGGTGCATCAAGCACATAATTCTTCTATGTAACAATGAGCATAATCCTCAAGTTACGGAACCAGTCCGTGTAGTTGATACCATCATCTTTCAACTTAGCTTTCTCTAGGAACACATTAAAAGTCATGGAGCGGTAGCATAGGCCGTTGATCTACAACATAGATTTGCAAAAGACTATAAGACTAAGTTCATGATAAATTTTAGTTTATATAATTAAATTACCAATGAACTCCCACTTAAATCAACATCCCTCCAGTTGTCTAAGTGATACATGATCCAAATCAACTAATCCATGTCCAATCATCACGTAAAATGGGGTAGTCATCAATGGTGAACATCTCCATGTTGATCATATCTACTATATGACCCATGTTCGACCTTTCAGTCTCCAGTTTTCCGAGACCATGTCTGTATATGTTAGGCTCGTCAAGTTTAAACCAAGTATGCTGCATGTGCAAAACTAGACACCCATTGTATGTGAACGTAGAGTCTATCACACCCAATCATCACGAGGTGCTTCGAAATGGCGATCTTTAGCAATGATGCATACTCGGGGACAACACTTTTATCTTGAAATTCAAGTGAAGGGATCATCTTATAATTCTACCATGGTTCTAAGCAAAATAACATGCATTAAGGATAAACATCACATGCAATCAAAGTATGTGACATGATATGGCCATTATCATCTTGGGGTTTTAATCTCCATCTCTAAAGTAATGACATGATGTCCATCGTCACCAACATGACACTATGATCTCCATCATCTTGATCTTTCATCATCATGTTGTCACGTGGTCGCTTCGCCAACCATTGCTTCTAAAACTATTGCTAACTCATAACGATAAAGTAAAGCAATCATATGACAATTCAATAAATTAAAGACAACCATATGGCTCCTGCCAGTTGCCATACTCACCGACATGCAAGTCGTGAACTTATTACAAAACATGATCATCTCATACATCAACATATATCACATCATGTCTTGACCATATCACATCACAACATACCATGCAAAAACAAGTTAGATGTCCTCTACTTTGTTGTTGCTAGTTTTACGTGGCTGCTATGGGCAACTAGCAATAACCGTTCTTACCTACGCAAAACCACGACGGTGATTCAAGTTGCCTTTTAACCTACAAGGACCGTCATAGTGAAATTCGATTCAACTAAAGTGAGAGAAACTGACACCCGCCACCACCTATATGCAGAACAAGTTGCATGTATGTTGGTGGAACCGGCCTCATGTACGTGGACATGTAAGGTTGGTACGGGCCCCTTCATCCCACAAATACCGCCGAATCAAAATAAGACATTGGTGGTAAGCAATATGAAAGTCACATCCCACAACTCCTTTGTGTTCTACTCGTGCATATCATCTACGCATAGACCTGGCTCATGATGCCACTAATGGGGAATGTTGCATGGAAAAAAATTCTAGGCACACGCAAGATCTATCCATGGAGATACATAGCTACGAGAGGGAGAGAGCTTCTACATACCCTTGTAGATCACTAAGTGGAAGCGTTTATCAATGCAGTTGATGTAGTCGTACACCTTCACTATCCATTCCGATCAAGCACGAAACACACGACACCTCCACATTAAGCACACATTCAGCTCGATAACGTCCTCGCCTTCTTGATCCAGCAAGACAGGTGATACATCCATTTTGCATCATGCTTTTATATTGATATTTATTGCATTATGGTCTGTTATTACAAATTATGGTACAATATTTATGCCCTTTCTCTCTTATTTTACAAGGTTTACATGAAGAGGGAGAATGCCGGCAAATGGAATTCTGGGCTGGAAAAGGAACAATTATGAGAGACCCATTCCACACAACTCTAGAAGTCCTAAAAAGTTACGAAGAATTATTTTGGAATATATAAAAAATATTGGGCAAAACAAAGACCAGAGGGGACCCACCAGGAGGTCACTAGCCCGCCAGGCACGACCTACCCCCTAGCCGCACCTAGGTGGCTTGTGGGCCCCCTGGCAGGTCTCCGGTGCTCATCTTCTGCTATATGAAGGGTTTTGACCTGGAAAAAACCGAGAGAGAGCTTTCAAGATGAAGCACCGCCGTCTCGAGGCGGAACTTGGGCAGAACCAATCTAGAGCTCCGGTGGAGCTGTTCTGCCGGGGAAACTTCCCTCCCGGAGGGGGAAATCAAAGCCATCGTCATCACCAACGATCGTCTCATCGAGAGGGGGTCAATCTCCATCAATATCTTCACCAGCACCATCTCCTCTCCAAACCCTAGTTCATCTATTGTATCTGATCTTTTCTCAAACCTCAGATTGGTACCTGTGGGTTGCTAGTAGTGTTGATTACTCCTTATAGTTGATGCTAGTTGGTTTACTTGGTGGAAGATCATATGTTAAGATCCTTAATGACAATTAATACTCCTCTGATCATGAACATGAATATGCTTTGCGAGTAGTTACGTTTGTGCCTAAGGACACGAGACAAGTCTCGTTATAAGTAATCATGTGAATTTAGTATTCGTTCGATATTTTGACGAGATGTATGTTGTCTGTCCTCTAGTGGTGTTATGTGAATGTCGACTACATAACACTTCACCATTATTTGGGCCTAGGGGAAGGCATTGGGAAGTAATAAGTATATGATGGGTTGCTAGAGTGACAGAAGCTTAAACCCTAGTTTATGCGTTGCTTCGTAAGGGGCTGATTTGGATCCATATGTTTCATGCTATGGTTAGATTTATCTGAAGTCTTCTTTCGTAGTTGCGGATGCTTGTGAGAGAGGTTAATCATAAGTGGGAGGTTTTTCCAAGTAAGGTCAGCACCCAAGCACCGGTCCACCTGTCGTGGGAACGAGCCTGACAGTAGAAGATAGGGGTACGGAAGGAGAGGGCAGAGTCCTAGCTACGGCGTGGTTGTACACACGGATGTACGAGTTCAGGCCCCTCTCGTGGAGGTAAGAACCCTACATCTGAGTGATAGGGAGATCTTGTCGTGTGGAATGTATGTGTTAAAGAGGGTGCGAACCCTTGTGCCAGAGGGGAGGGGCGGCTTATATAGAGTACGCTGCCCCTCATGAATGTCAGGCAACCAAGGGTTCGATCGTGGGAATAAAGATGTGTGTTACTGGTAACATATACAATAAATGCTACTAATGACGACTGGACGAACGCTTGCCTGTTGGCATCCCTGGGGTGTCTTCTGGTCTTCTGGTGTCGACTGGTAGCGAGGTCTTGTGAGTGACAAGAGACTGTCAAGTGGAGGGAGAAACTTCCGAGTGACTTAACTGTCGAGTGACTATCACGTCATGATGACTTCAGTCGGAAACTCTCTTGCCACCGTTAAGTCCTCCAATATAGTGTCCTTAGGTAGGGTATGTAGGTCAGGCCTAGGACCCTACCCTAGGTACATATCCTTGTCATTAGCCCCCAAATGGAACGGAGTTCGAGTGAAAAAGGAGTCGATGCCAATTATGATAAGACACCAAGATTCCGGATGTACTTTGGAGCTTCAAGGAAATCCGCGTCGACTGAAATCTTTGTCGCTCACCCTGATCGATTCTGCTTTGATAAAAGTCCGAGTGGATTTGGGCACAAAATATGTTCCGAGTGAATCATCAGGATATTTTGATGTGACGAGTCGCTTTGCCACGTTTGGATTTCACGAGATTCAAAAAATTTGGGAAGCGTGCGCTGCGCGAAGTTATCGCAACAACTTGCGCAAGTGGGGCCGCAACGCCTCGATTTCTATGCCGTCCATTACGCCACGTACAACGCGATTCCTGCAGCGGAGATATCCGGAGATTTAGCAGGCCCGCATGCCAGTGACTCACTCGGCTGATATAAGATCTCGCTGCACTGCGGGCAGCACGATATTCCTCCCCCGAATCCTCTCTTTCCCTCATCTCCTCTATTCCACGCGTGCTTCTCAGCTCCGTCCCAACAATCACTGCTGCCGTGATGACAAAGGGAAAGACTAAGAAGCTCGAGCACGCCAAGAAGGGAGCCGTTAAGGGCAAGGCCAAGAAGCCATCCAGCGCCCGATTCATGGCGTCACCGGGGTGGATCCAGGGAGATTTCCTCCCGTCGACGGTCACGGCAAGGGATGTTGAGAACCTCATCGTCGACGGGCTCCTAGCCGATGACGCATGGAGGCTGCCAGAGAGGGAGGTCGATCCGGAGCCACGCGAGGGGGAGTGTGTCCTTCTCCTCACCCATGTCGAGCGAGGCATTCCTATGCTGCCTCATCCTTTCTTCTGAGTGTTTCTGAACTTCTTTGGATCACAACTCCACCATTTCCCTCTGAATGTTATTTCATATCTAGCCGCTTTCATCACTTTATGCGAGTATTTCTTGGGTTGTCATCCCCATTGGGGTTTATTCAAGCATATCTTTATTGTCCGATCCCAGTCGGTCAAAAAGGCCAACCCAGAGGATGATAGGACCCTGTCATCCAGTTATGTGGTGGATTGGGGATCCAAAAGAGGGCTAGGAGTTCCTTTCCATCTATGACCTTTCTTGACTCAGTTAGGGGTTGGCAGTCGACTTGGTTCCACTGTAAGGACGTTGCGTCTCCGAATATGTCGACTGGTCTTTCCCCCTTCACCCCAGATCGACCCACCACCCCCAAATCACTGTTAGTGCTAGAAGGGGAGAAGGTCCAAGTGGGGATCTTAGTGAATTCTGTAGTGGCTCTGGTTCATGGCAGAGTGACTGGCATGGATCTGCTAGAGACATTCCTCAGTCGACGGATCCAACCCCTCCAAGCAAGAGACCACGCCATGTGGCACTACTTAGGTCCTGAGTAGACCACTCAGATGCACCCACAGGAAGTCTCAGAGGAAACTGTTGCACAATGGCTTTGGATCATCACCAGAGCCTGCGACATTCTCTGGGAGCCAAGCGGATCAAGCCCTTCTTTGTTGAGAACCCACCACCAAATCTGGTAAGTCATGCCTTTGTTGAATGCTTTGACGTTTCGTCGAGTGATAGTTAGTATCAATCGACTAACTTTTCTATTTGAATCTCGCAAGAGCTGACAAACATGCACTCGCCCTTGCCGAATGAGAATCAGCTCGAAGACGGAGGGGAGAGCGAGGGCGGCAGCATAGACTTTGATTATGCCGATGACAGCAAGGATGATTACGAGGAGTCAGGCGAGAATGAAGAAGAAGTCGAGTCTTCTCCGCGCACCGAGCACCGCTCCAAGTAGCGTTAGGACCCTGCGGATGCCCCAAGAAAGACCTTGGTGTCGGGTAGCAGGAACCCGAAGCTTGACAGAGCCTCGACAGTTGAGTCGAGTGATCGGGACGCAAAACAGCCCAAGCCGGACGCACCGAAGCCTCGGAAGGCTTTTCCCCGTATGAAGATTGTTGTACCTGTTGTCTTAACGTAAGTGTTCGTTTTCTCTTCCTTCTATTGTTGTGGAACTTCATATCTTTGCTGATCGAGTGGAATTTTTCTGCCAGAGCCACTACTTCGGTGAATTTGCCCCCAAGGGATGAAGGAGAGCCCATGGACGTGGATACTGCTCACGCATCCACCTCTCAACGCGGTATGATCAACTTTCACTCTGTTCTATTTTTTTGGAAATGACTCGCCGATCGAATGATCCATATTGTCGACTAGATATTGCAGAAATCATCCAATTAGTGGACGACGACAAGCCATCAAGGGTACGCGCTCAGAGAGCACCATCGAGGCAGATGCCTCATAAGTCGGCCGCCACAAAGTCCGAGGGATCAGCGATTCGTCCCGAGTCAGAACTGCAAATGAAACTCCACTGTCGAGTGCCCCACCAGCTGCTTCGACAATTGTGGCTTATGTGCTAGTCGGACAGCCTCACGCAACTTCGGATGCACCAACCCCAGCATGAACTCCCCCGATGAATGCTTTTCCTTTGCATCGCGTCCCGGAGAACCAAACTGGAGCTGGCAAGGAGGCCATGATCCAAGCCGACCAGATGATGCTGCGCACAAAGGAGGCGTACGAAGTTGGCTAGTTGGCTTATGATGCCAGCTCGGCGCTTTGCACCAATGTCCGAGTAAGTGCGATTAAAAGTTTGTTTCGGATTGAATTTCAGTAATTCCTGATTGCACACCCAGTGGGTGTTTTCCTTTTGAAGCAAACTTGTTTGTTTTTCTCTCGAGTAGATCAGGTCTTAGTCGAGTGGTAGTAGGTCCAGTGGGGGCATGCCGACTGCACCCACTAGGTGTAGTCCCCAAGACCGACGTCAAGTGCTTGCATTGGCGGGGGTCCGTGTTGGGGAACGTTGCATGGGAAAAAAAATTCCTACGCAGACGCAAGATCTATCCATGGTGATGAGCATCTACGAGAGGGAGAGTGGATCTACATACCCTTGTAGATCGCTAAGCGGGAAGTGTTAAGAAACACGATTGGTGTAGTCGAACATCTATGCGATCCAAATCGCCGAGCGTCCCGTGATCTCATCACGATCCGTCCCGCGATCCAATCACGATCCGTCCCGTGAACTCATCACGATCTGTCCCGCAATCTCATCACGATCCGTCTCACGATCTTGATGACGGTCCTTCCGATGTAGCGCCGAACGGACGGCACCTCCGCGTTCAACACATGTATAGCTCGATGATGATCTCTGCCTTCTTGATCCAGCAAGAGGGAGGGGAGAGGTAGACGAGTTCTCCGACAGCATGATGGCACCGCAGCGATGGTGGTGGAAGAATTCTGACAGGGCTTCGCCTAAGTGCCATAGAAAACCAATCTAGAGGAGAAACTATGCACTAGAGGAACGGGTAGCACGTGGCTGCAAATCTAGTGCAAAAATCCTAAATCATCTAGTATATATAAGAGGAAGAGAGGAGGAGACTTGGCGCAAGGGCCAAGCCCTCTAGGCTTCGGCCGAAGTGGGAGGAGAGGAGGAATCCTCCTCCAATCCTAGTAGGACTCCTCCTCCAATCATGACGTCCGAGATCTCATCCGGGACTCCGAAAAACCTTCGGTCACCACCATACATAACCCTATACTACCGAAACGTCACCAAACCTTAAGTGTGCAGACCCTGCGGGTTCGAGAACTATGTAGACATGAACGAGACACCTCTACGGTCAATAACCAATAGCGGGACCTGGATGCCCATATTGGTTCCTACATATTCTACGAAGATCTTTATCAATCGAACCTCTATGTCAAGGATTCAGTTAATCCCGTATGATGTTCCTTTTGTTCTTCGGTATGTTACTTGCCCGAGATTCGATCGTTGGTATCTCCATACCTAGTTCAACCTCATTACCGGCAAGTATCTTTACTCATTCTGTAATATAAGATTCCATGACTAACACTAAGTCACATTGCTTGCAAGGCTTTGTTGTGATGTTGTATTACCGAGTGGGCCCTCAGATACCTCTCCGTCACACGGAGTAACAAATCCCAGACTTGATCCATGTCAACCTAACAGACACGCTCGGAGATACCTGTAGAGTACCTTTATAGTCACCCAATTACGTTGCAACATTTTATACACACAAGGCACTCCTCCGGTGTCAGTGAGTTGCATGATCTCATGGTCATAGGAACAGATACTTGACATGCAGAAAATAGTAGCAATAAACTGACACGATCATATGCTGCGTTTGTAGTTTGGGTCTTGTCCATCCCATCATTCTCCTAATGATGTGATCCCATTATCAAATGACATCTCATGTCAATGGCTAGGAAACCTTATCCATCTTTGATCAATGAGCTAGTCTATTAGAGGCATACTAGGGACATGGTGTTGTCTATGTATCCACCTATGTATCTGAGTTTCGGATCAATACAATTATAGCATGGATAATGAATGATTATCATGAACAAGGAAATATGATAATAACTAATTTATTATTGCATCTAGGGCATATTTCCAACAGTATCCCACTTGCACTAGAGTCAATAATCTAGTTCACATCGCCATGTGATTTGCATTGTTATGAATCTAGCACCCAATGAGTTTAGGGGCTCGATCATGCTTTGCATGTGAGAGAGGTCTTATAGACAACGGGTCTGCGACATTCTGATCCGTGTGTACTTTGCAAATCTCTATGTCAAACTATAAACAGTTCTACCACACTCCACTTGGTACTATTCCAAATGGCTGCTCCACTATACGTATCCGGATTGCTACTAAGAGTCATCCGGATTAGTGTTAAAGCTTGCATCGACATAACTATTTACGATGAACCCT
The DNA here is from genome assembly GCA_022496015.1 of Hordeum marinum. NCBI lineage: Eukaryota > Viridiplantae > Streptophyta > Magnoliopsida > Poales > Poaceae > Hordeum > Hordeum marinum. The sequence goes on from CM039677.1 coordinate 156,732,382, forward strand.
TTATCACCTCCATAATCGAGAAACATTTCCTTAGTTTTTTTAGTCACTAAGGATAATATTGATCGCTGTCCAGTGATCCACTCCTGGATCACTCTTGTACCCCTTGACGGACTCATGGCAAGGCACACACATGTGCGATACACAGCATGGCATACTATACAGAGCCTATGGCTAAGGCATAGGGGATGACATTCGTCCTTTCTCTTTCTTCTGCCGTTGTTGAGCTTTGAGTCTCACTCAACTTCACACCTTACATATCAGGCAAGAACTCTTTCTCTGACTGATCCATTTTGAACTCTTTCAAAATCTTGTCAAGGTATGTAATCATTGAAAGTCTCATCAAGCATCTTGATCTATCTCTATAGATCTTGATGCTCAACAATTAGGTAGCTTTATCCAGGTCTTCCTTTGAAAAACTCTTTTCAAACAACCGTTCATGCTTTCCAGAAATTCTACATTATTTCCGATCAACAATATGTCATCCACATATACTTATCAGAAATTCTATAGTGCTCCCAATCACTTTATTGTAAATACAAGTTTCTCGTAAACTTTGTATAAATACAAAACTTTGATCACCTCATCAAAGTGTGTATTCCAGCTCCGAGATGCTTGCTCCAGCCCTTAGATGGATTGCTGGAGCTCGCAGACCTTTTAGCATCCTTAGGACTGACAAAACTCTCTGGTTATATCACATACAACCCTTCCTCAAGTAAAATGTTAAGGAAACAATGTTTTGTCATCCATCTGCCAGATTTCATAATTGAAAAATGCAGCAACTGCTAACATAATTCCAACAGAGTTTAGCCTCGCTACGAGTGAGAAAGTCTCTTCGCAGTCAACTCTTTGAACTTGTCGGAAACTTGTTTGTGACAAGTCGAGCTTTATAAATGGTAACATTTACCATTAGCGTCTGTCTTCATTTTAAAGATCCATTTGTACTCAACAACCTGCCGTCCAACAAGCAAGTCCACCAAAGTCTCTACTTGGTTTTCATAGATGCATCCTTTCTCTGATTTCATGGCCTCTAACCATTTTTCGGATTCCGGGCCCATCATCGCTTCTCCATAGCTCATAGGTTCATTGTTGTCCAACAATATGACCTCTAAGACAGGGTTGTCGTACCACTCAGGAGCAATACACGTCCTTGTCGACCTACGAGGTTCGATAGTAACTTGATTCGAAGGTTCATGATCATCATCATTAACTTCCTCTTCAACTAACGTAGGCTTCACAGAAACATCTTCTTGCACTGCGCTACTCTCTCATTGAAACAAAGGTTCAACAACGTCATCAAGTTCTATCTTCCTCCCACTCAATTCTTCCAAGAGAAACTTTTCTCGAGAAAGGACCCAGTTTTAGCAACAAACACTTTATGCTTGGATCTGAGATAGAAGGTTTACCCAACTGTTCTTAGGGTATTCTATGAAGATGCATTTGTCCGCTTTGGGTTTGAGCTCATTAGGTGAAAATCTTTTTCACATAAGTGTTGCATCCCCAAACATTAAGAAATAACAGCTTAAGTTTCTATCAAACCATATGGTGTCATCTCAACAGATTTAGATGGTGCCCTATTTAAAGTGAATGTAGTTGTCTCTAATGCATAACCCCAAAATTATAGTAGCAAAACGATAAGAGACATCATAGCACGCACCATATCCAATAGAGCATGACTATGACGTTCAGACACACCATCACACTATGGTGTTCCAGGTGGCATGAGTTGTGAAACAACTTTCACATTGTCTTAAGTTGTATGCCAAACTCATAACTCAGATATTCACCTCCACGATCATATCGGAGACATTTTTATCTTCTTGTCACGATGATCTTTAAACTTCACTCTGAATTTTCTTGAACCTTTCAAATGATTCAGACTTGTGTTTCATTAAGTAAATATACACTATATCTACTCAAATCATTAGTGAAGGTAAGAAAATAACGATATCCACTACACTCCACAAGACTCATTGGATTGCATACATCAACATGTATCATTTCCAATAAATTACTTGCCCGCTCCATCAATCCGGAAAACGGGGTCCTTAGTCATCTTGCCTAAGAGGCATGGTTCGCATGTCTCAACCGATTCGAAATTGAATGAGTCCAAAGATCCATCAGCATGGAGTTTCTTCATGCGCTTTATACCAATATGACATTTAGCGGTAGTGTCACAAGTATGTGGTACTATCATTATTAACTTTGTATCTTTTGGCATCAATGTTATGAACATGTGTATTACTACGATCAAGATTCAACAAACCATTCTCACTGGGTGCATGTCGATTGAAGGTATTATTCATGTAAACATAATAACCATTATTCTCTAACTTAAATGAATAACCATGATGCAATAAACATGATCTAATCACGTTCATACTCAACGCAAAACACCAAATAACATTTATTTAGGTTCGTCACTAATCCCAAAGGTAGAGACTGCGTGAGGTGTTGATCACATCAACCTTGGAAACATTTCCAGCACACATCGTCACCTCACCCCTTAGCTAGTCTCCGTTTATTCCATAGCTTTTACTTCGAGTTACTAACATTTAGCAACCGAACCGGTATCCAATACCCAGGTGCTACTAGGAGTACTAGCAAGATACACATCAATAACACGTATATCAAATATACTTCTGTTGACCTTGCCAGCCTTCTTATCTACCAAGTATCTAGGGTTGTTCCGCTTCAGCGACCGCTCTCCTCATAATCAAAGCACTTAGTCTCGGGTTTGGGTTCATCTTTGGGTTGCTTCACTGGAGCAGCAACTGACTTGCCATCCATGAAGTTTCCCTCCTTGCCCTTGCCCTTCTCGAAATGTAACATCCCAAATTTTGGAATGTTATAATTAATACTAGAATGATTGCTTGTTTGCTTGAGTGATTGAAATTGAGTGAAATTTGAAACTTTTGAAAACTTTTGAATGAGAGGGAATAAAATGACTTTCCCATTTTCTTTTGAATTCAAATTCTTACTTTTCAAATCAATGAGGGAAGATGACATGAATTCTTCAACATGAAAAGATTTGGAAAGGGATTTTGAAAACCATTTGAAAATTTCTCATATGAAGTTTCACCTTCCATATTTGAATTCCCTATTTGAATTTGTAAGAATTCAAACCCCTTGACAAAATTTTTGAGAGGAGTAATATGATACTCCAAACCAGGGGTATTTTTGTGAAGTTCTTGAACCATAAAACCCAAGGGTTTATTTGAAAAATATTTGCAAAAATAAATAAAGCCATTTAGGCATTTTCTGAAAATAATATTTTTTGAAAGTATTTAATTTGGCAGAGGAAAAATGTTAATTAAATGTAATTTATTTCCCTGATCATTTTAGTATATAAAAATTTACTTTTTCGACTAGTTATGAATGTCTTAATGCTGTTTTTAATGCTCTGGTATTTAATAAAAGAAAAGAGTTAACGGGTGTATTAAACGAGCCGACCCACAGCCTCTGATCCCTCCCCCGAAACCTCTCCGCATCGGCCGCTCGACGCGCTGATCTCTCCCTCTCTCTCGCTGACGCACCGGCCCCACTGACAGCTCCCACTCACCGCACGCTCATCCCCTCCATCGCGCCCCTAACAACGCCGGCGAGTCCATCGCCCCGGATCTCGCTCCTCCTTCCCTCCCCTGACCCCGCACCTGGCCTATATAAGAGTCGGTTCTCTCCGCTCTTCGTCCACCCTGAAACCCCTCTTTTCCCTCGCTAGAATGCCCCATCTCTGCCTCACCGGAGTTCGGCCACCTCCCGAAGCTCCCGGAGCTCGTGCTCCTCACCACCGTCACCCCCTCGTCTCCTTTTCGCCACCAGCCATCGCCGGAGGATCTCCGCCGTCGATTGGAGGCCACGCCATCGCCGGAGGACCACCAGAGCACCGCCCCCAACAACCTCGTCGCCTCGGCCTTGCTGGAGAAACCCCCTCGCCCGCGGCCTCCCTCTGTGAGCACCCATCCCCTCCCTTAACCGTCGGATCTGGATTTAACGATCCAGATTAGACCACTTAAAACCCCGAACTGTTTTCTTTTAGTTATTGGCCGTCCGCTCGAATCGCTAGAACACACACACCTTAGGGCCAATCACAGAGCGCCACGTCACCCCCTGTCCGTTAGTTTAGTTTTCCTTTTTCTGTTTTTGTTTTAGAAAACAGAGTAGGTTCTGTTTTTATTTTTGTTATATCTTTTATGTTTTTGAATATTTGTGATTGGTTCTTTTTGCATTGTGTCACCAGTTTGTTCTAGTTTCTGTAGATATCAAGTTTGACAAAATTTGAATAATTTAAAATTGATTTCAAACAGATTTGATTCAAATCTTATTTTCTGTATATCTTGAGTTTAAAAATATATTTTTAGTTGATTCTTTTTGCTACTTGTCACTAGTGACCTTAGTTATCAGTTGGTAGAGTTTGGAAATTTTTAGAAATATTTTATAATAGTATTTTCAACCAAAACAGATTCTGTTTAGTTCTTGTTAGGTTTAGTTATATTTCTTTTGTTTTAAATTGTTTTAAAATATTTTATATTTTATATTAGTGATAGACTTTTATAAAGTTTTCTGTTAGATAATAGTAGACCTTCAAAACAAATAATATTTTAATAGTTGGTTGCATGAAAATCAATTCTAGTTCAACTATAACTTGCAATTGGATTTTCATTGCTATGTTGATCTTCTATTTGAAAATAGTTCCACAAATTGTTTTATAAGTTTGATTTTATGTTAATCTAAGTTTAGACCAGAAACAATTTGTATTATAGTTGAGACTGTTTGTGGTTTAAGCCAAGGATGACCTTGTTTTATATCAAAATAAGAACCTTTATAAAAGCTTTTCAATTAGTTCTTTTTGCAAAATAAAGATTTATGAGAAAATACTTTCTATTAATTATTTGTTTTAAAAAAATTGTTTTTCTTTTATTAACTTAGTGTTTTTCTTGATGATATGTTCTAGTAGTTAAAAACTTAAGTTGCTAGAGTATTGTTTTCTTTAGTTCTTAGTTGTTCTTCAAAAGTAATTCTTCTTGCTAGTAAAATATTTACAAAAACACTTTTATTATATTTACTTTGTTGTTGTTTGCTACTTTTGAAAATTAGGATGTACTTGTGGAGAAAACCAACTTTGGTTGTGTTGATGAAGTTTTGTTGATTTTAAGTTTTGTCTTAGGTATTCCCTTCATCACCACCTTAGTTGTGTTGATGTAGTTTTGTCATTTGAGTTTTGTCTTAAGTATTTCCTTTCATCACCACCATGTTGCTTTTGGTTTTGTGTTGCCTTTTTGATTGTTAGTATTTGACTGCTAGTATGATTGCTTATATGTATGCAATGTTGTTTATATAGATTTTCATCGGAGAGTGACGAATAGTCTATCAGTTATCTCTGAGACTATTCTTCATCAACAGTACAGGCAAGTCACTTTGACCATGTATACCTATGTTTTTATTGCATTAGTTCTACCATCTTCCCAATTGCATGCAAAGTAGGTAAATTGGAAACTTGGTTACTTGATGTAGTATCATGTGGTAGGCACCTCTCAACCCTTTGACACATTGGCCCCGGGAAACGTTGTTTTAATTTTGCTATGCTATTAGTAGATGGGGTTGGTTGTGTGATTCATGAGAGTTGTGAGTTAATAATTTCAAGACCTGCATTATGATCAAGACTTCAAGACTTCGAGTTTTCAACATACCTCTAGGTGGATGATGGTTGAACGGTGCCCTGGAGAAACCAGTGGTTAGCCTAGGTGTTGCTGGGGAAGTGCCAGTATTCACGCGGAAAGGTCCACCCAGGCACAAAGAGATGGATGGATGCTTCAAGACCCAAGGCTTACCTACACAGCCACAAGTCATTATGGGCTCTGGCTTGGTTGGATATCATGGTGACCCTGGACAGGCGGTGCTACGAGATGTAGAAGAACGGTAGGAAAGGATGGGCACCGACAGAGTCTCGGGGAAATCCTTTTGAAGACCATGTTTTGGTCATCCGTTTCTCAAACACCATGAAGTGCGAGAAGTCCAACGGAGGCGATCAAATCTTGTGGGGAACGTGTGCAAAAACTCTGCATAGTACCCGAACCTAATCGATTAGTCGTGTCCACGACCATGGACAGTTTGAGCCAAAGGAACTGAAACTATCTGGAACTCTCAACACACTTAATTACATTGATGTGGGTATTAATGTCAACTTGGGTATGAGAATTGGTTGGTGGAACCATCTCATTAATCAACCAACATTTGTAGTAATTATGCTTTTGCCCCCTCTTGTTGTAGGAAATTTTTGGCTTTATGCAAAACCTACTACCCCACTTGCCATATATGCATGTAGAATAGATGATTACCTTACACCCTCTCTTTTGTGACTTGCCGGCATATTCAAAATGCTGACCTACACGGCTGCAACATCTTATGTTGCAGATAAGCTCTACGACAGGTAAGAGTACGATTCAGGGTTATGGTCTACACTCAACCTGCCGTTGGTGTTATTGGGACTCCACTCCCCTTGATTGTTTCCGCTGAGATTTTAAGGTATATATCAGTTTTACGTTAATTACATGTGATTGCACTTTGATATATACATTGATGTACTGTGTGTGCTAGCATACTGATCCAGGGATGGCACAGAAGACACAGAGGCTTGACTCATTTTGAGTCGGGTCGCTACACGAAACTAGTGATTTTTACTAACCATCAACACTTGATGCTCCTTATTAATTTCTACCTTTCGCAATGTCAAACATCGCGAATAGCTCAGGGATCATTATTTCTATCCCTGGAATTTTATAGTTCATCACCAAGTTCTAGTAGCTTAGTGATAGTGACTTGGAGAACTACATCAATCACTATCTTATCTGGAAGATTAACTCCCGCTCGATTCAAGCGATCGTAGCACCCAGACAATCTGAGCACATGCTCAACGATTGAGCTATTCTCCTTTATCTTGCAGACAAGGAATCTTGTTAGAGATCTCATATATCACAACACGGGCACGAGCCTGAGATCCCAATTTCAGATCTTAGAACATCTCATATGTTTCGTGCTGTTCAAAATGTTTCGGAGCCTCAATTCTAAGCCGTAATGCATGACGCACTAAACTATCAAGTAGTCATCGGAACGTGCCTGTCAGATGTTCACAACATCTACAAACGATGCTAGAGGGGGTGGCACACCGAGCAGTGCATTAAGGACATAAGCCTTCTGTGCAGCAATGAGGACAATCCTCAAATCACGGACCTAGTCCGCAATATTGCTACCATCATCTTTCAACTCTATTTCTCTAGGAACATATAAAAATACAAGGGAGCTACAGCGCGAGCTAGTAATCTACAACATAATTTTGCAAAGAAACTACTGACTATGTTCATGATAATGAGTTCAATTAATCATATTACTTAAGAAATCCCACTCAAATTGACATATCTCTGGTCATTCGAGTGATACATGATCCAAATTCACCAACTCAAGTCCGATCATCACGTGAGTTGAGGTGGTTTCAATGGTGGACATCATCATGTTGATCATATCTACTATATGACTCATGTTCGACCTTTCGGTCTCTTGTGTTCTGAGGCCATGTCTGTACATGCTAGGCTCGTCAAGTTTAACCCAAGTGTTCTGCATGTGCAACACTGTCTTGCACCCGTTGTATGTGAACGTAGAGTCTATCACACCCGATCATCACATGGTGTCTCGACACGACGAACTTTCGCAATGGTGCACACTCGGATAGAACACAATTTATCTTGAAATTAAGTGAGGGATCACCTTATAATGCTACCGTCGTCCTAAGCAAAACAAGGTGCATAAAAGGATTAACATCACATGCAAATCATAAGTGACATGATATGGCCATGAACTTGTGCTTTTGATCTCCATCTTGAAAGCACCGGCATGATCTCCATCATCACCGGCATGACACCATGATCTCCATCATCTTGATCTCCATCAATGTGTTGCCATCGGGGTTGTCGCGCCCACCATGCTTCTACTACTATTGCTACTGTTTAGCGATAAAGTAAAGCATTACGTAGCGCTTAATGATTGACACGCAGGTCATACAACAATTAAAGACAACCCTATGGCTCCTGCCGGTTGCCGTACTCATCGACATGCAAGTCGTGATATTTTATACAAAACATGATCATCTCATACATCACATATATCTCATCATGTGATTGGCCATATCACATCGCAACATACTCTGCAAAGACAATTTAGACGTCCTCTAATTGTTGTTGCATGTTTTACGTGGTTGCTATGGGTATCTAGCAAGAACAATTCGCACCTACGCATAAACCACAACGGTGATACGTAAGTTGCTTTTCAACCTTCTCAAGGATCGCCTTTGTCGAATCCGATCCAACTATAGTAGGAGAAACTGCCACCCGCCAGCCATCTTTTGCAACAAGTTGCAATTGAGGGAACCGGTCTCTCGTAAGCGTACGAGTAATGTTGGTCCAGGCCGCTTCATCCCACGATACCGTTGAACCAAAACACGATCAAGGGAGGAAGCTATCTAAGCATCAATGCCCACAAACTCTTTGTGTTCTACTCGAGATCTCATCTACACATATACCTAGCTTTGATACCACTGTTGGGGAATGTTGCATGGGAAACAAAAAAAATTCCTATGCACATGCAAGATCTATCCATGATGATGAGCATCTATGAGAGGGAGAGTGGATCTACATACCCTTGTAGAATGCTAAGCGGTAAGCGTTAAGAAACGCGGTTGGTGTAGTCGAACGTCTTCGTGACCCAAATCGCCGAGCGTCCCGCGATCTCATCACGATCCGTCCCGCGATCCTATCATGATCTGCCCCGCAAAGTCATCACGATCTGTCCCACAATCTCATCACGATCCGTCTCACGATCTTGATAACGGTCCTTCCGATCTAGCGCCGAACGGACGACACCTCCGCGTTCAGACCACGTATAGATCGATGACGATCTGCGCCTTCTTGATACAGCAAGAGGGAGTGGAGAGGTAGATGAGTTCTCCGACAGTGTGACGGTGCCGTGGCGATGCTGGTGGAGCAATTCCGGCAGGGCTTCGCCTAAGCACCGCAGAAAACCGATCTAGAGGAGAAACTATGCACTAGAGGAACGGGTAGCACGTGGCTGAAAATCTAGTGCAAAAACCCTAAATCCTCGAGTATATATAAGAGGAAGAGAGGAGGAGACTTGGCGCAAGGGACAAGCCCTCTAGGCTTTGACCGAAGTGGGAGGAGGGGAGGAATCCTCCTCCAATCCTAGTAGGACTAGGACTCCTCCTTATTTTGGCCCTTTTGCCCTTTTCCACCTTTTTCTCTTTGGATTTTTCTTCCCAGCGGCATGGGCCTTGTGTGGGACTTCCATCAGCACACTAAGGGCTGGTATTCACTCTCTCACAGCCCATGGAGCCTCTTGGGTCAAAATACCCCTCCCGATGGTCTCCCGATACACTACAGGCACTCCCGGTACACTACCGATGGGCCTGAAACTTTTCCGGCGACCAAAATAGGACTTCCTATATATCAATATTTACCTCCAGACCATTCCGGAGCTCCTCGTGACGTCCAGGATCTCATCCGGGACTCCAAACAACCTTTGTTCACCACCATACATAACTCTATACTACCGAAACGTCACCGAACCTTAAGTATGAAGACCCTACGGGTTCGAGAACTATGTAGACATGACCAAGACAACTCTATGGTCAATAACCCATAGCAGGACCTGGATGCCCATATTGGTTCCTACATATTCTACGAAGATCTTTATCGGTCAAACCTCTATGTCAAGGATTCAGTTAATCCCGTATGATGTTCCTTTTGTTCTTCAATATGTTACTTACCCGAGATTCGATCGTCGGTATCTCCATACCTAGTTCAACCTCGTTACCGGTAGGTCTCTTTACTCGTTATGTAATAGAAGATCCCGTGACTAACACTTAGTCACATTGCTTGCAAGGCTTTGTTGTGATGTTGTATTACCGAGTGGGCCTTGAGATACCTCTCCGTCACACGGAGTAACAAATACCAGTCTTGATCCATGCCAACCCAACAGATACCCTCGGAGATACCTGTAGAGTACCTTTATAGTCACCCAGTTACGTTGCGACGTTTGATACACACAAGGCACTCCTCCGGTATCAGTGAGTTTCATGATTTCATGGTTATAGGAATAGATACTTGACATGCAGAAAACAGTAGCAATAAACTGAGAACATCATATGCTACATTTGTAGTTTGGGTCTTGTCCATCCCATCATTCTCCTAATGATGTGATCCCGTTATCAAATGACATCTCATGTCAATGGCTAGGAAACCTTAGCCATCTTTGATCAACGAGCTAGTCTATTAGAGGCATACTAGGGACATGGTGTTGTCTATGTATCCACACATGTATCTGAGTTTCCGATCAATACAATTATAGCATGGATAATAAACGATTATCATGAACAAGGAAATATGATAATAACTAATTTATTATTGCCTCTACGGCATATTTCCAACAGTACGATAGAGACAATGTCTGCATTCTTGCACAATTTTTTTGAGTCACTCGACCGGTCGAGTGATATAAGTCTAGTGGGGGCACGCTGAGTGCGCCCACTTGGTGTAGTCCTCGAGATCGCCGTCGAGTGCTTGCACAGGCAGGGTTTGTTTGCTCGGATAGGGCGGACCTGGTCGAGTGGTTTCATATCCAGTGGGGGCACGCTGAGTGCACCCACTGGGTGTAGTTTCCGAGACTAATGTTGATCGTGGGCGATGAGGAGTAGTCTTAAGAACATGGACTTAGGGTCCCTTTTTTGTATGCAGAGTACGCTTGTCACTCGGTTTGTCGAGTACTTCTTTTGCCTTAGTATTTCCACCTCTGAATGCTTATCCTAGTGACGGAGAGGTCCGGACCTACTCTACAGGTTTCATGGATATCATTTCCATCAACCATGATATGATGCATTTTTCAGGGGTGTGGGGTGGGGCGGCGGGCCACCATCCAGTCGGTAGTTCTTGATCCTTTCCACTCGGGAGCGGAGAAAATTTAATGTCGACTGAACTACTTCTTTGTTGATTTTAGAGAGCTTGTGAACTTGGATCGCGGTACAAAGACCTAGAGAAGGAGAAGAACCAACTGCAATTGGATCTGGAAGTCTCCAAGAACAACCTGGAACGTGCACAGACCGAGTTGAGGACCCTGGGAGGTAATTCCTATCGACCAAATGCACTCTTACTTTCCCCTTCCATCCTTTGAAGCAAGTGCTCTCACTCGAACAGACGTGTGCGATGAGAATCGTCGACTCCAAGCGTGACTCAACAATGCTATTTCTTTAGATACCATGAAGAAGGCGCTTGAGGACAAGGACAAGGCGCTCGCTGATGCCCAAAAGGTGGCGAGGGAGAAAACTGCAACTGCTGAAAAGAAGCTCGCCGCTGCCAAGAAGCTAGAAGAAGAAAACTCCAAACTGAAGCAGGAACGGGCTGACTAGACCAAGAAGACCGAACAACTGGCGAGGAGGTGTAATGGTCTGGAGAAGCATTTGGGAGATTTCACGAAGAAAATGTTCAACATGCTCGACGATAACTTTCCTTGTCGAGTGAACTTCCTTAATTCCCATAAGCAGTAACATGACCATCTTTCTATTCATTTCTCCGTATAGAGTTCTGTCAGGACTTTGAAAAGGAGACCGAAGAGATTGAACCAAATCTGGATCCCACCAAGTCGCCCGTTGGGGATGCTGTGGCCATGAACATGTTCCACCTCAACATTCGTCTCCAGAGTGTTCAAGCATACATTATTCGACTGAAGGCTGCGCTAGAGAAGATTGACAAGGAACTGTGGCCCAAAAACGCCCTCCAGACTAACCTTGAATCAATGATGACTCGTCTCAATGAAATTCCCAGTCGAGTGCAAGCGTGGAACAAGTCTGCTGCTCACTATAGAGCCGACGTGGCGCTTTCATTCGTCAGAGTCCATTGCAAGGAGGCAAGGGAGGACAAGCTAAAGGCTCTCCAGGTGATCAACACGAAGAAACTTCAATTCGAGGATTTCATGGAGACGTTCATTGAAGCGGCCACTCGGTTCACCGAAGGGATTGACTTGGACACCTTTGTCGAGCCTGCGAGTCCCACAGGTGGTTGGAATAACTTTACCCACAGGTAAAACTTTATTCGCCTCAGAATGCCGACTTGAGATGTAACCGTCTCAATACTTCATTCATGCCTTAGGCGTGAGCACTTCCGTTTGCGTGAACAACTTTTATCCTTGGTAAAAACTTTGGATTTATCCGCACTTAGCTTTCAATCCTTTGCTTGACCGAATTTGTTTTGTTCCTCAATGGAGTGATTGGTCTGGCCAAGTCGCTGAGTGAGAAGAATATTCATCATTCGGGTGGAGATTTTTACTTAGGCGAAAGCTAGTTCACAGCTAAGCCCCCGAGTGTGAGGATCGCTCATCACTCGGAGAAGCTTTTGAACTTAGACAAAGACTGGTTCATAACTAAGTTTCCGAGTGAATGGACTGCTATCCACTCGGAAGGTTTTTTAACTTAGGTGAAAGCTGGTTTGCAGCTAAGCCCCCAAGTGTGAGGATTGCTCAACACTCAGAGAAGTTTTTGAACGTAGACAAAGACTGGTTCGTAGCTAAGTTTCTGAGTAAATGGACGGCTATCCACTTGGAAGGTTTTTCAACTTAGGCAAAAGCCGGTTCGCAGCTAAGCCCCGAGTGTGAGGATTTCTCAACACTTGGAGAAGTTTTTGAACTTAGACGAAGACTGGTTCGTAGCTAAGTTCCTGAGTGAATGGAATGCTATCCATTCGGAAGGTTTTTTAACTTAGGCAAAAGCTGGTTCGCAATTAAGCCCCCGAGTGTGAGGATTTCTCAACACTTGGAGAAGTTTTTGAACTCAGACGAAGACTGGTTCGTAGCTAAGTTTCCAAGTGAATGGACTGCTATCCACTTGGAAGGTTTTTTAACCTAGGCGAAAGCTGGTTCGCAGCTAAGTCCCTGAGTGTGAGGATTGCTCAACACTCGGAGGAGTTTTTCGAAGGTCGGATGGTGCGATCGGAATCGACAAAAGACTGCAGAAGTCATAAACTTCATAAACGATATTGTCTGGAACACCTTTATTACATCAAAACAACTCAGTCTTCAAGTATAGAAACGTCAAAGTAGATCTGTGTTCCAAGCCCACGGCTCGTCGATCTTCTTCTTGAGGTTGTAGAGATGGTAAGCTCCATTCTTCAGTACCTTAGTGACGATGAAGGGAACTTCCCAGGCTGGCGCAAGCTTGTGAGGTCACTATTGATCCACTCGAAGCACCAAATCACCTTCATGAAATGACCGACTCTTGACATGTTTTGCATGAAAGCGATGAAGGTCTTGCTGATACACAGTCGACCGAATTAGGGCCATCTCGTGCTCCTCTTCCAGAAGATCTACTCCATCCTATCATGATTGTTCCACTTCAGCCTCAGAGTAAAGATCCACACGAGGGGAATTGTGAAGGAGATCACTTGACAAAATGGCTTCAGCTCCATACACCAGGAAGAAAGGAGTGCGCCCAGTTAACCGATTAGGAGTCATTCTCAAGCCCCACAGAACAGACGGTAGTTTGGTAACCTAGGCTCCAGCTGCATGATCTAAGTCTCACATGAGTCGAGGCTTCAACCCTTGTAGGATAAGGCCATTGGCTCGCTCAGTTTGACCGTTAGTTTGAGGGTGTGCAACAGATGTGTAATCCACCCGAGTGCCTTGAGGGAAGCAAAAGTGTCTGAATTGTTCCGAGTCGAAAAGGGACCAACCATATCCAAACCCTAGACAACAAATGACCAGATGAGTGGAATAATGTTCAAGGTGGATCCAGGCTTGTGTGATAAGTTTGAGTAGAACTGGCACCCTTCGTAGTGATCAACAATGTCCTTGGCCATCTCGTTGGCACGCGGCCAGAAGAAACCCGCTTGATATGCTTTGGTGACAATCGTCCGAGAGGACGCATGATGACCACAGGTTCCCGAGTGAATCTCCTCTAGAATCATTCAACCTTCTTCAGGAGAGATGCACCACCGCGTCACACCGGTTACACTTTCTCTGTAAAGTTGATCATTCATCACAGTGAAAGCCTTGGATCTGCGAACATTCTGTTGAGCTTCAGTTTCGTCCTCTGGGAGTTCTTGCCTCAGGATTTACGCAATACATGGCACTGTCCAATCGGGCGTGATGACCAGAATCTCCATGACAAGATCTATGACCGCCGGGACATCAACTTAAGTTGGATTAGAGTCACTTATAGCTTGCGGAGGCTCTTCGATGAAGGGATCTTCTTGTACCGAAGGAGAATGTAGGTGTTCTAGAAACACATTGCTGGGGACAACCCTCCGAGTGGATCCAATCTTTGTTAGCTCATCTGCTGCCTGATTCTTCACTTGAGGAACATTGTGAAGTTCCAAACTTTCAAACTTCTTCTCAAGATTTCTCATAGCATTGCCGTATCCGTTCATAGCAGGGTTCCTGACATCCTGCTCCTTCATCACTTGATTGACCACCAAATTAGAATCGCCGTAAACCATCAAGTGCTTGACGCCAAGTGAGATGGCCATAGGCAACCCATACATGAGTACTTCGTATTCTGCTACGTTGTTGGAGGAATCAAAGTGAATCTGCAGGACATAACTGAGTTTGTTGCCTTTTGGGGATACCAAAACTACGCCAGCACCAGACCCATTCAGCATTTTCGAGCCATCAAAGAACATGGTCTAGTGTGCCGAGTGGATTTGGATTGGATGCTGCTGTTCAACCCACTTGGCCAAGAAATCAGCAAGTGCTTGAGACTTGATTGTCTTTTTAGCTTCAAACTTGATGTCAAAGTAGAGGAGCTCAATAGACCATTTGGCCACTCGACCAGTCGCATCTCGGCTGTTGAGAATATCAAATAATGGAGCATTGCTGACGACTGAAATCGAGTGATCTTGAAAGTAGTGTGCCACCTTCTTTATTGACAGATAAATACCATAGACAAGCTTCCGGTAATGTGGGTACCTTTGCTTCGAAGGGGTCAACACTTTAGAAATGTAATAGAGTAGTCATTGGACCTTGTATGCCTTGCCTTCCTCCTCCCTCTCGACTGTGAGAACTGTACTGACGACCTGATTAGTAGTCGCGATGTATAGGAGCAAGGGCTCTTTGTTGTGCGGAGCAGCAAGCACCGGCTGGGTGGAAAGCAAGGCTTTGAGCTCAACAAACGCTGCTTCATCTTTTGGAGTCCACTCGAACGTATCGGACTTCTTCATCAATTGGTACAAAGGCAATGCCTTCTCAACGAGATGAGAAATGAATCGACTCAATGCCGCTAGGCAACCTGTGAGCTTCTGAACATCGTGCACTCGCACAGGGGTTTTCATTTTGGTAATGGCACTGATCTTCTCAGGATTGATGTCGATTCCTCGTTCGGAAACGAGGAAACCAAGTAACTTGCCACTAGGAACACCGAAAGTACACTTAGATGGATTTAAGTTTATATCATACCTCCTCAGATTGGCGAATGTCTCGGCCAAGTCAGTCAACAAGTCAGAACCTTTGCGAGACTTCACGACGATATCATCCATGTAAGCTTCTACATTCCGAGGAATTTGGTCGAGTAAGCATTTTTGAATCATGCGCATGAAAGTAGCGCCAGCATTCTTCAAACCAAAAGGCATGGTGATATAGCAGAAACACCCGAATGGGGTGATGAAGGCTGTTTTTATTTCATCCGGACCAAATATACGGATCTGATGATAGCCAGAGTATGCATCTAGAAGCGATAAATGCTCACACCACGCAGTCGAGTCAACATTCTCATCGATGCGAGGGAGCGGAAAATGATCTTTCGGGCAGACCCAATTTATATGTTTGAAGTCAATACACATGCGGAGTGACTTGTCCTTCTTGGGGACCATCGATGTTCGAGAGCCACCCGGAGTGGTAAATATCACGTATGAACTTAGCCTCCAAGAGTCGAGCCACTTCTTCGCCAATTGCCTTCCGCTTTCCCGCTGCCGACCGACGCAAGTGCTCCTTCACAGGCTTGGCCTTCGGATCGACTCTCAATCGGTGCTCGGCCAGTTCCCTGGGTACACCCGGCATGTCAGCAGGCTTCCATGTGAAGATGTCCCAGTTCTCATGGAGGAACTCGATGAGCTCGGCTTCCTATTTGCCGTCGATTGTCGTTGAGATGTTAGCCGGGGGAGCATTGGGGTCTGTCGGGTGAATGTGCACTTTCTTCACTTCTCCTGGCGACTGGAAAGCTGACTCAGAAGCAAGCTTCTTAGCATGCAGCAAATCAGCAAGGTCAACGCTGTTCTTGTACTCTTCCAACTCAACCATATCCATCTTATGATCAGCAATTTTGGAGCCCTGCTGAAGGCACTCCTCAGCCCTCTGTCGGTTGTGCGTGACTGTGATCACACCCTTGGGGCCATGCATCTTTAGTTTGAGATACATGTAACATGGACGAGCCATGAAACGGGCATAAGCTGGCCGACCAAGAATGGCGTGGTACGTGCTCTGGAAGTCCATGATTTCAAACGTCAATTTTTCTTTACTAAATTTTTTATCGGTGCCGAACACCACATCCAGTGCAATCTGGCTGAGTGATTTGGCCTTCTTCCCTGGGATGACTCCATGGAACTGCATGGTTCTCTCACTAAGTCGGGACATCGGGATGCCCATTCCCTTGAGGGTATCCGCATACAGAAAGTTCAATCCACTCCCTCTATTCATGAGGACCTTGCAGAGTCGAGTGCCTCCCACAACGGGATCCACCACCAAAGCCTACCGACCGGGAGTAGCAACATGAGTATGATGATCCGACTGATAAAATGTGATAGCAGTCTGAGACCACTTGAGGTATGTGGGGGTTGTAGGAACAATCATGTTAACTTTCTGTTGATAATTTTCAATCGACTCTTGCTTTCAACATCAGCAAAAATCAACAGAGTGGCATTGAGATCGGGAAAAGTTTCTTTGTCTTCATCATCCTCTTTATCAGGAGTTTTGTCACTCGACTGACCCGCTTTGAACTGCTGGATCAGCAGGTGGCACTGTCGAGTGGTATGTTTAGGCAGTATCAAATTGCCTTCTTCATCTTTCTTCGTGTGGACTGCACATGGAAATCCAGAACATCAGTTCCCAACTGATTCTTTCCTTTCTTGGGGGTGAACTGTCCCTTGGACTTCCCCTTATTTTCCCCTTGAGTCTCCAGAGCGGCCGCCTCTGCCTAGACAGGGCCATCAACTTTGCGTTTCTGTTTCCGACTGGAATTGCCGCCGACATCATTGTCGGCTGCTTTTCCTTTGTCGCTGCGGAGGCGGTCTTCTTGTTCACCATTGGCGTACCGAGTGGCTATCTCCATCATCTTGCTCAAGGAAATGTCACCTGTACGCCCGAACTTCAGATAGAGCTCTCTGTACTTCACACCGGCCTTGAATGTGCAAACAACTTGATGCTCACAGACGTTCTCCTCTGTGTGATGCAAGGTGGACCAACGCTGAATGTAATCTCTCAAGGACTCGTTTGGCTTCTGGACACAGTGCTGCAAATCAATCAAGCCAGTCATACACTTGCAGGTGCCCTTGAAGGTTCTGATGAACACTCAAGAAAGATCCTCCCAGCAGTAGATGCTAGAAGGAGCCAAACGATTCAACCACGCTCGGGTCGACCGTCCAACATCAAGGACAAATGCTTCATGGCAATGTTGTTGTTTCCTCCTCCGATCTGCACGGCAACTCTGTAATCATCCAACCACATCTCTGGATTTGACTCACCAGAGAACTTGCTTATCCCAGCCGCCAACTTGAAGTTGGGGGGATCTCTGCAGAACAAATGGCTCTGCTAAAACACTCGGGCCAGAAATAATGGCACTGGTTCCACTTGGGTAATCTCTGTCATGACCATCTATGTAGTCTCTGCCTCTGTTGATCCTCTTCTGGGTGAGCTAATCTCTCGCATCAAACCCTAGGTTCCACTCATCACCGAACGGGCGCCTTTCGTCATGGTGCCGGGGCACATACGAACCACTCCATGGAGGAGTAGGCACTCTACAGTGGTCATCACAGTGAAACTGATCTCGACCCTAACCTCGATGCTGATCTTCACGGTAACCTGCACCCCCGCGACGCAAAGGTGACCCTGGACTATGTGCCGACTGAACCGAGTCTGCCTTTGGTGAATTGCTATGCAATCTATTGCGTGACTGGGAAACAACTAAGTTCCGGCGCTGCGCTGCATCAAGCAACGTCTGAATCTGCAGCAAACCTCTACCAGCCTCTAAACATGACAACTGAATGGAATCTGCAATCCTAGCCGCTATCGCAACATTTAAAACTGGAGTGCGGTAATACCTAACCATTGTTCTGAGAACCACTCGGAAACAGCTGTCGCTGACGTCAACTTGGAAGTGGTGGACGTTAGCGAGCACGCTCGTCAAGTTCCTTCTGGATCTCTTCGACCCGAAGGCGCGCGGCCTCAAATGCCCGAGCTTCAGCAGTCGCACTACCGATGGGCGTACGGAGGATCTCCTCATATAGGTGTTGCTAGTCATTCGACGCTCCACCAGCCTCGCGCCTGCCGCGGCCGAAGCGAGGCGGCAGGCTCTGATGTGAACCAGCCATAAGAACCTCTGCCGCGGGATCGCAGCTCTCACACTCGGAGGGAATGTCAGACTGATCTTACGCCAATTCGAACACGCCATGAAGTGACTCGGTGGGCTCGGTAGCTGCAATCTATGGGGAGAAAGTTTGGCGAACCGCCACATGCCTCACCCATTGCTGGAGCCACGAACGACCGGATCGCTTGCGGCGACGAACAGCGGGGAGGGCTAACACATACGAAGTCGACGGCTGCCGCAGAAGTACGCCGCAGGAGCTTGCGTGGAAGTGCACCACCCCGCGGATCGGGAGCGCCTCAACATCTAGAGGTGCCTCTTGAAGCCATGCCGAATCTTCGACGATGAAGGTGAGTGCTCCGAGACGGATCTCGTGGCCCAGGAACAAACCACCGCCTGAAGACATGACGAAGGGGGGAAAATGCAACCTCGCCGGAAGTCGCTTAGATGCCTGCCCCAAGGTGGGCGCCAACTATAATGGGAATGAGTCTCATAGTAGAAGATAGGGGTACGGAAGGAGAGGGCAGAGTCCTAGCTACGGCGAGGGTGTACACACGGATGTATGAGTTCAGGCCCCTCTCGTGGAGGTAACAGCCCTACGTCTCAGTGCTCGGGAGTTCTTGTCGTGTGGAATGTATGTGTTATAGAGGGTACGAACCCTTGTGCCAGAGGGGAGGGGCGGCTTATATAGAGTACGCTTCCCCTTATGAATGTCAGGCAATCAAGGGTTTGACCATGGGAATAAAGGCGTGCGTTACTGGTAACATACACAATAAATGCTACTAATGACGACTGGCTGAACGCCTGCCTGTTGGCCTCCCTAAGGTGTCTTCTGGTCTTCTGGTGTCGGCTGGTAGCGAGGTCTTTCGAGTGACAGGAGACTGTCGAGTGGTGGGAGAAACTTTTGAGTGACTTAACTGTCGAGTGACTATCACGTCATGAAGACTTTAGTCAGAAACTCTCTTGCCATCATAAGTCCTCCAATATAGTGTCCTTAGGTAGGGTATGTAGGTCAGGACTAGGACCCTACCCTAGGTACATATCCTTGTCACCAACCACATATCAAATTATCAAAGTAACGAATGCGAATCAAATGAGTATGATGAAAACTAGCTTGACAGAAATCTCCATGTGTCTTCGGGAGCGCTTCACTTTATATAATAGTTTGTCCAGGCCCGTCCTTTGCTACAAAAACGATTGGGCTACCTTGCTGCACCTTTACTGCACTTGTTAATTGTTACCCATTACAAATTAACTTATCACAAAACTATCTGTTACCGATAATTTCAGTGCTTGCAGAGAATACCTTACTGAAAACCGCTTGTCATTTCCTTCTGCTCCTCGTTGGGTTCGACACTCTTACTTATCGAAAGGACCATGATAGATCCCCTATACTTGTGGGTCATCAAGACTCTGTTCTGGCGCCGTTGCCGGGGAGTGAAGCGCCTTTGGTAAGTGGAATATGGTAAGGAAAAGAATTATATAGTGTGCTGAAATTTACTGTCACCTGTTACTATTGAAAATAATCCTTTGAGGGGCTTGTTCGGGGTATCTTCACCTCGACCGGAAGCACAAAGAGTTTCTCCTCGACCTATTGAACCTACTGAAGATATATATTATGAAATTCCTTTGGGTATGATAGAGAAACTACTGGCTAATCCTTATGCAGGAGATGGAACACTACATCCTGATTTGCATCTAATCTATGTGGATGAAGTTTGTGGATTATGTAAGCTTGCAGGTCTGCCCGAGGATCATGTCAAGAAGAAGGTCTTTCCTTTATATTTTAAGGTAAAGGCATTGACATGGTATAGGCTATGTGATGATATTGGATCATGGAGCTACAAAAGATTGAAAATGGAATTTCATCAGAAGTTTTATCCTATGCATCTAGTTCATCATGATCGGAATTATATCTACAATTTTTGGCCTCGTGAAGGAGAAATAATCTCTTAAACTTGGGGGAGGCTTAAGTCAATGTTATATTCATGCCCCAATTATGAGCTCTTGAGAGAAATTATTATTCAGAATTTTTTTGCTCGGCTTTCTCGTAATGATCAATCCATGCTCGATACTTCTTGTACTGGTTCCTATATGATGGAAGATATTGACTTCAAATGGGATTTATTGGACAGAATTAAACGCGACTGTGAAGATTGGGAACTCAAGGAAGGTAAGGAGTCTAAGTTTGATTGTGTTAAATCCTTTGTAGACACTGATTCTTTTCGTGAATTTAGCACTAAATATGGACTTGACTCTGTGATAGTAGCTTCTTTCTGTGAATCTTTTGCTGCTCATGTTGATCTCCCTAAGGAGAAGTGCTTTAAATATCATCCTCCCATTGAAGTGAAAGTAGTTTAACCTATTAAAGTTGAGGAAGAAACTATTACTTATAATATTGATCATGTTATACCTGCTGCTTATATTGAGAAACCACCTTTCCCTGTTAGAATAAGGAACATGCTAAAGCTTCAACTATGGTTCGTAAGAGCTATGTTAGAACACCTACACCTCCTGAACAAAATAAAATTGAACCTAGTATTGCTATGGTTAAAGATCTCTTGGTTGATAATATTGATGGGCATGTTATTCATTTCTGTGATGAAGCTGCTAGAATTGCTAGACCTGATGCTAAAGATAAACATAGGCCTATTGTTGGCATGCCTGTTGTTTCTGTCAAAATAGGAGATCATTGTTATCATGGATTATATGATGTGGGTGATACTATCAGTGAAATTTCCTTTACCCTATATCAAGAAATTATGAACGATATTGCACCAGCTGAGTTAGAGGAAATTGATGTTACCATTAAGGTTGCTATTAGAGATACTATAGCACTAGTTGGGATTGTTAGAGGTGTTGAAGTCTTGTGTGGGAAAACAAAATATTCTACTGATTTTATTGTCCTTGGTTCCCCACAAGATGATTTTTGTCCCATTATGTTTGGTAGACCTTTTTTGAATCCTGTTAATGCCATGATAGATTGTGAGAAAGAAACTGTTACTATAAGTTTTGGGGATGCGTCTCATGAGTTTAATTTCTCTAAATTTTATAGACAACCCCGTGATAAAGACTTGCCTAGTAAGGATTAAATTATTGGTATTGCTGCTATTGTTGTGCCTCCTGCTGACCCCTTGGAACAATATTTGCTAGACCATGAAAATGATATGCATATGAATGAAAGGAATGAAATAGATAAGAATTTCTTTGATCAGAATCCTTTTTTGAAAGACAACTTGCTTGTCGAAATACTTGGGGATCCTCTTCCACCCAAGGGTGATCCCGTGTTTGAGCTTAAACAATTACCGGATACTCTGAAATATGCTTATCTTGATGAAAAGAAGATACATCCTATTATTATTAGTGCTAACCTTTCAGAGCATGAAGGAAAGAGATTATTGAAAACTCCAAAGAAGCATTGTGCTGCTATTGGATATACTCTTGATGATATTCAGGACATTAATCCCACTCTAGGTTAGCATAAAATTAATATGGAGCCCAATGCCAAACCAGTTGTTGATCACCAACGACGGTTAAACACTAAAATGAAAGAAGTGGCAAGAAATAAAATATGAAAGCTTCTAGAGGTAGGTATCATTTATCCTATTGATGATAGTAGATGGGTTAGTCCCGTTCATTGTGTCCCTAAGAAAAGAGGTATTACCATAGTTCCTAATGATAAAAATGAATTGATCTCGCAAAGAATTGTTACAGGATATAGAATAGTAAATTTTAGGAAATTAAATAAAGCTACTAGGAAATACCATTACCCTGTACCTTTTATTGATCAAATGCTAGAAAGACTATCCAAACACACAAATTTTTGTTTTCTAGATGGTTATTCTGGCTTCTCTCAAATACATGTGTCAAAAGAGGACCAAGAGAAGACCACTTTTACTTGCCCCTTCTGTTGGAAATATGCCCTAGAGGCAATATATAAAATGTTTTTATTATATTTCCTTGTTCATGATAATCGTTTATTATCCATGCTATAACTGTAGTGATCGGAAACACATTGCATGTGTGGATACATAGACAAACACTATGTCCCTAGTATGCCTCTAGTGAACTAGCTCGTTGATCAAAGATGGTCAGGGTTTCCTAGCAATTGACATGTGATGTCATTTGATTAAGGGATCACATCATTAGGAGACTGATGTGATGGACAAGACCCAAACTACAAACGTAGCATATGATCGTGTCAGTTTATTGCTACTGTTTTCTGCATGTCAAAGTATATGTTCCTATGACCATGAGATCATGCAACTCACGGATATCGAAGGAGTGCCTTGTGTGTATCAAACGTCGCAACGTAACTGGGTGACTATAAAGGTGCTCTATAGGTATCTCTGATGGTGTCTGTTGAGTTGGCATGGACCGAGACTGGGATTTGTTACTCCGTGTGACGAAGAGGTATCTCGGGGCCCACTCGGTAATGCAACATCACAATAAGCCTTGCAAGCAATGTGACTAATTGTTAGTTGCGGGATCTTGCATTACGGAACGAGTAAAGAGACTTGCCGGTAACGAGATTGAACTAGGTATAGAGATACCGACGATCGAATCTCGGGCAAGTAACATGCCGAAGAACAAAGGGAACGTTATACGGGACTAACTGAATCCTTGACATAGAGGTTCAACCGATAAGATCTTCGTAGAATATGTAGGAACCAATGTGGACATCCAGGTCCCGCCATTGGTTATTGGCCGTAGAGGTGTCTCGGTCATGTCTACATAGTTCTCGAACCCGCAGGGTCTGCACACTTAAGGTTCGGTGACGTTTCGGTAGTATAGAGTTATGTATGGTGGTGACCGAAGGTTGTTCGGAGTCCCGGATGAGATCCCAGACGTCACGAGGAGCTCCGGAATGGTCTGGAGGTAAAGATTCATATATAGGATGTCCTAGTTTGGTCGCCGGAAAAGTTTCGGGCTCATCGGTAGTGTACCGGGAGTATCGGTAGTGTACCGGGAGTGCCGGTAGTGTACCGGGGGACCTCCGGGAGGGGTATTTCGACCCCAAGAGGTCCATGGGCTGTGGGAGAATAATAACCAGCCCTTAGTGGGCTGGGAAAACAGCCACAAAGGCCCATGGCGCAGGAGAGAAAGTCCTAAAGCAAAAAGTGGAAAATCAGCCAATAGGAGGCAATCCTACTCCAACTAGGATTGGAGGTGAAGTAGGATTGCTCCCACCTCCTATTTCGGCCGACCCAAAGGCCTTGTCTGCCTCTCCTCTCCTCTCCTCCTATATATACTAGTGGATTGGGTGGTTTTTGGACAGAATTTCCGGCCACGTGCTACCCGTTCCACCGGTGCATAGTTTCTCCTCTAGATCGTAGTTCCGCAGTGCTTAGGCGAAGCCCTGCCGGAATTGCTCCACCACCATCACCGGAGCGCCGTCACGCTGCCGGTGAACTCTCTCTCCTCTCCACCCCTCTTGCTGGATCAAGACGGTGGATATCGTCATCAAGCTGCACGTGTGCTGAACGCGGAGGTGCCGTCCGTTCGGTACTAGATCGGAAGGATCGTGATCAAGGCCACGAGACGTTCGTGATTGGATCGTGGGACGGATCATGATGAGATCGTGGGACGGTTCGTGATTGGTTCGCGGGACGGTTCGTGATTGGATCGCGGGACGCTCGGCGATTTGGATCGCGAAGAAGTTCGACTACACCAACCGCGTTTCTTAACGCTTCCCGCTTAGCGATCTACAAGGGTACGTAGATCCACTCTCCCTCTCGTAGATGCTCATCACCATGGATAGGTTTGCGTGTGCGTAGGAAAATTTTTGTTTCCCATGCGACGTTCCCCAACAGTGGCATCATGAGCTAGGTTGATGGTTCGATGAGATCTCGAGTAGAACACAAAAGGTTTGTGGGCGTTGATGCTTAGATTGCTTCCTCCCTTGGTTGGATTTTGGTTCAGCGGGATTGTGAGATGAAGCGGCCCGGACCAACATTACTCATACGCTTACGAGAGACCGGTTCCCTCGACGCAACTTGTTGCTTAGATGGCTTGCGGGTGACAGTTTCTCTCACTTTAGTTGGATCGGATCCGACAAAGGCGGTCCTTGAGAAGGTTGAAAAGCAATCTATGTATCACCGTTGTGGTTTATACGTAGGTGAGAATCGTTCTTGCTAGATACCCGTAGCAGCCACGTAAAACATGCAACAACAATTAGAGGACGTCTAACTTGTTTTTGCAGGGTATGTTGTGATATGATATGGCCAATTACATGATGAGATATATGTGATGTATGAGATGATCATGTGATGTATAGATTATCACGACTTGCATGTCGGTGATTACGGCAACCGGCAGGAGCCATAGGGTTGTCTTTAATTATTGTATGACCTGCTATCAATCATTAAGCGCTATTTAATGCTTTACTTTATCGCTAAGCGGTAGCAATAGTAGTAGAAGCATGCAGGGCGTGACAACCCCGATGGCGACACGTTGATGGAGATCAAGATGATGGAGATCATGGTGTCATGCCGGTGACGATGGACATCATGTCGGTGTTTCGAAGATGGAGATCTTAAACACAAGTTGATAGCCATATCATGTCACTTATGAATTGCATGAGATGTTAATCCTTTTATGCACCTTGTTTTGCTTAGTACGACGGTAGCATTATAAGGTGATCCCTCACTTAAATTTCAAGATGAACTGTGTTCTCCCCGAGTGTGCACCGTTGCGAAAGTTCGTCGTGTCGAGACACCACATGATGATCGGGTGTGATAGACTCTACGTTCACATACAACGGGTGCAAGCCAGATTTGCACGTGCAGAACACTCGGGGTAAACTTGACGAGCCTAGCATGTACAGACATGGCCTCGGAACACAAGAGACCGAAAGGTCGAACATGAGTCATATAGTAGATTTGATCAACATAATGATGTTCACCATTGAAGCCACCTTAACTCACGTGATGATCGGACTTGAGTTGGTGAATTTGGATCATGTGACACTCAGATGACCTGAGGGATGTCAATTTGAGTGGGAGCTTTAGTAATTTGATTAAGTAAACTCATTATCTTGAACAATAGTCTAAGTAACCTTTGCATATTTATTTTGTAGATCAATGGCTCGCGCAGTAGCATCCCTGAATTTTAATGCGTTCCTAGAGAAAGCTAAATTGAAAGATGATGGAAGTAACTTTGTTGACTGGGCCCGTAATCTGAGGATTATCCTCACGGCTTCCCAGAAGTCATATGTCCTTGATGCACCGCTTGGTGACCAGCCAGAAGACATGACCTCCGAAGACGTTAAGAACGCTTGGGAGGCTCGTGCTGGAGACTACTCAATAGTTCAGTGTGCAATATTGTATGGCTTAGAACCGGGACTTCAAAGACGTTTTGAACGTCATGGGGCATATGAGATGTTCCAGGAGTTGAAGTTTATCTTTCAGAAGAATGCCCGGATCGAGAGGTATGAGACCTCCGATAAATTCTATGCTTGCAAGATGGAGGAGAATGGGTCTATTAGTGAGCACATACTCAGAATGTCTGGGTACTCAAATCGTCTAGCGGAGTTGGGAATTACCCTTCCGCCGGAGGCGATCACTGATAGAGTTCTTCAATCGCTGCCACCTAGTTACAAGAGCTTTGTGATGAACTATAACATGCACGGGATGAACAAGTCAGTCGCCGAGCTGTTTGCGATGCTGAAAGTCGCTGAGTCTGAAATCCAGAAAGAACATCAAGTGTTGATGGTCAATAAAACCACTAGTTTCAAGAAAAATGGCAAAGGCAAAGGCAAGAATGGTAAAACCAAGAAGGATGGCAAAGCAGTTGCTACTCCTAGAAAGAAGCCTAAGCATGGACCTAAGCCAGAAACTGAGTGCTTTCATTGCAAAGGAACTGGTCACTGGAAGCGGAAGTGCCCCAAGTACCTGGCTGGCAAGAAGGCGGCCAACGACAAACAAGGTATATATGATATACATGTTATTGATGTGTACCTTACTAGTTCTCGTAGTAGTGCCTGGGTATTTGATACCGGTTCGGTTGCTCACATTTGCAACTCAAAACAGGAACTACGGAATAAACGAAGACTGGCAAAGGACGAAGTGATGATGCGCGTGGGAAATGGCTCCAAGGTTGATGTGATCGCCGTCGGCACGCTCTCTCTTCGATTACCATCAGGATTAGTGATGAACCTAAATAATTGTTATTTAGTGCCTGCGTTAAGCATGAACATTATATCTGGATCTTTTTTATTGCGAGACGGTTACTCATTTAAATCAGAGAATAAAGGTTGTTCTATTTATATGAGTAATATCTTTTATGGTCATGCACCCAATGTTAGGGGTTTATTCATATTGAATCTTGATAGTGATGACACACATGTTCATAACATTGATGCCAAAAGATGTAGAGTAGTTAATGATAGTACCACTTTCTTGTGGCACTGCCGTTTAGGTCATATTGGTGTAAAACGCATGAGGAAGCTCCATGCTGATGGACTTTTGGAGTCACTTGATTTTGAATCACTTGACACATGTGAACCATGCCTTATGGGCAAGATGACCAAAACGCCGTTCTCTGGAACAATGGAACGGGCGAGTGACTTATTGGAAATCATACATACTGATGTGTGCGGTCCAATGAATGTCGAAGCACGCGGTGGTTATCGTTATTTTCTCACCTT
This sequence comes from Hordeum marinum, assembly GCA_022496015.1. Classification (NCBI taxonomy): domain Eukaryota; kingdom Viridiplantae; phylum Streptophyta; class Magnoliopsida; order Poales; family Poaceae; genus Hordeum; species Hordeum marinum. The sequence continues at coordinate 156,759,645 of CM039677.1, forward strand.
CACTGATGACTTGAGTAGATATGGGTATATTTACTTGATGAAGCACAAGTCTGAAACATTTGAAAAGTTTAAGCAATTTCAGAGTGAAGTTGAGAATCATCGTAACAAGAAGATTAAATTTCTTTGATCTGATCAAGGAGGTGAATATCTGAGTTATGAGTTTGGCAATCACTTAAGACAGCGTGGAATTGTTTCACAGTTGACACCGCCCGAAACACCACAGCGTAATGGTGTGTCTGAACGTCGTAATCGGACCTTAGTGGATATGGTGCATTCTATGATGTCTCTTGCCGATTTGCCACTATCATTTTGGGGTTATGCATTAGAGACAGCTGCATTCACTTTAAATAGGGCACCATCAAAATCCGTTGAGACGACGCCATATGAACTGTGGTTTGGCAAAAAGCCGAAGTTGTCATTTCTTAAAGTTTGGGGATGTGATGCTTATGTCAAAAAGCTTCAGCCTGAAAAGCTGGAACCCAAAGCGGAAAAGTGCGTCTTCATAGGATACCCGAAAGAGACAGTCGGGTATACCTTCTATCTCAGATCCGAGGGCAAAGTGTTTGTCGCTAAGAACGGAACATTTCTTGAGAAAGAGTTTCTCTCGAAAGAATTGAGTGGGAGGAAAATAGAGCTTGATGAGGTTATTGAACCTTTACTTCAACCAGAGAGTAGCGCAACACAGAAAGATGTTTCTGTGGAACCTACAACGGTAGAAGAGGAAGTTAATGATGATGATCATGAAGCTCCGGATCAAGCTGCTATTGAACCTCGTAGGTCGACAAGGACGCGTACTACTCCCAAGTGGTACGACAACCCTGTCTTAGAGGTCATGTTGTTGGACAACAATGAACCTACGAGCTATGGAGGAGCAGTGATGGGCCCGGATTCCGAGAAATGGTTAGAGGCCATGCAATCTGAGATGGGATCCATGTATGAAAACAAAGTATGGACTTTGGAAGTACTACCTGAAGGGCGAAAGGCCATTCAGAACAAATGGATCTATAAGAAGAAGACGGACGCGGACGGTAATGTCACCGTCTATAAAGCTCGACTTGTGGCAAAGGGTTTTTCACAAGTTCAAGGAGTTGACTACAATGAGACTTTCTCACCCGTAGCGATGCTTAAGTCTGTCAGAATCATGTTGGCAATAGCTGCTTATTTCGACTATGAAATTTGGCAGATGGACGTCAAAACGGCGTTCCTCAACGATTTCCTTGAGGAAGAGTTGTATATGATGCAACCCGAAGGTTTTGTCGATCCAGAGAATGCTGACAAAGTTTGCAAACTCCAGCAATCCATTTATGGACTGGTGCAAGCATCTCGGAGTTGGAATAAACGCTTTGATGAGGTGATCAAAGCGTTTGGGTTTATACAAGTTTATGGAGAAGCTTGTATTTACGAGAAAGTGAGTGGGAGCTCTGTAGCGTTTCTAGTGTTATATGTGGATGACATATTGCTGATCGGAAACGATATAGAAATGCTGGAAAGCGTGAAGGAATATTTGAATAAGAGTTTTTCGATGAAGGACCTAGGAGAAGCTGCTTTCATATTAGGCATTAAGATCTATAGAGATAGGTCGAGACGCTTAATAGCACTTTCACAGAGCACATACCTTGATAAAGTTTTGAAGAAGTTCAAAATGGAACAGGCCAAGAAGGGGTTCTTGCCTGTGTTGCAAGGTGTGAAGTTGAGTAAGACTCAATGCCCAGTGACTGCAGAAGATAAAGAAAAGATGAGCGTCATCCCCTATGCTTCAGCCATAGGCTCTATCATGTATGCAATGCTGTGCACAAGACCCGATGTCAGCCTTGCCATAAGTATGGCTGGAAGGTTTCAAAGTGATCCTGGAATGGAGCACTGGCAAGCGGTCAAGAATATCCTTAAGTACCTTAACAGGACTCAGGACATGTTTCTCATTTATGGAGGTGATGAAGAGCTCGTCGTAAAGGGTTACGTCGATGCAAGCTTTGACACTGATCCGGACGATTCTAAATCGCAAACCGGATACGTATTTATTCTTAACGGGGGAGCGGTAAGCTGGTGCAGTTCCAAGCAAAGCGTGGTAGCTGATTCTACGTGCTAAGCGGAGTACATCGCAGCCTCGGAGGCAGCGAAGGAAGGTGTCTGGATGAAGCAGTTCATGACAGATCTTGGAGTAGTGCCTAGTGCACTGAATCCAATAAATCTGTTCTATGACAACACTGGTGCCATTGCTCTAGCCAAGGAACCAAGGTTTCACAAGAGGACCAGACACATAAAGCGACGCTTCAACTCCATCCGGTTCTACATCGAGGAGAAGGACATAAATATTTGCAAAGTGCACACGGATCTGAATGTTGCAGACCCGTTGACTAAACCTCTTCCAAGGGCTAAACATGATCAACACCAGAACTGTATGGGTGTTCGATTCATTACCATGTAAATCACATAGTGATGTGAACTAGATTATTGACTCTAGTGCAAGTGGGAGACTGTTGGAAATATGCCCTAGAGGCAATATATAAAGTGTTTTTATTATATTTCCTTGTTCATGATAATCGTTTATTATCCATGCTATAACTGTAGTGATCGGAAACACATTGCATGTGTGGATACATAGACAAACACTATGTCCCTAGTATGCCTCTAGTGAACTAGCTCGTTGATCAAAGATGGTCAGGGTTTCCTATCCATTGACATGTGATGTCATTTGATAAAGGGATCACATCATTAGGAGACTGATGTGATGGACAAGACCCAAACTACAAACGTAGCATATGATCGTGTCAGTTTTTTGCTACTGTTTTCTGCATGTCAAAGTATATGTTCCTATGACCATGAGATCATGCAACTCATGGATATCGAAGGAGTGCCTTGTGTGTATCAAACGTCGCGACGTAACTGGGTGACTATAAAGGTGCTCTACAGGTATCTCCGATGGTGTCTGTTGAGTTGGCATGGATCGAGACTGGGATTTGTTACTCCGTGTGACGGAGAGGTATCTCGGGGCCCACTCGGTAATGCAACATCACAATAAGCCTTGCAAGCAATGTGACTAATTGTTAGTTGCGGGATCTTGCATTACGGAACGAGTAAAGAGACTTGCCGGTAACGAGATTGAACTAGGTATAGAGATACCGACGATCGAATCTCGGGCAAGTAACATGCCGAAGAACAAAGGGAACGTTATACGGGACTAACTGAATCCTTGACATAGAGGTTCAACCGATAAGATCTTCGTAGAATATGTAGGAGCCAATGTGGACATCCAGGTCCCGCCATTGGTTATTGGCCATAGAGGTGTCTCGGTCATGTCTACATAGTTCTCGAACCCGCAGGGTCTGCACACTTAAGGTTCGGTGACGTTTCGGTAGTATAGAGTTATGTATGGTGGTGACCGAAGGTTGTTCGGAGTCCCGGATGAGATCCCGGACGTCACGAGGAGCTCCGGAATGGTCCAGAGGTAAAGATTCATATATAGGATGTCCCAGTTTGGTCGCCGGAAAAGTTTCGGGCTCATCGGTAGTGTACCGGGAGTATCGGTAGTGTACCGGGAGTGCCGGTAGTGTACCGGGGGACCTCCGGGAGGGGTATTTCTACCCCAAGAGGTCCATGGGCTGTGGGAGAATAATAACCAGCCCTTAGTGGGCTGGGAAAACAGCCACAAAGGCCCATGGCGCAGGAGAGAAAGTCCTAAAGCAAAAAGTGGAAAATCAGCCAATAGGAGGCAATCCTACTCCAACTAGGATTGGAGGTGAAGTAGGATTGCTCCCACCTCCTATTTCGGCCGACCCAAAGGCCTTGGATGCCTCTCCTCTCCTCTCCTCCTATATATACTAGTGGATTGGGTGGTTTTTGGACAGAATTTCCGGCCACGTGCTACCCGTTCCACCGGTGCATAGTTTCTCCTCTAGATCGTAGTTCCGCAGTGCTTAGGCGAAGCCCTGCCGGAATTGCTCCACCACCATCACCGGAGCGTCATCACGCTGCCGGTGAACTCTCTCTCCTCTCCACCCCTTTTGCTGGATCAAGACGGTGGAGATCGTCATCAAGCTGCACGTGTGCTGAACGCGGAGGTGCCGTCCGTTCGGTACTAGATCGGAAGGATCGTGATCAAGGCCACGAGACGTTCGTGATTGGATCGTGGGACGGATCGTGACGAGATCGTGGGACGGTTCGTGATTGGTTCGCGGGACAGTTCGTGATTGGATCGCGGGACGCTCGGCGATTTGGATCGCGAAGAAGTTCGACTACACCAACCGCGTTTCTTAACGCTTCCCGCTTAGCGATCTACAAGGGTACGTAGATCCACTCTCTCTCTCGTAGATGCTCATCACCATGGATAGGTTTGCGTGTGCGTAGGAAAATTTTTGTTTCCCATGTGACGTTCCCCAACACCTTCGGTACCTTTGCTTATGGACGTATGCCTTTTGGTTTATGCAATGCACCTACTACCTTTCAAAGATGTATGACTGCTATATTCTTTGATTTTTGTGAAATGATTGTTGAGGTTTTCATAGATGATTTTTCCGTTTACGGAATTTCTTTTGATGATTGTTTGAGCAACCTTGATCGAGTTTTGCAGAGTTGTGGAGAAACTAATCTTGTCTTGAATTGGGAGAAGTGCCACTTTATTGTTAATGGACGTATTGTCTTGGGACATAAAATCTCTGAAAGAGGTATTGAAGTTGATAAAGCTAAACTTGATGCTATTGAAAAAATGTCGTGTCCTACGAATATCAAAGGTATAAGAAGTTTCCTTGGTCATGCTGGTTTCTATAGGAGGTTTATTGAAGACTTCTCTAAGATTACTAGGCCTCTCACTAATCTTTTGCAAAAAGATGTTCCATTCATTTTTCGGATGATTCTGTAGAAGCATTTGAAATTCTTAAGAATGCCTTGATTTCTGCACCTTTTATTTAACCACCTCACTGGAACCTACCCTTTGAAATTGTAGTGACCCGACCTGAAAGGTCGAATCTCCGGTGTTTCCGTACCATCCCAAGATCATGCTGGTACACACACGATACATCAATGTATATATCAAAGGGAAATCACACAGCATTATATTAATCGAAATCTCATATCGAGTCCTTTATTACAATAAAGATTACAATAAAGTGGCTGAAGGCCAACTCATGAGAATGTCTAAATCTTGCGGAAGCCTCGAAGGTAGATGAGTCCATCTGACTCCAAGGGCATCTCACCGAGCGTAGAACGTGTCCTCACTCCTGGTCGGAAAAGTACTCTGCAACATGATACATTGCAGCTGTGTAGGTCAGCATATGGAATATGCCGGCAAAGTCACAAGAGAGGGGTGAAAAGATAATCATCTAATCTACATGCTTATATGGCAGGTGGGGTGGTAAGTTTTTGCGTAAAGACATTTTTTCCTACATCAAGAGAGGGGTAAGCAAAAAATATTACTAAGTTGGTTGATTAATGAAATGGTTCCACCAACCAAATTTCATACCCAAGTTACTAATACCCACATCATCATATTAATTATGTTGAGAGTTCCGGAAGCTTTCAGTTCCTTTGGCTCAAGTCGTCCATGACCGTGGACACGGCTAATCGATTAGGTTTGAGTACTCTGTAGAGCTTTGCACACGTTCCCCACAAGATTTGGTCGCCTCCGTTTGATTTCTCACACTTCAGGGTGTTTGAGAAACGGATGACCAAAACATGGTCTTCCAAAGGGTTTCCCTGCGACTCTGTCGGTGCCCATCCTTTCCTACCGTTCTTCTACATCTCGTAGCACTGCCTGTCCAGGGTCACCATGATATCCAACCAAGCTAGAGCCCATAATGACTTGTGGCTGTGCAGGTAAGCCTTGGGTCTTGAAGCATCCATCCATCTCTTTGTGCCTGGGTGGACCTTTTCGCGTGAATACTGGCCATCTCCAGCATCACCTAGGCAAATCCACTGGTTTCTCCAGGGTGCCGTTCAACCATCATCCACCCAGAGATATGTTGAAAACTCGGAGTCTTGAAGTCTTGATCATTATGTAGGACTTGAAATTATTAACTCTCTCAACTCTCATGAATCTCACAACCAACCCCGTCTACTAATAGCATAGCAAAAAGTAAAACAACGTTTCCGGGGCCAATGTGTCAAGGCTTGAGAGGGATCCTACCACATGATACTACAAAAAGTAACCAAGTTTCCAATTACCTACTTTGCATGCAATTGGGGTGATGGAAAAACTAGTGCAATAAAACATCGGTAAAGATGATCAAAGTGACTTTCCTGATTTACGATCTTCGTACGTGAGTGACTCTAAGTAACAAGCTTCACACTCCGGATAATCTAACGAAGCAAACAAGAGCACTCAATAAGCATACAGCAAAATATTGTAACTCACAACCATCAACCATGAACTAGTAACTAATCAAGACAAAACAATGCATAAAAATCATAAGCAAGAAAACACACAAAGTTTTGTTTTCTAAAAGATGATTGATAAAACACAACTAACATAATGAAACTATTGGTATTAACCAAAACAACAGTTGACAGCAAGAAAAACAATAAAATATTTTATTAATAAACAGAATAAAACCAAATTAAGTTTGTTGGGGAAAACTTTTAGTAAAGTTTTTTTTAAAGTTTTGATAAACACTATATGAAACAACTATAGTTTTACTAACAAAAGAGCAAAACAAAACTTATTGTTTATTAACAAAACATGTTCTTAACAGGGAAGAATTTACAAATAAACTTGTCTGAGAAAACAAAATTAAATTATATAAAACTTTGTTGAAAGAAAACTATTACTAACTAGTTGTTTTAATTCAAATTAAACCTATTTGAAAAATGTGTTGAGATTCCTATGTTAATAAAGAAACAAACTAAGCAAATTTATATTTTTATTAACATAAGTAAAACACCTAAAGTTTAACTAACAGAACCTATTAAACAAATAAAACTAAATCTAATTTAAACCAACTAAAACTAAGTTAATTTAAACTATACTAACTAATAGGCAGAATCTATTTATAGATAAAACACTAATAAAAAATCATCCTAAAAATTTTGAACCTAAGCATGAAGGTAGTCCTAACTAATACCAAACAGTAGCAAAAAGATTCATATCAAAATCTATTTTCAAACTCTAGTTATTCAGATTTGAATGTTTTGAGGAAATTTGATTCAATTCAAATTTTATAGGTCAAATTTGAAATTTAAAAGTACAGGGTGAAACTACATGAAAAATGTGAGCTATTGCAGAAAGAATCAACTCAAAACATTAAATAGATTAAAAGTTATAGCTAAATCAATTTTCTAAAACATTCTGTTTAACTAAAACTAAACAAAAAGAAGAAAATTTCTACCGGACGGCCAGGGGTGACGTGGCACTATCCTATTGGCTGGCTAGCGCGTGTGTTGGATGGTTGCGGGCGGTCGACCGGACCGAAGAGGAAAACGATTCGGGAATTAAGTTGATCTAATCTGGGCCGTTGCGTCTGGATCGGAGGGAGGGGGTGAGCTCGAAGATTTTACCGGAGGGGGAGGTGGACTCCGGCGATGGTGACGGCGGCCGGTGGTCGAGGACGCCGCCGGAGGTGGCTCCGGTGGTCGAAACGGAGCGCAGACGGGCTCAGACGGCGGAGGAGGTCCTCCGGTGCCGATTGGTGGTGTCGGAGAGGGGCGAGGATGACCGAGGCGATGGCTACGGGCGATGGGAGCTCCGGTGGTGGTGCAACTCCGGCGAGGAATTTGGCAGCGTCTCGGCGAGGGAGAGAGAGGGCTCGGGGGGGAATGGAGAGAGGAGTGACAGGGGCTACTTTTAGGGTGCTCGGGTGGGTGCGGGGAGAGAGGAGAGAGATCCCGGGGGGGGGGGGGGGGAACTGCCGTGCGGCGGCGCGCGCGCGAGGAGGAAGGCGACCGCGTGGGGCTAATGGTCGGTCGGGGTGGGACCCGGTGGCAGCGAGAGGGAGAGCGGGGTTTCCGCGTCGGTCGGCCGGCTCGAATTGAATTCGCGAATAAAAGCCTGTGGGCCGGCCCGTTTAATTCTAAATCCGTTACTGTTTTTATTAACCAGAGTAGTAAAACGTCTTTAAAAGCATTCAAAACATTTCTAAATATAGGAGTATTCTATATCAAAATTAATAGAATAATAAATGCCATTTATTGACCATTTTTATTTTGTCATTTGAACACTTTGAAAAAAATAATATTTTCAGAAATTGCCTAATTGTTTTTAAATCCTTTTTGCAAATATTTTCAAAATAACCCCTGGTTTTTATTGTTCAAATAAATCACCAATTAGGTCCTGGTGTGGAGTGTCATGTTCCTCCTCTCTTATTTGAACTTTTTACCAAGATTTTCAAATAGGTGAAAGCAACACATTGAAAGTAGAAAGGGGTTTCAGAAATTCAGAGAAGGCATTTCAACAATACATGTATTCAAGCAATGATGACGATAGATGCATAGCTACATTTCATAACATTCCAAAATGAAATTTTGGGATGTGACAGAAATTATGTGTGATGCTAGTGATTATGCCATTGGTGCTGTTCTAGGACAAAGAGTTGATAAGAAATTAAATGTTATCCATTATGCTAGTAAAACTCTAGACAATGCTTAAAGAAACTATGCTACCACTCAAAAGGAATTTTTAGCAGTTGCGTTTGCTTGTGATAAGTTTAGACCTTATATTGTTGATTCCAAAGTAACTGTTCACACTAATCATGCTGCTATTAAATATCTTATGGAAAATAAAGATGCTAAACCTAGACTTATTAGATGGGTTCTTTTGCTACAAGAATTTGATTTGCATATAATTGATAGAAAGGGTGCTGATAACCCCGTAGCGGATAACTTGTCTAGGTTAGAAAATGTTCTTGATGACCCACTACCTATTGATGATAGCTTTCCTGATGAACAATTAGCTGTCATAAATGCTTCGTGTAATGCTCCATGGTATGCTGATTATGCTAATTACATTGTTACTAAATTTATACCACCTAGTTTCACATACCAACAAAAGAAAAAGTTCTTCTATGATTTAAGACATTACTTTTGGAATGATCCACACCTTTATAAAGAGGGAGTAGATGGTGTTATTAGACATTGTGTACCTAAGCATGAACCGGAATAGATCCTACACAAGTGTCATTTCGAAGCCTACGGAGAATACCACGCTGGAGATAGAACTACACACAAGGTATTACAATCTGGTTTTTATTGGCCTACTCTCTTCGAGGATGCTCGTAAGTTTGTCTTGTCCTGTGATGAAAGTCAAAGAATTGGTAGTATTAGTAGACCTCAGGAAATGCCTATGAATTACTCTCTTGTTATTGTAGCATTTGATGTTTGGGGTTTTGATTATATGGGACCTTTCCCAAATTCCAACGGGTATACTCATATTCTAGTTGCTGTTGATTATGTTACTAAGTGGGTAGAAGCTATTCCAACTAGTAGTGCTGATCATAACACCTCTATTAAAATGTTGAAAGAAGTTATTTTCCCTAGATTTGGAGTCCCTAGATATTTAATGACTGATGGTGGTTCACACTTTATTCATGATGCTTTCCATAAATTGCTTGCTAAGTATGACGTTAATCATGGAATTGCATCTCCGTATCACCCTCAGTCTAGTGGTCAAGTAGAATTAAGCAATAGAGAACTTAAATTGATCTTGCAAAAGACTGTTAATAGATCTAGAAAGAATTGGTCTAAGAAACTTGACGATCATTATGGGCTTATAGAACTGCTGACAAAAACCCTATGAGTATGTCTCCATATAAAATGGTTTATGGTAAAGCATGTCACTTACCTCTAGAACTAGAGCATAAAGCTTATTGGGCAATCAAAGAGCTCAATTATGATTTCAGACTTGCTGGTGAGAAAAGGTTATTCGACATTAGCTCACTTGATGAATGGAGAACCCAGGCCTATGAGAATGCCATGTTCTTTAAAGAAAAAGTTAAGAGATGTCATGATAAAAGGAAACAAAAGCGTTAATTCAATGTTGGTGACCATGTCTTGCTATACAATTCTGGTTTAAGATTTTTTGTAGGAAAACTTCTCTCTAAATGGGAAGGGCCTTACATTATCGAGGAAGTATATCATTTCGGTGCCAGCAAGATCAACAATGCCGAAGGCACAAATCCGAAGGTGGTAAATGGGCCAAGAATCAAACATTATATCTCAGGTACTCCCATAAATGTTGAAACCAACATTATCTATACCATAACTCTAGAGGAGTACATTAGGGAGACCTACCGGAATGTTTCAGACTTCAACAAATGAATAGGTATGTGGTACGGTAAACAAACCGACTCCAAAACTTTCCCAATAGCAATTTTTCTCAGTTTTGGATTATTTAAAAAATTAGGAAAATTTAAAGCAGTTCGAAAAGTGCATGAGGAGGCGACAAGCCTGCAGGGCACAGCCTACCCCCCTGGTCGTGCCCCTGTGGCTTGTGGCCACTCCGTGCATCCTCCGGACTCCGTTTTCTTATGGTATACTCCTTTTGGTCAGTAAAAATTAATTATATAATCTCCCGGAGGTTTGGACTTTCGTATCATGACAATACCTCCTATTTTCGTTTTGAGCTGTTTCTGTAGTAGATTCAGAGCAACATATCGTCCCAAGAGTCCGGTGGGGAGAGCTATATATCGCATTACCTTGCCAATCCCAAGCTCTATGGCGACCTAGATCCTTATGGATTATTCTCAAGGGAGTAACAAGAAGGCAAGTATGAGTAAGAAAGATCGGATGAAGAAGAGATCCCTCTGCCTCAACTAGCAGATATGCACGTGGACTTCAGAAATCAAGCCTCTCAAACACAAGGAGAAAACCCAAGGTTACATTTATCCCTTCTCGTTTTCTGCAGGAGAGCAAGCAAGAATTAAGTCACAGGATATTGAAACTCGAGCAAGAAGTTGACGATCTAAGGGAACATAAATTTATGCTTAAGAGGAAACTGAACAAGCTTGAGAATCCTTCTCCACCACCATCACCTCCAAAGAAGGACATCAAACACATGGGTATGGGCACTCCCCTTGGCTTGTGCCAAGCTTGGGGGAGGTGCCCCGGTATCGTATCACCATCACATCTTTTACTTTTCTCGTTTTACATAGTTCGATCCTTTTGGTCATATCTTGATCTAGTAGAATCAAGTTTTTAGTGTGGTCTAGCTTTGAGTTTTGCTTTATGTTCCCCTTATGTAAGTGAGTCCGAGAGTTATATAATAAAAATAAGTTTTGATGTGAGGGCTTCACTTGTTGCTACGATCTTGAGAAAAATAAAAAAAGGGCAATAAAAGGATAATAGAATAAAACCAAAGAGTATATATGATGATCTTATGGGGAGTGATAACTTCACATATAAGAAGTATGTCGACTGAAATTTGTTGGGAGTTGACAAACATAGTGATTGGTCATTGGTGCAATTAATAGCAAGTAATAAAGAAGCAGTGGTGCACAAATAAATATATTATCTTGGTCATCTTTTATGATTGTTAGAACTCATTAATATATTATATGCTAAGAAGTTGATGTTGGACAAGGAAGACAACATAATGGGTTATGATTGCTTATCTCCGAATAGAAGTTATATGGTTATAGATCCTCCAACGTGTAGTGCTTGCTTCCACCTCATACTAGCCCAAACTTCTGCACCAAGTAGAGATGCTATTTGTGCATCCAAACACCCTTAAACTCGCTTTGCTATGAGAGTCCACCATACCTCCCTATGGATTGAATAAGATCCTTCAAGTAAGTTGTCATCGGTGCAAAAAGCAATAAGAATTGCTCCTAATTATGTATGATCTTTTACTTTAAGGGAACATAAGTGTTGTACGAACTTGTGACGGTAAAGAAATAAAAGCAAAAAATTGCATAATAAAGTTTGCTATCACAAAGGGCAATATAATGCGACGCTCCTTCGCATTAAGGGTTTGCACATCTAAAAACAAAAAGTACATGACAACCTCTGCTTCCATCTGTGAAGGGCCTATCTGTTACTTGTACTTTATAAGTACTTACCTTTATGCAAGAGTCATGGTGATATTCAACACTTCCTATATTTCACATTTCTCTCTTGGCAAGAATTATGTGTTGGGGAATGATCTAGACACATATATCCACTCGGATGTGGGTGATCATGAGTTATTTCTGTTGACATTACCCTTGAGGTAAATATTTGGGAGGCAAAACTATAAGCCCCTATCTTTCTCTGTGTCCAATTGAAGCTTTCACCTCATATGTGGATTTTCTTTACAAGATCTTATATTGACTCTTTCCGATGTTGTGATAAATTGCAATTGCTTCAATGACTGAGGCATAGTTTGTTGGTTCTCAATAGAGTTGTTCGTTCATACTTCATCCCGTGAATGAATGCTTACTCTAGTATAAGAAATTATATATCAATAAGTATAGTTGTTCTAAATATGATCATGATGCCCTCATGTCCGTATTTCATTTTATCGACACCTCTATCTCTAAACTTATGGACATATTTATCGATCTCAGCTTTCGCTTGAGGACAAGTGACGTCTAAGCTTGGGGGAGTTGATATGTCCATTTGGCATCATGCTTTTATATTCATATTATATTGCATTATGGGCTTTTATTACACATTATGGTACAATACTTATGCCTTTTCTCTCCTATTTTACAAGGTTTACATGAAGAGGGAGAATGCCGGCCACTGGAATTCTGGACTGGAAAAGGAGCAAATATGAGAGACCTATTCTGCACAACTCCAAAAGTCCTGAAAAGTTATGGAAAATTATTTTAGAATATATAAAAAATATTGGGCGAAACAAATACCAGAGTCGACCCACCAGGAGGTCGCAAGCCTTCCAGGCACGACCTACCCCCCTGGCCGCGCATAGGTGGCTTGTGGTCCCCCTGGAAGGTCTTCAATGCCCATCTTCTGCTATATGAAGGGTTTTGACCTGAAAAAAAAATCAAGAGAGATCTTTCGGGATGAAGCGCCACCTTCTTGAGGCGGAACTTGGGTAGAATCAATCTAGAGCTCTGGCAGAGCTGTTCTGTCGGGGAACTTCCCTCCCAGAGGGGGAAATCGATGCCATCATCATCCCGAACGATCCTCTAATTTAGAGGGGATCAATCTCCATCAACATCTTCACCAACACCATCTCCTCTCCAAACCCTAGTTCATCTCTTGTATCCGATCTTTGTCTCAAACCTCAGATTTGTACGTGTGGGTTGCTAGTAGTATTGGTTACTCCTTGTAGTTGATGCTAGTTGGTTTACTTGGTAGAAGATCATATGTTCAGATCCTTAAATAATTAATACTCCTATGATCATGAAATGAATATGCTTTGTGAGTAGTTACGTTTGTTCATGAGGACATGGGATAATCTTGTTATAAGTAATCATGTGAATTTGGTATTCGTTCGATATTTTGATGAGATGTATGTTGTCTCTCATCTAGTGGTGTTATGTGAACATTGACTACATAACACTTCACCATTATTTGGACCTAGGGGAAGGCATTGGGAAGTAATAAGTCGATGATGGGTTGCTAGAGTTACAGAATCTTAAACCCTAGTTTATGCGTTGCTTCGTAAGGGGCTGATTTGGATCCATATGTTTGATGCTATGGTTAGATTTATCTTAATTCTTCTTTCGTAGTTGCGAATGCTTGCGAGAGAAATTAATAATAAGAGGGAGGTTTTTCCAAGTAAGGGCAGCACCCAAGCACCGGTCCACCCACATATCAAATTATCAAAGTAACGATCGCGGATCAAATGAGCATGATGAAAACTAGCTTGACAGAAACTCCCATGTGTTTGTCCAGGCTTGTCCTTTTCTACAAAAAGGACTAGGCCACCTTGCTGCCCCTTTGTTACATTTATTACTTGCTAAAATTTACAAAGTACCTTATCACAAAACTATCTGTTACCGATAATTTCAGTGCTTGAAGAGAATAGCTTACTAAAAACCGCTTGCCATTTCCTTCTGCTCCTCGTTGGGTTCGACACTCTTACTTATCGAATGGACTACGATAGATCCCCTATACTAGTGGGGCATCAAGACTCTTTTCTAGCACCTTTGCCGGTGAGTGAAGCGCCTTTGGTGAGTGGAATTTGGTAAGGAAAAATTTATATAGTGTGCTGAAATTTACTGTCACTTGTTACTGTGGAAAATAGTCCTTTGAGAGGCTTGTTCGGAGTATCTTCACCTCAACCAGAAGCATAAAGAGTTTATCCTCAACCTACTGAACCTACTGAAAATATTTATTATGAAATTCCTTCGGGTATGATAGAGAAACTTCTAGCTAATCCTTATGCAGGAGATGGAACACTACATCCTGATTTGCATCTAATATATGTGGATGAAGTTTGTGGAGTATTTAAGCTTGCAGGTTTGCCCGAGGATGATGTCAAGAAGAAGGTATTTCCTTTATCTTGGAAGGAGAAGGCATTGACATGGTATAGGCTATGTGTATATACTAGATCATGGAACTACAACCAATTGAAATTGGAATTTCATCAGAAGTTTTATCCTATGCATCTGGTTCATCGTGATCAGAATTATATCTATAGGTTTTGGCCTCATGAAGGAGAAAGAATAGCTCAAGCTTGGGGGAGGCTTAAGTCAATCTTATACTCATTCCCCAATCATGAGCTCTCACAAGAAATTATTATTCGGAATTTTATGCTGAGCTTTCTCGTAAAGATCAATCCATGCTCGATACTTCTTGTACTTGTTCCTATATGAAGACAGATATTGACTTCAAAAGGGATTTATTGGAAATAATTAAACGCAGCTCTGAAGACTAGGAACTCGACGAAGGTAAGGAGTCAGGTATAAACCTTAAGTTTGATTGTGTTAAATCCTATGTAGACACCGATGCTTTTAGTGAATTTAGCACTAAATATGGACTTGACTCTGAGATAGTAGCTTCTTCCTATGAATCTTTTGCTACTGAGAGATCACTAGAAGAGTGTCTATATGGGCGGTGAATAGACTACTAGCAGAAAATTAAAACCAAACCTTTTCGCAAGTTAATGGTTGGCAGATTTTAATAGTTTTAGCAAGGATATCAAGTCTATATACCCTACACATGCATGTCAACAAATTTAGCAGCGGAAAGTAATGACATTGCACATGAAGTAAAGTGTTGAGATATTGAGATCAAACGCAATTGGAGACGCAAGTATTTTTCCCATGGTTCCGATAGGTGGTGCTATCGTACATCCACGTTTAGGGAGTCTTCAACCCATAGAGGGTAACGGTCGCGAGAGTTCAGGAGGGCTCCACCCATAAGGGTCCATGAAGTAGCAACCTTGACTTTTCCATAATGGCTTCCGTCCACGAAGGACTAGCCTCACTATGGGTAGATCTTCACGAAGTAGGCGATCTTCTTGCCCTTACAAACTTCTTGGTTCACTCCACAACACGAAGTAGGAGGCTCCCAAGTAACACCTAACCAATCTAGGAAGCACCACCCTCCAAAAGTTAATAGGCTCGGTAATGTCGATGAACTCCTTGCTCTTGTGCTTCAAGATGATAGAATCCTCAACACAAAATCACTCTCTCACATATATGGCTTGGTATAAGAGATGGGATTGGTGGAAAGTAACTTGGGGAGGCTAGAAATCAAGATCCATATGGTTGGAGTGGAAGATCTTGACCTCATTGAATGTAACTTCTCTCCCTGTCGCAAATATTAGTCTTCTTCTCCTTTGAGCTAGGGATACTTGAATAAAGAATTTCCCCTCCTAAGTTTTGCTTCTTATTCTCCCCTATATTTTTAAAAAAGGGATCATCGAAGTAACATAAGAAGGACAGATAAGATAAGAAAAACAAATCGGTGAGTCCGAGACACAGAGATCAGTGGTACCGAGATTTTGTAGTGCACTTGTCTACAATTTTGGAATAACCGAGATATCTGAGTCTGTGGCTCCGAGACTAAAACAGAAAGAAAAGAATAAGAGACCAAGCTTCTGTTTTCAAGGAGTCAAAAGAAAATATTTCCACAAGAAAAGTGAAGGGCATCATCTAGAGAACATTTGAGTGGTTACTAGAGATCATGTAAATAGAGAGCAAACCACACGAGATTCTTAACTAGTGATGGGAGGTGACTAGGTCGCCTGTATTAGAGTATATTGACTTAGGAGCCAAGCAAGTATACTTGATCATAGGTCACACTCTATGTTAAGATCAAAATGGGGTTACCATTTTTTGATTAGGCATTTTAATGTCTTCATATCACTTGAGTTTCTTTAGATCATGACTTGGAGTAAAGCCTTTTCAAGGATATGAGAGCATACCTTTGAGTGATATTGATGATGCTACTCATAGGTGAACTTGTTGAGGATGCTCGAGGTTGATGAAGAGCATCTTGAGTTGGGGCAATACTTCTCGTGCTAGTACACTTGTTACCTACAAGGGTTAGTAATGCAAGGAAGAACAATAGGTATATCCATTTGTCATGATACTAATTGATATTTTGCTATAATGATCAAGTATATGTCAAGGATATTTTTGTTGTCTTCTTCATTCCATCATCAAGAGGTGTTGTGGATACTTGGTCAAGACAAGATTGCTTATAATTGGAGTTGGTTGCATTCTCGTGGAAATAGGTTCTTCCAAGTACATACAAACGGTTAGATGCAATTCAAGGGAGCATAAAATTCCATGGCATAAGATAACACATTAGCAATATCATGGAAGTATCAAGATAGCACATTCCCTTGCAAGCATCCGAGTGAGTCTAGCTTAAGTTTGAAGCATCAATGATGTTCAACTCACTCATCAAGTGACAAAAAGTTTTCTCATCAAGTGGCTTAGTAAATATATCGACCAATTTCTTGTTAGTACGAACATTCTTAAGATTAATATCTCCTTTTGCAATATGATCGCGAATGAAATGATGTCAAACTTGAATATGCTTAGTTCGAGAATGTAACATAGGATTATGACCAATCTTAATAGCACTTCCATTGTCAGAAACAATGGAACATTTTTAACATGGATTCCGTAATCCTTAAGCGTGTGTGTCATCCATAGTAACTGCGCACAACAAGATCCAACAACAATATACTCAGCTTCGGTAGTAGATAGAGATACCGAGTTTTGTTTATTGGAGGACCAAGACACAAGAGATCTACCTAATAATTGACAAGTACCCGAGGTGTATTTTCTATCAACCTTGTTACCGGCATAGTCTGAATTGGAATAGCCAACAAGCTTAAAAGAAGATCCCTTGGGATACCAAATGCCAAAGTTTGGTGTTTGTATCAAGTATCTCACAATACGTTTCACGGCCAAAAGATGACACTCCTTAGGTGTAGCTTGATATCTAGCACACATGCAAAAACTAAGCATAATATCAGGATGAGATGCACATAGATATAGCAATGAACCAGTCATAGATCGATAAACCTTTTTATCAACCAGTTCATCTTCCTTGGTAAGATCAACATGTCCACTAGTTGCCATGGGAGTTTCCATACTTTTGCACTCTTTCATGTTGAATTTCTTGATCAATTCCTTGGTATACTTAGTTTGAGATATGAAAGTTCCTTATCTTGAAATCTTGATTTGCAATCCAAGAAAGAATTTCAGCTCACACATCATGGACATCTCATACTTCTCGGACATCAACCTTCCAAGTCTTTCACTAAATTGAGGGTTAGTGGAACCAAAGATAATATCATCCACATAGATTTGGCACACAAATAATTATCCATTAACTCTCTTAGTGAATAAGGTTGCATCAATTTTACCAATTTCAAAACCTTTTTCAATGAGAAACTTCGTTAAGCGTTTGTACCAAGCACGAGGGGCTTGCTTAAGACCATAAGGGCTTTACGAAGCTTGTAAACATGATTAGGTTTCTTAGGATTCACAAAACCAGGTGGTTGCTTAACATAAACCTCTTCTTCAATTTCACCATTTAAAAAGGCACAATTAATGTCCATTTGATAAAGTGTGATATCATGGTGATTAGCATAGGCAGGAAGAATTCAAATAGCTTCTAGTCTAGCAACGGGGGCATACCTTCGACTTGAGTATATCCTTGGGCCACGAGACGTGCCTTGTTGCGTATGACCTGACCGTCTTCGTCTTGCTTATTCCGAACACCCATTTTGTTCCGATGATGTTGTGCTCATCCTCGGGCTTCTCCACAAGTGTCCACACTTCGTTTCTTTCGAAGTTGTGAAGCTCTTCATGCATAGCGTTCACCCAATCCGCGTCTTCAAGAGCTTGTTCTACCTTCAAAGGCTCAATGCTAGATATGAATGAATAATGCTCACAAAAGTTTGCTAGACAAGTTTTAGAGCGAGTGATTCTCCCGGTTTGGATGTCTCCAAATATTTGGTTTTGGGGATGATTCTAGGTCACTTGTGCTCGAACTCGGGTCAGCTTCCGATTGTTGGATGATGGAGCTTCTTCTTCATCATCTCCTTCGTCTTCATTGTTTTCAACGTGATCATGTCCTTGATATGGTGGTGAAGGAGGTTGTGGTGGATCTTCATGATGTACTTCCTCCTCCTCTTCATCTTGTTGTGTACCACTTGTGGATTCTTCCATGTCATGTTGTGGTTCACCTTGTCGTGAAGTAGGGGCTTCCACTTGAGTTAATGAAGTACTTTCCTTCACCTCCATGGGACGAATCTTGCCAATGGGTAAATCTAGGATAGCTTCCGAAGGGTCCTTATTACCTACATCATTTGGCAATTGTTCGACTTGCGAACCATTAGATTCATCAAACTTCACATCTACAGTCTCTTCAACTTTTCAAGTGAAGTTGTTGAAGACATGGTAAGTGTGAGAGTTCGATCCATAACCAAGTAGGAATCCTTCATGAGATTTAGGAGAAAATTTAGTATGGCGATGCTTGTCAAGAATATAGCACTTGGAGCCGAATACCCGAAAGTATCCAACTTGGGGTTTGTTATCAGTGAGTAGCTCGTATGCCGTTTTACCGAGAAGCTTGTGCAAGTAAATTCTCTTTGTGGCATGACATGTTGTTTCCATGGCTTCTGCCCAAAAGTGTCTTGGCGTCTTGTATTATTCAAGCATCGTTCTAGCCATCTCAATAAGCGTCCGGCTCTTCCTCTCAACGACTCCATTTTGTTGAGGCGTGTACGTAGCCGAGAACTCATGTGAGACACCTTCTTCGTGAATAAAGGTATCCACATAGGTGTTCTTGAACTCTGATCCGTTATTGCTTCAAACCTTCTTGATCTTCACTTCAAACTGATTTTGTGCTTTGCGTACGAAGTTCTTGAAGATCTTTTGAACCTGCAACTTATCATCAAGGAAAAATACCCACGTAAATCTAGAAAAATCATCAACTATAACTAGGCCATAGGAATTTCCACCGAGACTCTTGTAAGCATTGGGACCGAAAAGATCCATGTGAAGTAACTCGAGTGGTCTCCTAGTAGTCATGATATTCTTAACGGGATGACTTCCACCTACTTGCTTTCCAGCTCGACAAGCACTACAAAGTCTATCTTTCTCAAAGATAACATCTTTAACACCAAGTATATGATCACCTTTGATAAGTTTGTCTAGATTACGCATGCCAACATGTCCTAATCTTCTATGCCAAAGTCAACCTTTAGAAGATTTAGCAATTAGGCAAGTGCGAGGCTTGAATATCTTAGTGAAATCAACAATGTACACCTCTACGGAAACCGGTAAAGACCATTTTATGATTATCTTGATGAAACACTTGGCAATCTACTTTCATGAATAACACGTTGAAACCAAAGTCGACTAGTCTAGATAAGGAAAGGAGACTGTAGCCAAGGGATTCAACAAGCATTACATTTTGAATTGAGCTATCATGAGAGATGGCCACCTTACCAAGGCCAAGTACCTTACCCTTAGAATTGTGTCCAAAGGTCACGTACCTTTGAGGACCTTGATTAGGCATGATCTCTTGGAACATGTCTTTATCACCAGTCATGTGATCCGTACATCACTGTCGAGAATCCACTCTTTTCCTCCGGACATATAATCCTTGAAGTTTGCCATTAGACTTAGATTCTTCATGATGTTTTCATGCTCGATGTCGAACAACTCATCTTCTCCAAGGTAGTCATGTTCCACATTGTCATCACCAAGTGAGAAATCCTCGTCATAAAGAACAAAATATTAGTTAGAATTGTGATCATGACAATGTTCAAGTTTACGAATGCGAATGGCTTCAAAGATAATGTTGTTGATAGTGGTGACATCTCCTTTAGCATGCATAAGATCATGGAGCTCAAATAGGCATTTATCAAAATTTGGATTGCTAGGCTTCATTTTGTGAAAAGCAACAGTCTTATGAGGACTTTCATCAAGACTTCCCAATGAAAGATTTGGGTATCGTTTCTCCATATCAGTCCACAAGGTATATGCACATGCAAAGTTCTTCAATTGAGAAAGCATGAATCTTGGTCAACCTCTAATAATAAGATTGACAGTTCTTAGGTTACCAAGCATGTTAATTTCCTCTTCGTGTGTGGGATGCAATTCATCAATATGGAGCACATAGGGGTTTTAAATATATTTTCTCAAATGAAATTTATCAAATAGATTAATCATGGTATTCTTCCATTGACTATAGTACTCTCCATCAAGAATGGGCACTCTCCAATACAAACTCTCTATACTAGACACATCCATCTTCCTCATTGGTGATTAAACCGATGCAATGGAGACCAATGCTCTGATACAAATTGAGGGATCACTAGAAGAGTGTCTAGAGGGGGGTGAATAGACTACTAGCAGAAAATTAAAACCTAACCTTTTCCCAAGTTAATTGGTTGGTAGATTTTAATAGTTTTAGCAAGGCTAGCAAGTCTATATACCCTACACATGCATGTCAACAAATATAGCAGCGGAAAGTAAAGACATTGCACATGAAGTGAAGAGTTGAGATATGGAGATCAAACACAATTGGAGACGCAAGGATTTTTCCCGTGGTTATGATAGGTGGTGCTATCGTACGTCCATGTTTATGGAGTCTTCAACCCATGGAGGGTAATGGTCGCGAGAGTCCACGAAGGGCTCCACCCATAAGGGTCCACGAAGTAGCAACCTTGACTATTCCATAGCGGCTTCCATCCATGAAGGACTAGCCTCACTATGGGTAGATCTTCACGAAGTAGGCGATCTCCTTGCCCTTACAAACTTCTTGGTTCACACCAAAACACGAAGTAGGAGGCTCCCAAGTGACACCTAACCAATCTAGGAGGCACCACCCTCCAAAAGGTAATAGGCTCAGTAATGTCGATGAACTCCTTGCTCTTGTGCTTCAAGATGATAGACTCCTCAACACACAACTACTCTCTCACATATATGGTTTGGTAGAAGAGATGGGATTGGTGGAAAGCAACTTGGGGAGGCTAGAAATCAAGATCCATATGGTTGGAGTGGAAGATCTTGACCTCAACACCAGGGTAGGTGGTTCTTTCTCAGAAAACTGATAGGATAGGTATGGAATAGTTCTGAGTGCTTCTCTTTAGAGTAGGAGGTGGTGAAGGGGTATATATTGGCATCCCCAAAAATCCAACCGTTACACACAATAAGTTAGACTTGGTGACACCGATGTGTTAATCTTGGTGGTACCAAAGTGACCAAAATGTGGCAACTTTTGAATCTCGGTGAGACCGATATAGGAATCTCGGTTGCACCAAAAAGGTGACCAACGGTCAGAATGCTCAATCTCGGTGACGCTGATTCAACAATCTCGAATGGGCCAAAACTGTGAACTTGTGTAACAGAAAGTTGGCAGTCCAACTCGGTGGCACCGAAAGCAGTATCGGCTGTACCGAAAGATTAGGGTTTGGCTGAGTCTGTCTAGGGTTTGGAATCGGTGGCACCGAATGTAGAATGTTGGTTGCACCGATTTTGAGTGTTTTTCTTGGGCCATACTTTGGTGGGAGAGTTTGTGGGTGTCTTTGGTGACTATCACTTGTGCACGTATGAGCATTTTGTTCACCAACAAAACCTTACCCCCTTTTAATAGTATTGGCTTTCCTATGGACTCAAAGTTATTTATCACAAATATAAAATGTAGAGTCCTCTTTCTTTGAGCTTTGCCAACCTATTTCCTTGCATCTTGGGGTATTCCACAATCTCTTTACCAACCCAACTCTCCATGGACTATTATTTGAAACACACTAGATAAAAAATATTAGTCCAAGAGACAATGTATGCTGTCATGAATTATCAAAACCACCAAGGGAGCATGTTGTGCTTTTAGCTGCTCATGTTGATCTCCCCAAGGAGAAGTGGTTTAAATATCATCCTCCCATTGAAGTGAAAGTAGTTGAACCTATTAATGTTGAAGAAGAGACTATTACTTATAATGTTGATCCTATTATTCCTGTTGCTTATATTGAGAAACCACCTTTTCCTGTTAGAATAAAGGAACATGCTAAAGCTTCAATTGTGGTTCGTAAGAGCTATGTTGGAACACCTACACCCCCTGAGCAAATCAAAGTTGAACCTAGTATTTTTATGGTTAACGATCTCTTGGTTAATAATATTGATGGACATTTTATTCATTTCTGTGATGAAGCTGCTAGAATTGCTAGACCTGATGCTAAAGATAAACATAGACCTATTGTTGGCATGGCTCTTGTTTCTGTTAAAATAGGAGATCATTATTGTCATGGCCTATGTGATGTGGGTGCTAGTGTGATTGCAATTCCCTTGACCTCATATAAAGAAATCATGAATGGTATTGCACCAACTGAATTAGAAGAAATTGATACTATTGCACTAGTTGGGATTATTAGAGATGTTGAAGTCTTGTGTGGGAAAATAAAATATCCTACTAATTTTCTTGTTCTTGGTTCCCCACAAGATGATTTTTGTCCCATTATATTTGGTAGGCCTTTCTTAAGTACTATTAGTGCCAAGATAGACCGAGAGAAAGAAATTGTTACTGTATGTCTTGGGGATGTGTCTCATGAGTTCAATTTCTCTAAATTTCGTAGACAACCCCATGATAAAGAATTGCCTAGTAAGGATGAAATTTATGGTCTTGCTTCTATTGTTGATCCTCCTAATGATCCTTTAGAACAATATTTGCTAGACCATGAAAACGATATGCATATGAATGAAAGGAATGAAATATATAGGATTTTCTTTGATCAACATCCTATTTTGAAACACAACTTGCCGGTTGAAATACTCGGGGATCCTCTTCCCCACAAGGGTGATCCCGTGTTTGAGCTTAAATAATTATCGAATACTCTGAAATATGCTTATCTTGAAGAAAATAAGATATATCATGTTATTATTAGTGCTAACCTTTCAAAGCATGAAGAAATGAGATTATTGAAAACTCTGAAAAAGCATTGTGCTGCTATTGGATATACTCTTGATGATATTAAGGGCATTAGCCCCACTCTATGTCAGCATAAAATAAATATGGAACCTGATGCTAAACCAGTTGTCGATCACCAATGACGATTAAATCCTAAAATGAAAGAAGTGGTAAGAAATGAAATATTAAAGCTTATGGAGGCAGTTATAATTTATCATATTGTTGATAGTAGATGGGTTAGTCCCGTTCATTGTGTCCCTAAGAAGGGATGTATTAAGGTTTTTCCTAATGATAAAAATGAATTGATCCCGCAAAGAATTGTTAGATGATATAGAATGGTAATTGATTTTAGGAAATTAAATAACGCTACTAGGAAAGATCATTACCCTATGCCTTTTATTGATCAAATGCTAGAAAGACTATCTAAACACACACACACACACTTCTTCTTTCTAGATGGTTATTCTGGTTTCTCTCAAATCCCCGTGTCAAAAGAGGATCAAGAAAAGATAACTTTTACTTGCCCTTTCGGTACCTTTGCTTATAGACATATGCCTTTTGGTTTATGCAATACACCTGCTACCTGTCAAAGATGTATGACTGCTATATTCTCTGAGTTTTATGAAAAGATTGTTGAGGTTTTCATGGATGACTTCTCCGTTTACGGAACTTCTTTTGATGATTGCTTGAGCAACCTTGATCGAGTTTTACAGAGATGTGAAGAAACTAATCTTGTCTTGAATTGGAAAAAGTGCCACTTTATGGTTAATGAGGGCATTGTCTAGGGACACAAAATCTCCGAAACAGGTATTGAAGTGGATAAAGCTAAAATAGATGCTATTGAAAAAATGTCGTGTCCCAAGGATATTAGAGGTATAAGAAGTTTCCTTGCCCATGATTGTTTCTATAGGAGATTTATTAAATACTTCTCTAAAATTTCTTAGCCTCTCAGTAATCTCTTGCAAAAATATGTTCCTTTTGTTTTTGATGATGATTGTGTAGAAGCATTAGAAATCCTTAAGAATGCCTTGATTTCTGCACCTGTTGTTCAACCACCTGATTGGAACCTACCCTTTAAAATTTTGTGTGATGCTAGTGATTATGCCTTTGGTGCTATTCTAGGACAAAGAGTTGATAAGAAATTAAATGCTATCCATTATGTTAGTAAAACTCTAGACGGTGCTCAAAGAAACTATGCTACCATTGAAAAGGAATTTTTAGCAGTAGTATTTGCTTGTGATAAGTTTAGACCTTATATTATTGATTTCAAAGTAACTGTTCACACTAATCATGCTGCTATTAAATATCTTATGGAAAAGAAAGATGCTACGCCAAGACTTATTAGATGTGTTCTTCTGCTACAAGAATTTGATTCGCATATTATTGATAGAAAGGGTGTTGAGAACCCCATAGCACATAACTTATCTAGGTTAGAGAATGTTCTTGATGACCCACTACCTATTGATGATAGCTTTCCTGATGAACAATTAGCTATCATAAATGCTTCCCGTAATGCTCCATGGTATGTTGATTATCCTAATTACATTTTTACTAAATTTATACCGCCTAGTTTGACATACCAACAAAACAAAAATTCTTCTATGATTTAAGACATTACTTTTGGGATGATCCACACCTTTATATAGAGGGGGTAGATGGTGTTATTAGATGTTGTTTACCTGAGCATGAGCAGGAATAGATCCTACACAAGTGTCTTTCCGAGGCATACGGAGGACACCATGCTGGAGATAGAACTGCACACAAGGTATTACAATCTAGTTTTTATTGACCTTACTCTCTTCAAGGATGCTCGTAAGTTTGTCTTGTCATGTGATGAATGTCAAAGAAATTGTAATATTAGTAGATGTCAGGAAATTCCTATGAATTACTCACATGTTATTGAACCATTTGATGTTTTTTTTATTATATGGGACCTTTTCCAAAGTCCAATGGGTATACTCATATTCTAGTTGCTGTTGATTATGTTAGTAAATGGGTGGAAGTTATTCCAACTAGTAGTGCTGATTATAACACTTCTATTAAAATGCTTAAAGAAGTTATTTTCCCTAGATTTGGAGTCCCTAGATATTTAATGATGGATGGTAGTTCACACTTTATTCACAGTGCTTTCTGTAAATTGCTTGCTAAGTATGATGTTAATCATAGAATTGTATCTCCATATCATCCTCAGTCTAGTGGTCAAGTAGACTTAAAATAGAGAAATTAAATTGATATTGCAAAAGACTGTTAATATATCTAGAAAGAATTTGTCTAAGAAACTTGATGATGCATTATGGGCTTATAGAACTGCTTATAAAAACCCTATGGGTATGTCTCTGTATAAAATGGTTTATGGTAAAGCTTGTCACTTACCTCTTGAACTAGAATAGAAAGCTTATTGGGAAACTAAAGAGTTCAACTATGATTTCAAACTTGCTAGTGAGAAGAGGTTATTCGACATCAGCTCACTTGATGAATGGAGAACCCAGGCCTGTGAGAATGCCAAGTTGTTTAAAGAAAAGGTTAAGAGATGGCATGATAAAAGGATACAAAACTGAATTCAATGTAGGTGACCATGTATTTCTATACAATTCTCGTTTAAGATTTTTTGCAGGAAAACTTCTCTCTAAATGGGAAGGGCCCTACATTGTCGAGGAAGTATATCATTCTGGTGCCATCAAGATCAACAATGCCGAGAGCACTAACCCGAAGGTGCTAAACTGGCAAAGAATCAAACATTATATCTCAGGTACTCACATAAATGTTGAAACCAATGTTATTAATACCATAACTCCGGAGGACTACATTAGGGAGACCCATCGGAACATGCTAGACTCCGAAAAGGAATAGGTATGTGGTACGGTAAGCAAACCGATTCCAAAAGTTTCGAAAAGCAATTTTTCTCTTTTTTGGAATATTTAAGAAATTAGTAAAATTTAAAGTAGTCCGAAAAGTGCACGAGGAGGCGACAAGCCTGCAGGAAGCGGCCTACTCCCTGGCCTCGCCCATGTGGCTTGTGGCCACCTCGTGCACCCTCCGGACTCTGTTTTCTTGTGGTATACTCCTTTAGGTCGGTAAAAATTCATTATATGATCTCCCGAAGGTTTTGACCACCGTACCACGGAAAAATCCTCTATTCTCGTTTGTTGTTGTTTTCCGGACAGATTTAGATCGCCATGACGTCCCCAAGTGCTTCGAAGGACAATTTTTTCGAGAAGGTCATCAACCCCTATCTTGCGGAGGTGACGCAACACCCTCAAACCTTTGAGGTGCGTGAGGGGGTGTTGCACATCCATGATGTTGAGGGGCGAAAGAAGACCGAAAGCGTGGAGACAAGGCTCGAAGCAATGCAGCAGCAAGTCTTCAAGTGCCAAGGGATGGTGGAACGAGGACTCAATGCCAATCATATGATAATCGCGGAGTTTACCCATAAGCACAAGCTGGACGCCAAGGACATCGGGGAGGACATCTTCAAGCTTTACAAGAAAATCAAGCATCTCCAAGCCCATATCTATGACCTTCAAAACCAAAACTGTGAGTATGGATACATATTTACGAATGAGTTTGGCTGCAGATTCGAGTATCCTGAAGACTCGTTCATCTTTTTACAATGGTGAGCATATGCCTTGGATTATGGAGGACAAGCCTCCAACCTCATCAACAACTCCAACATCACTGCCTCCGAAGAAGGACATCTGAACACATGGGTATGGGCACTCCCCTTAGCTTGTGCCAAGCTTGGGGGAGGTTCCCCAATATCGTATCACCATCACATCTTTTACTTTTCACATTTTTCCTAGTTTGATCCTTTTGGTTTTATCTTGATCTAGTAGAATAATGTTTTAGTATGATCTAGCTTTGAGTTTTGCTTTATGTTCCCCTTATGTAAGCGAGTCCGAGAGTTATATAATAAAAAATAGGTTTGATGTGAGGGCTTTGCTTGCTTGCTATGATCTTGAGAAAAATAAATAAGAGATAAAAGAAGAATAGAATAAAAGCAAAGAGTATAAATGATGATCCTATGGGGAGTGATGACTTCACATATAAGAAGTATGTCGATTGAAATTTGTTGAGAGTTGACAAACATAGTGATTGGTCATTGGTGCAATTAAAAGGAAGTAATAAAGAAAGAGAGGTTCATATATAAATATATTATCTTGGACATCTTTTATGATTGTGAGCACTCATTAAAGTATTATATGCTAATAAGTTGATGTTGGGCAAGGAAGACAACATAGTGGGTTATGTTTTCTTATCTCGGAATAGATGTAATATGGTTATAGATCCTCCGACATGTAGTTCTTGCTTTCACCTCATACTAGCCAAAACTTTCGCACCAAGTAGATATGCTACTTGTGCATCCGAATACCCTCAACCCAGTTTTGCCATGAGAGTCCACCATACCTACCTATGGATTGAATAAGATCCTTCAAGTAAGTTGTCATCGGTGCAAAAAGCAATAAGAATTGCTCCTAATTATGTATGATCTTTTATTGTAAGGGAACATAAGCATTGTACAAATTGTGATGGTAAAGAAATAAAAGCGACAGACTGCATAATAAAGTTTGCTATCACAAAGGGAAATACAACATGATGTTCCTTTGCATTAAGGGTTTTCACATCTAAAAACAAAAAGCGCATGACAACCTCTGCTTCCCTCTACGAAGGTCCTATTTGTTACTTTCACTTTATATGTACTTACCATTATGCAAGATTCATGGTGATCTTCACCACTTCCTATATTTTGCCTTTCTCTCTTGGCAAGTGTTATGTGTTGGGGAATGATCTAGACACAAATATCCACTCGGATGTGCGTGATAATGAGTTATTTCTATTGACATTACCCTTGAGGTAAATAGTTTGGAGGAAAACTGTAAGCCCCTATCTTTCTCTGTGTCCAATTGAAGCTTTGTCCTCATGAGTACCACGTGAGTGTTAGAAATTATGAAAGAGTAAAAGATGATTGAGTATGTGGATTTGCTTTACAATCTCTTATATTGACTCTTTCTCATGTTGTGATAAATTGCAATTGCTTCAATGACTGAGAGCATAGTTTGTTCATTCTCAATAGAGTTCTTGGTTCATACTTTGTCTTTGGAATGAATTTTTACTCTAGTATAAGAAATTGTATATCAATAAGTATTGCTATTCTAAAGATTATCACGATGCCCTCATGTCCGTATTCTATTTTATCACCACCTCTATCTCTAAACTTGTGGACATATTTATCGATCTCGGCTTTCGCTTGAGGACAAGCGAGGTCTAAGCTTGGGGGAGTTGATACGTCCATTTTGCCTCATACTTTAATATTGATATTTATTGCATTATAGGACGTTATTACACGTTATGGTACAATATTTATGCCTTTTGTCTCTTATTTTACAAGGTTTACATGAAGAGGGAGAATGGCGGCAACTGCAATTCTGGGCCGGAAAAGGAGCAAACATCAGAGACCTATTCTGCACAACTCCAAAAGTCCTAAAAAGTTACAAAGAATTATTTTGTAATATATAAAGAATATTGGGCGAAACAAATACCAGATGGGACCCACTAGGAGGTCACAAGCCTGCTGGGCGCGGCCTACCCCCCTGAACGCGCCCTTGTGGCTTGTGCCCCCTTGGCAGGCCTCCAGTGCCCATCTTTCGCTATATGAAGGATTTTTACGTGGAAAAAAATTAGAAGAGAGCTTTCAGGAAAAAGCATCGCCGTCTCGAGGCGGAACTTGGGCAGAACCAATCTAGAGCTCTCGACGGAGCTGTTCTGCCAGGGAAACTTCCTTCCCGAAGGGGGAAATCGAAGCCATCGTCAACACCAACGATCCTTTCATCGAGAGGGGGAGTCAATCTTCATCAACATCTTCACCAGCACCATATCCTCTCCAAACCCTAGTTCATCTCTTGTATCCGATCTTTGTCTCAAATCTGAAATTGGTACCCGTGGGTTGCTAGTAGTGTTGATTACTCCTTGTATTTGATGCTAGTTGGTTTACTTGGTGGAAGATCATATGTTAAGATCCTTTCTGATAATTAATACCACTTTGATTATGAACATGAACATGCTTCGTGAGTAGTTACGTTTGTTCTTGAGGACATGGGATAAGTCTTGTTATAAGTAATCATGTGAATTTGGTATTCATTCGATATTTTGATGAGATGTATTTTGTCTCTCCTCTAGTGGTGTTATATGAACGTCGAGTACATAAAAATTCACCATTATTTGGGCCTAGGGGAAGGCATTGGGAAGTAATAAGTAGATGATGGGTTGCTAGAGTGACAAAAGCTTAAACCCTAGTTTATGCGTTGCTTCGTAAGGGGCTGATTTGGATCCATATGTTTCATGCTATGGTTAGATTTATCTTAATTCTTACTCCCTTCGTCTCAAAATAAGTGTCATTCGTCTAGTACAAAATTTATACTAACTTAGTACAAATTTTGCGACACTTATTTTGAGACGAAGGGAGTATTTCATAGTCGGGGATGCTTGCGAGAGAGGTTAACCATAAGTGGGAGGTTTGTCCAAGTAAGGGCAGCACCCAAGCACCGGTCCACCCACATATCAAATCAAAGTAACGAACACGAATCAAATGAGCATGATGAAAACTAGCTTGACAGAAATTCTCATGTGTCCTTGGGAGCGCTTTGCTTTATATGAGTTTGTCCACGCTTGTCCTTTGCTACAAAAAGATTTGGGCCACCTTGCTGCACCTTTGTTACATTTATTACTTGCTACCTGTTACGAATTACCTTATCACAAAACTATTTGTTACCGATAATTTTGGTGCTTGTAGAGAATACCTTATTGAAAACTTCTTGCCATTTTGTTCTGCTCCTCGTTGGGTTCGACACTCTTACTTATCTAAATGACTAGAATAGATCCCCTATACTTGTGGGTCATCAACAAGCGAAGAAGTAGATGAGTTCTAGCAGCACAATGGCGTGGTATCGATGGTGGAGAAACTATTTCCGCTGGGCTTCGACAAGCTCGACGGATTTAGAGCGGAGGATGAACTAGAGGAAGGAGATTAGAACCACACTAGGCTTCTAATTATGAGTTTTAGAGGTAGTTAGGACTAGCTATAATTAGTCAACTAGGACCAACTAGAACTAGAACTAGATCCACTAGAGGAGGCTCTAAAACTTATGTTCTAGGGCTAGCCCTGCTCCTCTATTTATATGTGGAGCCATGGGGTCATAACTTGGTGAGAGGGCCTTCCCAAAGTCAGTTTGGAATGCAAGGAAGAGTCCTTCCCAGATTCCTGCACCAGACACCACGGTCCTCGACGTCCTGGGCTAGATGCCAGGGTCCTTGACATCAGGACCCCGACCTCCATAAAACTTCCTTTTGCATCGACCTAAAGCCCTGTGGGCCTTACTGTCGGTGTCAAAACTGGCGGATCTTAGGTAGGGGGTCCCATGTTGTGAGACTAGAATCGATGGTAACAGGAGACAAAGGAGACAATGTTTACCCAGGTTCGGGCCCTCCTATGGAGGTAATAAACTATGTCCTGCTTGATTGTATTGATGATATGTAGGTTACAGAGTCGATCTACCTCGAGATCAAATAGCTAAGCACTAGATGAGTTGTCCCTTCTACAACCTAAAACTTCCCGACTTATATAGACGCCGAGGGTACCTAGGGTTTACACATGGTCAGTTGCACATCGAAGGAAAACATGCCTATCTATGGTCGACAACTTGGAGGACACGCCACAACTCCTTGAAGCTTCCACCCTGGCAACGAGACCCTTGATCGTCCAATGCTCACCCTGCGGCCCATACAGTCCGGCCCATGAGAAATAGGTCGGCTATCCGAGGACCCCTCAATCCAGGACTCCCTCAGTAGCCCCCGGGCTAGCCTTCAATGCCGATGTATATCCGGATCATCTTCACGTGTCATAATCTTTGGCTTGAAAGGCGAGTCCCCCTACTCCTTCTTGTTCGGAAACCGACCAGTGATCGGTGAAATCCCAACCGTCATGAGATGGCCAGGTCCATTATAATAACCATCAGCATTTCTCGCTCTTCGCGCGTCGTGGGGAGACGAGCGGTTAAGTGGTTTTTTTATAAGACTACCCCTCCGCAACGGAGGCACCACTTATTTAAGCAAACAAAAAATCACGGTCTAAGCCACATCCTCTTCCTCCTCCCCATCAGAAAAACTCTAAGTGCAAGATCACCAAGAAAATAAAGGTGAGCGGCCCCAGCTCTTCCTCGCGCCCTTACGTCTCCCATCCCAAGGATTGTACCAGCTGCTTCGTGTCGCTCCTCCGACTACGTAATTTTGAGACCCAGGGGTACCTCCCTTCCTCAGATCTGACACTGAACCGCATAGGCTTATCTTCATTTAATGATGAAGTTTTTGCGGAGAATTTCCCCAATCCACAAAGGAGGGAACGCGTCTGCTTCATGCCCTTTATTCTGTGGGGTCTCAGGTTTCCCATTCTCCCGTTCTTGAGAGGGCTACTAGAATTTTATGGGATCCAGCTCCACCATCTCACCCTAGGGTCTATCCTGCACATCTCAGGCTTCGCCGCCCTTTGCAAGATGTTTCTGGGTTGCGAGGCACATTTTGAACTGTGGAGGAAGTATTTCTACCTCGTCCCTCGAACTTGGGACAAGACAAACTTGGAGGTAGGCGGAGCCGAAGTATGCCGCATAGTTGGAACGGGGTATCCGGAGGGAACACCGAAGGAGTCAAAAGAATGGTC
The DNA here is from genome assembly GCA_022496015.1 of Hordeum marinum. Taxonomy (NCBI): domain Eukaryota; kingdom Viridiplantae; phylum Streptophyta; class Magnoliopsida; order Poales; family Poaceae; genus Hordeum; species Hordeum marinum. Next base: position 156,791,602 of record CM039677.1, read on the forward strand.
TTCGGAATGGCTTTATATCAAAGACGTCCCCCTGTTCGATCAAGCTCGGAGGGGTCTGACTGAATACTCCAACGCACCCCTGAAAAAAGGAACAACTAGAGGACGAAGAGTTCGTCCCAAGAGGAGAGCGTTGAAGTGTAACGCTTGGCAGCCCAGGTGAGGATACTAGCCCACCACAATCTGTCCATGGTCGATGTCATGGCCGCCGCCATCAACCGGTGTGTGCAGCCTCTTCAATAGAGGATACACCCCTTGTGGCATTACAACAGGACACGTGACACCACACGCTCCCGAAGACTGGGTCCTGCCAATCAGATAACTTTGGCTGCCGCACTTGCCGACCTATACAAAGGGGAGAAAGAAGATTTTATTCAGCGGTCAGCCAAGGAGGGATATTCAAGCCACAACCCCATCGAATGGGTAAGCTTTTCACCTCTATGAACACAGTGCATGTTTCCATTTTGACCCTTTTTGGACCGAAGACTTTAACTTCATGTGAACATGACTGGACAAGCTTCGTCGAGACAGTTAACTCTCCGGCTCCTCACCCCGAAGACTATTCCCATGATGATGATCCGGGATTTCATGAGGACCCAGATCTGTCAATTGAGTTTGAAGACGGGGTCTTCTACCAGGAGAGTCTCGACAGCTCCAAGGTGGCTATCCTAGCCAATTACCCTGGATCGTTCCCTTCTCCTGCAACAAATAAGAAGAAGAAAAGCTCCTCCTACAATATGCAGACATCCCCCAGTGCCCCGAATGCGTCGGCTCACACTCCCAAGCGTCGTTGATCCACGCGTCACACGTCGGCAACGGAAGCTATGCCCGTAGGGGAAAGCAACAGGGATCCGACGAATGAGCCGGCTTTGAGGACGAGTCCGTCAACTCGCTCAACCCAAAGGTATTTTGTTCGGATGTTTATTTATTATCACAACTGATAGATCCTTAGAGCAGATTTTATATCGAAATTCAAAGGCGAGAAACTCAGCCTTCCCATGTCAAGGAGGTTGCTAGGGTGTCCAGGGAAGCTCAAACTTTCAGAGCTTCGACTCATGCTGAACCTGCTACAGAGGTTCCCATGGCCAATCCGGCCCTTGCCGATTCTGGTAACGCTATGTCCGTTACCAAGTCCGAAGTGGGAAGCGCTTTGAATCATCAAAGATGACGAGAGGGCCTACGTCACCCAGTTTTCTCCAGACAGGAGCTCGGTTCTCTACGCACAGCAGACGCGCACATCGGTGCTGCCCGAGCTGGGTTCGGGGAGGTCATAAAATTGATATCGTCCAGCCTGCAAGTACATAATCGGTTTTGTAGAGTCCGGACACTCATCTAAACCCAGTTGTCGACGAGCCTTAAATTGGTTGGAACGACTTAATTAAGGGTCCTTGTGTTGTTTTATCGCTAATGCAGACCTTGAAGCAGCATACCGAGCAACTGGCCAAGGAACTAGAAGACAACCGAGCACAGGTGGAATCTATGAAGGCCAAACTGGAGCAAGTGAAGAGCTTTACTCGGGAGGCACGCGGTGAGTATATTTGTGCTGCTAATCTTAGTATATTTTCGTGCTAACGCAAGGATACTCTTTAGCAGCTGAATCAATAGGGCAAATGCAAAAATATTTGGATGCAGCCCGAGAATCTCAGCGATACACCGAGTCCCAGCATGAGGCCGGCTGTCGTGTTTTGAACCGTCTCCAGGCGGAGAATAAACCACAGGCCGAAGAAATTGATAGTTTAAAAACTCAATTGATCCAGGCCCAAGAAGAGAACCAGAAACTACAGAGGGGCATGTTCGGTAAGTGTGATTCTAACATCGGAAAGTACTTCTTATAGATGAAGTATAATAAGCATGCCTTTGACTCATGTGTAGGTCTCCTGTCTGGGGGACCAAAAGAAGAGATCGGATCCAACCAGGGGAACCTTCTAAAGGAGCTTTCCACCCTTCATGAGCGTGCTAGGAAGGCTATGAAAAGCATGGTAAAGGCGTTATGGCCTGCCGAGCAACCTTCGGAGGGAATGATCGAACTAGCCGATCGATTCAAGGGAGCCTGAAGTAGGTTCGAGTTGTGGAAGACATCGGCTTGCCAGGAGGGAGCACAGTAGGCGCGGGGGATGATCAAGACCCGCTATACCGGACTTAACCCCGAGCGTATGGCTCGGTTTGGCCAGTAGGGTCAGATGGACAAGAAGTGTCGCTCCACCTGGTGTACGACCAAGTTATGCCTGCCGCCCGTCTTTCGCAAGAAGATTACTCCCTGTAAACCATAATCAACAATCTCGATCAACAGCCGAATGTATGATTATATGTAACTATGTATGAATAATCGAGTAGTTGCTCCATCTATGTTGTAAACTTTGTCTTAACCGGCCATCGGCTTCTGCCTCCTGTGCTAAGAGCTCAGGAGTGTTCCTCGTAATTTATCACCCTAGAAGATTGGATTATGTTTGGGGAACGAGTCAATCCGGCCATTTGGTGCGAACGGATAGAAAGCACATAGGGATATATGTTATATGTCTGCTTAGCATAACAAGCATCTTCCGAAGAAAATAGTACCACTATTGATACCTTTCTTCAGGGTTCTATGAAGATCGTTGGTAGAAGGCCGTATACTGCTAGTATGCGGCTAAGGGCTTTTGAGAGAGAAGAAGCCCAAGTACTGGTGATAACAACCATAGTAGTAATAATTGCTTCCGTCACAGTCGACCAATTGTCTACTTAAGATAGCTAGCTTTCGGCTTCACCCATCTGAGGTATGTATCCGTATGACCCGGTCATAACAATCATAGAGCTGCTCCCTTTACCCTCTAGCCGAACAATCGGGAACGTAGAGGGTAAGCACAGGAGCGAGGCAACCCAGCTTGGCGAAGTCTTAGTTCGAATTCATGCATATGATGGCTTAAGCATGCCAAAGGAAACATGTGTACACAAGAAGTCTGAATAAATGCTTATAATATAAAAGTGTTGGCTTCAGAAAGAAGCCTCCAGGTGCTCTGTTCGGATTTAACAGTTAAAGGTGCAAGCCGAGAATCTTAGTACAAGATCGGTTGAACCAAACATAGAATGAAAAGGAAAAAAATTCAATCCTACCAAACAGTAGAGTGGGAGGGGAAAGAAAAAGAGAAAGACAAGTAAAAACAACAAGGGTAAAGAATGTGACGGCACCGGTTTATCCATAGAAGCGCCGAAGATGAGCTGCATTCCGTGGGTTTGGTTCAAGGTGATTGTCCGACGGGTTCCGAAGACGGTATGCTCCTCCCGCGAGTACTTCGTTGATTATGAATGCCCCCTCCATTTGGGCTTGAGTGTATGCATCTGCTTCTCCCGGAGCCATAAGACGAGTTCACCCACGTTGCACGCTTTTGCCCTAACCTCCCCACTCTAGTAACGCAGGGCTTGCTATTGGTAAAAAGTAGAGTGAGCGCGAGCTATGTCGCGCTCTCCTTCTAAGGCGTACAGGTCGCCCTGCTGATCTAACTCGGCTTCCTTTTCCTCCTACACGTGCACCCTTGGTGCGTCATGAATTATATCGCAGGGGAGGACTGCTTCTGCCCCATAGACCATGAAGAATGGTGTGTATCCCATTGATCTGTTCGGGGTGGTGCATAGGCCCCATAGAATAGAGTCGAGCTCCTCCACCCAATGACAGTTGGACTCATGAAGAAATCGGACCAAACGTGCCTTAATGCCCCTCATGATGAGATTGTTTCCTCATTCGACTTGTTCATTGGTCTGTGGATGATACACTGATGCGTAATCGAGCTTGATGCCCATTTTTGCGCACCAGTCCTTGACCTCTTTGGCCATGAAGTTGGATCCATTGTCCGTTATTATAATTTGCGGGACACCGTAATGATGTACCACACCGGATATGAAGTCAATTACTAGTCCAGACTTGGCCGATTTAACGGGCTTTGCCTCTATCCATTTGGTGAACTTGTCAACCATGACCAGTAAATATTTATTCTTCTTGGTCCCCCCTTTAAGTGGTCTGACCATGTCCAACCCCCATACCGTGAAAGGCCAGGTGATCGAAATAGTCCGAAGAGCTGTTGGGGCATGTGAATTTGATTTACGAAAAGTTGACACCCCATGCAGTGTTTGACAAGTGATTGGGCGTTCGCCCGAGTAGTGCGCCAAAAGAAACTAGCTCGGAAGGCCTTGCTGACCAAGGCTCTTGCTGCAGCGTGATGACCACCCATCTCAGTGTGGACTTCAGCCAAGAGCTACCATCCTTCTTACTTAGATATGCACCACTATAATATTCCGGTGGTGCTTTTCCTATATAACTCACCCTAGTGTACCTTGTAGGCCTTGGATCGCCGAATTATGCGCCACGCCTCTATCTGATCGTCGACGAGTTCTTTGCCAAGAAGGTAGTGAGAAAGGGATCGGTCCATGGCGCGATTACTGCCATGACCTCATGAGCCGAAGGCATATCATCCATTATGGATCCGCCGATGATTTGTTTGTCTGGTTCGTTTATAGGGGGAACAACCTCTTGCGCTGTATTTAGACCGACGCCCTTGATCGTCCCGCCAAACCACGAATGTCTTAAAGAGCCGTTCCAGGAAAGTATTTTTTGGGACAGGGTCGCACTTAGCCCCCATGCGGGCCAGTAGGTCAATGGCTTGGTTGTTCTCGCGAGCGACATGGTGAAATTCCAACCCCTTGAACCGTGTAGATATCTTTAGGACGAAATTTCTATATGCAGCCATCTTAAGATTATTGGCATCGAATTCGCCATTGATTTGGGAGATGGGCAAGTTGGAGTCTCCCCGTACCTCTAGCCGTTGTATGCCCATTGATACTGCCATCTAAAAACCATGCAAGAGTGTTTCGTATTTGGCTGCATTGTTGGAGTTAGCATACATACATGATCTGCAACATGTATCGAATGTTGTCGCCTATAGGGGATGTGAGGATAACTCCAGCCCCCAGTCCGGCCACGGTTTTGGATCCATCGAAGTACATTGTCCAATGGGAGTATGTACTATATTCCGTGGGGAACTGAGCCTCCGTCCACTCGACCAAAAATTCTGCCAGTACCTGAGATTTTTATGGAACATTATGGCTTGTAGGTTATTTCAAAGGGAAGGATCTCAATAGGCCTCTTGGCTATGTGGCAAGTGGCGCCCCTGTTGTTGATTATGTCATTCATGGGTACTTCCGATGCCACCAGTACTGAACACTCTTGGAAGTAGTGTCTGAGTTTCCGTGATGCCATAAATACTGTGTAGGCTATCTTTTGGTAGTGCAGGTATCTGAACTTGCACTGCATTAGTACCTCTGTCACATAATAGACCGGCTTTTGTGTCACTCCTCCTCTCGTTCGACGACGAGCACTACGCTAACGACTTGGTTGATAGCCGATATGTATAATAACATGGGTTCACCAACACTTGGTGCTATGAGTATGGGATTGCTTGCCAGCAATGTTTTAATTTCTTCGAACGCGGTCGTTGCTTCACTGGTCCACTCTAAATTGTTGGTCCGTTTCAACATCTTATAGAGCGGTAGATCCTTTTCTTCGAGGAGACAGATAAAGCGGCTTAGCACCGCTATGCAACCAACCAACCTCTGGACATGATTTAGCTCTGTGGGAATTGCAAGTTCTGATAGAGCGTGGATCTTAGCCAGATTCGCTTCTATTCCTCTGTGGGAGACAATGAATCCGAGCAGTCCACCGACCGGAAATCTGAATATACAATTTTCCAGATTGAGTCGTATGTCGTAGTCGCACAGGCTAGCAAAGTTTGCCGTAGGTCGTCGATCAACTGGCTGACGTGTTTGGTTTTGATTACCACGTCATCCATATATGCCTCGACTGTCTTACCGACATGTTTTGCAAGACATGTCTGGATCATGCACTGGTACATAGCCCCATCCTTTTTAGCCCAAAGGGCATCGTGTTGAAGCAGAGTGGCCCATAGGGGGTGATGAATGTAGTTGGAGATTGATCGAATCCTTCATTTTAATCTGATGGTATTCGGAATAAGCATTAAGGAAACACAACGAGTCGTGTCCGGCTGTGGAGTCGATGATCTGGTCTATGCGCGGTAAGGGGAAAGGCTCCTAAGGGAAGGCCTTGTTGGGGTCTTTGAAATTGACACAAAGTCGTCAGGATTTGTCTTTCTTTGGTACCATCCCCAAATTTGCCAACAATTCGGGGTGCTTAATATCCCGAATGAATCCGGCCTCTAGCAGTTTAGCTAATTCTCCACCCATAGCTTGTCATTTGGGTTCGGAAAAGTGGGACAGTGTCTGCTTCACGGTCCTGAAGCCTGCCATGACGTTTAGACTATGTTCTGCCAGCCGCCGTGGCATTCCAAGCATTTCGGAAGGATGCCAGGTGAAGATGTCACAGTTTTCGTGTAAAAATGTCCGCGGTGCTTCGTCCACAATGGGATCGAGCTAAGCTCCGATGAACGTTGTCTTGTTGGGCTCTGTCGGGTGTACTTGAAATTTAACGATTTCATCTGCAGGTTGAAAGGACGTGGGCTTGGGCCTTTTTCTAAGGATCACGTCATGCTTGTCAACTATTAACCGAAATGCGGTCAGTTCTTCTGTAGCGAAGGTCTTGGCTAGTGCCTCGAGGGTCAGTGTTGCTGTTTTGTTATCAGCCGAGAGGGATATATTCGGATCACTGGCAGTTGTGATTACTCCATTTGGTCCTGGCATTTTGAGTTTTATATACCCATAATGGGGTATAGAAGGCACATTTTGTGAAGGCATCACGTCCCAATAGGGTGTGGTAGCCCCTGGAGAAAGGTACGATATGGAAGAGGAGCTCTATGGATCGTTAGTTTTCGGGCATGCCGAACACTACATACAGGATGATACATCCCGAACATCGTGCCTCTTTCCTCGGAATGATTCCCCGAAAAGTCGTGTTGCTATGCTCGACGTGAGACTGGACGAACTACATTTTTTCTAGGGTGTCTTCATAGATCAGGTTTAAACCACTGCCACCGTCCACTAGCACCTTGTGTAACCTATAGCCATCAATGATGGGGTTCAGGACTAGTGCGGCCGGTGAGTGACTGGGAAGAATGGCTGGTCGGTGAGTATCTCCGAAGGTAATGGTGATGTCTTCCCATGCGCTTGTTGCTGCCACATGGTAGACCTATTCTAGTTCTTTAAGATCTCTTTTCCTTCTGTTCCATGAGGGGAACGTTTCGTAGATCGTTACGACTTCGACGTTGTATTTGGGTGATGATGTGGAGCGCCTATTCGGCGGTAGCGCCTCAAGAATGGCCTCACCACTTTTTGTGACCTGCCTGACGACCCAGCAAGCTCTAAGGCTGTGAGTCGGGTTTGTGTTCAGCAATACAGAATGTATATGGCATGGTTTGTCCAACAGCCCGTAAAGGATAGTACTGACCCCTGTAAGGGGCCTGTTCCTCTTTTTGACGGGTTCGAATCTGGCCGGCCGCTTTGGATGTATCCTCTTTTACTAATCTCCTCTAGGGTGTTCGGTAAAGGTTGGTTCCAAAAATAGCCGTTTGGCTTGCCAAGCGCTTTCCATAGCACAATATTTCTATACCAAGTCTGACAGCTTAGCGACGTCACGAATGTGTCGGCGAGCCAAGGCGTTAAGAATCCCTTCATCATGGAAATTGCATTTGAACTTTCTCATTATCTCTTGGTCACTAAGACCTTTTTCTCTGCTTGTAGCGAGCAGGAGTCTAGCCCAAAAATGATGAACTGACTCTCCTGGTAATTGTGTAATGTCCCATAAGTCCGAAGACTTGCGCTTTGGTGCGATACTGGGATGATAGGCTTGGGTGGTGGGTGGGAAATTTTTGACTCCACGCCACGTTGTGAGTTCGGAATCACGGACTCCGAACTATGTGCCAGATCAGGGACCGACACAGGTCCGTCTCCAGAGCAAACTTCGGCGTCTGGGTTATAGGCGAGGTCTCGATGAGCGGAGACAGGGGTATAAACCGTTTTTAATTCCAGTCGTTGGGGGGACGAGCCCCCAGCCGGACACTCGACGGTGGTGACTAGGTGGGTGACCATGGGGACATGAATCTCCCTGTCGTTGGGTCTAAGCCCGAGCCGGTCATAGACCGGAAACTGGTCAACAGACATACACATGGTCGTAGTGCAATCGAATAGCTCGTTTAAAAACGAGGTGATGGTAGGATGCGTGTCGCTGAGGCGAGTGGAGTAGATATGCAGCATCATAGTTCCGTAGTTGCACGAGAGCGGATCCGGGTCCTATTTAAGCATGGTCGATCCGTTCACAACGTCTGGATTGGGCGTTCTAGACAGATCGGGGGTGACGACTTTGTCTGAAGAGGGGCCCAATGTCTTTGGCATCAAGGGTCGGGACCTGCGGGCCTCTTCATGAGAATCGAGGTTTCTATAAAAATGAGTTCTCGCCGTGAATCAGCGTCGAACTCTATGGTTCTGAACTTGATTCTTTGATCGGGGGAAAGTTACCGATCTGGCCAAGGTGGTCGATCAGGGCGGCGTGTGACAAGATGCCACCGCTCGTGAGAATCTGATCAGAGGTGAGAGTCCTCTGGCCATAGATCTCGTTGCTTGTGGCAAGGTGAGCCATCGATCCCTTTGGCGATCACAGCAGAACTCTCAATGAAGAACCAATATCGTATCAAAATCGGCGGATCTCGGGTAGGGGGTCCGGAGCTGTGAGACTAGAATCGATGGTAACAAGAGATGAAGGAGACGATGTTTACCCAAGTTCGGGCCCTCCTATGGAGGTAATACCCTACGTCCTGCTTGAGTGTATTGATGATATGTAGGTTACAGAGTCGATCTACCTCGAGATCAAATAGCTAAACCCTAGATGAGTTGTCCCTTCTACAACCTTAAACCATCCGGCTTATATAGACGCCAAGGGTAACTAGGGTCTACACATGGTCGGTTGCACATCGAAGGAAAAACATGCCTATCTATGGTCGACAACTTGGAGGACATGCCATAGCTCCTTGAAGCTTTGATCCTGGTGACGGGGCCCTTGATCATTGAATGCTCACCCTGCGGCCCATACAGTCCGGCCCATGAGAAATAGGTCGGCTATCCAAGGACCCCTTAATCCAGGACTCCCACACTTACCCCTTGGCCCAATCAAAGTGTCCTCGCACGAGAACATTTCTAGAAACATCCGAAACTCTTCCAATGAATTCTGGAACACATATGGAGACCAAATATTATCATCCAATATATGAATCTTTACCTTCAAACCATTGCGAAGCTCCTCCTTATGTCCATGATCCCATTTGGGACTCCTGACAACATTCGGTCACCAACATACATAACTCATATAATTCTATATCGTCAACGAACGTTAAGCGTGCGGACCCTACGGGTTCGAGAATGATATAGACATGAACCAGACGCCTCTCCAATCAATAACCAATAGCGGGACCTAGATGTCCATATTAGTTGCTACATATTCTACGAAGATCTTTATCGGTCGAACCTTTATGACAACATACGCAGTTCCCTTTGTCTGTCGGTATGTTACTTGCCCGAGGTTCGATCGTTACCGGCAAGTCTCTTTACTCATTCTGTAATACATCATCCCGCAACTAACTCCTTAGTCACTTTGCTTGCAAGCATCTTTTGATGCTTTATTACCGAGAGGGGGCCAGAGATACATCTCCATCACACGGAGTGACAAATCCCGATCTCGATCCATGTCAACTCAATAGACACCTTTGGAGATAAATGTAGAGTACCATTATTATCACCTAGTTACGTCGTGACGTTTGATACACACAAGGCATTCCTATGGAGTCCGGGAGTTGCACGATCTTATGGTTGAAGAAACATGTATTTGACAAATAAGAAAGCAGTAGCAATAAATTGAATGATCATATGCTATGCTAACGGATGGGTCTTGTCCATCAAATCATTCTCCTAATGATGTGATCCCGTTATCAAATGAAAACTCATGTCTATGGTTAGGAAACCTTGACCATCTTTGATCAACGAGGTAGTCTTTTAGAAGTTTACTAGGGACACAATATTTGTTCATGTATCAAACACATGTATTTAAGTTTCCGGTCAATACAATTCTAGCATGAATAATAAACCTTTATCATGATTAAGGAAATATAATAATAACCACTTTATAATTTCCTCTAGGGCATACTTCCAACAGTCTCCCACTTGCATTAGAGTCAATAATCTAAATTACATAGTAATGAATCTAACATCCAGTGATTCCTGGTGCTGATCATGTTTTGACCTTGGAAGCGGTTTAGTCCACGGGTCTGCCACATTCAGATACGTATGTATTTTGCGAATATCTATGTATCCATCCTTGACCTTTTCACGAATGGAGTTGAAGCGACACTTGATGTGTTTGGTACTCTTGTGAAACCTGGATTCCTTGGCTAAGGCAATTGCTCCGGTGTTGTCACAAAAGGTTGTCACTAAACCTGATGCACTGGGTAGTACACCCAGATCGGATATGTACTCCTTCATCCAGACTCCTTCATGCCTTGCTTCTGAAGCAGCTATATATTCTGCTTCACATGTAGATCTCGCCAAGAATATCTGCTTGGAACTGCACCAACTGACAGCTCCACCATTCAATATGAACATGTATCCAGTTTGTGACTTGGAGTCATTTGGGTCTGTGTCAAAACTAGCATTGACATAACCCTTTACGATGAGCTTTTAATCACCTTCGTAAATGAGAAGCATATCCTTGGTCCTTTGTAGGTACTTCAGAATATTCTTGACCGTTGTCCAGTGATTACTTTGGTACCTCCCTGTCAAACTTATGGCATGGCACACATCAGGTCTGGTACACGGCATGGCATACATTATAGAACCTATGGCCAATGCATAGGGAATGACTTTTATCCTCTATCTATCTTCTGTCGTGGTCAGGCTTTGAGTCTGACTGAATTTCACACCTTACAACACATGCAATAACCGTTTCTTTGACTAGTCCATTTCGAACATCTTTAGGACTTTGTCAAGGTATGTGCTTTGTGAAAGTCCTACTAAGCATCTCGATCTGTCCCTATAGATCTTAATGCCTAATATATAAGAAGCTTCGGCAAGGTCTTTCATTGTAAAATTCTTATTCATGTATCACTTTATGCTATCCAGAAATTCTATATCATTTCCAATCAACAATATGTCATCCACATATAATATTAGAAATACTATAGAGCTCCCATTCACTTTCTTGTAAATACATGCTGCTCCATAAGTCTGTATAAACCAAATGCTTTGATCACCTCAGCAAGGCGTATATTCCAACTCTGAGATGCTTGCACCAACCCATAGATGGATCGCTGGAGCTTGCACACTTTGTTAGCACCCTTAGGATCGAAAAAACCTTCTGGCTGCATCATATACAACTCTGCTTTAAGGAATACCTTAAGGAATGCAATTTTGACGTCCATTTGCCAGATTTCATAATCATAAAATGTGGCAATTGCTAACATGATTCTGACAGACTTAAGCATCGCTACAGGTGAGAATGTCTCATCGTAGTCAACCCCTTGAACTTGTCGAAAACCTTTTGCGACAAGTCGAGCTTTGTAGATAGTGATATTACCATCAGCGTCTGTCTTCCTCTTGAAGATCCATTTATTCTCAATGGCTTGGGAATCATAGAGCAAGTCCACCAAAGTCAACACTTTGTTCTCATACATGGATCCTATCTCAAATTTCATGGCCTCAAACTATTTGTCAGAATCTCAGACCATCATAGCTTCTTCCTAGGTTGCAGGTTCGCCATTGTCTAACAACATGAATGATACGTCTCCAACTTATCTATAATTTTTGAAGTATTCATGCCATGTTTACAATAATTCTATACGATTTTATTAGAACTAACCCGGATTGACGTTGTTTTCAGCAGAACTACCATAGTGTCGTTTTTTGTGCAGAAATAAAAGTTCTCGGAATGGGATGAAAGTTTAGTATGATTTTTTTGGACCAAAAGAGACCCCCGAAGCATTGTAGTTTGGCCAGAAGAGCCACGAGGTGGTCACGAGCCTACCACACGTGGCCACCCCCCTGGCCGCGCCTAGAAGGCTTGTCACCGCCAAGTGCCTCCCTTGACTTGAGATCGACGCCAAAAATTCCTATAAATATAGAAACTGTTGGGGAGCATTGCATGGGAAACAAAAAATTTCCTACGCACAAGCAAGATCTATGCATGGTGATGAGCATCTACGAGAGGGAGAGTGGATCTACATACCCTTGTAGATTGCTAAGCGGGAAGCGTTAAGAAACACAGTTGGTGTAGTCCCACGATCTCATCATGATCCGTCCCGCGATCCAATCACAATCCATCCCGCGAACTCATCACGATCCGTCCTGGGATCTCATCACGATCCGTCTCGCGATCTTGATCACGGTCCTTCCGATCTAGTGCCGAACGGATGACACCTCCGCGTTCAGCACACGTACAGCTTGATGACGATCTCCGTCTTCTTGATCCAGCAAGAGGGAGCAAAGAGGTAGACGAGTTCTCCGGCAGCGCGACGGCATTGCGGCGATGGTGGTGGAGGAATTCCAGCAGGGCTTCGCCTAAGCACCACTAAAAACCGATCTAGAGGAGAAAACGATCTAGAGGAAGAAGAGGGCAACACGTGGCAATTAGGGTTAGGGCTGCCCTCAAAAACTCTAGTATATATCAGAGGAGAGGAGGAGGAGGCTTGGCGCAAGGGCCATCCCCTCTTTGGTTCGGACGAAGTGGAGAGGAGGAGTCCTCCTCCTCCACTCATAGTAGGATTAGGACTCCTTCCTTATTTCCACCTTTTTGTCTTTTCCACCTTTTCCACTTTACAATTTCTTCCCAGCTGCATGGGCCTTCTGTGGGACTTTGCTGGTATTCCTTCTCCCACAGACCATGTAGCCTCTTGGGTCGAAATACCCCTCCTGATGGTCCCCGGGTACACTACTAGCACTCCCGGTACACTACCGATGAGCCCGAAACTTTTCCCGTGACCAAAACAGGACTTCCTATATATCAACCTTTTCCTCCTGACCATTCCGGAGATCCTCATGACTTCCGAGATCTCATTCGGGACTCCGAACAACCTTCGTTCACCACCATACATAACTCTATACTATCGAAACGTCAACGAACCTTAAGTGTGCAGACCCTGCGGGTTCGAGAACTATGTAGACATGATCGAGACACCTCTATGGTAAATAACCAATAGCGGGACCTAGATGTCCCTATTGGTTCCTACATATTCTACGAAGATCTTTATCGGTCGAACCTCTGTGTCAAGGATTCAGTTAATCCCGTATGATGTTCCCTTTGTAATTCGGTATGTTACTTGCTCGAGATTCGATCGTCGGTATCTCCATACCTAGTTCAACCTCATTACCGGCAAGTCTCTTTACTTGTTCCGTAATACAATATCCCATGACTAACACTTAGTCACATTGCTTGCAAGGCTTATTGTGATGTTGTATTACCGAGTGGGCCCTAAGATACCTCTCCGTCACATGGAGTAACAAATCCCAGTCTTGGTCCATGCTAACCTAACAGACACCCTCGGAGATACCTGTAGAGCACCTTTATAGTCACCTAGTTACGTTGCGATGTTTGATACACACAAGGCACTCCTCCGGTATCAGTGAGTTGCATGATCTCATGGTCATAGGAACAGATACTTGACATGCAGAAAATAGTAGCAATAAACTGACACGATCATATGCTACGTTTATAGTCAGGTCTTGTCCATCACATCATTCTCCTAATGATGTGATCCCGTTATCAAATGACATCTCATGTCCATAGCTAGGAAACCTTAACCATCTTTGATCAACGAGCTAGTCTATTAGAGGCATACTAGGAACATGGTGTTGTCTATGTATCCACACATGTACCTGAGTTTCCGATCAATACAATTCTAGCATGGATAATAAACGATTATCATGAACAAGGAAATATGATAATAACTAATTTATTATTATAGGGCATATTTCCAATAGGTTCCCACTTGCACTAGAGTCAATAATCTAGTTCACCCAATGAATCTAACACCCAATGAGTTCTGGGGCTCGATCATGCTTTGCATGTGACAGAGGTCTTTTAGTCCACGGGTCTGCTACATTCAGATCCGTGTGTACTTTGAAACTCTCTATGTCATACTATAGACACTGCTACCACACTCCACTAGGAGCTATTTCAAATGGCTGCTCCACTATACGTATCCGGATTGCTACTCAAAGTCATCCGGATTGGTGTCAAAGCTTGCATCGACGTAACTCTTTACGATGAACTCTTTCTTACCTCCATAATCAAGAAACATTTCCTTAGTCTTTTAGTTACTAAGGATAATCTTGATCGTCGTCCACTGATCCACTCCTGGATCACTCTTGTACCCCTTGACGGACTCATGGCAAGACACACACGTGTGCAGTACACATCATGGCATACTATACAGAGCCTATGTCTAAGGCATAGGGGACGACGTTCGTCCTTTCTCTTTCTTCTGCCGTTGTCGAGCTTGGAGTCTCACTCAACTTCACACCATACAAATCAGGCGAGAAATTTTTCTCTGGCTGATCCATTTTGAACTCTTTCAAAATCTTGTCAAGGTATGTACTCATTGAAAGTCTCATCAAGCATCTTGATCTATATCTATAGGTCTTGATGCTCAACAATTAGGTAGCTTTATCCAGGTCTTCCTTTGAAAAACTCTTTTCAAACAACCCTTTATGGTTTCCAGAAATTCTACATCATTTCTGATCAACAATATGTCAACCACATATGCTTATCAAAAACTCTATAGTGCTCCCACTCACTTTATTGTAAATACAAGTTTCTCATAAATTTTGTATAGACTCAAAAACTTTGATCACCTCATCAAAGTGTATATTCCAACTCCGAGATGCTTGCTTCAGTCCATAAAAGGATCACTGTAGCTTGCACTCCTTTTGGCATCCTTAGGACTAATAAAACTTTCTGGTTGTATCACATACAACCTTTCCTCAAGTAAACCGTTAATGAAACGATGTTTTGACATCCATCTGCCAGATTTCTTAATTGAAAAATGCAGCAACTACTAACATAATTCCAACAGACTTTAGCATCGCTATGAGTGAGAAAGTCTCATCACAGTCAACTCCTTGAACTTGCCGTAAACTTCTTTGCAACAAGTCGAGCTTTACAAATGGTGACATTTACCATCAGCGTTTGTCTTCATCTTAAAGGTCCATCTGTACTCAACGACCTGCCGTTCAACAGGCAAGTCTACCAAAGTCCATACTTGGCTTTCATACATGGATCTTATCTCGGATTTCATGGCCTCTAACCATTTGTCGGAATTCGGGCCCATCATCGATTCTCCACCGCTTGTAGGCTCATCGTTGTCCAACAACATGACCTCTAAGACAGGGTTGCGTACCACTCAGGAGCAGTATGCGTCCTTGTCAACCTACGAGGTTCGATAGTAACTTGATCCGAAGCTTCATGATCATCATCATTAACTTCCTCTTCAACTAACGTTGGCTCCACAAAAACATCTTTCTGCGTTGGGCTACTCTCTAGTTGAAACAAAGGTTCAACAACCTCATCAAGTTCTATATTCCTCCCACCCAATTCTTTCTAGAGAAACTTTTTCTCGAGAAAGGACCCGTTTTTAGAAATAGACACTTTGTGCTCGGATCTGAGATAGAAGGTATACCCAACTGTTCTCAGGGTATTCTATGAAGTTGCATTTGTCCGCTTTGGCTTCGAGATCATTAAGTGAAAACCCTTTTCACATAAGCGTCGCAACCCCAAACTTTAAGAAATGACAGCTTAGGTTTCTATCAAACCATAATTCACACAGTGTCATCTCAACAGATTTAGATGGTGCCCTATTTAAAGTGAATGTTGTTGTCTCTAATGCATAATCCCAAAACTATAGTAGCAAAATGATAAGAGACATCATAGCATGCACCATATCCAATAGAGCACGACTATGATGTTCGGACACACCATCACACTATGGTGTTCCAGGTGGCATGAATTGTGAAACAATTTTTTACATTGTCTTAAGTTGTATACCAAACTCGTAACTCAGATATTCACCTCCACGATCATATCGTAGACATTTTATCTTCTCATCACGATGATCTCACACTTGACTCTGATTCTGCTTGAACTTTTCAAATGATTCAGACTTGTGTTTCATTAAGTACATATACAATATATCTACTCAAATCATTAGTGAAGGTAAGAACACAATGATATCCACCGCACGCTACAAGACTCATTGGATTTCATACATCAACATGTATCAATTCCAATGAATCAACTTCCCGCTCCATCAAACCGGAAAATGGGGTCTTTAGTCATCTTGCCCAAGAGGCATGGTTCGCATGTCTCAACCGATTTGAAATTGAATGAGTCCAAAGATCCACCAGCATGGAGTTTCTTCATGCGATTTATACCAATATGACATTTACCGGCAGTGCCACAAGTATGTGGTACTATCATTATTAAGTTTGTATCTTTTGGCATCAATGTTATGAACATGTGTATTACTACGATCAAGATTTCAACAAACCATTCTCACTAGGTGCATAACCATTGAATGTATTATTCATGTAAACAGAATAACCATTATTCTCTAACTTAAATGAATAACTGTGTTGCAATAAACATGATCTAATCATGTTCATGCTTAACGCAAACACCAAATAACATTTATTTAGGTTTGTCACTAATACCGAAGGTAGAGAGAGCGTGCGATGTTGATCACATCGACCTTGGAAACATTTCCAACACACATCGTCACCTCACACTTAGCGAGTCTCCGTTTATTCCGTAGCTTTTACTTCAAGTTAATAATATTTAGCAACCGAACCGGTATCCAATACCTAGGTGCTACTAGGAGTACTTGCAAGGTACACATCAGTAAAACATATATCAAATATACTTCCGTCGACGTTGCCAGCCTTCTTATCTACCAAGTATCTAGGGTTATTCCGCTTCAGCGACCGCTCTCCTCATAATATAAGCACTTAGTCTCGGGTTTGGGTTCAACTTTGGGTTGCTTCACTGGAGCAGCAACTGACTTGCTATCCATGAAGTTTCCCTCCTTGCCCTTGCCCTTCTCGAAACTAGTGGTTTTACTAACCATCAACACTTGATGCTCCTTCTTGCTTTCTACCTTTGTGATGTCAAACATCGCCAACAACTCAGGGATCATCATTTCCATCTCTAGCATAATTATAGTTCCTCACGAAGTTCTAATAACTTAGTGACAGTGACTCAGAGAACCAATCACTATCTTATCTAGAAGATCAACTCCCACTCGATTCAAGCGATTGTAGCACCCATACAACCTGAGCACATGCTCAACTATTGAGCTATTCTCCTTTATCTTGCAGTCAAAGAATCTTGTTGGAGATCTCATATCTGACAACACGGGCACGAGCCTGAGATCCCAATTTCAGCTCTTAGAACATATCATATGTTCTGTGACGTTCAAAACGTTTTAGATCCCCAATTCTAAGCTGTAATGCATGACGCACTAAACTATCAAGTAGTCACCGGAACATGCCTGTGAGATGTTCACAACATCTACAAATGATGCTAGAGGGGGTGGCGCACTGAGCGATGCATTAAGGACATAAGCCTTCTATGCAGCAATGAGGACTCCTTAGATGACGGACCCAGTCCGCAATATTGCTACCATCATCTTTCAACTCTATTTCTCTAGGAACATATAAAAATTCAAGGGAGTTACAGCGTGAGCTACAACATAATTTGCAAAGACACTACTGACTATGTTCATGTTAATGAGTTCAATTAATCATATTACTTAAGAACTCCCACTCAAATCGACATCCCTCAGGTCATCTGAGTAACACATGATCCAAATTCACCAACTCAAGACCGATCATCACGTGAGTTGAGGTGGTTTCAATGGTGAACATCATCATGTTGATCATATCTACTATATGACTCATGTTCGACCTGTCGGTCTCTTCTGTTCCGAGGCCATGTCTGTACATGCTAGGCTCATCAAGTTTAACCCGAGTGTTCCACATGTGCAACACTGGTTTGCACCCGTTGTATGTGAACGTAGAGTCTATCACACCCGATCATCACGTGCTGTCTCAACACGACGAACTTTCACAATGGTGCACACTCGGGGAGAACACAATTTATCTTGAAGTTAAGTGAGGGATCACCTTATAATGCTACCGTCGTCCTAAGCAAAACAAGGTGCATTAAAGGATTAACATCACATGCAAATCATAAAATGACATGATATGGCCATGAACTTGTGCTTTTGAGCTCCATCTTGAAAACACCGGCATGATCTCCATCGTCACCAGCATGACACCATGATCTCCATCATCTAGATCTCCATCAATGTGCGTCATTGGGGTTGTCGCGCCCACCATGCTTCTACTACTATTGCTACCGTTTAGCGATAAAGTAAAGCATTACATAGCGCTTAATGATTGACATACAGGTCATACAATAATTAAAGACAACCCTATGGCTCCTGCCGGTTGCCGTACTCATCGACATGCAAGTCATGATATTCTATACAACACATGATCATCTCATACATCACATATATCTCATCATGTAATTGGCCATATCACATCACAACATACCCTACACAAAAAAGTTAGACGTCCTCTAATTGTTGTTGCATGTTTTACATGGCTGCTACGGGTATCTAGTAAGAACAATTTGCACCTACGCATAAACCACAACGGTGATACATAAGTTGCTTTTCAACCTTCTGAAGGACCGCCTTAGTCGAATCCGATCCAACTAAAGTAGGAGAAACAAACACCCGCCAGCCATCTTTGTGCAATGAAGTTACACGTCAGTCGATGGAACCGATCTCTCGTAAGCGTACGAGTAAGGTTGGTCCGGGCCGCTTCATCCCACAATATCGCTGAACCAAAACACGACCAAGGGAGGAAGCAATATAAGAATCAACACCCACAAACTCTTTGTGTTCTACTCGAGATCTCATCTACACATAGACCTACCTCATGATGCCACTGTTGGGGAACATTGCATGGGAAACAAAAATTTCCTACGCACACGCAAGATCTATCCATGGTGATGAGCATCTACGAGAGGGAGAGTGGATCTACATACCATTGTAGATTGCTAAGTGGGAAGCGTTAAGAAACGCGGTTGGTGTAGTCGAACGTCTTCGCGATCCAAATCGCCGAGCCTCCTGTGATCTCATCATGATCCATCCCGCGATCCAATCACGATCCATCTCGTGAACTCATCATGATATGTCCCACGATCTCATCATGATACATCTCGCGATCTTGATCATGGTCCTTCCGATCTAGTGCCGAACGGACGGCACCTCCGCGTTCAGTACACGTACAGCTTGATGACGATCTCCGTCTTCTTGATACAGCAAGAGGGAGCGGAGAGGTATACAAGTTCTTCGGCAGAGCGATGGCATTGCAACGATGGTGGTGGAGGAATTCCAGTAGGGCTTCACCTAAGCACCGCTGAAAACAAAACCGATCTAGAGGAGAAAACGATCTAGAGGAAGAAGAGGGCAGCACGTGTCAATTAGGGTTAGGGCTGCCCTCAATACCTCTAGTATATATAGCAGGAGAGGAGGAGGAGGCTTGGTGCAAGGACCAGCCCCTCTTTGGTTCGACTGAAGTGGAGAGGAGGAGTCTTCCTCCTCCACTCCTAGTAGGATTAGGACTCCTTCCTTATTTCCACCTTTTTGCCTTTTTCCACCTTTTCCACTTTGGAATTTCTTCGCAGCCGCATGGGCCTTCTGTGGGACTTAGGCAAGCCCACTAAGGGCTGGTTATACTTATACCACAGCCCATGTAGCCTCTTGGGTCGAAATACCCCTCCCGATGGTCCCATGGTAAACTATCGACACTCCCGGTACACTACCGATGAGCCCGAAACTTTTTCGGTGACCAAAACAGGACTTCCTATATATCAATCTTTACCTCCGGACCATTCTAGAGCTCCTCGTCAAATCCCGGATCTCATCCAGGACTCCGAACAACCTTCGGTCACCATCATACATAACTCTATACTACCGAAACGTCAACGAACCTTAAGCGTGCAGACCCTGCGGGTTCGAGAACTATGTAGATATGACCAAGACACCTCTACGGTCAATAATCAATAGCAGGACCTGGATGCCCATATTGGTTCCTCCATATTCTACGAAGATCTTTATCGGTCTAACCTCTATGTCAAGGATTCAGTTAATCCCGTATGATGTTCCCTTTGTTCTTCGGTATGTTACTTGCCTGTGATTCGATCGTCGGCATCTCCATACCTAGTTCAACCTCGTTACCGGCAAGTCTCTTTACTCATTCCGTAATACAAAATCTTGTGACTAACACTTAGTCACATTGCTTGCAAGGCTTATTGTGATGTTGTATTACCGAGTGGGCCCTGAGATACCTCTCCGTCACACAGAGTAACAAATCCCAATCTTGATCCATGCCAACCCAACAAACACCCTCGGAGATACCTGTAGAGCACCTTTATAGTCGCCCAGTTATGTTGTGATGTTTGATACACACAAGGCACTCCTCCGGTGTCAGTGAGTTGCATGATCTCATGGTCATAGGAATAGATACTTGACATGCAGAAAACAATAGCAATAAACTGACACGATCATATGCTACGTTTATAGTTGGGTCTTGTCCATCACATCATTCTCCTAATGATGTGATCCCATTATCAAATGACATCTCATGTCCATGGCTAGGAAACCTTGTCCATCTTTGATCAACGAGCTAGTCTATTAGAGGCATACAAGGGACATGGTGTTGTCTATGTATCCACACATGTGTCTGAGTTTCCGATCAATACAATTGTAGAATGGATAATAAACAATTATCATGAACAAGGAAATATGATAATAACTAATTTATTATTGCCTCTAGGGCATATTTCCTACAGAAACCTCCGAAAACAAACCTAGATCGGGTGTTCTTCCACCGCAAGCCTCCAGAGCCACGAAAAAGCAATTGGGAGCCCGTTCCGGCACCCTAACGGAGGGGGAAACCATCACCGGAGGCCATCTTCATCATCCCGGCGGTCTCCATGACCAGGAGGGAGTAGTTCACCCTCGGGGCTGAGGGTATATACTAGTAGCTATGTGTTTGATCTCTCTCTCTCTCTCTCGTGTTCTTGAGATGACAAGATCTTGATTTATTGCGAGCTTTATTGATATAGATGAATCATATGGAGTTTTCACCTCTCTATATTGTTGTGATGAATTGAGTTTTTCCTTTGAATTTTTCTTATCGGATTGAGTCTTTAAGGATTTGAGAACACTTGATGTATGTCTTACGATGGGATATCCATGGTGACAATGGGATGTTCTATTGATCCCCTTGATTTATGTTTTGGTGATCAAGTTGCGGGTTCAGTGACCTTGGGAATCTATGCATAGGGGTTGGCACAAGTTTTCGTCTTGAATCTCAGGTAGAAACTTTGGGGCACTCTTTGAAGTTCTTTGTGTTGGATTGAACATGACGAATCTAAAATTGTGTGATGCATATCACATAATCAATCCCATGGGTACTTGTGGTGACATTGGAGTATCTAGGTGACATTAGGGTTTTGGTTGATGTGTGTCTTAATGTGTTATTTTAGTAAAAACTCTAGGGCTATTCGTGACACTTATAGCGATAGCTCATAAGATTGATCAGAAAAGATAACTTTGAGGTGGTTTCGTACCCTACAATAAATTCTTCGTTAGTTCTCCACTATTTGTGACTTTGGAGTGAACTCTTTGTCGCATGAGAGGTATTTACATATGATAGCTATGCCAATATTGTTGAGAGAAATTGCACTAGTGAAAGTATGGACCCTAGGCCTTGTTTCCAAGCATTTATACATTGTTTTGCTCGCTGTTCACTATTTTTTACCTTGCTGTTTTTATATTTTCAGATTACAAAAAATCTATATCTACCATCCATATTGCACTTGTATCACCATCTCTTCGCCGAACTAGTGCACGTATACAATTTACCATTGTATTGGGTGTGTTGGGGACACAAGATACTTTTTGTTATTTGATTGCAGGGTTGTTTGAGAGAGACCATCTCCATCCTACACCTCCCACGGATTGATAAACCTTAGGTCATCCACTTGAGGGAAAATTGCCACTCTCCTACAAAACTCTACGCTTGGAGACCCAACAAGAGTCTACAATAAGGTTGCGTAGTAGACTGTAACATCCCAAAATTCCATTTTGGAATGTTATGAATATAGCTATGCATCTATTATCATCATTGCTTGATTGTATGAACTAGTTGAAATGCCTCTTCTGGTTTTCAGAAAGTCCCCTTCTACTTTTCCCTATGTTGCTTCCTCTATTTAAAATTTTTGGTTAAAAGTTCAAATAAGAGAGGAGGAACATGACACTCCACACCAGGGTCTAATTGGTGAATTATTTGAACAAAAATAACCAGGAGTTATTTTGAAAATATTTGCAAAAAGGGTTTAAAAACAATTAGGACATTTCTGAAATAATATTTTTTTCAAAGTGTTCAAATGACAGAATAGAAATGTTCATTAAATAGCATTTATTATTCTGTTAATTTTGATATATAATACCCCTATATTTACAAACGATTTGAATGCTTTAAAAGCTTTTGAATGTCTCCGGAAATTATTAAAAAGAAACGGTAACCGTTTCCGGTATTAAACGGGCCGGCCCACCGGCTTTAAAAGCCGAAACCGTTACCGGTCGGCCGACCGAGCGCAGTAATGCTCCCGCTCTCTCACTGACACCGGGTCCCACCCCGTCCGACCGTTGCCCCGGAACGGTCATCGTCTTCACTCCCCGCGCTCGCCGGATCCGACGCCGGCCGTTACTCCCCCTCACCGGATCTCTCCCCTCTCTCCTCCCCGCACCCCCCCGAGCGCCTATATAAGAGCCCCACGGCCCCGCATCCATTCCCCCCCCGAGCCCCCTTCTCTCTCTCGCCGAGACGCCGTCGATTGCTCGTCGGAGTTCCACCACCACCGGAAGTCGCCGTCGATCGTAGCCACCACCTCCGACCATCATTCGCCACGCCGTCGCCACCAATCGCCTCCGGAGGACCGTCCCCGTCGCCAGGACCACTTCCCCGTCCTCCCCGACCACCGGAACACCTCGCCGTCGCAATCGCCGCTACCGGACTCGCCGGAGTACCCCGACGCCGGCAACCTCCCTCCGTAAGCCCCCTCGACCGTCCGATCCAAATCCCACGGTCCAGATTAGAACGAACTTAAGTCCGAACCGTTTTCTTCTACCGAACGGTCGCCCGCTCTAATTCACCTACCGAACGCCCCCCTTAGCCAATCGGATCGCGCCACGTAGCCCCCTGACCGACGCAAACTTTTTTTCATTTTCTGTTTTGTTTTAATTAACAGAATGTTTTCCAATTTTGTTTTGCTTATATCTTTTAATCTGTTTAGAGTTTTGAGTTGATTCTTTTTGCAATAGCTCACAATTTTCATGTAGTTTCACCCTGTACTTTTAAATTTCAAATTTGAACTATGAAATTTGAATTGAATCAAATTTGCTTAAAATCTTCAAATCTGAATAACTAGAGTTTGAAAATAGATTTTGATATGAATCTTTTTGCTACTGTTTGGTATTAGTTAGGACTATCTTCAGGTATAGTTTGAGGATTTTCATGATATATTTGATTACTGTTTTACCCAAAAAAACAGAATCTGCTTATTATTATAATATAGTTTTATAAACTTAATTTTGATTAGTTTGATTTAGAATTTGGTTTTATTTGTTTATTAGGTTCTGTTAGTAAACATTTAGTGTTTTCACTTACTGTTAATAAAAATATAAATTTGCCTAGTTTAATTTTATTTAACATAGGAATCAAAATTTCTTTTCAATTAGGCTTAATTTGACTAAAACAACTAACTAGTAATAGTTTGTTTTCAAACAAAGTTTTCTATATTTTGTTTCTGTTTTCTAAGACAGATTTAATAGTAAATTATTTTTTTTCTGTCAAGAACATGTTTTGTTAACAAATTATAAGTTTAGTTTTACATTCTTTTGTTAATATAACTATAGTTGATTCATATAGTGTTTATCAAAACTTGTATAAACTTCACTAAACTTTTCCCAACAAGCTTAAATTGATTATTCTGTTTATTAATAAAATATTCTATTGTTTTCCTTGTTGTCAACAATTGTTTTGCTATTTCAAAATAGTTTTATTATGTAGTAGTGTTTTCATCATCCCCTTTGGAAAAAACAAAACTTTGTGTGTTTTACTTGCTAGAGACTTTTGTGCATTGTTTGCCTTGTTTGTTTAGTACTTCTTTGCTGAATGTTATGAGTACTTATTTTGGTTGTATGCTTATTTGAGTGCATTGTTTGTTTCGTTAGATTATCCGGAGTGCGAAACTTGTTACCTAGAGTTACTCAAGTACGAAGATCATCAATCAGGCAAGTCACTTTGATCATGTTTTACCCATGTTTTATATGCATTAGTTCTACCATCTCCCCAGTTGCATGCAAGATAGGTTAGTTGGAAACTTGGTTACATAGTAGTAGTATCATGTGGTAGATACCCCTCTCAACCCCTTTGACAACATTGGCCCCGGGAAACGTTGTTTTACCTTTTGCTATGCTATTAGTAGACGGGGTTGGTTGTGTGATTCATGAGAGTTGAGAGAGTTAATAATTTCAAGACCTACATAATGATCAAGATTTCAATACTCCAAGTTTTCAACATACCTCTGGGTGGATGATGGTTGAACGGCGCCCTGGAGAAACCAGTGGTTAGCCTAGGTGATGCTGGAGGTGGCCAGTATTCACGCGGAAAGGTCCACCCAGGCACAAAGGGATGGATGGGTGCTTCAAGACCCAAGGCTTACCTGCACAGCCACAAGTCATTATGGGCTCTGGCTTGGTTGGATATCGTGGTGACCCTGGACAGGCGGTGCTACGAGAGGTAGAAGAACGGTAGGAAAGGATGGGCATCGTCAGAGTCGCAGGGAAACCCTTTGGAAGACCATGTTTTGGTCATCCGTTTCTCAAACACCCTGAAGTGCGAGAAATCAAACGGAGGCGACCAAATCTTGTGGGGAACGTGTGCAAAAACTCTGCAGAGTACTTAAACCTAATCGATTAGCCGTGTCCACGGTTATGGACGACTTGAGCCAAAGGGATTGGAACTTCCGGAACTCTCAACACAAATAATATGATGATGTGGGAATTTAATAATTTTGGGTATGAGAATTGGTTGATGGAACCATCTCATTAATCAACCAACTTAGTAATGCTTTGCTTAGCCCTTTTTCTTGATGTAGGAAAAATTGGCTTTACGCAAAACTTACCACCCCACCTGCCATATAAGCATATAGACTAGCTGATTATTTTCACCCCTCTCTTGTGACTTTGCCGGCATACTCCATATGCTGACCTACACGGCTGCAACGTATCATGTTGCAGAGTATTTTTCCGACCAGGAGTGAGGACACGTTCTATGCTCAGTGAGATGCCCTTGGAGTCGGATGGACTCATCTACCTTCGACGCTTCCGCAAGATTTAGATATTCTCATGAGTTGGCCTTTGGCCACTTTATTGTAATTTTTATCGTAATAAAGAACTCGATATGAGATTTCGATTAATATAATGCTGTGTGATTTACCTTTGATATATACATTGATGTACCGTGTGTGTACCAGCATGATCTTGGGATGGTACGGAAACACCGGAGACTTGACCTTCCAGGTCGGGTCGTTACAGAAATGGTATCAGAGCACACGCTGACCGTAGGACGTAACCTCTAGGATTGGAAAGCCTTAGGATTGTTTCTCTTTGTCTTTAAATATCTTATACTCTCATCTATTCGTTTCTGACTCCTCTCCGATTATTTCAAAATTTATAGATGGCCACCTTCATCCCAGTGTTGATCACAGAGTTTTGCCAGCCTGACGCAACGATGCCCTTTGGTAAGGAGCTGATGAGGATCGTCAAGGACATAAGGATTGCTTTGCCGAGCATCACCGGGATTCCTATCATGTCATTTCCCCAAGATGGACGCTACAGGATCGAGGTGCATATTCCAGGGAAGACCTTTGGGAATCGGAAGGAACCCATAGATCTCAAGTTCGTGGCACCCAGTTGGATACTTGGAAGAGACATGGCCATTCATCGTGCCCTTGGACGTATCCAGGAGGAATACAGAGGTGGAACCATTTCACCAGGACTCAGCATGGTTTGCCGCAGAGATGCCCATGGCAACATCATCACCAATCCCACTGCAGACACCAATATCTCCTATATCCAGACCTTGGAGACTCACATCAGGACTCTGGAGCTTCGAGTTCGTGCTGACACGAAGACTATCAAGAATCTGATGAATCGTGAGCTGGACCTTGAAGCTGATCTGCGAGAGGCCAACTATGAACACGAGCATGAAGTGAAGGACTTCTTAGAGAGGATTGATGAGCAGAATGCACGCATCGCCACTCTGGAGGAGCATCTAGACATGGGAGAAAACCTTCACCCCGAAGGAGACATGGCACCCTTCATCAGCGACGATGAAGACTATGAGGAAAGCACCACCGGAGGACCTACGACTATGCACTTTTGAGGAGAACATTAGTTATGCCCTCCAATGTATCTTTATTTTAGTCGTTAAAGCGTAGGTCGATGTTTAGTTGTCTGAGATTTGTATTTTCCGATGTTTGACATTGATTGAATAAATGAATGAGTGTTTCGTGTGATATGTTTGTTGCATTGCATATGGGTAGTGAATTTCTTCCAGACCCTTGTTCTATTCTAATTCTCATCCCTCTGAAAACAGCAAGATGCCTCCACGACGTGAGACCGATTTCACTTTTCCACCGGAACTCACCCAACTCCTTCAGCAACAGAATGCACTGATGCAACTATTGATTCAGAATCAGACCAACAACCAGAACAACAACAACAACCACCATCCACCCCAGACTGACAATCTCACCCGTTTTCTGAGGTTGAACCCTCCAACTTTCTCCAGCAGCACTGAGCCCATTGTGGCAGATGACTGGCTCCGCAAGATGGAGAGAGAACTTGTCACCGCTGGATGCACTGACGCTGAGAAAGTGCGATTTGCCGCACATCAACTGGAAGGACCAGCAGCATCATGGTGGGAGAATTATACCACCACTTATCCTATTGCAGATGTGACTTGGGAGCAGTTCAAGCTTGCTTTCCGCACCGCTCATGTTTCAGCTGGAGCCATGAGTTTAAAGAAGCGCGAGTTTCGCAACTTGCGCCAGGGTAATCGTTCCGTGGCCCAATATGTGGACGACTTCAACACATTGTCACGTTATGCCCCAGGAGATGTGGCCGATGATGCGGCCAAGCAAGAAAAGTTTCTGGAAGGACTCAATGATGAGTTGAGCATACAGCTGGTAGTGGCTAATTTCAACAACTACCAAGAGCTGGTGGATAAGGCACTTATTCTGGAAGGTAAACAGCAGCAGATTGAGAACCGCAAGCGGAAGTACACTCAGGGGAAGTTCAACTCTGGAGCTCATCAGAAGCCTCGTTACTCCCCGTACTCCGGGAATACCGGATCAGGAAATGGTAAGTTTGGAAAGCACACTCATACTGTGCACAACCATGGAGGTCACCATCATGGAGGAAATGGGAATAACCGTCTCAACCATGGTAACTTCAAGAGTGACAATGGGAATGGGAACAACAACCAGCACCGTCAAGTTCCTGCTCAGAAGGATCTGAGTCACATTACCTGTTTCAAGTGCCAGAAGACAGGGCACTATGCTACTGAGTGTCCCCAGAGTAAGCAAGGCACTGGAAACGGCACTAACAACGGCAACTCCACAGCCAAGAAGCCCAATCCGTTTCCCCGTGCTCACGTGAATCACATCAACGTGGAAGAAGTCTATGATCAGCCCGAGACTGTGGTTGGTAAGTTTTTATTGCATTCACGTCCTGTTACAGTACTTTTTGATTCGGGTGCAACTCATTCATTCATATCAAGGGTAGTTGTGGATAAGTATGGTTTGCCCACCAAAACCCTTAGTCAGCCAATTCAGGTTAGTTCTCCAGGAGGTATGATGATGGCAGGGATAGGATGCCATGCCTTGAAACTCAATATAGGGAACCATGTTTTTTCCACCGACCTCATCGTCTTAGAGTCACACGGATTGGATGTAATCCTAGGCATGGATTGGATGACCAAGTATGAAGGAAATCTTGATTGCCCTAGCAAGTCTGTTTCACTCACCACCCCGGAGAACAAGAGGATTAAGTATGTATCCCGACGCACACGTATGAGTGCTCGGTTAAATTCTCTCACAGGAGTTGTTCAGGAGGAAGTACCTGTGGTAAAAGAATTTCCAGATGTATTTCCGGAAGAATTACCAGGAATGCCACCAGATAGGGAGATTGAGTTCTTAATAGAGCTACAGCCAGGGACAGCCCCAATTTCCAAGAGACCCTATCGGATGCCCGCAAATGATCTGTTGGAAATCAAGAAGCAAATTAAGGAGTTATTGGACAAAGGTTATATTCGCCCAAGTTCTTCACCTTGGGGAGCCCCAGTTCTTTTGGTGGAGAAGAAGGATAAATCTTTGAGAATGGTAGTGGACTATCGTGCCTTGAACGAGGTGACTATCAAGAACAAGTACCCTCTACCGATGATTAATGATTTGTTTGATCAGCTCGTAGGAGCCAAAGTATTCTCCAAGATCGATCTTCGATCAGGGTATCACCAGTTGAAAATTCGTGAACAGGATATACCCAAAACAGCTTTCACCACGAGGTATGGCTTGTATGAGTATACGGTCATGTCTTTTGGATTGACTAATGCTCCTGCCTACTTCATGAATTTGATGAACAAAGTATTCATGGAATACCTAGACAAGTTTGTTGTGGTGTTCATCGATGACATTCTGATATTCTCCAAGAACGAGGAAGAGCATAAGCAACATTTGCGTTTAGTTCTGGAAAAGCTAAGAGAGCATCAGTTATATGCCAAGTTCAGCAAATGTGAATTTTGGTTGACGGAAGTCGGATTCCTTGGACATGTTATTTCCGGAGAAGGAATAGCCGTAGACCCCGCTAAGATTGAAGCCGTCACCGAGTGGAAGTCACCCACCTCAGTTAAGGAGATCCGCAGTTTCCTTGGACTTGCTGGATATTACCGGAGGTTCATTGAAAATTTCTCCAAGGTTGCCAAGCCCATGACAGAGTTGTTGAAGAAAGAATCCAAGTATGTTTGGACTGTGGAATGTGAAGCCAGTTTCCGGGAGTTGAAGGAACGTTTGGTCACAGCCCCAGTGTTGATCTTGCCCGATATTCGGAAGGATTTCCAGGTTTATTGTGATGCTTCACGTCAAGGACTTGGAGGAGTACTTATGCAGGATGGAAAAGTTGTAGCCTATGCTTCCAGACAGCTACGACCTCATGAGTTGAATTATGCCACGCATGACTTGGAGCTAGCAGCCGTAGTGCACGCACTCAAGACTTGGAGACATTTCCTTATCGGAAATAGTTGTGATGTTTACACCGACCATAAGAGCCTGAAGTATATCTTCACGCAGAAAGAGTTGAACCTCAGACAGAGGAGATGGTTAGAGTTAATCAAGGACTATGACATGAGATTACACTACCATCCAGGTAAGGCTAATGTTGTAGCCGATGCCTTGAGTCGGAAAACTTATGTGAACACACTCACAGCTGGAGGATTACCTCAAGAGTTAGTCGATGATCTCAGAGAGCTCAAGCTAGAGATAGTTCCAAGAGGATATGTTGCTACACTGGAAATTCAGTCCACCTTGACCGAAAGAATTCGAGAAGCCCAGAAATCGGACAAGGAGATAGCTGAGATTAAACAGAGAATGAAAGATGGTAAAGCTAAAGGTTTTCGTGAGGATGAACACGGAACTTTGTGGTTTGAGAACCGAATCTATGTGCCCAATGAACCAGAGCTCAGGAAGTTGATACTTCAGGAAGCCCACGATTCACCTTACTCGATACACCCAGGCAATACCAAGATGTATCTGGATTTAAAGGAAAGTTATTGGTGGACAGGTATGAAGAAAGATATTGCAGAGCATGTTGCGATATGTGATGTTTGTCAGCGAGTAAAGGCAGAACATCAGAAACCAGCAGGGTTACTCCAACCTTTGCCGATACCCGAGTGGAAATGGGAAAAACTTGGTATGGATTTCATCACAGGATTGCCCAGGACCCGTTCAGGTTATGATTCCATCTGGGTAGTGATAGATCGCTTGACCAAGGTAGCACACTTCATTCCAGTAAAGACCACCTATACCAGTGCTAAGCTAGCCAAGATATACATGACCAGGATCGTATGTCTGCATGGAGTTCCGAGGAGTATAGTGTCAGATAGAGGAACACAATTCACTTCAAAGTTTTGGCATCAGTTACATGAGACTTTGGGTACGAGACTGGAGTTTAGTACAGCTTTTCATCCGCAGACAGATGGCCAGACTGAGAGAGTCAATCAGATTCTGGAAGACATGTTGAGAGCTTGTGCGCTAGATTATGGATCTAGTTGGGACGAAAACTTGCCTTACGCAGAATTCTCATACAACAACAGTTATCAGACCAGTCTAAAGATGGCCCCTTTCGAAGCTTTATACGGAAGAAGATGTAGAACACCACTGACGTGGGATGGTGTTGGAGACCGACAACTTTTTGGTCCCGACCTTATCCGAGATTCTGAAGAGAAAGTCAAGTTGATACGTGACAGACTCAAAATAGCTCAATCTCGACAGAAGAGCTATGCTGACAACAAGCGCAAGGAAGTGACGTATGAAGTGGGAGACCGAGCATATCTTCGTGTGTCCCCGCTTCGAGGAACCAAGAGATTTGGTGTTAAAGGAAAATTAGCACCCAGATTCATAGGCCCCTACAAAATTCTTGAACGTAGAGGTGAAGTTGCATACAAACTGGAATTGCCGGAAGGATTATCCGAAGTTCATGATGTGTTCCATGTTTCCCAGCTGAAGAAATGTCATGCTGAGATGGTTGACATCCCTTTGCGAGACACCGTGCCCCTAGAGGCCATACAGCTTGAAAGTGATCTGACTTATGAGGAGAAGCCTGTCAAGATCCTCGAGACATCCAACAGAGTTACCCGCAGCAAGATTATCAAGTTCTGCAAAGTTTTGTGGAGTCACCATACTGAGGAAGAAGCCACCTGGGAACGCGAAGAAGATCTTCGTAGAGACCATCCGCACCTATTTTCTAGCCAACCCGAATCTCGAGGGCGAGATTCATCTTAAGGTGGGTAGGTTTGTAACATCCCAAAATTCCATTTTGGAATGTTATGAATATAGCTATGCATCTATTATCATCATTGCTTGATTGTATGAACTAGTTGAAATGCCTCTTCTGGTTTTCAGAAAGTCCCCTTCTACTTTTCCCTATGTTGCTTCCTCTATTTAAAATTTTTGGTTAAAAGTTCAAATAAGAGAGGAGGAACATGACACTCCACACCAGGGTCTAATTGGTGAATTATTTGAACAAAAATAACCAGGAGTTATTTTGAAAATATTTGCAAAAAGGGTTTAAAAACAATTAGGACATTTCTGAAATAATATTTTTTTCAAAGTGTTCAAATGACAGAATAGAAATGTTCATTAAATAGCATTTATTATTCTGTTAATTTTGATATATAATACCCCTATATTTACAAACGATTTGAATGCTTTAAAAGCTTTTGAATGTCTCCGGAAATTATTAAAAAGAAACGGTAACCGTTTCCGGTATTAAACGGGCCGGCCCACCGGCTTTAAAAGCCGAAACCGTTACCGGTCGGCCGACCGAGCGCAGTAATGCTCCCGCTCTCTCACTGACACCGGGTCCCACCCCGTCCGACCGTTGCCCCGGAACGGTCATCGTCTTCACTCCCCGCGCTCGCCGGATCCGACGCCGGCCGTTACTCCCCCTCACCGGATCTCTCCCCTCTCTCCTCCCCGCACCCCCCCGAGCGCCTATATAAGAGCCCCACGGCCCCGCATCCATTCCCCCCCCGAGCCCCCTTCTCTCTCTCGCCGAGACGCCGTCGATTGCTCGTCGGAGTTCCACCACCACCGGAAGTCGCCGTCGATCGTAGCCACCACCTCCGACCATCATTCGCCACGCCGTCGCCACCAATCGCCTCCGGAGGACCGTCCCCGTCGCCAGGACCACTTCCCCGTCCTCCCCGACCACCGGAACACCTCGCCGTCGCAATCGCCGCTACCGGACTCGCCGGAGTACCCCGACGCCGGCAACCTCCCTCCGTAAGCCCCCTCGACCGTCCGATCCAAATCCCACGGTCCAGATTAGAACGAACTTAAGTCCGAACCGTTTTCTTCTACCGAACGGTCGCCCGCTCTAATT
The DNA here is from genome assembly GCA_022496015.1 of Hordeum marinum. NCBI lineage: Eukaryota > Viridiplantae > Streptophyta > Magnoliopsida > Poales > Poaceae > Hordeum > Hordeum marinum. Next base: position 156,823,932 of record CM039677.1, read on the forward strand.
CACCTACCGAACGCCCCCCTTAGCCAATCGGATCGCGCCACGTAGCCCCCTGACCGACGCAAACTTTTTTTCATTTTCTGTTTTGTTTTAATTAACAGAATGTTTTCCAATTTTGTTTTGCTTATATCTTTTAATCTGTTTAGAGTTTTGAGTTGATTCTTTTTGCAATAGCTCACAATTTTCATGTAGTTTCACCCTGTACTTTTAAATTTCAAATTTGAACTATGAAATTTGAATTGAATCAAATTTGCTTAAAATCTTCAAATCTGAATAACTAGAGTTTGAAAATAGATTTTGATATGAATCTTTTTGCTACTGTTTGGTATTAGTTAGGACTATCTTCAGGTATAGTTTGAGGATTTTCATGATATATTTGATTACTGTTTTACCCAAAAAAACAGAATCTGCTTATTATTATAATATAGTTTTATAAACTTAATTTTGATTAGTTTGATTTAGAATTTGGTTTTATTTGTTTATTAGGTTCTGTTAGTAAACATTTAGTGTTTTCACTTACTGTTAATAAAAATATAAATTTGCCTAGTTTAATTTTATTTAACATAGGAATCAAAATTTCTTTTCAATTAGGCTTAATTTGACTAAAACAACTAACTAGTAATAGTTTGTTTTCAAACAAAGTTTTCTATATTTTGTTTCTGTTTTCTAAGACAGATTTAATAGTAAATTATTTTTTTTCTGTCAAGAACATGTTTTGTTAACAAATTATAAGTTTAGTTTTACATTCTTTTGTTAATATAACTATAGTTGATTCATATAGTGTTTATCAAAACTTGTATAAACTTCACTAAACTTTTCCCAACAAGCTTAAATTGATTATTCTGTTTATTAATAAAATATTCTATTGTTTTCCTTGTTGTCAACAATTGTTTTGCTATTTCAAAATAGTTTTATTATGTAGTAGTGTTTTCATCATCCCCTTTGGAAAAAACAAAACTTTGTGTGTTTTACTTGCTAGAGACTTTTGTGCATTGTTTGCCTTGTTTGTTTAGTACTTCTTTGCTGAATGTTATGAGTACTTATTTTGGTTGTATGCTTATTTGAGTGCATTGTTTGTTTCGTTAGATTATCCGGAGTGCGAAACTTGTTACCTAGAGTTACTCAAGTACGAAGATCATCAATCAGGCAAGTCACTTTGATCATGTTTTACCCATGTTTTATATGCATTAGTTCTACCATCTCCCCAGTTGCATGCAAGATAGGTTAGTTGGAAACTTGGTTACATAGTAGTAGTATCATGTGGTAGATACCCCTCTCAACCCCTTTGACAACATTGGCCCCGGGAAACGTTGTTTTACCTTTTGCTATGCTATTAGTAGACGGGGTTGGTTGTGTGATTCATGAGAGTTGAGAGAGTTAATAATTTCAAGACCTACATAATGATCAAGATTTCAATACTCCAAGTTTTCAACATACCTCTGGGTGGATGATGGTTGAACGGCGCCCTGGAGAAACCAGTGGTTAGCCTAGGTGATGCTGGAGGTGGCCAGTATTCACGCGGAAAGGTCCACCCAGGCACAAAGGGATGGATGGGTGCTTCAAGACCCAAGGCTTACCTGCACAGCCACAAGTCATTATGGGCTCTGGCTTGGTTGGATATCGTGGTGACCCTGGACAGGCGGTGCTACGAGAGGTAGAAGAACGGTAGGAAAGGATGGGCATCGTCAGAGTCGCAGGGAAACCCTTTGGAAGACCATGTTTTGGTCATCCGTTTCTCAAACACCCTGAAGTGCGAGAAATCAAACGGAGGCGACCAAATCTTGTGGGGAACGTGTGCAAAAACTCTGCAGAGTACTTAAACCTAATCGATTAGCCGTGTCCACGGTTATGGACGACTTGAGCCAAAGGGATTGGAACTTCCGGAACTCTCAACACAAATAATATGATGATGTGGGAATTTAATAATTTTGGGTATGAGAATTGGTTGATGGAACCATCTCATTAATCAACCAACTTAGTAATGCTTTGCTTAGCCCTTTTTCTTGATGTAGGAAAAATTGGCTTTACGCAAAACTTACCACCCCACCTGCCATATAAGCATATAGACTAGCTGATTATTTTCACCCCTCTCTTGTGACTTTGCCGGCATACTCCATATGCTGACCTACACGGCTGCAACGTATCATGTTGCAGAGTATTTTTCCGACCAGGAGTGAGGACACGTTCTATGCTCAGTGAGATGCCCTTGGAGTCGGATGGACTCATCTACCTTCGACGCTTCCGCAAGATTTAGATATTCTCATGAGTTGGCCTTTGGCCACTTTATTGTAATTTTTATCGTAATAAAGAACTCGATATGAGATTTCGATTAATATAATGCTGTGTGATTTACCTTTGATATATACATTGATGTACCGTGTGTGTACCAGCATGATCTTGGGATGGTACGGAAACACCGGAGACTTGACCTTCCAGGTCGGGTCGTTACATAGACATCAATGACTTCCAGGATAGGATTTCCAAACCACTCTGGTGCGGAACGTGCCCTAGTTGACCTACGTGGTTCAGTAGTAACTTGATCTGAAGTTTCATGATCTTTATCATTTTCTTCCTCTCTTGTTGGTGTAGGCATTATGGGAATGGTTTTCTCTTATGTGCTACTTTCCAATTCGAGAGAAGGTACAATTACCTCATCAAGTTCTACTTTCCTCCAACTCACTTCTTTCAAGAGAAACTCCTTCTCTAGAAATAATCAATTCTTGGCAAAAGAGATCTTGCCTTCGGATCTGTGGTAGAAGGTATACCCAATTGTTTCTTTAGGGTATCCTATGAAGACGCACTTCTCCACTTTGGGTTTGATCTTATCAGGTCGAAGCCTTTTTGACATAAGCCTTGCATCCCCAAACTTTAAGAAACAACTGCTTAGGTTTCTTGCCAAACCATAGTTCATACAGTGACGTCTCAATGAATTTAGATGGTACCCTATTTAGTGTGAATGCGGCTATCTCTAAGGCATAACTCCAAAAAATTGCGGTAAACCGGTAAGAGACATCATAGAACGCACCATATCAAATAATGTACAGTTATGACATTCGGACACACCATTACATTGTGGTGTTCCAGGTGGCACGAGTTGTGAAACAATTCCACATTGTCTTAAATAAAGGCCAAACTCGTAACTCTAATATTCACCTCCGCGATCAGATCATAGAAACTTTATTTTCTTGTTACAATGATTCTCCATTTCACTCTGAAATTCTTTGAACTTTTCAAATGTTTCGAACTTGTGTTTGATCAAGTAGATTTACCCATGCCTACTGAAACCATCTGCAAAGGTTATAAAATAAAGATACCCACTTTGTGCTTCAACACTCATTGGACCGCATACATCGGTATATATTATTTCCAATAAGTCATTAGCTCGCTCCATTGTTCTGGAGAACGGAGTTTTAGTCATCTTACCCATGAGGCATGGTTCACATGTATCAAATGATTCATAATAAATTGATTCCAAAAGTCCATCCGCATGGAGTTTCTCCATGCGCTTTAAACAAATATGACCCCAATGGCAGTGCCACAAGTATGTTGCACTATCATTATCAACTTTGCATCTTTTGGTATCAATATTATGAATATTTGTATCACTACGAGCGAGATTCAACATGAATAGACCATTCACTAAAGGTGCATGACCATAAAAGATGTTACTCATATAAATAGAGCAACCTTTATTCTCTAACTTAAATGAATAACCGTCTCGCAATAAACAAGATCCACATATAATGTTCATGCTCAACGCTGGCACCAAATAACAATTATTGAGGTCTAAAACTAACCCTGAAGGTATATGTAGAGGTAGCGTGCCGATGGCAATCATATAAACCTTGGAACCATTCCCGATGTGCATCATCACCTCGTCCTTAGCCGATCTTTTTATATTCCGCAGCTCCTGTTTCGAGTTACAAATATGAGCAAGCGAACCAGCATCAAATACCTAGGTGCTACTACGAGCATTAGTAAGGAACACATTAATAACATGTATATCAAATATAACTTTGTTGGCTTTGCCATCCTTCTGATCTGCCAAAAACTTGGGGAAGTTCCGCTTCCGGTGACCATTCCCTTTTGCAGTAGAAGCACTCAGTTTCAGGCTTAGGTCCAGCTTTGGGCTTGTTCACAGGGGCGGCAACTTCCTTGTTGTTCTTCTTGAAGTTCCCCTTCTTTACTTTGCCCTTCTTCTTGAAATTGGTGGTCTTGTTAACCATCAACACTTGATGCTCTTTCTTGATTTCTACCTCCGCCTATTTTAGCATCGTGAAGAGGTTGGGAATTGTTTTATCCATCCCTTGCATATTATAGTTCACCACGAAGCCTTTATAGCTTGGTGGCAGTGACTAAAGAACTCTATCACTAACACTCTCAACTAGACGATCAATTCCCAGCTGAGTCAAGTGGTTGTGGTACCCAGACATTCTGAGTATGTGTTCACTGACAGAATTGTTTTCCTCCATCTTATAGCTAAAGAATTTGTTGGAGACTTCACATCTCTCAACCCGGCATTAGCTTGAAATATCAATTTAATCTCTTGGAACATCTCATATGCTCTGTGGTGTTCAAAACACTTTTGAAGCCTTGGTTCGAAGCCGTAAATCATGGCACACTAAACTATCTAATAGTCATCAGATCAAGCCTGCCAGTCATTCATAACATCTGCATTAGCTCCTGCAATAGTCGTGTCACCTAGCGGTGCATGAAGGACATAATTCTTCTGTGCAACAATGAGTAGAATCCTCAAGTTATGGACCCAGTCTTTGTAGTTGCTACCATCATATTTCAACTTAGCTTTCTCTAGGAACGCGTTAAAAGTCAGGAAACAGTAGCACGGGCCATTGATCTACAACATAGATTTGCAAAAGACTATAAGACTAAGTTCATGATAAATTTTAGTTCATGTAATTAAATTACTAATGAACTCCCACTTAAATAAACATCTGTAATAGCCCAAGTGCATTGCCTTGCCACCTTTGTAATATTTCATGTATGAACCTTCAATGAATGCCATCTTGTGGTTTGAGTAATATTATTTTGCTTCATGTCATGTTGGAGTTGCCGGAGTAGCACAAGACACTCAAAACACATTGAGACTCGTCAACAAGAGTGGTGACATTGTCACATACAACTAAATGAAAGATTACAAGGGCATCGCGCACAAGTGCATCATGGCAAAATTCGTGGTAGAAGAAGAGGAGGCTCAAGCCTCTCCAAAAAAGTTAAGGTAACTCCACAACCAAACACTCTTCTATCTAGTCCTCCCTCCTCTAGTGATGGGTATCTTGATGCGGAGGATACCAATGATGATTGTGACATGAATGATGCTATGTTTGATAAAATGGATAAAAGCATGTGCTCCCTTAAAGGAAATAAGCTCATCATGTTTGGTATACTTATGGAGATGGTGAGTAAGCACACCATCACCATTAAGGAACTTGAAACCCTCATCACCGAGGAAAAGGAAAAATGTAAAATCCTTGAGCGGAAAGTCCAATATAAGGAAGCACGCAATGATGAATTGTGCTTAACAATTGGTGCAAACATTGATATTCATGCTAAGAAACTTGCCTCCTTGAAAAAGGCTAAGGGTTCTTGCAAGGAATTAATGAATGATAAAAGTAAGCTTGAAGAGTCTCAACTTACTCTCTCAAAGGATTGTGATCTTCTACACTTGTCTCTAAAGACGAAGGGAGAGGAGCTCAACATCCTTACAGAGAGTTTTGAGAAAGTCAAGCTTAGTTATCTTGGAACTCTTGGCAAAGCTTACTCCTCTCCCATTATTAATGTTGATTCTTGTAATACTAACTCTAGTGGTGAACTATTTATTGTTCTTGAGGAGAACCGCTTGCTAAAAGCCCAACTTGAGAAAGGGCTCATGTCATGTGCTCAGGGGAAAAGAACCTCAATGAAGTGTTGAGTCAACACAAGGAGGTAATGGCTAAAGAAGGAGTTAGGTTTGACCCAAGCACAACCAAGAACAAGACAACAACACATTAGTATACCGCTCCTCTTAAGGAGACATTTGTGCGTGAAGGGCACAAGGAGAAAGGAAAGCGAATGTTTGTAAGGTTGTGAGTGGGAAGGCCACTAGGGGCATGCCTAATCATAACAAGCCAAATGAATTCATGCCTCCATCATATGTGCTTCATAAGGAAAAAGTTGGGGATGTCTATGCCCAATTTTTTTGGGCCTCATAACACTTTTTGCTTCTATGCAATTTGGGTTCCTAAAACCCTTGTTAATAACTTGAGAGGTCTCGTTGAAAAATGGGTGCTGCTAACCAAGACCTAAAATGTGTGTAGGTTTCCTTCCCGAGTGCTATAAAATGGGTGATTGATAGTGGATGCACAAATCATATGACCTAAGATGGCACATTGCACATGATCTTCATTGAAGCTACTCGACGATTTACGAGCATTGCCTTTGGTGGAGGGTCTAAAGGACAGATACTTGGATTGGGCAAGGTGGTTATTACAAATGACATTTCTCTTGCCAATTTCATGCTTGTTCAATCTCTTCAATATCATTTGCTTTCCATTCGCTAATTGTCTTCCGTTAGTTATGATACACTTTTTGGACTAACGTATGTGAAAGTCTCTAAGAGAGGTACCCTTGAAGTTGGCTTTGTGGGAGAGTCGGAGGGAAGCCTTTACACAGTTGATTTCTCGAAAGAGAGAAAATTCCATGAAACTTGTCTCATGGACAAAGCGGACAAGAGGTGGCTATGGCATCGCCGGCTAGCCCATGTCGACTTGACAAATCTTCAAGATCTCTTAAAGGGTGAGCACATCCTTGTACTAACCAATCTATCCTTTGAGAAAGATCGTGTGTGTAGTGCATGCATAGCCGGAAAGCAACATCAGTCAAAGAACCTACCCAAGAATATCGTTTCAACCTCAAGACCCTTGGATCTCCTTCACGTGGATCTCTTTGGGACCCCGTCATTTTATAGTCTTGGTGGGAAGAAGTATGGTCTTGTCATTGTTGATAGTTACTCAAGATACACATGGGTCTTCTTTCTCAAGCCCAAGGATGGGACGAAGATCACCTTCAATGATTTTGCCAAGCAAGCTCAACGAGGTATGGAAAAGAGATCTTAGGAGTAATGAGTGACAATGGCTCCAAATTGAAGAAATAAACCTTAGAAGAGTTACTCAGTGATGAAGGAATTGAGCATCAATACTCCACACCATATACCCCACAACAAAATCGGGTATCTACGAGGAAGAACCACACACTTGTGGAAATGGAAAGGTCAATGTTGGAGGAGTACAAGTCACCACATAGTTTTTGGGGCAAGGCCATCAACACCGCATGCCATGCATCAAACCATCTCTTCCTTCGCAAGATCTTGGAGAAGACCCCATATGAGATCCTAACCAGGGCAAACCAAATGTCAAGTATTTTCGACTATTCGGTTACAAATTCTTCATTCTAAGCAAGAGAGTGGTTAGGAAAATTTCAATCCAAAACAATCGAGGGAATATTTATTGGTTATGGATCAATCTCTCATGCCTACAGGGTCTACAACAAGTCCAATGGATGTGTTGTAGAAACTTGTGACGTGGTGTTTGATTAATTTAATGGCTCCCATGGGGAGCAAGTTGAGGTAAGTGGTGTAGGTGATGAAGATGCATCGCAACATATCTTGACCATGGGTGTAGGTGCACTTCTTCCAATGGAACATGTTCCTCATGAAGGAGAAGATGATGTCACAAGCACTATTAATGCTCAAGACACTTCACCAACACCCCACACGATCACATCATTCAAGAGGATCTGATAAACCACAAGTATATGGGCACGCGATAGTGTTCCCGGGTAGTATTTCACCCTAATCTATTGATTCGACACAAGGGGAGCCAAAGAATATTTATTGGCCTTGACAGTTGAGTTGTCAATTCAACTGTTCCTTGGATATCTCTCTGCATCAAAGGTTTAGTAGCACAGCAAATGATAGTAGTAGCAATAATAGTGATAGCAGCAATTTTTGTAACAGTAGCAACAATATCAATTGAGGAGCAGGTGTGACAGTAGAAGTAGCAATAGTAACCTAGCAAGATTCAGTATATGTAAAGCGTAGGGACGTGGATCGGCGATGGATAATGATTTAGATGACATCAATCATGTAATAGTTACACACTAGGGTGACACAGAACTAGCTCCAATTCATCATTGTAATGTAGGCATGTATTCCGTATATAGTCATACGTGCTTGCGAGAAGAACTTGCATGACATCTTTTATCCTACCCTCCCATGGCAGCTGGGTCCTAATGGAAACTAAGGGATATTAATGTCTCCTTTTAATAGAGAAGCAGAACAAATGGTAAATACATTACCTCCTCAAACTATGAAAATCATCGGAAAAAATCCCAATTATTGTCACCTTGGGGTATGCGGATCAAGACACGTAATAGGTGCATACAACTTGCAAGATAGGATCCAATTCAATCTTATATTCGTGAAGACATAATATGTTCAGATCTAAAATCATGGCACTAGGGCCCTAGTGACAAGCATTAAGCATAGCAAAGTGATAGCAACATCAATCTCAGAACATCGTGGATACTAGGAATCAAGCCCTATTAAACTTAACTCGATTACATGATCAATATCATCCAATCCCACCACTATCCAGCAGGGCTACAAAGGAATTACTCACTCCCAATTGTGAGCATCATGGCAGTGTTGATGAAGAAGAGTTGGTGATGACGATGGCGACGATTTCCCCTCTCCGGAGCCCAAAACGGACTCCATATTAGCCCCCCCGAGGAAGAATATGAGGTGGCGGCGGAACCATATCGTGAAATGGGATGAGAACTTATTTATGGTTTTTTATCCAAAGATGTGAATTTATAGAAATGGAATTAGGTTTGTGGGAGCCTCGTGGGCCCCATAAACCATCCGGGCGCGGCCAGGGGGTGGCCGCGCCCTGTTGGCTTATGGCCCATAGGCAGCCCCCTCTAGTGGTTCTTCACTCCATAACTCATTATATATCCCCAAAATAATTCACAAGTAGTTTCTTCCAATTCCGGTAACTTTTATTTTTGCACAAAAATAACACCAAGGTAGTTATACTAAAAACATTGTCAGTCCCGGTTAGTTCCATTCAAATCATGCGAATTAGAGGTCAAAACCAGAGCAAAAGTGTTTGGAAAAGTAGATATGTTGGAGACATATTAGCTCTCCCAACCTCAACTCATTGCTTGTCCTCAAGCAATTCAGTTGATAAACTCAAAGTGATAAAGAAAACTTTTGCAAACTCTTTTGTTCTCGTCATTATACACATGCTTACCTAGTGTTCAAGTTTTCAACATAAATCATAAAAAACCACATCCATGATAACAATCAAAGATCACATTAACTCATGGCAATAAATAACCAACAAGGAAGAAACAATAAAGTATCTTACATGCCAACAATTTGTCAAAACAATCATTATATAATATGGTGACACGGTATTCCGCTAACCCTTTCTGAGACCGCAAAACATAAATGCAGAGCACCTCTGAGGTTCAAGAAGCGACTAAACATTATAATTCAGAGTAGAAGAGATCCAATCATGCTAACATCCAACATTAAATAGACTCAATGCATAAGAATTACAATAGTGCTCTCCGGTCTGGTGCTTTTATTAAGAGGGTGACGACACAACATAAAACTAAATAGATAGGCCCTTCATAGCGGGAAGCATTGATTTGCGAGGGTGCTAGCGCTCCGAATTTTAATACAGGATTGGGAATAGTTTTTTGGTGGTGCACTTTTCTTGTTAATGTTAGGACAAAGTTTTATCAGTATCTTGCATGCTAAACTCATTATTGGCGGTTCCCAAACAGAATGTAAAGTTTAATCCTATCCACCATCCATACACAAACCATGGCTGGCCGAATACACGTGTGCGTGCCAACATACAACTATCCAAAAGAGTTTTGTTTAATTAATTTTGATTTTGTAGGAAGGCATCCTTTTTACGAGCCTCTCTCGTGCAATGACGGCGAATAAACGACTTTGTTGAGAATAACTCACTTAGCATGGAAGATACCAACTGCCTCATCGCTCCATGAGTGGGACGAGTGCACACAACAAATATTTAATATGAATATTAGAGGCTGCACATGCAAATTTACTTGGAATGATAGGGTAATACTGTATTAGGTAGGTATGGTGGACTCATGGGGAATAACTTGGTTTAAGGATTTTGGATGCACAAGCAACATTTTTGCTTAGTACAGATGAAGGCTAGCAATAGATTGAGAAGCGACTAGCTAGAGAGCGAAAACGGTCATAAGTATGCATTGTGAACAATTAACATTGGACATGGCATGAGTAGGATATGAACACTCTGAATTTAAATAGCATGAAGTCTCCATTGGTTTTGAGTCAACTACATGTTTGCACATGGCCCAAGTCAAGCTGTTCGAATTACTCAGAGGGAAATACCATACTGCCATACCACATGATACCCATTTTAATGCATGTGGAGACACAAGATAAATCATTATCCACTCTTAGCTATTTAAGCATGTAATGAGAAAATATAATCTCTAATTGTCATCATAAACATGTTTACTCATGATATATTGAATCAAGATCGAACGAGCTAAACATATTTACAAATACGGAAAACAAGAAGAGTTCATACCGGCTTCCTTAGCCACGACCACTTCATCAAATATCATCATTATTGCCTTTCACTTGCACGACTGAATGATGTGATAATAATAATAGTGCAAGAATGTCGTGCACTAAGCTGGAATCCATATGGGAATTTTATGCAAAGGAGAAGACTAGGTACCAATTTGAGGTTTGGATACAAACATTGAGTACAAGAGATGAACTAGGGTTTGGGATGATATGATGTTGGTTAAGATGTTGATGAAGATTAGTCCTCCCATGACGGAGGAAGCGTTATTGATGATGAAGGTTTCGATATCCCGCTCCCGAAGGGAAGTTTCCTAGTGGAAACTCCGCTATAGAGCAAAAGTGCTCCTGCCCAGGTTCCGCATCGAGATGGCGATGCTTCATCCCGAAAGTCTTCTCTATATTTTTTGTAGGTCAAAACCCCTCATATAGCAGAAGATGGGCACCGGAGGCCACCTATGATTGGGGGGGGGTTGCGCCTTATTGCCTTGTGGGCAGGTGGAGGTCCCCTCTGGTATTTCCTTGCTCCAGTATTTTTTATATATTCAATAAAATATCTCCGTGAAGTTTCAGGTCATTTGGAGTTATGTAGAATAGGCATTTTTCTCTAGCTTTCCAGTTCCAGAATTCCAACTACCGGTAATCTCCCTCTCCATGTAAATCTTGCAAATTAAGAGACAAAAGATATTAGAATCGCATCGTAAAGTGAAATGATGACAAAAAACAATATAAATAACAGTAGGAAATCATGATGCAAAATGGACATATCAACTCTCGCAAGCTTAGACGTCACTTGTCCTCAAGCGAAAGTCGAACTTGGTAATAATGACCACATGTTTTAGAGAGAGAGGTGTCAATAAAAACAACAATACGGACATGACATCATCATGGTTATTAACATAGAATCAAGTATTTGTCATATAGCTCCTCATAAAAAAGTAACAATTGATACATACATTTAAAGAATGAAGCATAAACTTTATGGAAGCAAAACGAACAATGTTCATAATAATAGAAACAATCACAATTCATCTTATTTCCAGGAAAGAGTCTATGTAAGAGTTTTTGTTTTAGCAAGTTCACATACTCAACCATCATTTAATCTTCTATGTTTGCTAACACTCAATGCATATTTTTAAGAACACACATTTTTTTCAGACATATAGAAAGATATGGGCTTATTATTTCTGCCTCCCAACTGATTTATCTCGAGGATAATGTAAAAAATAATAACTCATGATCACATATATCCAACTGGGTATATGTTCCTAGATCTTTCTCCACCACATGATGCTCGCTAACTGGAGAATTAATAGAGTGGAATAGGGATGAACATTATTGACTCTTGCATAAAAGTAAATGCAGAAAAGTAAAAGATAGGCCTTTCACAGAGGGAAGCGGAGGTTGTCATGCGCTTTGATTTTTTCTGGATGTGCAAGCTCTTAATGTAAAGAAGCGTCACTTTATATTGCCCCTTATGATAGCAGCCTTTATTATCTAGTGTGTCACTTTTAATTACTGGCCATCACAAGATCCTACAAAACTTATTTTCCCTTACAATAAAAGATCATATATATTTAGGAGCAATTTATATTGCTTTATGAACCAACGAGAACTTACTTGAAGGATCTTATACGATCCATAGGTAGATATGATGGACTCAAACTGGGTTTGAGGGTTTTGGATGCAGAAGTAGTATCTCCACTTAGTGCTAATTTTTGGCTAGCAAAAGATCCTAGACAAGCACCACATGTTAGACGATCCATGACAATATGTCTTCTATGTGAATATAAGCCAACATAACTCATTATGTTGTCTTCCTTGTCCAACAACAACTATTTAACCATGCGGAAAATATTTGATGGCGGCTCACAATCATAAAATATGTCCAAGATAGTATATTTATATATGAATCTCCTCTCCCTTTAATAATTTTTCATGAATTGTATCAATGACCAACACTATGTTTATTAATTTCCAATAAATTTTATCAAACATACTCTTTCTATGCGAAGTTATTACTCCCCATGGGATTAGCATATTGTCATTTTATTTCTTTTTATTATTAAGATTGAAACAAGAAAGTAAAGAAACAAAACTCAAACTACTATTTGTTATGTAACTCTCATGCTCGATTGCATAGATAGTACACAAAGAAAGCACTCTAAGAAAAAACATACTAAAGTTGTATTCTTCTAAATCATATGATAACCAAGGACCAGACTAAAATAGGTAAGAATGGTAAAAGTGATGATGATACGATACTGGGGCACCTCACCCAAGCTTGGAACAAGGTAAGGGTGGTGCATATACCCATGTGCTCAGGTTTCCTTCTTGGGTGATGGCGGTGTGAAGTGGTAGGCTTGTTTTCCATAATGGACAGCACGACATCCTTCATGTCCCGCATCACCTAGAACAACACTACTAGAAATCCCCATATTTCCAACGGTGAAATCGCCGTCAGATATTTGTGTTCACCGTCAACTACCGTTATAATCGACAGTGCACCATTGACAATCTCCCGTCGGCTATGCTTCGTCGGCCATTGCTCTAATGGCCAACGGTACAGTCGGGTAATATCATAGCCTACGGTAATAGGCTGACAATGAGCCGCCGGGCATCTTATTGCCACAAGCCGGCTCACATTAGCCTGGCGACATCTATAGCCGGCGGTTCCTCGTCGGATATTTGTTTTCTGACGGTTACTGCTTCCCGTCAGTTTTCATAATAGTCGACGGTATATTGCACATGTAGGACATAACTATAACCATGGGGTGAAATAAACCATTAGCTAGTTAGATGGCCGATAGTTCATGCAACCCATCGGGGATCCAATTAGTTGAGGGGTTATTTTGCACCTCCACCATAAGATGTTTATTCTCAGGCCACCAAGAGCTTTCCCCAACATTACATTCACTTGGACGAGAGATGTCCCTATTGGATGCTATATGCGAGCGAAAAATATTCTCAACCCCATAGTTATGTATCAAATTGAGAAAGTTGTTTGCATGTAACATGTCTAGGGGTCTCCTTGGATTGGATTCACCTTGCACTTCTTGAACTGATTGAGTTCTCCTTCCCATTGGTGGTCAAGGGTTTGGAGAGGTGGAGATGCCCGCCAGCGTACCACGCTCAAAGGCAGGGGGTGCACTTCCATAGAGTCCATAAATTCTCCCCCATCATGACTTCCTCGGTTCCCTGTCTTTCGAGCTCCATATGCACCAGCCAATGCTCATCCTCAATGTTGTTACAGGAGGATGACGACATAGCACCCACGCCTCAAAAAATCTAATAGAAAATAGCTTGAAACAAGAACAAAGGAGAAAATTGTGATACGCTGGTCAAAATATCAAGGAGTATATATAATGACCTTTTAACTTGCAAAATAAGTCCTTCATAAGAAAACGGAGTCGAGAAGGCACACAAGGGGACCACAAGGCAACCAAGCGTGCTGAGGGGGTATGACGCGCCCTGTTTCCTTATGAGATCCTCGTGGGTCCCCTCGGATAGTTCTCATTCTTTATTTTTTCTAATATATCGAAACGGATAAATATCATTTTTATGGAACTCTCGGAGTCGGTTTACTTACCATGTCACGTACCTACTCTTTTTCAAGGTTCTGGATTATTCTGGAAGGTCTCTTATATATGTTCCTTCGGTATCATCACATGAATAATATCAGTTTCAACCTTAATGGACGTACCTGAGATATAATATTTAATTATTTGTCCATTAACCACCTTAGGATTTGTTCCTTCTGTGTTATTGGTCTCGGTGGCTCCAGGGCGATAAACCTCCTCGATAATACATGGTCCTTCCCATTTGGACGGGAGTTTTCCTGCAAAATTCTAAACGAGAATTGTACAAAAGAATTTGATTGCCTACATTAAATTCCTGTTTTGGATTCTTTTATCATGCCATCTTTTAACTTCTTCTTTAAACAACTTGGAATCTTCATAAGCTTGTGTAATCCATTCATCTAAAGAGCTAATATCAAATAACCACTTTTTACCGGCAAGTTTGAAATCATAATTAAGTTCTTTAATTGCATGATAAGCTTTATGTTCTAACTCAAGATGTAAGTGGCAGGCTTTTTCATAGACCATTTTATATGGAGACATACCCATAGGATTTTTATAAGCAGCTCTGTCAGCCCAGAATTCATAATCAAGTTTCTTAGACCAATTATTTCAAGATCTATTGATAGTCTATTGCAAAATGAATTTTATTTCTCTATTTCTCAATTCAAGTTGACCACTAGATTGAGGATGATATGGAGAGGCAATTCTATGTCTGACTTCATATTTTGCTAAGAGTTTACGAAATGCAACATGAATAAAATGTGTACAACCATCAGTCATTAAATATCTAGAGACTCCAAATCTCAGAAAGATAACTTATTTAAGCATTTTAATAGATGTGTTTTGATCAACACCACTAGTTGGAAAAGCTTCTACCAACCTAGTGACATAATCAACGACAACTAGAATATGAGTATACCTATTAGAGGAAGGAAAAGGTCCTATATAATCAAAGCCCCAAACATCAAATGGTTCAATAACAAGTGAATAATTCATTGGTGTTTCCTGACGTCTACAAATATGACCAATTCTTTGACATTCATCACAAGAAATGAAAAACTTACGTGCATACTTGAAGAGAGTAGGCCAATAAAAACTAGACTGTAATACCTTATGTGTGGTTCTGTCTCCTTCATGGTGTCTTCGATATGCTTCGGAATGGAACTTCCATTGATTTGTTCCTGTCCATGCTCAAGTACACAACATCTAATAATACCATCTAATCCTGCTTTATATAATTGTGGGTCATCCCAAATGTAGTGTCTCAAGTCAAAAAAGAACTTTTTATTTGGTTGGTATGTGACGTTAGTTGGTAAGTATTTAACAACAATGTAATGAGCATAATCTGCATACCATGGACTATTAAGAGAAGTAGAAGGATTTATAACAGCTAATTGCTCTTCAAGAAAACTATCATTAATAGGCAGTGGCTCATCAAGAACATTTTCCATCCTAGATGAATTAACTGCTACGGGGTTTTCAGGTCCCTTCCTATGAATAATATGCAAATCAAATTCTTGTAATAGATGAACCCACCTAATCAATCTAGGTTTGGCATTTTTTATTGTCCATGAGATATTTAATAGCAGCATGGTCAGTCTGAATTATTAATTTAGAATCAACAATATAAGATCTAAATTTATCACATGCAAACACAACTGCTAAAAATTCCTTTTCAATGGTAGCATAGTTCTGTTGACTTGTGTCTATGGTTATACTAGCGTAGTGAATAACATTCTTCTTATCAACTATTTGTCCTAGAACAACACCAATAGCATAGTCACCAGCATCACACATTATTTCAAATGGTTGGTTCCAGTCAGGTGGTTGAATAATAGGTGTAGAAATTAAGGCTTGCTTACGTATTTCAAAGGCTTCTACACAATCATAATAAAAAACAAAAGGAATATGTTTTTGAAGAAGATTAGTTAGTGGCCTAGAAATCTTTGAGAAATCTTTAATAAACCATCTATAGAAACCCGCATGACCAAGGAAACTTCATATAACTTTGATATCTTTGGGACATAGCATTTTCTCAATTGCATCAACTTTAGCTTTGTCCACCTCAATACCTCTTCCAGAGATCTTGTGCCCAAGGAAGATACCTTAATTTACCATAAAGTGGTACTTTGTCCCAATTCAAGACAAGGTTAGTTTCTTCATATCTCACATCCTTCGTCTTAGGAAACGTTGATGATCGACGACTGGTTTAGAATATGGTTCCATATTAATCTTGTGTTGACATAGGGTGGGACTAATGCCCTTAAGATCATCAAGAGTATACCCAATTGCTGCATGGTGCTTCCTAACAACCTTAAGTAACCTCTTTTCTTCATGTTTTGAGAGGTTGGCACTAATAATAACATGACATATCTTCTTTTTGTCAGGGTAAGCATACTTCAGTGTATAAGGTAGTTTCTTTAATTCAAACACAAGATCACTCTTAGGAGGTAGAGGGTCTCCCTAGATTTCAACATGCAAATTATGTTTAAGGATAGGTGCTTGTCTAAAGAAAATATCATATATTCATGTTCATTCTTTCATGTGCATATCGTTTTCATAGTCTAGAAAATATTGTTCCAACAAATCAGGAGGAGGCACAACAATAGAAGCAAGACCAAATAACTCATCTTTGGCAAAATATTCTTCCTCATGCATATCAAACCTAACTTGAAGAAATTAAATTCATGAGATACATCAACAAAGTTAACACTAACCATTTCCCTGGCGCAATCAATTTTGGCATTAATAGTATTCAGGAAAGGTCAACCAAATATAATGGGACAAAAATTATCTTCTAATGAACCAAGGACTAAGAAATCAGTGGGATATCTGATCTTACCACACAAGACTTAAACATCGCTATTAATCCCAAGTGGTTAAATAGTCTCTCTATTTGCAAGCTTAATAGTGGCATCAATATCTTCCAACTCAACAATGCAACATCATGCATAATTTATTGATAAAAATTAAATGGAATGGCACTAACACGAGCACCCGTATCATGTAAGCCATGATAACAATGATCTCCAACCTTAATAGAAACAACTGTCATGCGAACAACAAGTCTATTTTTATCTTTGGAATCTTGTTTAGCAATAGGAGATGCTTCATCACGGAAATATATAACATGCCCATCAACATTATCAACCGATAGATCCTTAATCATTGCAACTTTAGGTTATACCTTTATTTGTTTGGAGGGTCTACGTGGTTTGATATTACTATTAATAACCACTGTTGCAACTTTAGCATGTTCCCTAATCCTAATAGGAAAAGGTGATTGTCAATAAATGCAGTAGGCACAACTAGATCAACATTATAAATGATTGTTTCTTGTTTAGCGATGACAAGGTTCCTTACTAGTTTCTTCAATAGGTGGGTGAAATTTAAACAACTTCTCTTTAGGGAGATCAATATGAGTAGCGAAATATTCACAGAAAGTAGCTACTATTTTAGTGTCAAGTCCATACTTTGCGCTAAACTTATGAAAGGTATTAGTTTCTATAAAAGATTTAACACAATCAAACTTAAAATTTATACCCAACTCTTTACCTTTGTCAATTTCCCAATCTTTAGAGTTGCGTTTAATTATTTCTAGAAGATCCCATTTGAATTCAATAGTTCACTTTATGAAGGAACTAGTGGATGAAGTATCGAGCATTAATTGATTGTCATGAGAAAGCCAAGCATAAAATGTTCACAAAATTATTTCCCTTGAGAGCTCATGATTGGGGCATGTGTGCATCATAGATTTAAGTCTTCCCTAAGGTTGAGCGATACTTTCTCCTTCACGAGGCCAAAAGTTATATATATAATTTTGATCACGTTGAACCAAGTGAATAGGATAAAATTTCTGATGGAATTCCAGCTTCAATCGGTTCCAATCCTCTCAATAACTAAGAGTGTTGAACCCAACTAGGAGCAGAAAGAAATGATAAGTGGTTTTGGTATGTAAATTCCTGCAAGCACTGAAAGTAAAGGTGATAGATAGTTTCGTAGCGAGGTAATTCATAACAAGTAACAAGGGGAGAAATGGTGCAGCAAGCTGGCACAATCCTTTGTATATCAACGAACAAGCTGGAATGTACTCTTATATGAAGCAAAGCGCTCTTGAGGACACATGGGAATTCCGTCTAGTCATGGTTCATCATGTTTAGTTCATTCGTGTTTGCTACTTTGATAATTTTATATGTTGGTGGACCGGTGCTAGGGTGTTGTTCTTAATTGAATAAACAACCCACTTATGATTACCCTCTCTCACAAGCACCCACAACAACAAAACAAGAATTAAGATAAATCCAACCATAGCATTAAACATGTGGATCCGAATCAGCCCCTTACGGAACAACTCATAAACTAGGATTTAAGCTTCGGTCACTCTTGCAATCCATCATCTACTTATCATTCCCCATTGATTTCCTTTAGGCCCAAATATGGTGAAGGTTCATGTAGTTGATGTTCACACAACACCACTAAAGGAAGACAAACATACATATTATCAAAATATCAAACGCATACTCGCATCACATGATTACTTAAGACAAGACTTCTCCAATGTCCACTAGAAGGACAGTAACTACTCACAAAGCATCAACATGTTCAACATCACAGGTATAATGAATATGCTTAAGTATCTGAACATATAATCTTCCATCAATTAAACCAACTAGTATCAACTACAAGATGTAATCAACACTACTAGCAACCCGTAGGTACCAATCTGACATTTCGAGACAAAGATTGAATGCAAGACATGAACTGACAAAGATTGAATAGAAGAGATGAACTAGGATTTGGGATGAGATGGTGCTTGTGAAGTTTTTGATGAAGATTGGTCCTCCCACGATGGAAGAAGCGTTGGTGATGGCGATGGCTTCGATTTCTGATACGTCTCCATCGTATCTACTTTTCCAAACTCTTTTCCCCTTGTTTTGGACTCTAATTTGCATGATTTGAATGGAACTAACCCGACCTGACGTTGTTTTTAGTAGAATTGCCTTGGTGTTATTTTTTTGCAGAAATAAAAGTTCTCGGATTACCTGAAAATTTATAGAGAATATTTTTGTAATTAATAAAAATATTGGCGAAAGAATCAACCAAAGGGGGTCCAACCATTGGCCACAAGCCAGGGGCGCCCCCCTAGGGCGCACCTAGGTGGCTTGTGGGCCCCTGTAGCTCCACCGACCTCAATTCCAACTCCATATAACCGTATTTGGGGAGCAAAAAAAATCAGAGAGAAGAGTTCATCGTGTTTCACGATACGGATTCGCCGCCACCTCCCGTTCTTCCTCGAGATGCCAGATCTTGTAACATCCCAAATTTTGGAATGTTATAATAAATATTTGAATGAGTGTTTGTTTGCTTGAGTGATTGAAATTGAGTGAAAATTTTGAATTTTTTTTGAAAACTTTTGAATGAGAGGGAATGACATGACTTTCCCATATGCTTTTGGAATTCAAATTCCTACATTTCAAATCAGTGAGAGAAGATGACATGACTTCTTCAATATAAAAAGATTTGAAGAGTGAAATTTGAAAACATTTGAAATTTTCTGATATGGAGTTCTTTTCATATTTGATTTCCAATTTTAAAGTTGGAAAGAATTCAAACCCTTGACAAAAAAATTGAGAGGAGCAATAAGACACTCCACACCAGGATTATTTTTGTGAAATATTTGAACCATAAAAACCTAGGGGGTTATTTGAAAATTATTTGCAAAAGGAATTAAAACCAATTTAGGCATTGTTTGAAAATAGTTTTTTTAAAAAGTATTTATTTTGGCCGTGGAAAAATGTTCATTTAATTGCATTAATTCCCGTGGTCATTTTAATATATAAATCTTCATTTTTGGAAATGTATTTATTCCCATAAAGATAGTTTCCATTCTCCATCGTTCTCTATAAGGAAAATCTTTTATATTTGGAAAGCCCACCGCGGCCCACCTCCTTCGAACCGGCCACCGACGCCACCCTCTCTCCTTCTCTCTCGCTGACAGTGGACCCCACCGACCGCCAGCGCAGTCGCCGCGGTCATCTCCTCCCTCCCTCCTTTCCTTTCCAATGCCGGCGACCACCGAATCCCGGATCTCCCTCCCTTTCCTTTCGGACGACCTCGAGGCCCCTATATAAACCCCGAACCCTCTCGCACCGATTCCGTCCATTTTCCCCTCTGCTCGACGCCTCTCCTCGCCACCATTGCTCACCGAAGTCCGACCGCACCGCCGCGCCATTGTTGAGCTGCTGCTCACCTCCGACCGGCCCAATCCCTCTTGAGCCCACCAACTCTCCACCTCGCTCGCGCACACCTCCCAGTGCCCTCGCCCTCGTCCCGCACACACCGGAGCCCCTTTCCCTATCGACACCCGAGCGCTACCGCCGCCTCCGAGCTCGCCGCCGTCAACACCATCGCCCCCGAGCCCCGCTGACGCTACCGTCGTGCTCGCCGTCCTCGCCCGCGTCGACAGGTGCCATCAGACACGCCGGAGGACCACCAGAGCGCCGTCCCTGTCGACTTTGCCGCCTCTGCCTCGTCGGAACATCACCGGAGACCCCCTCCTCCTTTATAATTAACCGGAGCTCTCTCCTCCGTCCAATCTCTGTTGAACAGTTAGGATTAGAGATCGCGTACCCCTTTGGTTTATTTTAAAAGAACCACCCAGTTTTCTTTTAGCTATTTTGACCGAAGCGTTTTCCTTTAAGTTCCGTCCGTCCGCCAGTTTAGTTCAAACGCGCACACCCCATAGCCAATCAGAGAGCGCCACGTGTACCCCTATCCGTTAGTTAGATTTTTTCTATTTATTTCTGTTTTTGTTTTAAAATCAGAATAGTTCTGTTTTTTGTTTTCTTTATAACTTTTACGGTTTTAACTATTTCTAATTGATTCTTTTTGCACATTGTCACAAATTTTATCTAGTTTCTGTAGATATAAAGTTTGACCATATTTGAAATATTTAAAATCTAATTCAAACAGATTTGATATAAATTTTATTTTCCAAATAACTTGAGTTTAAAAACTTGTTTTTGAGTGATTCTTTTTGCTACCGATTTGTATTGGTTATATTTATCACCATGTCATGTTTGAGAATTTTTAGATTAATTTAAATTAGTATTTTTTACAAAACAGATTCTATTTAGTTCTTCTTAGGGTTTAATTAAATTGTTTTTTTAGTTATTTTGATTCTATTTTAGTTTAACTTTCTATTGTAGTTTCTTTTAGTTTCCTGGTGTTCAACATTAGGAGATTTAAATTCCGTTAAAAAATTTATTTTGTTTTGTGTTCTATTTGAATAGGTAAACATTGTTTTCACCATAAGTATTGTTTAGTAAAAATTTTTTGTAGTATTTCTTTTGCACAAAAGTTTTATGATAAAATACTTCATGTTTTCTAATAAAATTTTAGTATTTATTTTCTGTTATGTATTTAGTAGTTGCTGAAAACAATTTTTGTCTTCTTATGTCTTAGTAGAAGTCTTGCCAAAAAAAGTTGAGAGGTTTTACTTTGTTTTCTGTTAGTTAGCAGTAGTATTTCAACCAAATTTATTTTTATGTCATTTATTATTTTATAGCATGAAATCAATTCTAGTTTCATAATAACTTGCAAATTGATTTCATTGCTAGTTGGATTTCCTATTTGAAAGTATTTTCATAAATTGTTTTATAAAGTTTCACTTTCTGTTAACTTAGTTTTTATATATTTAGTTTTCTGTTATTTTAAAATTTTATTGTTTTTACTTGTTGTAAACTTATGGTGTTTAGTGTGTTGTTTTTCATAATTCATAATTGTTCTTCAAAAGTAATTCTTATTGCTAAGTAAAAATATTTACTAAAATACTTTTGTTATATTTTCTTTGTTTTGTGTTTTTACTTTTGAAAATAGAATTATTTGTAGAGAAAACCAACCTTAATTGTGTTGATGAAACTTTGTTGTTTTGAGTTTTGTCTTAAGTATTTCCTTCATCAACCCTTTTGTGTTTGGTTTTGCATTTCTTTTAGATTGTTAGTATTGATTGGTAGTATGATTGCTTATATGAATGCAATGTTTGATTATATAGATTTTTATCGGAGAGTGACGAATAGTCTATCAAGTATTTCTGAGAGCGACATTTTTCTTCATCAACAGTATAGGCAAGTTCACTTTGACCATTTTGTTCATACCTATGTTTTATTGCATGTAGTGACATCATTCAACAAATCCCACCTGTATTGTTATTGAAATTCTTGTAGTCAAGTAGAATGCATGAGGTAGGAACCCACCACTTGTTACTAAAGCCCCGGGAACGTTAGTTATTTTAATGCTATGCTAAAGTAGACAGGGTCTGGTATGAGTGTTCGTGAGTGGTGTGAGAAGGAGGACTCCACGTCAAGACGACAACTTCATGAAGGCATCTTCAAGTCCTGCATTCTTCAAGACCTCAAGACATTCAAGACTCGAGAAACAAGTTTTCAATACACACTACTAGGTGAAGGATGGTTGATTGGGTATCCCTAGAGTAACCAGTGGATGGCCAGGATGCATGGAGAAACACAATGACATCTTGCGGAAAGCTTCACAGAGACTCAAAGAGACTGATGAATACTTCATGCCCGGAAGCTTACCTGTGTAGCCACAAGTGATTATGGGATCTGGCTTGGTTGATCTTTGTTGTGACTCTGGCTGGGCAGTGCTACGAGAGGTAGTCGACATTAGGAATGGATGGGCACTGACAGTAGTCAGGGAAACACTCTGAAAGACCATGTTTCGTTCATCCTGTTCTCAAACACCATGCAGTGCAAGGACTTACAAGGGGGGAATGAATCTTGTAGGTAAAGTACACAACACTCTGTAGAGTTAAACCTAATCGATTAGCCGTGTCCCCGGTTACGGACAATTTGAGCCTCTGGACTTGGATCTATCTCTGAACTCTCAACACTGGCTGATAATTAATTGTGGGCAACTTATGATACTTGTGGGCATTAAGACATAGGTTGGCGGAACCATGTCTTGTTAGGTAACTCTACAGTGAAACTCCGGATATTCCTTTGTTGTAGGAAAATAAAATAAAATCATCTTTTATGCAAAAACTGAGACACAGAGCCACAAAGCCTTACTGCATATAGAATAGTTTTTTCTTCTGTTTTGCTATGGTGACCTTGCCGGTATATTCAATGTACTGACCTACATGGCTGCAACGTCTCATGTTGCAGATACTCTCCTTCGACGAGTAAGAGTATGCTTCAGGGTTATGGTCTACACTCAACCTGCCGTTGGTGTTATTGGGACTCCACTCCCGTTGACTGTTTCTGCTGAGATTTTAAGGTATATATATCAGTTTTACGTTAATTACATGTGATTGCACTTTGATATATACATTTATGTACTATGTGTGCCAGCATACTGATCCAGGGATGGCACAGAACACACAGAGGCTTCACTCGTTTTGAGTTGGGTCGCTACAGATCTGGAGTCCGTTTTGGGCTCTAGAGAGGGGAAATCGATGCCATCGTCATCACCAACCATCCTTCATCACCAATTCCATGATGCTCTCCGCCGTTCGTGAGTAATTCCATCGTAGGCTTGCTGAACGATGATGGGTTGGATGAGATTTACCATGTAATCGAGTTAGTTTTGTTAGGGTTTGATCCCTAGTATCCACTATGTTCTGAGATTGATGTTGCTATGACTTTGCTATGCTTAATGCTTGTCACTAGGGCCCGAGTGCCATGATTTAAGATCTGAACCTATTATGTTTTCATGAATATATATGTGTTCTTGATCCTATCTTGCAAGTTGTAGACACCTATTACGAGTTATGATCTGCATCCCCTAGGGTGACAATAACTGGGATTCTTTCCGGTGATTACCGTGGTTTGAGGAGTTCATGTATTCACTAAGTGATAATGCTTTCGTTCGGTCCTCTATTAAAAGGAGGCCTTAATATTCCTTAGTTTCCATTAGGACCCCGCTATCACGGGAGGGTAGGACAAAAGATGTCATGCAAGTTCTTTTCCATAAGCACATATGACTATTGATGGCGTACGATGCCTATGGGATCGCATGGATCCCTTTGTGGTTCGACAGGGAGAAGTTGTGCACAAAGAGAAGATCCAACAGGCAGCACGAGGGATTTTTACCTAGTTTCGGGCTGTTGAGAAGCGTAAAACCCTACTCCTTCTTTAGTGTATTATGAGTCTTTGAGTTCTGGCTATAGGAGCGCTATGTGATAAATAGTACACAACCGCTACGCGTGTGAGACAGAAGGTCCTCTAGCTATGCCTTGGGCCTCCTTTTATATGTCCAATGGGTCTCCAACAGTGGCGTATAGTACATACATGAGGTGTACAGTTCTACAGTGTTATCATACCTAATGGTGATGACATAGGACAAACGCATTTAATGCTTTGTTAGGCGTCCCTGACCTTCTATGGGACAGGACAGGAGCCCGTCCCATCGGCACTGCTTAACCTCCACCGTTACTAGATGTATTGACACATATTCAGGAGGGATGACACATGGTCTCTGCGCTGGCAGGATGGTGAGATCTTGCCGGGTGCATGTCTTGCCGGGGCTCTGCAAGCCATCCCGGTAAGGATCTTGCCGGGGCTCTGTAAGCCATCCCGGTAAGGATCTTGCCGGGATCCCAGCCTTTGGCCTTCTGCCTTCTGATTGATGACTTGAACATTTTCTTGACATTCCTACACTTGCATCTAGCAGTCCCCAAGCAAGCCTTGCCGCTGGCTACAACTGCCCATGCACAAGTATGGGGGTACTAAAAGACCCAAACTTTAGTACGCCGACAGGATCCCTCGGGCCTAGGCCATACACGGGTGCGAGGCGTTGTTGGGCTAGGCCCAAAAAGTGCATGGGCACGTGTGGCAGGAGTCTGCGGTCGTAATTATTTCAGTTACCATGCCAGGCCGTTTTCGCAACGTGCGCCGCATGCATAGCGGGAGTTGGCAATGGGCACCTATGTGTAGCGACCCGACCTGAAAGGTCGAATCTCCGGTGTTTCTGTACCATCCCAAGATCATGCCGGTACACACACGGTACATCAATGTATATATCAAAGGGAAACCACACAACATTATATTAATCGAAATCCCATATCGAGTCCTTTATTACAATAATTATTACAATAAAGTGGCTGAAGGCCAACTCATGAGAATATCTAAATCTTGCGGAAGCGTCGAAGGTAGATGAGTCCATCTGACTCCAAGGGCATCTCACTGAGCATAGAACGCGTCCTCACTCCTGGTCGGAAAAGTACTCTGCAACATGATACGTTGCAGCCATGTAGGTCAGCATATGGAATATGCCGGCAAAGTCACAAGAGAGGGGTGAAAAGATAATCATCTAATCTATATGCAAATATGGCAGGTGGGGTGGTAAGTTTTTGCGTAAAGCCAAGTTTTTCCTACATCAAGGGAGGGGTTAAGCAAAATATTACTAAGTTTGTTGATTAATGAGATGGTTCCACCAACCTATTCTCATACCCAAATTGTTAATACCCACATCCTCATTATTAATTGTGTTGAGAGTTCCGGAAGTTTCAATTCCTTTGGCTCAAGTCGTCCATGACCGTGGACACGGCTAATCGATTAGGTTTGAGTACTCTGCAGAGTTTTGCACACGTTCCCCACAAGATTTGGTCGCCTCCATTTAATTTCTCGCACTTCCGGGTGTTTGAGAAACGGATGACCAAAACATGGTCTTCCAAAGGGTTTCCCTGCGACTCTGTCGGTGCCCATCCTTTCCTACCGTTCTTCTACCTCTCGTAGCACCGCCTGTCCAGGGTCACCACGATATCCAACCAAGCCAGAGCCCATAATCACTTGTGGCTGTGCAGGTAAGCCTTGGGTTTTAAAGCATCCATCCATCTCTTTGTGCCTGGGTGGACCTTTCCGCGTGAATACTGGCCATCTCCAGCATCACCTAGGCAAATCCACTGGTTTCTCCAGGGTGCCGTTCAACCATCATCCACCCAGAGGTATGTTGAAAACTCGGAGTCTTAAATCTTGATCATTATGTAGGTCTTGAAATTATTAACTCTCTCAACTCTCATGAATCACACAACCAACCCCGTCTACTAATAGCATAGCAAAAGGTAAAACAACGTTTCCCGGGGCCAATGTGTCAAAGAGGTTGAGGGGGGTACCTACCACATGATACTACTACAATGTAACCAAGTTTCCAACTAACCTATCTTGCATGCAATTGGGGAGATGGTAGAACTAATGCATATAAAACATGGGTAAACATGGTCAAAGTGACTTGCCTGATTGATGATCTTCGTACGTGAGTGACACTAAGTAACAAGCTTCGCACTCCGGATAATCTAACGAAACAAACAAGCACTCAAATAAGTATACAACAAAATAACAACTCATAACATAAACCAAGAACTAGTAAACAATCAAGACAAAACAATGCACAAATCTCAAGTAAGAAAACACACAAAGTTTTGTTTACTAGGAGGTGATTGATAAAACACTACTATCTTAATAAAACTATTTTGAATCTAAGTTTGTTGAGAAAACTTTTGTAAAGTTTGTAAAAGTTTTTATAAACACTAAATGGAACAAATATAGTTTTACTAACAAGAGAGCAAAACAAAACTATTACTAACTAGTGGTTTTAATCAAATTAACCTATTTGAAAAGAAGTTGTGATTCCTATGTTAAATAAAATTAAACTAAGCAAATTTATGTTTTTATTAACAGTGAGTGAAAACACTAAATGTTTATTAACAGAACCTAATAAACAAATGAAACCAAATCTAAATTTAAACTAAGTATATAAAACTATATTATAATACTAGGCAGATTCTGTTTTTGGTTAAAACATTAATCAAATATATCCTAAATATCTTCAAACTAAGCATGAAGGTAGTCCTAACTAATACCAAACAGTAGCAAAAAGATTCATGTAAAAATCTATTTTCAAACTCTAGTTATACAGATTTGAAGATTTTAAGCAAATTTGATTCAATTCAAATTTTATAGTTCAAATTTGAAATTAAAAAGTACAGGGTGAAACTACATGAAAAATGTGAGCTATTGCAAAAAGAATCAACTCAAAACACTAAATATATTAAAAGATATAGTTAAAACACATTTTGAAATCATTCTGTTAATTAAAACAAAAACAGAAAAGAAACCTGACTTGCAACGGCCAGGGGGCTACGTGGCGCTGTCCGATTGGCTATGGGGGGTGTGCGCGGGAGGGTTACGGGCGGGCGACCGGTCCGTAAAGGAAAACGGTTCGGATTTAAATCCGTTCTAATCTGGACCGTGGGTTTTGGATCCAAGGGGTGGGAGTGCTCACGGGGTAAAGTCGCCGGCGTCGGGGGTTCTCTGGTGGATCCGAAGGCGGAGAAGTCGACGGCGTGGTGCTCCGGTGGTCGGGGAAGATAGTGGAGTGGTCCGGGCGACGGCGACGGGTCTCTGGAGTCGAAAGGTGAGGTCGGTTGGGCGAGAGGTGGTCGGAATTGGTGGCTACGGTCGACGGGAGATCCGGTGAGGGTGGCTACTCCGGCGTGCAATTGCGGCAGCCTTCCGGCGAGAGAGAGAGGGGGCTCGGGGGGACATGGATGCAGGGAGTGGCCGGCTACTTATAGGGTGCTCGGGGGTGCGGGGAGTTAAGAGAGGAGAGAGATCCGGGAGGGGAAAAAACGGCCGGCGAGGATCTCCGGCGCGCGCGGGGGAGGAGGGAGATGACCGTTCGGTAGTAACGGTCGGTCGGGGTGGGGTCCAGTGTCAGTGAGAGAGAGAGAAGTGAATGCGCGTCGGTCGGCCGATCGGTAATAAATGCGCGAATAACTGCCCGTGGGCCGGCCCGTTTAATACAGTAACCGTTACTGTTTCCTTTAATAATTTTCCAGAGACATTCAGAAACATTTAAAGCATTCAAATCGTCTCTAAATATAGGGGTATTATATATCAAAATTTACAGAATAATAAATGCGATTTAATGAACATTTTTATTCTGTCATTTGAACACTTTTAAAAAATATTATTTTCAGAAATTGCCTAATTGTTTTTAAACCCTTTTTGCAAATATTTTCAAAATAACTCCTGGTTATTTTTGTTCAAATAAATCACCAATTTGACCCTGGTGTGGAGTGTCATGTTACTCCCCTCTTATTTTGAACATTTAACCAAAATTTCCAATAGGGAAAACAACATAGGGAAAAGTAGAAAGAGCTTTCTGGAATTCAGAAGAGGCATTTCAACTAACACATACAATCAAGCAATGATGATGATAGATGCATAGCTATATCATAACATTCCAAAATGGAATTTTGGGATGTTACAAACCTACCCACCTTAAGATGAATCTCGCCCTCGAGATTCGGGTTGGCTAGAAAATAGGTGCGGATGGTCTCTACAAAGATCTTCTTCGCGTTCCCAGGTGGCTTCTTCCTCGGTGTGGTGACTCCACAGAACTTTGCAGAACTTGATGATCTTGCTGGTAACTCTGTTGGATATCTCGAGGATCTTGATAGGCTTCTCCTTGTAAGTCAGATCACTGTCAAGCTGTATGGCCTCTAGGGGCACGGTGTCTCGAAAAGGGATGTCAGCCATCTTAGCATGGCATTTGTTTAGCTGGGAAACATGGAACACATTATGAACTTCGGATAATCCTTCTGGCAATTCCTTTAACATGGAACACATTGTTTAGCTGGAAAAGGGTGTCAAGAATTTTGTAGGGGGCTATGAATCTGGGTGCTAGTTTTCCTTTAACACCAAACCTCTTGATTCCACGAAGCGGGGACACACGAAGATATGCTCTGTCTCCCACTTCATACGTCACTTCTTTTCGTTTGTTGTCAACATAACTCTTCTGTCGAGATTGAGCTATCTTGAGTCTGTCACGAATCAACTTGACTTTCTCTTCCGAATCTCGGATAAGGTCGGGACCAAAAAATTGTCGGTCTCCAACACCATCCCACGTCAGTGGTGTTCTGCACCTCCTTCCGTATAAAGCTTCGAAAGGGTCCATCTTCAGACTGGTCTGATAACTGTTGTTGTACGAGAATTCTGCGTAAGGTAAGTTGTCATCCCAACTAGATCCATAATCTAGCGCACAAGCTCTCAACATGTCTTCCAGAATCTGGTTGACTCTCTCAGTCTGTCCATCGGTCTACGGATGAAAAGTTGTACTGAACTCTAACCTCGTACCCAAAGTTTCATGTAACTAATGCCAAAACTTTGAGGTAAACTGTGTTCCTCTATCTGAGACGATACTCCTCGGAACTCCATGCAAACATACGATCCTGGTCATATATATCTTGGCTAGCTTAGCACTGGTATAGGTGGTTTTCACTGGAATGAAATGAGCTACCTTGGTCAAGCGATCTACCACTACCCAGATGGAATCATAACCTGAACGGGTCCTGGGTAATCCTGTGATGAAGTCCATACCAAGCTTTTCCCATTTCCATTCGGGTATCGGCAAAGGTTGGAGTAACCCTGCTGGTTTCTGATATTCCGACTTTACTCGCTGACAAACATCACATATTGCAACATGTTCCGCAATATCTTTCTTCATACCTGTCCACCAATAACTTTCCTTTAAATCCAGATACATCTTGGTATTGCCTGGGTGTATCGAGTAAGGTGAATCGTGGGCTTCCTGAAGTATCAACTTCCTGAGCTCTGGGTCATTGGGCACATAGATTTGGTTCTCAAACCACAAAGTTCCGTGTTCATCCTCACGAAAACCTTTAGCTTTACCATCTTCCATTCTCTACTTTATCTCAGCTATCTCCTTGTCCGATTTCTGGGCTTTACGAATTCTTTCGGTCAAGGTGGACTGGATCTCTAGTGTACCAACATATCCTCTTGGAACTATCTCTAGTTTGAGCTCTCTGAGATCATCGGCTAACTCTTGGGGTAATCCTCCCGCTGTGAGTGTGTTCACATAAGTTTTCCGACTCAAGGCATCGGCTACAACATTAGCCTTACCTGGATGGTAATGTAATCTCATGTCATAGTCCTTGATTAACTCTAACCATCTCCTCTGTCTGAGGTTCAACTCTTTCTGCGTGAAAATGTATTTCAGGCTCTTATGGTCGGTGTAAACATCACAACTATTTCCGATAAGAAAATGTCTCCAGGTCTTGAGTGCGTGCACTACGGCTGCTAGTTCCAAATCATGGGTGGCATAATTCAACTCATGAGGTCGTAGTTGTCTGGATGCATATGCTACAACCTTTCCATCCTGCATAAGTACTCCTCCGAGTCCTTGACGTGAGGCATCACAGTAAAACTGGAAATCCTTCCGAATATTGGGCAAAATCAACACTGGGGCTGTGACCAAACATTTCTTCAACTCCTGGAAACTGGCTTCACATTCCTCAGTCCAAACATACTTGGATTCTTTCTTCAACAACTCCGTCATGGGCTTGGCTATCTTTGAGAATTCTCAATGAAGCTCCGGTAATATCCGACAAGTCCGAGGAAACTGCGGATCTCCTTAACTGAGTTGGGTGACTTCCACTCGGTGACGGCTTCAACCTTAGCGGGGTCTACGGCTATTCCTTCTCCGGAAATAACATGTCCAAGGAATCCGACTTCTGTTAGCCAAAATTCACATTTGCTGAACTTGGCATATAACTGATGCTCTCTTAGCTTCTCCAGAACTAAACACAGAATGTTCCTTATGTTCATCCTCGTTCTTGGGGAATATCAAAATGTCATCGATGAACACCACGACAAACTCGTCCAAATATTCCATAAACACTTTGTTCATCAAATTCATGAAGTAGGCAGGAGCATTAGTCAAACCAAAGGACATGACAGTATACTCATACAAACCATACCTGGTGGTGAAAGCTGTTTTGGGTATATCCTGTTCACGAATCTTCAGTTGATGATACCCTGATCGAAGATCGATCTTAGAGAATACTTTTGCGCCTACTAGCTGATCAAACAAATCATTAATCATCGGTAGAGGGTACTTGTTCTTGATAGTCACCTCGTTCAAGGCACGATAGTCAACTACCATTCTCAAAGATTTATCCTTCTTCTCCACCAAAAGTACTGGGGCTCCCCAAGGTGAAGAACTTGGACGTATATAACTTTGTCCAATAACTCCTTAATCTGCTTCTTGATTTCCAACAGATCATTTGCGGGCATCCGATAGGGTCTCTTGGAAATTGGTGCTGTCCCTGGCTGCAACTCTATTAGAAACTCAATCTTCCTATCTGGTGGCATGCCTGGTAATTCTTCCGGAAATACATCCAGAAAGTCTTTTACCATAGGTACTTCCTCCTCAACAACTCCTGTGAGGGCATTTAACCTAGCACTCATACGTGTGCATCGGGATACATACTTAATCCTCTTGTTCTCCGGGGTGGTAAGTGAAACAGACTTGCTAGGGCAATCAAGATTTCCTTCATACTTGGTCATCCAATCCATGCCTAGGATTACATCCAATCCCTGGGATTCTAAGATGATGAGGTCGGTGGGAAAAACATGGTTTCCTATATTGAGTTTCAGGGCATGGCATCCTATCCCTGCCATCATCATACCTCCTGGGGAATTGACCTTAATGGGCTGTCTAAGGGTTTTGGTGGGCAAACCATACTTATCCACAACTACCCTTGATATGAATGAATGAGTTGCACCGGAATCAAAAAGTACTGTAACTGGACGTGAATGCAATAAAAACTTACCAACCACAGTCTCGGGTTGATCATAGACTTCTTCCACGTCAAGGTGGTTCACCTGGGCACGAGGAAAAGGGTTTGGCTTCTTGGCTGCGGAGTTGCCGTTTCCATTTCCCTGCTTGTTCTGGGGACACTCAGTAGCATAGTGCCCTGTCTTCTGGCACTTGAAACAGGTGATGTGACTCAGATCCTTCTGAGTAGGAACGTGACGGTGCTGATTGTTGTTCCCATTGTCAGTCTTGAAGTTGCCATGGTTGGGACGGGCATTCCCATTTCCTCCATGGTTGTGGCTTCCATGGTTGTGCACAGCATGAGTGTGTCTTCCAAACTTACCGGTCCCTGATCCGGTATTCCCTGAGTACGGGGAGTAGCGGGGCTTATGATGAGCTCGAGAGTTAAACTTCCCCTGAGTGTACTTCCTCTTGCGATTCTCAATCTGCTGCTGTTTACCTTCCAGAATGAGTGCCTTATCCACCAGCTCTTGGTAGTTGTTGAAATTAGCCACTACCAGCTGCATGCTCAACTCATCGTTGAGTCCTTCCAGAAATTTCTCTTGCTTGGCCGCATCATCGGCGACGTCTCCTGGTGCATAACGCGCCAATGTGTTGAACTCTTCCACATATTGGGCCACGGAGCGATTACCCTGGCGCAAGTTGCGAAACTCGCGCTTCTTCAGACTCATGGCTCCAGCTGAGACATGAGCGGTGTGAAAAGCTTGCTGGAACTGCTCCCAAGTTACATCAGCAATAGGATATGTGGTGGAGTAGTTCTCCCACCATGAAGCTGCTGGTCCTTCCAATTGATGTGCGGCAAATCGCACCTTCTCAGCATCAGTACATCCAGCGGTGACAAGTTTTCTCTCCATCTTACGGAGCCAGTCATCTGCCACAATGGGCTCAATGCTGCTGGAGAAAGTTGGCGGATTCAACCTTAGAAAACGGGTGAGATTGTCAGTCTGGGGTGGATGTTGGTGGTTGTTGTTGTTCTGGTTGTTGGTCTGATTCTGGATCAATAACTGCATCAGTGCATTCTGCTGCTGAAGGAGTTGCGTGAGTTCCGGCGGGAAAGTGAAATCGGTCTCACGTCGTGGAGGCATCTTGCTGTTTTCAGAGGGGTGAGAATTAGAATAGAACAAGGGCCTAAAAGGAGAAATTCACTACCCATATGCAATGCAACAAACATATCACACCAAACACTCATTCATTTATTCAATCAATGTCAAACATCGGGAATACAAGTCTCAATCGACCTACGCTCTTAACGTTGAAACTAAAAGATACATGGAGGGCATAACTAAAGTTTTTCCTCAGAAGTACATGGTGACTGAGTCTCCTCCAGTGGTGCTCTCCTCATAGTCATCATCGTCGCTGATGAAAGGAGCCAAGTTTCCCTCAGGATGAAGATTTTCACCCATGTCCATCTATTCCTCGAGAGTGGCGATGCGAATGTTCATCTTGTCGATCCTCTCTAAGAAATCCTTCACCTCATACTCATGCTCGTACTCGGCTTCCCGTAAGTCAGCTTCAAGGTCAATCTCACGGTTCATCAGATTCTTGATTGTCTTCGTATCAGCACGACCTCGAAGCTCCAGAGTCCTGATGTGAGTCTCAAAGGTCTGGATATATGACATGGTGGAGTCTCCAGTGGAAGGGGTTATGATGTTGCCATGGACATCCCTGCGACAAACCACGCTGAGTCCTGGTGAAATGGTTCCACCTCTGTATTCCTCCTGAATACATCCAAGGGCACGATGAATGGCCATGTCTCTTCCAAGTATCCAGCTGGGTGCCACGAACTTGAAGTCAATGGGTTTCTTCCGATTCCCAAAGGTCTTCCCTGGGATGTGCACCTCGATCCTGTAGCGTCCATCTTGTGGAAATGACAATATAGGAGTCCCGGTGATGCTCGGCAAAGCAATCCTTACGTCCTTGACGATCCTCATCAGCTCCTTACCAAAGGGCATCGTTGCGTCAGGCTGGCAAAACTCCGTGATCAACACTGGGATGAAGGTGGCCATCTATAAATTTTGAAATAATCGGAGAGGAATCAGAAATGAGTAGATGAGAGTATAAGAATTTTAAAGACAAAGAGATACAATCCTAAGGCTTTCCAATCCTAGAGGTTACGTCCTACGGTCAGCGAGTGCTCTGATACCATTTTTGTAGCGACCCGACCTGAAAGGTCGAATCTCCGGTGTTTCTGTACCATCCCAAGATCATGCTGGTACACACACGGTACATCAATGTATATATCAAAGGGAAATCACACAGCATTATATTAATCGAAATCTCATATCGAGTCCTTTATTACAATAATTATTACAATAAAGTGGCCGAAGGCCAACTCATGAGAATATCTAAATCTTGCGGAAGCGTCGAAGGTAGATGAGTCCATCTGACTCCAAGGGCATCTCACTGAGCATAGAACGCGTCCTCACTCCTGGTCGGAAAAGTACTCTGCAACATGATATGTTGCAGCCATGTAGGTCAGCATATGGAATATGCCGGCAAAGTCACAAGAGAGGGGTGAAAAGATAATCATGTAATCTATATGCAAATATGGTAGGTGGGGTGGTAAGTTTTTGCGTAAAGCCAAGTTTTTCCTACATCAAGGGAGGGGTTAAGCAAAATATTACTAAGTTTGTTGATTAATGAGATGGTTCCACCAACCTATTCTCATACCCAAATTGTTAATACCCACATCCTCATTATTAATTGTGTTGAGAGTTCCGGAAGTTTCAATTCCTTTGGCTCAAGTCGTCCATGACCGTGGACACGGCTAATCGATTAGGTTTGAGTACTCTGCAGAGTTTTGCACACGTTCCCCACAAGATTTGGTCTCCTCCATTTAATTTCTCGCACTTCCAGGTCTTGAAATTATTAACTCTCTCAACTCTCATGAATCACACAACCAACCCCGTCTACTAATAGCATAGCAAAAGGTAAAACAACGTTTCCCGGGGCCAATGTGTCAAAGAGGTTGAGGGGGGTACCTACCACATGATACTACTACAATGTAACCAAGTTTCCAACTAACCTATCTTGCATGCAATTGGGGAGATGGTAGAACTAATGCATATAAAACATGGGTAAACATGGTCAAAGTGACTTGCCTGATTGATGATCTTCGTACGTGAGTGACTCTAAGTAACAAGCTTCACACTCCGGATAATCTAACGAAACAAACAAGCACTCAAATAAGTATACAACAAAATAACAACTCATAACATAAACCAAGAACTAGTAAACAATCAAGACAAAACAATGCACAAATCTCAAGTAAGAAAACACACAAGGTTTTGTTTACTAGGAGGTGATTGATAAAACACTACTATCTTAATAAAACTATTTTGAATCTAAGTTTGTTGAGAAAACTTTTGTAAAGTTTGTAAAAGTTTTTATAAACACTAAATGGAACAAATATAGTTTTACTAACAAGAGAGCAAAACAAAACTATTACTAACTAGTGGTTTTAATCAAATTAACCTATTTGAAAAGAAGTTGTGATTCCTATGTTAAATAAAATTAAACTAAGCAAATTTATGTTTTTATTAACAGTGAGTGAAAACACTAAATGTTTATTAACAGAACCTAATAAACAAATGAAACCAAATCTAAATTTAAACTAATTAAAACTAAGTATATAAAACTATATTATAATACTAGGCAGATTCTGTTTTTGGTTAAAACATTAATCAAATATATCCTAAATATCTTCAAACTAAGCATGAAGGTAGTCCTAACTAATACCAAACAGTAGCAAAAAGATTCATGTAAAAATCTATTTTCAAACTCTAGTTATACAGATTTGAAGATTTTAAGCAAATTTGATTCAATTCAAATTTTATAGTTCAAATTTGAAATTTAAAAGTACAGGATGAAACTACATGAAAAATGTGAGCTATTGCAAAAAGAATCAACTCAAAACACTAAATATATTAAAAGATATAGTTAAAACAAATTTTGAAATCATTCTGTTAATTAAAACAAAAACAGAAAAGAAACCTGACTTGCAACGGCCAGGGGGCTACGTGGCGCTGTCAGATTGGCTAAGGGGTGTGTGCGCGCGAGGGTTACGGGCGGGCGACCGGTTCGTAAAGGAAAACGGTTCGAATTTAAATCCGTTCTAATCTGGTCCGTGGGTTGTGGATCCAAGGGGTTGGAGTGCTCACGGGGTAAAGTCGCCGGCGTCGGGGGTTCTCCGGTGGATCCGAAGGCGGCGAAGTCGACGGCGTGGTGCTCCGGTGGTCGGGGAAGACAGTGGAGTGGTCCGGGCGACGGCGACGGGTCTCCGGAGTCGAAAGGTGAGGTCGGTTGGGCGAGAGGTGGTCGGAATTGGTGGCTACGGTCGACAAGAGATCCGGTGAGGGTGGCTACTCCGGCGTGCAATTGCGGCAGCCTTCCGGCGAGAGAGAGGGGGCTCGGGGGGAAATGGATCGGGGAGTGGCCGGCTACTTATAGGGTGCTCGGGGGTGCGGGGAGTTAAGAGAGGAGAGAGATGCGGGAGGGGAAAAAACGGCCGGCGAGGATCTCCGGCGCGCGCGGGGGAGGAGGGAGATGACCGTTCGGTAGTAACGGTCGGTCGGGGTGGGGTCCAGTGTTAGTGAGAGAGAGAAGTGAATGCGCGTCGGTCGGCCGATCGGTAATAAATGCGCGAATAACTGCCCGTGGGCCGGCCCGTTTAATACAGTAACCGTTACCGTTTCCTTTAATAATTTTCCGGAGACATTCAAAAACATTTACAGCATTCAAATCGTCTCTAAATATAGGGGTATTATATATCAAAATTTACAGAATAATAAATGCGATTTAATGAACATTTTTATTCTGTCATTTGAACACTTTTAAAAACATATTATTTTCAGAAATTGCCTAATTGTTTTTAAACCCTTTTTGCAAATATTTTCAAAATAACTCCTGGTTATTTTTGGTCAAATAAATCACTAATTTGACCCTGGAGTGGAGTGTCATGTTACTCCCCTCTTATTTTGAACATTTAACCAAAATTTCCAATAGGGAAAACAACATAGGGAAAAGTAGAAAGAGCTTTCTGGAATTCAGAAGAGGCATTTCAACTAACACATACAATCAAGCAATGATGATGATAGATGCATAGCTATATCATAACATTCCAAAATGGAATTTTGGGATGTTACAAACCTACCCACCTTAAGATGAATCTCGCCCTCGAGATTCGGGTTGGCTAGAAAATAGGTGCGGATGGTCTCTACAAAGATCTTCTTCGCGTTCCCAGGTGGCTTCTTCCTCGGTGTGGTGACTCCACAGAACTTTGCAGAACTTGATGATCTTGCTGCGGGTAACTCTGTTGGATGTCTCGAGGATCTTGACAGGCTTCTCCTCGTAAGTCAGATCACTGTCAAGCTGTATGGCCTCTAGGGGCACGGTGTCTCGAAAAGGGATGTCAGCCATCTCAGCATGGCATTTCTTTAGCTGGGAAACATCGAACACATTATGAACTTCGGATAATCCTTGCGGCAATTCCAGTTTGTATGCAACTTCTCCTCTACGTTCAAGAATTTTGTAGGGGGCTATGAATCTGGGTGCTAGTTTTCCTTTAACACCAAACCTCTTGATTCCACGAAGCGGGGACACACGAAGATATGCTCTGTCTCCCACTTCATACGTCACTTCTTTTCGTTTGTTGTCAACATAACTCTTCTGTCGAGATTGAGCTATCTTGAGTCTATCACGAATCAACTTGACTTTCTCTTCCGAATCTCGGATAAGGTCGGGACCAAAAAATTGTCGGTCTCCAACACCATCCCACGTCAATGGTGTTCTGCACCTCCTTCCGTATAAAGCTTCGAAAGGGACCATCTCTAGACTGGTCTGATAACTGTTGTTGTACGAGAATTCTGCGTAAGGTAAGTTGTCATCCCAACTAGATCCATAATCTAGCGCACAAGCTCTCAACAAGTCTTCCAGAATCTGGTGGACTCTCTCAGTCTGTCCATCGGTCTGCGGATGAAAAGCTGTACTGAACTCTAACCTCGTACCCAAAGTTTCATGTAACTGATGCCAAAACTTTGAGGTAAACTGTGTTCCTCTATCTGACACGATACTCCTCGGAACTCCGTGCAAACATACGATCCTGGTCATATATATCTTGGCTAGTTTAGCACTGGTATAGGTGGTTTTCACTGGAATGAAATGAGCTACCTTGGTCAAGCGATCTACCACTACCCAGATGGAATCATAACCTGAACGGGTCCTGGGTAATCCTATGATGAAGTCCATACCAAGCTTTTCCCATTTCCATTCGGGTATCGGCAAAGGTTGGAGTAACCCTGCTGGTTTCTGATATTCCGACTTTTGTTGCAGTTCTCCTTTTTGCAAGATGTCAACTTCGAACATCACCTGTTGGTGTCCATACCATCTCCCCTGGCAAACTTGTACGCGAGGGAACCATCCATCCTTTAAGAAAAAGGAAGAAGAGAAAATAGAGATATGGAATCTTGGTGGTTCGTTAGTACTTGTTGGAAATAATAATAATGCAACATCTCAAATGAACATGCATATAAGTAAACCTTGAAATCAAAAAGAGTTGTAGAATGCTTGATCTTATTCAACTACGCTCAGGGTTTGCACCTGGCTTTGTACAAAGGATTACATGCCTCGCCGGCAAGACTTGTAGAAAAGATGGTTGCCAGGGGACCCGACAACTACGCCTTATGGATAGAAGTTACAAAGATGTTCGATATTCGAGGAGTTGCTCACTTGAATGGTCTCCAGGCAAACTACGTCAGGCCTGGAGCCTTTGCACTTTGGCGTCAACTTGTTGGAATTCTTGGCCGACTGAACGCGTCGAAGAATAAGGTCGCCTTCCTCAATACTTCGGGCATGAACTTTGCAGCTATGGTAGCGATGCAAAGCTTGTTGGTAGCATGCATCTTGCACAACAGCCTGAAGACGATCTTCCTCTGTAACAGCCCGGGACCGACGCTCTAGAAGATTCCCCTTTTATGCCATTCTCGTCTTGTGTTTTGTTTGGTTGTTGCATTCATCATCGCATCATTCGCATCATCTGCATAGCATCGTCACTCATTTTCAAAAACATGCATCCATTCATAGTAGCCGGTTCTCTCCGTTCTTGTCGTTGCCCGTTTTGAGACCAACCACACATGCACGCGCCCACGGCATCGTTTAAAAAATCGTTTTTAAAGCGTGCGAAAAAATATTCTCGAATTGGGTCAAAACTTCCCATGCAGTCTTGCTATATCGTAGGTAGACCGCTTGCCAATTTTTGTCGCGATCGGAGTCCGTTTGTTACCCGAACCGTTAAATATATAGCGGCACTAGCCGGATTAATTGTCGGGTGTTTTGTCGGTTTTAAATCCTGTCGTCGGGCCACCGCATTCCCTCTCTTCTCTAATCCTAGCCCACCTACACATAACACTAGCCCTCCTAACCTAGCCAACCGCTTTGGGTCATCCGTCGAGATCTAACGGACGAAATCGGCTCCGAAAACCATCAACCCTAGCCCCTAAACATATAAATAGATCCCCTACCTAATTTGGAGGAAAACCTACCCTCATCCTCCTCGTTTTCTATGCCCCAGACGCCAGCTCCCACCTCCCGTAGTGGGCCCGCCAGGCCCAGATCTAGGCCTGCCCGGGCCCGAACCAGGTGAGGTGCCCGAGCACCCCGAGCTCTTCCCAGCAGCCCCCATGGACGCCCACAGTCGCGCCTCCGTGCCTCAGCCGCAGCCGGAGCCCATTGATCCCGCCGCCGCTGGACCAGCTCCTTGCCCCACACCCTCTTCTTCCCTTCTCCTCTAGCTCCTCTCACCTTGCCCTGCCTCTATCTCCCCTCCCAGGAATCACTGGAGCTCGCCTCGATCTCCATGTCCATGATGCGTCGGGCACCTTCAACGCCAGGAATGGAGGCCCTGCCCCCGATCTGCTCTTCTCCGGACGTCCCCTTGCCGGATCTCGCCGCCCCTCGCCGGATTGCGTCATCGTTGCCCCGTTGACCGCAACCGCCGCCATGGCTCTGCTCGAGGACGAGTAGAGGAGCTGCTCGCCTGCCTCCCGCTCGCCCAAGCGGGCTGCCTCGAGCGAGCCAGTGTCCGGCTGGGCCTCCTCGTCGCCAAGGCCCAGCTCTTCCCCGACCCAGCCGCACCAGCGGGCCAAGGCCCAAGGTGAGACACCGCCCCCAGTGCTATTTTGCGCTTTGAGCGCTAGATAGTATGCCGCACCAAGTTCCTGTTTGGGCCCATGTCCAGTTTCGGCCCGTAGACGTTTTTTTCCAGTTCCGGTCCCATTTAAAATGCCTAAACGATATAGTTGTTCATGCTTCACCTCTTGCTATGATAAACAACATTAACAACTTTCTCAGAATATGGAGAGTTATTATTTTGTTATATGTATGTTGTCCCTCTCCATTTAAAATTGCTTCATTCCATCATTGCCTTATGCCATGACCACCCATGTTAAACAACATGTAATATTGATGAGTATCTAACGAGAGTGAACTAAATAATTCAAGCATGGAGTTTTGTCAATATGCAACTCATTGCAAATTGAACTTCACTTAATGTGTAGTAGTTGTTTGTTGTTCTTGCCATGCCATGCCATGCATTGCATATTAAATTGGACATGGATCATATTGGTCTGCGCATCATGTCATGCATATGTTGTGGTGTATCTTGTATTGATTGTTGTTTCCGGTTTGTTCCTTCTCGATAGATCCGAAAGCGTTTGGAGTGTGAGGATTCGTTAGACTATGTTGGCTCATCTTCTTCATGGATTCGTTCTTCTTCTGAGCGTGATCTCAGGCAAGATGACACATTTCCCTGGATACCACTACTATAATTGCTATGCTAGTTGTCCCGCTTTTATCGTTATGTCGCGCTACCTACCACTTGTTTGACAAGCCTCCCAACATTGCCATGAAAGCCTCTAATCCCTCCAGATCCCAGCAAACCTTCATTTGGCCATGTTACCGCTTGCTCAGCCCTTCTTATAGCGTTTCTAGCTACAGGTACAATTGCTTCCATGTGCCAACATGGACATTCTTTTGTTATCACAATATTATTTCTATTTAATTTAATGCACTTATACACTTGGTAAAGGGTGAAAGGCTTGGCCTTTTGCTCGGTGTTTTGTTCCACTCTTGCCGCCCTAGTTACTTGTGGACCGGTGTTATGTTCCATAATTGAGCGCTCCTAACATGCTCGGGGTTGTTATGGGGAACCACTTGATTTTCGTTTTAGGATAAAGCTTG
Organism: Hordeum marinum; assembly: GCA_022496015.1. Lineage (NCBI taxonomy): Eukaryota > Viridiplantae > Streptophyta > Magnoliopsida > Poales > Poaceae > Hordeum > Hordeum marinum. The sequence goes on from CM039677.1 coordinate 156,865,059, forward strand.
TCTGGCAAGGCCCAACATTGGTACTACATTTACCTAATAACTAATAAACCTGCATAGGGAGTAATTAACCCGAAGATCCTAATCAACATCCCGGGCCAGTGCTCCTCATGAGTGTTGGTCCAACCCAGAGTAGCTTATTAATGCTAGCCGGGGCAACTCGGTGATTGGCATGGTAACCATCGCTCATTTGTCGTGTCTTGAGAATGAGATACGCGGCTCCTATCGAGATCGTCGACACGTCGGGCGGCCTTGCTGGATTTGTTTTACCTTTCTCGAACGTCTTGAGTGAGGAATTCCGATTATTCTTCGGGCTATCTCGAGGTGTCTGATTTCCTTTGGAATTGCCTAGGTTGATCACGAGATCTGTGGGCGAGGTTATTCCCACTACGTGTGGTTAATTTGTGATGGACAAGTCGGAGCACCCCTGCAGAATTAAATCTTTCAGAAAGTCGTGCCCCTGGTTATGTGGCAAACTTGGATACTTTGTTTAACACACGGCCATGGCAAACTTGAAGTAAACTCTAATAAAATACAACAACTGTGTGTGTAACCGTGATTGTCTCTTATCATGAGTCCTTATCCGACAGAGAACACGGTGGGGTTATGTTTGAAGTAAGCAGGTGTTCGGGATCAGTTAGTGATCATTACTAGTTCACGTCCATTATGCGTAGACCACCATACATTACTTTTTGTATTCGTAAGTTAGCCACTCAAATAAATGCTTAGTCGCTTGCTGCAGCCCTACCACTTAACCATACCTCACCCATTATGCTTTAATAGTCTTGATACCCTTGGAAATGAGATTGCTGAGTCCCTGTGGCTCATAGATTACTACAACAATAGCTGCAGGTACAGCTAATGTGATGATTGAACGTGAGCGCGATGTTTGTTTGATGTGGAGTTCTTCTTCTTCTTCATCATCAATCTAGGATGGGTTCTAGGCGGCGGCCTGGGATAGCAAGGATGGACGTCATTTTATCGTTTGATTTCGTCCGTAGTCGGACCCCGCTCTTCTGGATGATTTTTGAGTATGTTGTTGTATTGATGTGACATTGATGTAGCTTGTGGCGAGTGTAAGCCAATTCCATATACTCATCTCTTCTGTACATGTACTTGTAATGATATGCATTCTTGCAACACGATGAGATGCGCTTCTATCCCTGTCGAGGCCCTCGTGCAAAAATAAGGATGGGATCACATCTTGGGCGTGACAAGTTGGTATCAGAGCCTGTACCGACCTAGGAGCCCCCTTGATTGATCGGACTTGGCCGAGTCGAGTCTAGAGAAAACCATTTTGAGTCTAGTTATATATCAGAGAGTAGGATTCATTTTACTCCTCTTCTATGCTCTGGTGAGGAATTACGACTTAGGAATTTTGATTCTACCCTCTTCTCATTCAAAAACTTTTAGGATCACGCGGGTATTTTGGAAACTATATGATACCGATGTGATGGAGTTCTGTCTTGGTGCCTCCTGTCTGACTTGATTTCTTCTAGGGAGTTGAGCTCAAGGGAATTCTTGGCACATCGTTATCATTCAGCTTCCTTAGTATCTCAGGATGGAGGGTGTTTGGATCTGCTTCAATACTTGTCATGGTGAGATAAGGTCGGAGTCACCCAGTACTGGGGAGGCGTTCGGGGTACCACCATGGTTAGCATTGTTGTGCTTTCGAGGGTCGGAGATAGTTGAGTTTCCGAAGCCTCTGGTTATGTGTTGAAGGATGGATATAGTTGGGATGTAGGACTTGTTAGTTGTGTGAGATATTTCCTCCTTGTATCCCCAACACCCGATTGCATAACCAAGAAAGGTTTTGGAAGTTCTTAGGTGGGAATTCAAGTAGTTACCTAGGCTATCTTCCAACAGATCATGATGTGAGGTTGGGGTCAGACATCTAGTGGATTCGTTTTTTCACGGTCTTTTCTTACAGAGGACAGTCTCTATTTATGCTTCGTCAAACCTTGTAGTTCTCTACGCCTAGGGAGCATATTCGAGCATCATTTCAATATGACAATCCAATGTACGATCGAGCCCGTGCGAACCTTACCACAAAAATATCAAGCGTAATCTCTGTTATGCATTTGTTTCTGGCTTGTTTCATAAGCCTCATCCTTTGTTTTGTTCTGAATATGGTAATTCGAGTTGCTTCGATGTCAAGTGGTGATTTCATATCTTTCCTAAGTGTTCTCATATTTCTGTGGGATTGCTAACTCTTTTGCTCAATCAAGTTGTCATATAAATTCTTTTTATCTGGTGTGCTTCTCTTCAAGATAATTCTATCATCTCCAATATTTTCAAGATCGATCCTCATATTTCGTTCTGGAGTTGTCTCTTCTATTCCAAGTTTTCTTTGTTTTCCCACCCTCCCGCCCTTTTTCTTCAGTGATTAAATTCTCATCGAAGTGTCTTCTCTATTCATGTGATGCTTCCGCTATATCTTTTCTTTTGTATCGTATCCGGTGATTCATGATGAAGATTCTCAAGTGCTTCAAGTTCATCATTTCTTCGTCTCTGTTTTTTTCTCCGGTGGATTCAATTCAAGTTCTTGGCGTTCATCATATCCTTTCTCATTCGTTCAATGGTTTCCTTGTTGGAAATTCTTTTCAAGCCTCTCTTGGTTTTCATATCTCTCTATTCTATCCGGAGTTGAAGATATCTCAGAAGATTCATGTCTTCTTTCAATCCTTCCAAATTATTTCGAGGGTCTCACCTCATCAAGTTCTTAATTTGTATCGATGCAATCTCTCTTCCTAAGCAATTATTTCAACGGTGTTTCTTTGAGTGGGCCCATAACCCACAGGTTTTCCCCAGGATCTTGCTTGGCTCTTTTAATCTTTTCCAGAGATGTCCTCAAGTTCTTTTCAACATGAGGTAAGAATGAATTCCACCTGTCATATTCCTTCTCCAAGATCGCTTCTAAATCGTTTTCATCATTGGCTCAACCTTTATTTCTTCATTATTTCGGAGTGTATTAGTAATTCATGATGTTGTTTCTCGTCCTCATTCTCTGCATTGAAGACCGAAGGAGTGGATCGCTTAAATCTTTGCTCATTCTCTTGAAGATTCTTGGTATCAGCTTGTTGCTATCATCTCAAATTGTTTCCATTCATGAGAAATTTCTCCCATATCTATCCGGTGCATTTAGAGTTGTTTTGATATCTCGATCCTCCCGAAGGCTATCATTTCAAAAGATTTCTTTGTTCTCAGATTTCAGCTTTTGTTCTCAAATTCTTCTCAATTGTTGTCCCTTCCTTCGTATCTCAATTATTTCGGTGCCTTGTGAAGTTTTCTATTAGGTAGATCATGCTCTCTTCGCTCTCATGTTATTTCATTCATTGGTATTATCCTCTTTTGTTTCAATTCTTACCGGTGTTCTCATGCAAGACTTCTTTAAGTTTGTGACATATCGTCTCTTTCTCTTCAATTCTTCGCAAGAAGAATAAGTGGTGTGCGAAATCCTATGCTTGTCATCAATTAAACTTGATGAAGGATAGGCATATCATAATTCTTATTCTTGTTTCATCCAAGTGATTTCAATCCTTCTCCCGGAGTTGTTCATGATATCAAATTCCTTATCCCAAGTGGTCATCTTTCTTTTCCAGAGTTCCAAGTTTCTCAAGTATCTCTTCGCAAAGCTTCATCTAAATCTCTGCAAGACCTCAATCTTCTTCTTTTTGCATCCTTCAATTCTTTCTATCATTCTTTCGTTTCAGAGTCCTTCCGGAGGTTCTTCATGGTGGTTCATCAAGATTTCTTTCATTTTCAAGTGTTCTTCAAGATTCTTGTTGAAGGTGCGCAAGTGTTCTTTATCTTGGATTTCTAAGTTCAATTCCTTCTCCATGGTGTTTTGAGATGGTGTTATTAAATTCTTGATTATGAGGAGTCTTGAAGGAAAATTGTCAAGAATGTGATAAGTAAACCCATCATGTCTCTGTCGGAGTTATCTTGGGTTGGATTTCACCTAAAGCATTTCCTAAGGATTGTTGCTATCATGGTGTCATAAATGATTCAAGTTTTATCCTCCTCTTCTTGGTGAAAGAAGTTATTCATCTCTTCTTGATCTCAAGCAATCAATTGTTTCTGTTGTGGCGGGTTGTCACCTCACAATTTTGAGATGTTTTCCATAATCCATAACAAGCTATTCTTCTCGTTGTTGATTCTCCATCAACTCCGTTCAATCATGTTTTTCAAATTCATTGGTGGTAGAAGTTGTCAGTTTCTTCTCTGTTCTTTTCCTTCCAATGATCTAGTTTGTATTCTTTTCTTCCGGAGGCGTTGTCATGTTGCTCTCTTTCAACCATCATCTTGTTGTATCAAGATCATGTTCTTTCTTTGCTTATTCTTTTTACTGGAGTGTTGTGTTCTATGTTCAAGTTCTTCCATCTTCTCAATTTTCCTCTCTATCCTACCGAAGTGTTGCCGAAATTTCTGGTGAATTCTTGTTGGTTCCTCATGTGAGTCTTCATCTCATTGAAACCTTCCATGATCATTGATTTCACTCATTTGTCGCAGAAGCAATAAAGTTTTACCTCTTTCTCTTGCTCTTTCTCTTCCCCTTTTCATTCTAGATCTTGGGACGAGATCCTCGTGTAGTGGAGGAGAGTTGTAACAGCCCGGGCCGATGCTCTAGAAGACTCCCCTTTTATGCCATTCTCGTCTTGTGTTTCGTCTGGTTGTTGCATTCATCATCACATCATTAGCATCATCATTCATTTTCAAAAACGTGCATCCGTTCGTAGAAGTCGGTTCTCTCCCTTCTAGTCGTTGCCCGTTTTGAGACCAACCACACATGCAAGCGCCCATGACATCATTTAAAAAATGTTTTTAAAGCGCGCGAGAATATATTCTCGGATTGGGTCAAAACTTTGCGCGCGGTCTTGTTATATCGTAGTTAGACCGCCTACCAATTTTTGTCACGATCGGAGTCTGTTTGTTACCCGAACCGTTAAATATATAGCGGCACTAGCCGGATTAATTGTCAGACGTTTCGTCGGTTTTAAACCCTACCGTCGGGCCACTGCATTCCCTCTCTTCTGTAAGCCTAGCCCACCTACACAGCCTGCTAGCCCTCCTAACCTACCCAACCGCTTTGGGTCATTCGATCGACATCTAACGGCCGAAATCGGCTCCGAAAACCATCAACCCTAGCCCCTAAACCTATAAATAGACCCCCTGCCCAATTTGGAGGAAAACCTACCCTAATCCTCCTCGTTTTACATGCCCCAGCCACCACCTCCCACCTCCCGTAGTGGGCTCGCCAGGCCTAGATCAAGGCCTTCCCGGGCCCAAACCAGGCGAGGCGGCCGAGCGCCCCGAGCTCCTCCCAGCAGCCCTCATGGCCACCTGCAGCAGCGCCTCCGTGCTCAGCCACCACCGGAGCCCCTTGATCCCGCCACCGCCAGACCAGCTCCTTGCCCCGCGCCCTCTTCTTCCCCTTCTCCTCCAGCTTCTCTCACCTCGCCCCGCCTCTCTCTCCCCTCGCAGGAACCGCCAAAGCTCGCCTCGATCTCCACGTCCGTGTTGCGCCAGGATCCCTTGATGTCGGGAATGGAGAGCCCTGCCCCCGATCTGCTCTTCTCCGGTCGTCCCCTCGCCGGATCTCGCCGCCCCTCGCCGGATTGCCTTGTCGTTGCTCCGTTGATCGCAACCACCGCCATGTGTGTGCTCGGGGACGAGAAAAGGAGCTGCTCGCCCGCTTCCTGCTCGCCCAAGCGGGCCACCTCGAGCGAGCTAGCGCCCGAATGGGCCTCCTCCCTGCCAAGGCCCAGCTCTGCCCCGACCTAGCCGCACCAGCGGGCCAAGGCCCAAGGTGAGATACCGCCCCCAAATGCTATTTTGCTCTTAGATATATACATTGATGTACCGTGTGTACCATCATGATCTTGGGATGGTACAGAAACACCGGAGATTCGACCTTTTAGGTCGGGTCGCTACAGAAATCGTATCAGAGCACACGCTAACCGTAGGACGTAACCTCTAGGATTGGAAAAGTCTTAGGATTTATTTCTATTTTGTCTTTAAAATTCTTATACTCTAATCTACTCGTTTCTGACTTCCCCCCGATTTATTTCAAAATTTATAGATGGCCACCTTCATCCCAGTTTTGATCACGGAGTTTTGTCTGCGTGACACGACGATGCCCTTTGGCAAGGAGCTGATGAGGATCATCAGGGACGTAAGGATTGCTTTGCCGAGCATCACCGGGACTCCTATCATGTATTTTCCACAAGACGGACACTACAGGATCGAGGTGCACATCCCCGGGAAGACCTTTGGAAATCGTAAGGAACCCATCGACTTCAAGTTTGTGGCACCCGGTTGGATACTTGGGAGAGACATGGCAATTCATCGTGCCCTTGGACGTATTCAGGAGGAATACAGAGGTGGAACCATTTCACCAGGACTCAGCATGGTTTGTCGCAGGGATGCCAATGGAAATATCATAACCACTCCCACTGAAGACACCACCATTTCCTATATCCAGACTTTGGAGACGCACATCAGGACCTTGGAGCTTCGGGTACGTGCTGACACAAAGACAATCAAGAGGTTGATGAACCGCGAGATTGACCTCGAAGCTGACCTACGGGAAGCCAAGTACGAGCATGAGTATGAAGTGAAGGATTTCTTAGAGAGGATCGATAAGCTAAACACTCGCATTGCAACTCTAGAGGAACAGATGGACATGGGTGAAAATCTTCATCCAGAAGGAGACATGGCTCCCTTGATCAACAACGATGATGACTGCTAGGAAAGCACCACCGGAGGAGGCCACTTCACCATGTACTTTTGAGGAGAACTTTAGTTATGCCCCCATGTATCTTCATTTTCGTCGTTAAAGCATAGGTCAATGCTTAGTTTGATCTGGAGATTTGTATCTCGATGTTTGAACCTTGAGTTTCATAAATGAATGAGTGTTTGGTGTGATATGTTTGTTGCATTGCATATGGGTAGTGAATTTCCTTTTAGGTCGTTGTTCTATTCTAATTCTCACCCCTCTGAAAACAGCAAGATGCCTCCGTGACGTGAGCCCGACTTCACTTTCCCGCCAGAACTCACACAACTTCTCCAACAGTAGAACGCACTGATGCAACTGTTGATTCAGAACCAGACCAGCAATCACAACAACCACCCTCCACCTCAAGGCGATAACCTCACCCGTTTCCTGAGACTGAATCCTCCAACTTTCTCCAGTAGCACTGAGCCCATTGTGGCAGATGATTGGCTCCGCAAGATGGAGAGGGAACTCACCACCGCGGGATGCACTGAGGGTGAAAAAGTGCGATTTGCCGCCCATCAACTGGAGGGACCAGTAGCTTCATGGTGGGAGAACTACACCACCACGTACCCCATTGCTGGTGTGACTTGGGAGCAGTTCAATCAAGGTTTCCGCATTGCTCATGTCTCAACTGGAGCCATGAGTCTGAAGAAGCGTGAGTTTCACAACTTATGCCAGGGGAACCGTTCCATGGCCCAGTACGTGGATGACTTCAGCACGTTGGCTCGTTATGCACCAGGAGATGTGGCCGATGATGCAGCCAAACAGGAGAAGTTCTTGGAAGGACTCAATGATGAGTTGAGCGTGCAGCTGATGGTGGCTACCTTCAGCAACTACCAGGAGCTGGTAGACAAGGCCCTCATCTTGGAGGGGAAGCAGCAGCAAATCGAGAACCTCAAGAGGAAGTATGCACAGGGGAAGTCTACCTCTGGAGCTCATCAGAAGCCCCGCTACTCCCCGTACTCAGGAAATACCGGATCAGGGACCGGTAAGTATGGAGGACACAATCATCCCGTGCACAACCATGGAGGCCATAACCATGGAGGAAATGGGAATAATCGTCCCAACAATGGCAGCTTCAAGAATGGTAATGGAAGTGGGAATGGCAATCAACACCATCCCGCTCCAGCTCCGAAGGATCTGAACCATATCACCTGTTTCAAGTGTCAGAAGACAGGGTACTATGCCACTGAATGCCCTCAGAACAAGCAAGGAAATGGAAACAGCAACAACAACGGCAATTCTGCAGCTAAGAAGCCAAATCCTTTTCCTCGTGCTCAGGTGAACCACCTTGATGTGGAAGAAGTCTATGATCAGCCCGAGACTGTGGTTGGTAAGTTTTTATTGCATTCGCGTCCAGTTATGGTACTTTTTGATTCTGGTGCAACTCATTCATTCATATCGAGCGTAGTTGTGGAAAAGTATGGTTTACCCACCAGAACCCTTAGTCATCTCATTAAGGTCAATTCCCCAGGAGGTATGATGATGGGAGGGATAGGATGCCACGCCTTGAAACTCCACATAGGAAACCATGTTTTTCCTACTGACCTCATCGTATTAGAATCCCAGGGATTGGATGTAATCCTAGGCATGGATTGGATGACCAAGTATGTCGTGGTTTTGTCACGGCAGATGCCATGCGTAGGCTAATTGAGAGGGCCGAAAGGACGGTGGTGGACTCCGGGAACGGGGTTAGGCACAAGCGGTGACTGACACGCGATGTACCTAGGTTCGGGGCCCTCCGAGGGAGGTAAAACCCCTACTCCTGCTTGGTCTCGTTGAGATGATGGTGAAGGTTCCAATCGTGCTCCTGGAGCTGTATGAACCGAGGTGGGAGCTAAGCGCCCCAGCTCGAGAGGTTCCCCGTGGGGAACACTACGTGGGTGGTGTTATCGTCGGTCTCCTTCACCGGGGCGTTTGTTTTTCTCTCTCTCTCTTCCTCCCTCCCTCTGCACGGGGGAGGCCCGTGGTTTTTTATAGAACAACTCCCCGGCTTACAATATGAATATAATGGTCGCAGGGGGACCCAGCCGGCAGCCTCTATGGCCGGCTGCGGGTGCCACTAGCTTCGGTCTTGTCGTGGGCGGGCCCCGAGCCCGGTCACGCCGCGGCACGGGATGCCATGGGCGGCGGCGTCTTGCGGCGGTTGGCCGAAGTCAGCGGCCGGCCGGCTGTCCTCTAGCCAAGCTGGAGTAGACGGCGGAGTGGTTGGGGGCAGGTTGCCACTGTTGGAGGCCCGGTCGCCGTCCAACAGCGGCGAGAGGCCACCGTGGCCATGCGAGCGCTGACCACCGACGGGATAGGGGCCACTGTGGCCATGCGGGCGCCGACCCCCGATGGGACGGGGCCCACTGTCACCACGCAGGGCCCGTCAGGGGCATCCGATGCACGGCCGGCTAGTGAAGGAGCCGGGCGGTGAGGCCCCAGCTGGCCAGCACACCGCGGCTGGTGAAGGAGCAGCCGGTGCGCCCGTGCCGGGGGGTAGGAGCCGGCGGGGCGTCGCCTGGCCGGCTCCTCGAAGGCGGCCCGCCCATTTGCCGTATGGGCGGGCCCGAAGCATAAGGGGTGTTTGAGGCTACCCAGGGGTCATCCCCCCTTCAGTAGTCCCCGAAGCCAGGGGGGGCCTGCCGACGGGATGCGGCGGACCGCGCCGGCTTGAAGAATGTTTGAGCACTGGAGCCCGCTTTGTGCGCGGAAGCGTTGGCAGCCCTCCCACTTGTCGACCAAGTCCTTGGCCTCCTCCAGGGCAGTCCGCCAGTAGAAACCATGGCGGAACGCCTTGGCCACCAAGGACCTGGAGGCGGCATGATGCCCACACTTGCCTTGGTGGATGTCGAGGAGGATCTCCAGCCCCTTCTCCGGCTCGACGCAGCGTTGGAAAATGCCGGTGGTGCTGCGGTGAACGAGCTCGCGGTTGATGATGCCGTAGGCCGAGGCCCGGCGCTAGATTTGCCTTGCGGTGGCCTTGTCAGGGGGGAGCTCGCCGTGCTCGAGGAATGCCAGGATGGGCAGAGCCCACGATGGGGCCGAGATGGGGGCCGGCTCGGGCACGAGCGGGACGTCGGAGGCGGCAGCCCCCGGGGTCGGCACGCCAGCCCCCGGGACCAGCACCCCAGCCCCTGGGGCCAGCACGTCAGTCCCCGGGACCGGTTCCTCAGTCCCCGGGAGTGAAGTGGTGGCGGCAAGGTCGGCCGTCGTCATGACGGTGTCGAGTGCCGGCGGGGCCGGTTGGTTTGAAGCGGTGGGTGGCGTCGGGGCCGGCGAGGCGGCTGTGATCAATGGGGCCGGCAGGGAAGCCGGCGCAACCGCGGAGTCGGCCGCGCTTGTCGGTATGAAGATGGATTCCGACTCGGGAGACGGCTTGATCGAGGGTTTCAGCAGCCGCTCGAGGGAGACGCTGGCAGGAATGGCCTGCCGGGTGGAGCCGATTTTGGCCAGCGTGTCGGCCGCCTCGTTGTCCGCCTGGGGGACGTGATGGAACTCACAGCCCTCGAAGAAGCCGGTGAGTTGCTGGACGAGGAAGCGGTAGCTGGCCATGTTGGTGTCTCTGGCGTCCCACTCGCCAGAAACCTGCTGGACCACGAGGTCGGAGTCGCCGAAGCATAGTATGCGCCGGATGCCAATCCCCTTGGCGAGCCAGAGGCCGTGGACGAGGGCTTCATACTCGTCCACGTTGTTGGAGGTGGCAAAGTGGATCTGGAGGGTGTACTTGACTTGATCACCTTTCGGGGAGGAGAGGACAATGCCGGCACCCAAGCCGGTCCTCATCTTGGAGCCGTCGAAATGCATGCGCCAGTGTGTGGAGTTGGGTGGAGGCGGCACGAACTGGGTCTCGGCCCAGTCGACGAGGAAGTCGGCCATTGCTTGGGACTTGATGGCGGTGCGCAGCTCGTACCGGATCTCGTAGTCGGCCATGGCAATGGCCCATTTGGCTATCCGGCCGGTGGCATCCCGGCCGGCCATGATTTCGCCTAACGGCACTGTGCTCACGACAGTGACGATGTGCTCCTGGAAGTAATGCTTCAGCTTCTGGGTGGCGAAGTAGACGCCGTAGCACATCTTCTGGTAGTGGGGGTAGTTCTGTTTGGAGGCGGAGAGGACTTCGTTGAGGTAGTAGACCGGACGCTGCGTCGGCAGCGCCTTGCCCTCCTCCGGCCGCTCCACCACCAGAACGATGCTGACGACGCACGTAGTGGCCGCGATGTAGGCGAGCAGGGGCTCCTTCTCAGCCGGCGCGGCCGAAATGGGCGCGCTGGTGAGAGCCCGCTTGAGGTCGCGGAACGCCGCATCCGCCTCGCTGGGCCAGTCGAATAGGGCCGGCTTCTTCGAGAGGTCTCGGCCCGGCACAACCAGGGCCGATTTGCGCAGGAGTCCGTAGAGGAGCAGGGCCTTCTCGCCAAGCCAGCTGATGAACCGGCTGAGGGAGGCGAGGCAACCGGTGAACTTCTGAACATCGCAAAGCCGGACCGGCTTGGGCATGCGCTCGATTGCCCAGATCTTTTCGGGGTTGGCTTCGATACCATGAGCGGACACGAAGAAACCCAGAAGCTAGCCGGCAGGGACGCCGAAAACGCACTTCTTCGGGTTGAGCTTGATCTTGTACTCGCACAGATTGGCGAACGTCTCCCGGAGGTCGCTTCTTGGACCTGACGACGATGTCGTCGACGTAGACATGGACGTTCCTACCTATCTGAGGCCGGAGACACTTCTGCATGCAGCGCTGGAAGGTGGCGCCTGCGTTCTTCAGGCCGAAGGACATGGTGATGTAGTAGTAGGCCCCGAAGGGCGTGATGAAAGAGGTCTTGAGCCGGTCCTCCGGGTCCAGCTTGATTTGGTGGTAGCCGGAGTAGGCGTCCAGGAAAGACAGCAAGTCGCAGCTGGCCGTGGAGTCGATGACTTGATCGATCCGTGGCAGGGCGAACGGGTCCTTCGGGCACACCTTGTTCAGGCACGTGTAGTCGATACACATGCGCCAAGTGTTGTTCTTCTTCAGCACCAGGACTGGGTTGGCCAGCCAGTCCGGGTGGAAAACTTCCATGATGAAGCCGGCTGTGAGCAGCCAGGCGATCTCTTCTCCGATGGTGCGCCGCTTCTCCTCGGAGAAACGGCACAGGGGCTGCTTTACTGGCTTCGCATCCAGCCGGACGTGTATTTTGTGCTCGGCGAACTTCCTCGGGACACCCGGCATGTCTTTGGGGGACCATGCAAAAATGTCCCAGTTCTCACGGAGGAAGTCGACGAGCTCGCTTTCCTATTTGCTGTCGAGGCGCGAACCGATGGTCACACACTGGGTGGGGTTGGCCGGATCGAGCGGCACTTGGTTGGTGTCCCTAGACGGCTGGAAAGAGCCCTGGCCGACGGACTGGGTTGGAGGAGCCGGCACGGCCGGCTGGGCAGAGGCGAGAGCCACCAGTCGGTCGAGCTGCCGCTTCTCCTCCGCTATCTCCAGGGCCTCGGCTAGCCGGCTGCCATCACGCGCACACGCCATGGATACCTGGTACTTGGGCCTTTAGGACTCGACATCTTGAGCTTGAGGTAGGCGTAGTGGGGAACCTCCATTAACTTGACGAGCGCGGGCCGGACCAGCAAAGCGTGGTAGGGGCTGCTAAGGTCCGCCACCTCGAAGCAGATCGGCTCGCGGCGGAAGTGGCCGGCGTCACCGAAGAGGATGTCGAGCCGGATCTTGCCGAGGGGGGTGCAGGACTTCCCCGGGACGATGCCGTGGAACACGGTCCGGCTTGCCTTCAGGTCCTCCACCTTGAGTCCTAGCTTGAGCAAGGTGTCAAGGTAGAGGATGTTAATGTTGCTGCCGCCATCGACCAGCACCCGCGAGAAACGGCAGGAGCGCCTCTCAGAGGCGATGGTGGGGTCGAGAACGAGGGCATAGCTGCCCAGGTCTGGCATCATAGCCGGATGGTCTGCCCGGCTCCAGGTGACCGGCTTCTCGGACCAGTGCATGAACTGGGGAGTCGCGGGCGCGGTGGCGTTCACCTCGCGATGGAGCCGGCATTGGGCGTGCTTGTCCCTCTCTTCACTCGTGAAGACAATGTAGCAGCCGTCGGGCTCGGGGTGTTGGTCCAGTAGCAGGCCATCGTTTCGCGCCAGCGCTGGGGGCGCGCGGGCCGGCTGGGGGGCCGGAGGCGGAGCCTGGGCTGGAGCCGGCCCACGGGCTGGCGGCACGGGAGGGGCCGGGAGGTCGTCGCCCCGGGCCAGGCACTGTGAGAAGCTGCACTGCCGGAGCGTGTGCATGGCCGGTGTGGCACCGGAGTGGTTCCTGCAGGGGAGGTCCAACAGCTGCTCAAAAGTCAGCTTGGGCTGCCAGGCAGCCTTGATGGTGCGCTGGCGCTTGCCGGAGGCCTGGCCAGCCAGCTGCTCCTCCTCGATGGAGGCGACGAGCCGGCTCCCGTATCGGAGATCGGGCTGGTCGTTCTTGCGCTTGCCGTTGGGTTGTTGCCGGTTGTCGGCGACCGGCTTGGCCTGAGATGGAGCCGGCTTGGTTGGTGCCTTGGCTTTCATCCTCATGGAGGCGTCGGCCGTGGCGTATTTGTCCGCTTTGGACATCAAGTCCGCCAGGGAGGTTGGCTCGGAGCACAAGAGCTTGTGCTTGAGGGGCGGGTCGTCGCGACAGCCCTCGATGAAGTACAGGATGGCCTGCACCTTGTGCACGCCCTCGCAGGAGTTGCGGAGCTCGGTCCAGCGCGTGAGGTTGTCGCGGAGGGGCTCGTTCGGGCCCTGGACGCACATGGCGAGCTCGCGGGGGCGAGTGGGTCGCTGGTAGGTGCCGGTCAAGTTGCGGACGAAGGCTTCCTCGAAGTCCGTCTAGGTGTTGACGCTGCCGGCGGCCAAGCTGTTCAGCCAGGTGCGGGCAGAGCCGATCAGGATCAGGGGAACATAGCGGACGGCTACGCGCTTGTTCCCCCTGGCGATGTCGACGGCAGTGGTGTAGTCTACCAGCCAGTCCTCCGGCTTGGCAGTCCCCGTGTACTTCGGGGTGTCGCGGGGAAGCGTGAAACCGGACGGAAATGGCTCGTTGCGGATCCATGGGCCGAAGCAGGCCAGGCCAATCGAGCCCTCCTCCTCGAGGAGAGACGACTGCGCCAGCCGGTCGAGGCGGAGCCGGGCGTCGTTGTCGTTGTGCGGAACGCGTGGCCCGAGCCGGGCCACGAGCTCGGGTCGGACGGCCAGCGGGATGGACCGCGCCGACTCCTGTCGTGGAGGCGGGTTGTGCTCGTGGCTTCGCCGGCTTCCGCCAGCCGGGCGATTGCTACGCCGGCTATTCACAGCCGGCTGTTCGTTCCCACGCGACGGGGGACGCTGAGCGTTGCTCCCCCGAGCGTTCCGGCCGGAGGGACGAGGGGTTCTAGAATGCTAAGCCTGCCGAAGGTCAACAGCACCAGAGCCCTTGCCCTCAGGACGGGGGAACTCGGAGACGGCCCCTTCGGGAGTGAGGGCGACCTGCTGTGCGTTGGCAGTGTTGATGAGGTCCTTAATGTGTCGCTCGCGTGCGGCCCGCTCCTCGCCCTCCAAGGTTGCCAGGTCCTCGTAGGCAACCTTGGCAGCGCGCGGGTTGGCGGCGGGGTTGTCGTAGACGGGGAGGCGGCCGCCTAGGATCTCGGCGACCACACGGCCGTGTTCCCACACGGCGCCGCGCCGGCTGGGCTCTGGGCCAGCCGGGGTGAGGCCGTACGCGGAGATGTACTCCCATTGAGTGGCCTCCATCCGGCGTCGTTCGGCTACGAGGGCGCTGACATTGTCGAGCAGCCGGCGGCGGGCCGCCTCCAGCTCGGCTCTGGCGGCGGCCGGGTCCACTGTCGTGGTGACGGGGGTGCCGAGACCCCGGAGGGTGGCGGCGAGAGGGTCAGAGGTGCCGGCGCAGGCGACAGCCGCGCCGTCCTCGGCCGCACGCATGCGACCTGCAGTGGTGGAGGAAGCGGTGACCATTACTCCCGTGCAGGCGTGGGAGCCGATCGCGTCGCCGTTGGCAAGAGCGCCTACGGACGCGGGGGGATCGGTGCAGTCGAGCACCCCGCTAGGGTATTCGTCGTCCGGCGCCTCGCCGGCGAGGCTGAGTTTGCTGAACAACCCGGCGAGCACGTCGTCGTCGAGCGTGAGGCCGCGGCCAGGGCATCCGTCAGAGAGGCCGGCCGCGCCGCCCGTAGGACCTGTCGGAGCAAGCCCCACGAGCATGCAGTTCCGCCCGGACGCGGGGCGGCCGGGGGAGGTGGTGAAGGGCCCCTCCCGGAGCATAACTCCGGCCAGCGCCGCGTACGGCCCCACGGTGGGCGCCAACTATCCTGGTTTTGTCATAGAAGATGCCATGGGTAGGCTAATTGAGAGGGCCGAAAGGACGTCGGTGGACTCCGGGAACGGGGTTAGGCACAAGCGGTGACTGACACGCGATGTACCCACGTTCGGGGCCCTCTGAGGGAGGTGAAACCCCTACTCCTTCTTGGTCTCGTTGAGATGATGGTGAAGGTTACAATCGTGCTCCTAGAGCTGTATGAACTGAGGTGGGAGCTAAGCGCCCCGGCTCGAGAGGTTCCCCGTGGGGGACGCTACGTGGGTGGTGTTATCGTCGTTCTCCTTCGCCGGGGCATCTGTTTTTCTCTCTCTCTCTCTTCCTCCCACCCTCTGCACGGGGGAGGCACGGGTTTTTTTTATAGAACAACCCCCCGGCTTACAATATGAATATAATGGTCACGGGGGGACCCAGCCGGCAGCCTCTACGACCGGCTGCGGGGGCCACCAGCTTCGGTCTTGTCGTGGGCGGGCCTCGAGCCCGGTCACGCCGCGGCACAGGGTGCCACGGGCGGCAGTGTCTTGCGGCGGTCGTCCGAAGTCAGCGGCCGGCCGGCTGTCCTGTAGCCATGCTGGAGTAGATGGTGGAGTGGTTGGGGGCAGGTTGCCACTGTTGGAGGCCTGGTCGCCGTCCAACAGCGGCGAGAGGCCACCGCGGCCAAGCAAGCGCTGACCACCGACGGTATAGGGGCCACTGTGGCCATGCGGGCGCTGACCCCCGATGGAACGGGGCCCACTGTCACCACGCAGGGCCCGCCAGGGGCATCCGATGGACGGTCGGCTGGTGAAGGAGCCGGGCGGCGAGGCCCCAGCCGGCCAGCACAGCGCGGCTGGTGAAGGAGGAGCCGTCACGCCCGTGCCGAGGGGTAGGAGCCGGCCCGGCGACGCCGGGCCGGCTCCTCGAAGGCGGCCCGCCCATTTGCCCTATGGGCGGGCCCGAAGCATAAGGGGTGTTTGAGGCTACCCGGGGGTCATCCCCCCGTCAAAGTATGAAGGAAACCTTGATTGCCCTAGCAAGTCTATTTCGCTCACCACTCCAGAGAACAAGAGGATTAAGTATGTATACCGACGCACACCGATGAGTTCTCGGTTAAACTCCCTCACAGGAATTGTTCAGGAGGAATTGCTGGTTGTACAAGACTTTCCAGATGGATTCCCGGAGGAATTACCAGGCATGCCACCAGATAGGGAGTTAGAGTTTCTGATAGAGCTACTACCAGGAACCGCCCCAATTTCCAAGAGACCTTATCGGATGCCCGCAAATGATTTAGTAGAAATCAAGAAGCAGATTAAGGAGCTATTGGATAAGGGATATATTCGCCCAAGTTCATCACCTTCGGGAGCCCCAGTTCTTTTGGTGGAGAAGAAACATAAAACCTTGAGGATGGTGGTCGATTATCATGCATTGAGCGAGGTGACTATCAAGAATAAGTACCCTCTCCAATGATTAATGACCTGTTTGACCAGCTAGTAGGAGCCAAAATATTCTCCAAGATCGATCTTCGATCAGGGTATCACCAACTGAAGATTCATGAACAGGATATACCCAAAACAGCCTTCACCACCAGGTATGGCTTATATGAGTATACAGTCATGTCCTTTGGTTTGACTAATGCTCCTGCCTACTTCATGAATATGATGAACAAAGTGTTTATGGAATATTTGGACAAGTTTGTCGTGGTGTTCATCGATGACATTTTGATATTCTCCAAGAGCGAGGAAGAACACAAGGAACACTTGCGTTTAGTTCTGGAGAAGCTTAGAGAGCATCAGTTATATGCCAAGTTAAGTAAATGTGAATTTTGGCTGACGGAAGTCGGATTCCTTGGACACATTATTTCCGGAGAAGGAATAGCAGTGGACCCTGCTAAGGTTGAAGCAGTCACTGAGTGGAAGTCACCCACCTCAGTTAAGGAGATCCGCAGTTTTCTCGGACTTGCCGGATATTACCGGAGATTCATTGAGAATTTCTCAAAGATTGCCAAGCCCATGACAGAGCTGTTGAAGAAAGAGTCCAAGTATATCTAGACTGAGGAATGTGAGGCCAGTTTCCAGGAGTTGAAGAAACGTTTGGTCACAGCCCCAGTGTTAATACTGCCAAACATTCGGAAAGACTTCCAGGTTTATTGTGACGCATCACGTCAAGGACTTGGAGGAGTACTCATGCAGGAGGGAAAAGTTGTAGCTTATGCATCCAGACAGCTACGATCCCATGAGTTGAATTATGCCACCCATGATTTGGAACTAGCAGCCGTAGTGCATGCACTCAAGACCTGGAGACATTTTCTTATCAAAAATAGTTGTGATGTGTACACTGATCATAAGAGCCTAAAGTATATCTTCACGCAGAAGGAGTTGAACCTTCGACAGAGGAGATGGTTAGCGTTAATCAAGGACTATGACATGAGATTACATTTCCATCCAGGAAAGGCAAATGTTGTGGCAGATGCTTTGAGCCGGAAGAGTTATGTGAACACACTCATAGCCGGAGGATTACCCCAGGAGTTAACCAATGATCTCAAAGAACTTCGGTTAGAGATAGGTCCACAAGGATATGTTGCCACACTAGAGATTCAGTCCACCTTGACCGAAAGAATTCGTGAAGCCCAGAAATCGGACAAGGAGATAGCTGAGATAAAGCAGAGAATGAAGGAAGGAAAGGCAAAAGACTTTCGTGAAGATGAACAGGGTACTCTATGGTTTGAGAACCGAATCTATGTGCCCAATGACCCAGATCTCAGGAAGTTGATACTTCAAGAAGCCCACGATTCACCATACTCAATACACCCAGGCAACACCAAGATGTACCTGTATTTGAAGGAAAGTTACTGGTGGAAAGGTATGAAGAAGGATATTGCCGAACATGTTGCGATATGTGATGTTTGTCAGCGAGTAAAGGCGGAACATCAGAAACCAGTAGGGTTACTCCAACCTTTGCCGATACCCGAGTGGAAATGGGATAAGATTGGTATGGACTTCATCACAGGACTACCAAGGTCCCGTTCAAGATATGATTCCATCTGGGTAGTGGTCGATCGTTTGACCAAGGTGGCTCATTTCATTCCAGTGAAGACCACCTATACCAGTGCTAAGTTAGCCAAGATATATATGACCAGGATCGTATGTCAGCATGGAGTTCCGAGGAGTATCGTTTCAGATAGAGGAACACAATTTACCTCAAAGTTTTGGCATCAGCTACATGAAAGTTTGGGTACAAGACTGGAGTTCAGTACAGCTTTTCATCGGCACACCGATGGACAGACTGAGAGAGTCAACCAGATTCTGGATGACATGTTGAGAGCCTGTGCGCTAGACTATGGGTCCAGTTGGGATGACAACTTACCTTATGCAGAGTTCTCATACAACAATAGTTATCGGACCAGTCTGAAGATGGCCCCTTTTGAAGCTTTATACGGAAGGAGGTGCCGAACACCATTGATGTGGGATGGTGTTGGAGACGGAAAACTTTTTGGTCCCGATCTTATTAGAGATTCTGAAGAGAAGGTCAAACTGATTCGAGACCGACTCAAGATAGCTCAATCCTGGCAGAACAGCTATGCTGATAACAAATGCAAGGAGGTGACATATGAAGTGGGAGATCGAGCATATCTTCGTGTGTCCCCACTTCGAGGAATCAAGAGGTTTGGTGTTAAAGGAAAGTTAGCACCCAGATTCATAGGCCCCTACAAAATTCTGGAACGTAGAGGCGAAGTTGCATACAAGCTGGAATTGCCGGAAGGACTGTCCGGAGTTCATGATGTTTTCTATGTTTCCCAGCTAAAGAAATGCCATGCTGAGATGGCTGATATTCCTTTGAGAGACACAGTGCCCCTAGAGGCCATACAAGTTGACAGTGACCTGACCTACGAGGAGAAACCTGTCAGAATCCTCAAGACTACCAACAGAGTTACCCGAAGTAAGACCATCAAGTTCTGTAAGGTTCTATGGAGTCACCACACCGAGGAAGAAGCCACCTGGGAACGCGAAGAAAATCTTCGTAGAGACCACCCGCACCTATCTTCTAGCCAACCCGAATCGCGAGGGCGAGATTCATCTTAAGGTGGGTCGGTTTGTAACATCCCAAAATTTCATTTTGGAATGTTATGAAATATAGCTATGCATAATCATCATTTTGTTGGAATGTAATCAGTTTGTTGAAGTGCTTCTTTTGATTTTCTGACAGGCCATTTCTATTTTCCCATGTATTTGTTTCACCTATTTGAAAACCTTTGGAAATGTTCAAAGAAATAGGGGAGTAACATGACACTCCACACCAGGGGCATCTTGGTGAAATATTTGAGCAATAAAACCAGAGAGTTATTTGAAAGTTTATCTCAAAAGGATTTAAAATCAATTAGGCATTTTTTGAAAATAAATTTTAAAAAGATATTTAATATGAGAGAGGAATTTTTTCATTAAATAGCATTAATTCTCCTGATCATTTTGATATATATATTTCCTATGTTTGGAAATGTTTTGAATGCATTAAAAGAGTTTTTACTGCTCTGGAAATAGAAAAGGAAAGTATTTGAACCGAACTGGGCCGGCCCACAGTCTTTAATTCCCGAATCCACTCCGGGTCGGGCACCAACGCGCTAACCATGCCCCCACCCTCACCGATGCGCGGGACCCACCGTCCGACCACGGCGTCAGCGCGGTCATCCCCTTCCCCACGCCCGACCACCGTCACCGGAGATCCCTCTCCATGGATCTCGCCCCTCGTGCCGTCCCCGACCACCGCACCGGCCCTATATAAAGCCCCGCCTCTCCTCTCTTCGTTCCACCCCCGAAACCCTCTTTTCCCTTGCCGGAGCGCTGCCCCAGACCTCACCGGAGTTTGGCACCCAACCGAACGTCCCCGAGCTCGTGCCCGTTGCCACACTCACCCCCACCCCCCTCCGACGCCACCAATCGATGCCGGAGACTCGCCGCCGCCGTTTGAAGCCTTCGGACGCCGCCCTGACCACCGCACCATCGTCCCCGAGCATCTTCGACCACCGGCTGCCGTTGACCTCGCCGGAGACCCTGACCCCCTCTCTGTAAGCCTCCACCTCCACCCGTAGCCGTCGGATCCGTAGTCAACGCGCGAGATTAAATCTGTTTAATAATCGAACAGGTACGCTTTAGTTGTCGGTCGTCCTCTCGTTAGCTCACGTGCACGCCCTCGCGGCTAGTCACAGCATACCACGTAGACCCTATCCGATCGATAGGAAGTTTTTCTTTTTCTTTTCTGTTTTAGAAAACAGAATGTATTCTGTTTTTGTTTTTATCATATTTTTCAAAATATTTGGTGTTTTTATTTGATTCTTTTTGCATTAGTTCACAAATTTGATGTAGTTTATGTCTGTATGCTTAGATTTCAAATTTGAACTTTAAATTTTGAATCTAATAAAATTTGTTTAAATTACTAAAATCTGTCTAACTAGAGTTTTAAAATGTATTTTTGAGTGAATCTTTTTGCCACTGTTTCGTATTAGTTAAACCTATCATTCTACATAGTTTGAGAATTTTTAGGATGAATTTGGTTACTGTTTTTAACAAAAACTGAATCTGTTTAGTTCTTAATAGATTTTAATTAAATTGATTTTTATTTAATTTGAACCTGAATTAGTTTAACTTTTGTTTTTAGATTTCAGTAGGTTCTGTTGATTCAACATTAGGTGTATTTTTTTCTGTTAATAAAATATGGTTTTCAAATTGTTTTGTGCTCTAGTTTGAATAGGTACATCTTGCGTTCACCATTTATATTGTTTAGAAAAGGTTTTGTAGTAATTCTTTTAGCACAATACTTTTATAATGAAATACTTCTGTTTTCAAATAAAATTTTGTATTTTACTTTTCTGTTATCTAAATGTCTAGTTGTTCAAAACAAATTTTTGACGTGTATGTCTTAGTAGGGATTTTGACACCAATATTTTTATAGTCTTATACTTTAAGTGATTCTTCTTTCGATTGTGCTTTTGTTTGTTGAAGCATTTGTTTACCTTGCTGTTGAATGAATTGTATTGTGTTTATGCTTATGATGTGCTCTTGTTTGATTCATTACATCATTCGGAGTGCGAAGCTTGTTATCTAGAGTCGCTTGATTACGAGGATCGTCAGCAAGGCAAGTCACTTTGACCATGTATACCTATGTTTTATTGCATTAGTTCCTTCATCTCCCCAATTGCATGCAAAGTAGGTAAATTGGAAACTTGGTTACTTGTTGTAGTATCATGTGGTAGGTACCCCTCAACCCTTTGACACATCGGCCCCGGGAAACGTTGATTTACATTTTGCTATGCTATTAGTAGACGGGGTTGGTTGTGTGATTCATGAGAGTTGTGAGTTAATAATTTCAAGACCTACATGATGATCAAGTATTCAAGACTCCGATTTTTCAACATACCTCTGGGTGGATGATGGTTGAACGGTGCCCTGGAGAAACTAGTGGTTAGCCTAGATGATGCTGGAGAAGTGCCGGTATTCATGCGGAAAGGTCCACCCAGGCACAAAGAGATGGATGGATGCTTCAAAACCCAAGGCTTACCTGCACAACCACAAGCCATTATGGGCTCTGGCTTGGTTGGATATCGTGGTGACCCTGGACAGGCGGTGCTACGAGATGTAGAAGAACAGTAGGAAAGGATGGGCACCGACAGAGTCTCGGGGAAACCCTTTAGAAGACCATGTTTTGGTCATCTCTTTCTCAAACACCATGAAGTGCGAGAAAACCAAAGGAGGCGATCAAATCTTGTGGGGAACGTGTGCAAAAATCTACGGAGTACCCAAACCTAATCGATTAGTCGTGTCCACGGTCATGGGCAGTTTGAGCCAAAGGAACTCAAACTATCTGGAACTCTCAACACCATAAATTACATTGATGTGGGTATTTTAATGTCAACTTGGGTATGAGAATTGGTTGGTGGAACCATCTCATTAATCAACCAACATTGTAGTAATTATGCCTTTGCCCTCTCTTGTTGTAGGAAAAAATTGGCTTTATGCAAAAAAAACTTACTACCCCCACCTGCCATATATGCATATATACTAGATGATTACTTTACCCCCTCTTTTGTGACATTGCCGGCATATTCAATATGCTGACCTATACGGCTGCAACGTATCATGTTGCAGAGTACTTTTCTGACCAAGAGTGAGGATACGCTCTACACTCGGTGAGATGCCCTTGGAGTCAGATGGACTCAACTACCTATGGAGCTTCCGCAAGTTTTTGGTTTAGTTTATCTCATGAGTTGGCCTTCAGCCACTTTATTGTAATCCTTATTGTAATAAAGGACTCGATATGAGATTTTGATTAATTAATGCTGTGTGATTTCCCTTTGATATATACATTGATGTACCGTGTGTGTACCAGCATGATCTTGGGATGGTACAGAAACACCGGAGATTCGACCTTTCAGGTCGGGTCGCTACAGAAATGGTATCAGAGCACATGCTAACCGTAGGACGTAACCTCTAGGATTGGAAAAGCCTTAGGATTTAATTCTCTTTTGCCTTTAAAATTCTTATACTCTCATCTACTCGTTTCTGACTTCCCCCCAATTTATTTCAAAATTTATAGATGGCCAGCTTCACCCCAGTTTTGATCACGGAGTTTTGTCAGCCTGACGCGACGATGCCCTTTGGCAAGGAGCTGATTAGGATCATCAGGGACGTAAGGATTGCTTTGCCGAGCATCATCGGGACTCCTATCATGTCTTTTCCACAAGACGAACACTACAGGATCGAGGTGTACATCCCCAGGAAGTCCTTTGGAAATCGTAAGGAACCCATCGACTTCAAGTTTGTGGCACCCAGCTGGATACTTGGGAGAGACATGAAAATTCATTGCGCCCTTGGACATATTTAGGAGGTATACAGAGGTGGAACCATTTCACTAGGACTCAGTATGGTTTGTCGCAGGGATGCCAATGGAAATATCATAACCACTCCCACTGAAGACACCACCATTTCCTATATCCAGACTTTGGAGACGCACATCAGGACCTTGGAGCTTCGGGTACGTGCTGACACAAAGACAATCAAGAGGCTGATGAACCGCGAGATTGACCTCGAAGCTGACCTACGGGAAGCCAAGTACGAGCATGAGTATGAAGTGAAGGATTTCTTAGAGAAGATTGATAAGCTGAACACTCGCATTGCAACTCTAGAGGAAGAGATGGACATGGGATAAAATCTTCATCCAGAAGGAGACATGGCTCCCTTGATCAGCAACGATGATGACTATGAGGAAAGCACCACCGGAGGAGGCCACTTCACCATGTACTTTTGAGGAGAACTTTAGTTATGCCCCCATGTATCTTCATTTTTGTCGTTAAAGCGTAGGTCGATGCTTAGTTTGATATGGAGATTTGTATCTCGATGTTTGAACCTTGAGTTTAATAAATGAATGAGTGTTTGGTGTGATATGTTTGTTGCATTGCATATGGGTAGTGAATTTCCTTTTAGGTCATTGTTCTATTCTAATTCTCTCCCGTCACAACACTTCAGCATTTGCCCTTTCCGGTTAGCCGTTGCTCCTTGGATGAGCGACATAAGCAATACAGATCTTGCTGCCAAGGTCTCGGACATATTGCATGAAGGTGCGCTTGTGAACTGTGTGCTGTTGTCAGTGATGACCCTGTTTGGTACATCAAAATGGCAAACTAGTCGGTAGAAGAACTT
Source organism: Hordeum marinum (assembly GCA_022496015.1). Taxonomy (NCBI): domain Eukaryota; kingdom Viridiplantae; phylum Streptophyta; class Magnoliopsida; order Poales; family Poaceae; genus Hordeum; species Hordeum marinum. The sequence continues at coordinate 156,888,799 of CM039677.1, forward strand.
GACAGTTGATTGTGTTGTTACCTTTCTCACTGCTTCCACTTCCGGCCACTTTGTGAACTTGTCGATCGTGACGTACAAGTACTCAAACTCCTGGTAGCACGAGGAAAGGGGCCCAAGATGTCGAGCCCCTGACCAAAAATGGCCAGGAAAGAGGGATTGTCTGAAGAGCTTGTGATGGTTGATGTAGTTTCTTTGAATGGAACTGGCATGCTTCACACTTGGTTACTAGTGCAGTTGCATCCTGGAGAGCAGTGGGCCAAAAGAAGCCTTACCGGAATGCCTTACCGACAAGAGCTCTTGATCCTATGTGGGAGCCACATATGCCTCCATGTATCTATGCCAACAGCTCCAGTCCATCCCCCCGAGGAATGCACTTCAATTTGACACCATTTGGTCTCTTTTTGTATAGGACATTGGCAACAAATGTGTACATATTAGATTGACGGGCTACTTTCTCTGCTTCTTCCTGTTCCTCAAGGAGTTCTCCTATTTGAAGGAACTGAGCAATGTGTTGTGCCCATGCTGGAGCTTGGGGCTCAACCGCAAGGACTAAAGGCATGTCTTATGCCACGGGAACGTTTCTCTCTATGGCAAGGGCTTGAGGCCCTACCGGAGCCTGTTACCCCCCGGCATGCTTTGATCTTGACAACTTCCTCGCCGGCAGCTTCTGGGAGCTCTTCGGGAAAGTACTGGCTGGAATTCAACTTCCTTCTGTTGTTTTGCCTCGCTGATGGTGCTATGGATGGCTGAGTCAATTGGAGCACAAAAGTCCCTGGTTCCACAGGTAACTTGAGGGCAGCACGCTTCAACAGCTCGTCAGCAATGTTGTTCTCTGCACGAGGAACATGCTCTGTTTGCAGACCGTCAAAGCACTCCTCCAACTTCCTCACTTCATCTACGTAGGCTTCCATCAATGGGCTCTGATAATCTTTGTTGACTTGCTTGACGACAAGCTATGAATCACCTCTGACAATGAGCTTTTTGATTCCATGGTCTGTCGCGATCCTATGACCGGCAAGAAGGCCTTCATATTATGTGGTGTTGTTTGTCGACCTCTCCTAGGGAAAGTGCATCTGAATTACATATTTGATGTGCTCTCCGGTGGGTGCGACAAGCAGCATGTGAACACTAACACCTTGCAGGGAGAAAGCCCCATCAAAATACATAATCTATTCTTGGTTTGTTTCCTTGCAAGGGAGAGTTATTTCTTGGATCTCTTTGTCCGGTGTTGGAGTCCATTCTACAATGAACTTTGCCAAGGCTCTGCTCTGAATAGTTGAAGTACTTTCAAATTAGAGACGAAAGCTTGACAATTCCAAATCCCACTCCACAATCCTGCCGGTTGCATCTGGATTTCGTAAAATCCTTTACAACGGGAAGCAAGTGACGATTGTAATCTCATGTGCCTGGAAATAATGGTGCAACTTCCTTGAGGCCATAAGGAGGCTGAAGATCAACTTTTGCACGCCAGAGTATCTTGACCCAGCCCCTGCAAAAGGGAGTTGACAAAATAAACTGGGCACTACACTATCTTTTTCTTCTGTGTCGCTTCATTTATCTACTCAGATCCTGCCTTGTCAGCACCAGACTCTACTGGGGAAGATCCTGGCTCGTCGCTTGGCGGTCCTGCCTCTACTGCTACTTTTTCATCGACTTCTCTCTATGCCACTAATGCAGCACTAACCACCTAATTCATTGTCACCAGGTATAGCAACAACAGCTCTTGTGGTTTATGAGTGACTGGTGTTGGCAGAGAGGAGAGGTACCTCTTCAAATCTGGTAGCGATGCCTCCGCCTCTAGAGTCCATTTCATTGGACCTGCCTTTTTCAAGATTTTGACAAAGGGCAGGGCGCGCTCAACAGATTTGGAGATGAACCTACTCAGAGCCGTAACATAGCCGGTAGGACGACGCACATCGTTGGCGCGTTTTGGTGCTTCAATCTTGTCAATTGCCTTGATCTTGTCAGGGTTCGCCTCGATCCCATGCTAAGACACAAAGAATGTGAGAAGCTTTCTGGACAGAATGCCAAACACACACTTCTGAGGATTGAGCTTCAAATTGATCTGGCGCAGATTTGCAACGGTCTCTTCTAGATCTTGTATGAGCGTTGCTTTGTCCTTGGTTTTAACTACTATGTCATCCATATAAGCTTCCATATTTCTATGTAGCTGAGACTCAAAACTGGTCTGAACTGCTCTTGCAAATGTTGAACCAGCACTTTTCAACCTGGAAGGCATACGTATGAAGCAATATGTACCACATGGGGTGATAAATGCGGTCTTCTCTTCATCTTTGTTACCCATGAAGATCTGATGATATCCTGAATAAGCGTCAAGAAATGACAGCAAATCACAGCTGGAAGTGGAGTCCACGATCTGGTCGATGCGCGGCAAGGGAAAAGGATCTTTTGTACATGCTTTATTGAGATCTGGATAGTCAATACACAACCTCCATTTTCCATTCACCTTGCACACTACAACTGGATTGGCCAACCATGTTGGGTGGAGCACTCCTCTGACTAAACCTGCTGCTTCCAACTTCCTGATTTCCTTGGCAATAAATTCTTGCCGCTCCAAGGCTTGCTTCCTAACTTTTTGCTTGACAGGCCGTGCATGAGGACACACAGCAAGAAGGTGCTCATTACCTCCCTAGGAACACTGGGGATATCAGATGGTTGCCATGCAAACACATCGACATTCGCCTATAGGAAGGCAATGAGCGCGCTTTCCTATTTGTCGTCGATGGTGGAACTTATGGTGAAAGTTCCTCCCGTACCATCCTCCTTGGCGGGCACCTTCTTAGTTTCCGGTGGAGCTGCCTTGGATTTCTTGTTCCTGTCGGTGGAGCTCTCTGGCATATCCTCAACAGGAGCGTAGCACTCCGAGGAGGTGTGCTTGTCGGACTGTGTACCAGAGGTATTGTCGGTCTTTTTTTCCCGGGAGCTTTAGCGGCAGGAGAAAGTGCCTTTATGGCAGGTGCTGCAACGGCCTCCCGGTAAAGTTGGTTGGCGCAGATAAGTGCATCCTTATTGTCAGAGTTTATTGCGATGACGCTCATCAGCCCGGGCATCTTCAGTACATTGTAAGCGTAGTGAGATGCCGCCATGAACTTGGCCAGTGCTGGATGGCCAAGGATCCCATTATATGGCAATGGAATCTTGGCGACATCGAAAACAATCTTCTCTGTCCTGAAGTTCAGGTAACTACCAAATGTTACTGGTAGTGGGATCTTGCCCTCAGGTGGCTCCTCCCTGGATTGATCCCCTGAAACGTGCCCGTCTCCTCGAGATCTTCATCGGGAATTTGCAACCTTTTGATCACATCAGGCGAGATCAAGTTCAAACCGGCCCAACCGCCAACTAACATTTTTGTCACCTTGAGGTTGCGAATTGTTGGCAATACCAACAATGTCACACACCCGTCCACAGTTGTGCGATCAAGGTGATCCTCGATGTAAAAGATTATAGGCGTGTGAGACCATCTCAAAGGTTTCCAGGCATCAACAGACGGCGCTGTTGCATTAATCTCATGCGCCCACTATTTAAGTTGGCGGTGAGAAGAATGCAACGAGGTGCCTCTATCGACGCACATGACATCTATAGCTTTTTGAAATTCGTGCTCATTGGACTCATCGTCCTCCTCATTGCCATCGTCGCCCCCTCTTCCTTGTCACAGCCTCGAGCGGTCCTCTCCTTCGGCTGCTTGGCTTTGCCGCGGCGACCTCCTCGGCCACCGCATTTCTTGTCAGACTCCTCTGCACCATCTTGGGCCTTCTCCTTATCTCGCCTAACATACTCAGCTTTCTGCCTCTCGGCAAGTTGCTCAACTTGCCGGCAGTTTTGGAGATCGTGGCCCTTGGTGTGATGAATCTTGCAGTACTGCTTGTCGGAGCCCCCCGGCTCGTCAGCAGCTGCCAAGGCCTGACAGGAGACACACCCGACAACCTCCTTGTTGGGGCCGTCAACGTTAGTCTTCTTGGCGGTGTCGAGGTTTCCAGATTCCTCGACTGCAAGCACGGCTTTGCCCTTGCGCTCCCCGTTCTGTCGTCGGCCTTTCTTTGCCACAGCGGTGGTGTCTTCGTCTTCAGAGTCAACTCCAGCGCGAGCATGCTCACCGGGGAGTCTCCTCCGTTCTTCAGCTCGAGCACATTTATCAGCTAGAGCATAGAGCTTGGAAACATCCCTGACTTTGTTCATCGCCAGCTCTTCGCGCATCCTACGATTGCGCACATTCTGATGAAATGTGCTGATAACAGCAGCAGGATGAATATCTGGGATGTTGTGATGTATACGGCTGAATCTCTGAATATACTTGCGCAAGGTTTTGCCTTCTTTCTGTGGGATGAGATGCAAATCACTTTCCTGGCCAGGAGCTTGGTGGCCTCCGGTAAAGGCGCCAACAAACTCATGAGACAGATCTTACCAAGAAAAAATGGAATTCTCTAGCAGATGCATCAACCACGACCTGATGTTGGGCTTGAGTACCAAAGGTAAGTAGTTGGCGAGTATCTTGTCGTCGTGAGCCCTTGCAGCCTGCACCGCAATGGTGTAGATGCTCAAGAATTACGATGGGTGAGACTTGCCGTCGTATTTCTCTGGGACCTCCGGTTTGAACATTCGGGAGTTGGGCCACTAGACTAGCCGCAGCTCACGAGTAAAAGCTGGACAACCCACCTCATAAGGCAGGTCGACAGGATACCCTGGCACAGGCTTGTCTACAGTGGGTCTTGCGCGCCTATCAGATTGATGGAGCACTTCTTGCCACCGCTCGATGGTAGTCCGAGCGTCTTCTTTGCTTCCCTCCCTAAGAACTTGACATTGATCGTGGCGAGTTCGCGGTTCAGACGACGCCGTTGAATCGTCATCGCAGGCGCCAATCTATCGAGTCAGCGACGTTATTGCTGCCACAGAGGAGAGTGCACCATGGTCGTGCCACCTCCAGCCTTTTCGCCATTGGTGCGCGCTGACTCGATGGACCGCCGCTGCGAAGGCTCCGCCCGCTGCGGCCCATCTCTATCAGCGAAGTTGACAAGGCTCTGAATAGTAGCTCTCCACTCATCAATCTTCTCTACAGTATGAGGAAAATTCAGGAGTAGCTTTGCTCGTGCCAATGCTTCTGCTGATGTAGTCGGCAGCAAAAGGTGCAAAGAACATGAGGTGCTTTGACTCCTAACCGTGTTCGAAGGATCTCCATCACAGCCCTGCGACTGCATTCCACTTCCACCAGCATTTGGCGCGCATGCTGATCCCGTGCATCTTGAGAGTGATGCTCGGGAGTCTTTCCATGTGGGCCCTTCGAACTACCAACGTCATGACGCTGCTCATCACATGCGACTTGAGAACGCCATGGCGTATGCGTCGGCCTAGGTGTCTTAGAGGGTGCCCTTCCATCCCTGGGGTCCACTATACAGCCCCTAGGCAGCAAAGCTCCATCCTAAGATCCAGCGGCACGTGGGTTGCCATCATCGCTGGGAACGGCGCCGCTGGCTTGGCCTTGATCACCGGAACGTCGTGGAGGTTCAAGACCTCCGCCTCCTCCACATTGTCGCCTTTCCGAGTAGCTACAGGCACACCGGACGTGGATGGATCAACCGCCATAAAGCCCTTCTTCTTGGGGGCCATGGCGATGAAGATGAAGGATGATGAAGAAACTGGCGTGCTAATCGTTAGATCAGGTTCATGCAACCCTCTCCCCTACCTGGCGCGCCAAAGATGTCGGGGTACGACACCTATGGGATCATGTGGATCCCTGTGTGGTTCGGCAGGGAGAAGGTGTGCACAAAGAGAAGATCCAACTGGCAGTGCGAGGGATTTTTGCCTAGGTTCGGGCCACTGAGAAGCGTAAATCCATACTCCCGCTTTAGTGTATTATGAGTGTTTGAGTTCTGGCTATAGGAGCGCTATGTGATAAATAGTACACAACCGCTATGCGTGTGAGCCAGAAGGTCCTGCTCTGTAGCTATGCCTTGGGCCTCCTTTTATATGTCTAAGGGGTCTCCAATAGTGGGCTACAATACATACACAAGGTGTACAGTTGCTACAGTATTATCATACATAACACTGACAACATAGGACAAACACATTTAATGCTCCGTTAGGTGTCCCCGACCTTCTATGGGACGGGATAGGAGCCCGTCCCATCGGCACCGCTTAACCTCCACCATCACTAGATGTCTTGACACATATTCAGGAGGGATGACACCTAGTCTCTGCACTGGCAGGATGGTGAGATCTTGTCGGGTGCATGTCTTGCCGAGTCTCTGTAAGCCATCCCGGCAAAGATCTTGCCGGGATCCCAGCCATTGGCCTTTTGTCTTCTGATTGATGACTTGAACATTTTCTTGACATTCCTGCACTTGCATCCAGTAGTCCCCAGGTAGGCCTTGCCGCTGGTGTGGCTACGACTGCTCGTGCACAAGTATGGGGTACTAAAAGGCCCAAACTTTAGTACGCCGACAACTATATATGGAATACATGGCTACATTACATTGATGAATTGGAGCTAGTTCTGTGTCTCCCTATGTTATAACCGTCGCATGATGAATGCCATTCGACATAATTATCCATCACTCATCCATTTCCTACAAGCTTTTCACATATTGATCCTTGATAAGTTACTTTTCCATTGCTACTTTTACAATCACTACAAAACTGTTACTGTCACTTTTGCCATCGTTACCGTTACTTCCATACTACTTTGCTACTAAATACTTTCTTGCAGATATTAAGTCTTTCAAGTGTGGTTGAATTGACAACTCAGCTTCTAATACCCATGAATATTATTTGGCTCCCCTTGTGTCGAATCAATAAATTTGGGTTGAATACTCTACCCTCGAAAACTGTTGCGATCCCCTATACTTGTCGGTTATCAAGACCCTTTTCTGGCACTGTTATCGGGGAACATAGCGCTATTCTTTAAGCGTGGAATACCAAAGAAACTAGGAGATCCCAGAGTGCCTACTATACCATGTTGTATTAAAATAAATTGTGTCAAAACTGCTTTATGTGACCTTGGAGTTGGTGTTAGTGTTATGCCTTTCTCTTTGTATCGTAGACTTGATTTGAATAAGTTGACACCTACTGAAATCTCTTTGCAAATGGCTGATAAATCAACTGCTTTACCCATCGGTATTTTTGAGGATGTGCTTGTCGTAGTTGCAAATGTTACTATGCTAACGGAGTTTGTTATTCTAGATATTCTCGAGGACGATAGTATGTCGATCATCCTTGGTAGACCTTTTTTGAATGCTGCACAGGCTGTTATTGATTGTAACAAGGGCAATGTCACTTTTCATGTTAATGGTAATGAGCATATGGTACACTTCCTGAAGAAACAACCTCAAGTTCATAGTATCAACTCCATTGAAAAAAATTCAACGATTATTATTGCAAATTTTGAATTCCCTCTCCCTACTACCAAAAAGAATTATGATATACTTGTTGTCGGGGACATGCATATCCCCGTTGAGGTAACCTAGTGCTATTCGAAAATTCTCCGGTTCCGTGTCATTCGAAAAAAGTTTCTCAATAAGACTTGATCAACCTTATTGATGGATTCTTTTTGAATGAGTGAGGGAGTCCTGGATTAAGGGGTCCTCCAGAGGCCGACCTATTTCTTATGGGCCGGATTGTATGGGCCGCTTGCCGAACATTGGATCGATCGAAGGCCCTGTCTCCAGGAAGGAAGCTTCACGAATCATGGCTTGTCCTCCACATTTAATGTAGCGAATAGGCATGTTTATCTCTTTGGTGTGTAACCGACAAATTGTAAACCCTAGATACCCTCGGCGTCTATATAAGCCAGAGGGTTTTAGGTTGTAGATACAGAACAATTCATCTAGGTTTTAGCTATTCGATCTTGAGGTAGATAAACTCTATAACCCACATATCATCAATACAATCAACCAGGACGTAGGGTATTACCTCCATAAGAGGGCCCGAACCTGGGTAAACCTTGTCTCCCTTGTCTCCTGTTACCATCGAGCCCAGTCTCACAGTTCAGGACCCCCACCCGAGATCCGCCGGTTTTGACACCAACATTGGTGCTTTCATTGAGAGTTCCGCAGTGACCGCCCAACGAATCGATGTCTCTCCTTGTCATCAACGAAGAGGTCCGTAACATGGACACTTTCGTCCCCAGACAGATCTTCGCCTTTGGCAGCGTTATACTGCACGATGACCCGACCGGCCATCTAGGCCATGTAGAAAGCTTCGCCCTTGGTCAAGAGGCCGGATTCAGGAACCTAGAGTTCTCCGTAGATCCTCGGGGTGACTTATCACTAATCGGGCTCGTGGTCTCGCCTGCCACGATCAACAACTCGGAGGATTTAACCTCGAGTTCCTTTTCTGGTCACGCCTACGGGGTTAACCCCAGTGATGGCCTGATTCCTAGTCCGGATCCGGCCATAGTGCTAGAGGACCAGATACTTGTTCTTTCCAAACACTCCACTCGCTTGGACACATCGGAGATCAACGTCGGAAGTTCCAAGCAGTTTGACCCGATCGAGCTCTCGACATTCAACAAGGCCCTAGATCAGATCTCGTTGATGAAGATTACCGATGACCCAACCCCGATATATGCTCAGATCGGCTACAGAGCGGGACATGACGAATTTTTCAACACACCCACCACCCACTTGATAGCCATAGTCGAAGACTTAACTGACATGTTGTACTATGCCTCCGAGGAGGTAGAATACATGGATGAAGAGGATTGCGCTCCCGCCCTCGTTAACACCGGGCGATGGGCCGCCAGCTCCACATATGATGTCTACATGGTGGACACTCCCGCTGCTAATGGCAAGAACACGCCCAATAACAATGGCGACAAGTCTGGTGACCCCGTCAAGGCGCTGGAAGCGGCATAAACACTCTAAAGGCAAGAAGGGGAGGAAAGCTATCATAGGTACCGGGGAAGGAGCTACCCTAGAAGACCTCGGCAATCCCGATATTCCCGAAAACCCGCTAGAGGGTCGGGAGAGGCCGGAAGACCAGCGTGACCCTGATGACCTCAATGATTCTGTGGACGATAACTACCTCCCCCTGTAGAGCAGGAGGACATCCCGGAAGTCGATGACTTTGACATCCCTAATAATAAGGAAGATCAGGAAATGTTCAGGCAACAACTTATAGCAACAGGCCGCAGCCTGAAAGCAAAAGAGTGGCAGCTTAAACCCGAGCAAGATAACCTCAATGATCGATGGACGAGCATCCTCGCAGCTGAGGAAGGACATTATATAGGTCTGTCAGACCAACCGAAGAGTTACCCACGTCGAAGGCTGCTGCCACAATTTGATGACAAGCTCATGGACACGCTGTCCCCTAAACACACTCCATACGACAAGCCAGACCGCCCTCCTCGAGGACGAAACAGGACGGCTGATGACATCGGTTATAGGCCGGCAATGCCCCGAAGACAAGGAAAGGAGCCTTTAGAGCCCAACGACAGGTTCGACTTGCGAGACGACCTAGACTATAGAGCAGGTCGTACAAGATCCATCTATGGATCAAGTGGATACTCACCCGACAGACGGGACAAGCACAGGTCCTGGCTCGACCGCAATGATAGAGGCTGGGAACGCAACCAGGCTAGAACGGACGCTGAATATCGGTGCGACATAGCTCGGGTTAGAGGCGCCGCCCACCCACTATATTTCATGGATGAGGTAATGCAGCATCAGTTCCCAGAGGGGTTTAAACCCGTGAACATCGAGCAGTATGATGGGACAACTAACCCAACTATATGGATTGAGGACTTCCTCCACCATATCCACATGCCGCAAGGAGAAAATCTCCACGCCATCAAATATCTACCCCTAAAACTGAAGGGTCCAGCTCGACACTGGTTAAACAGACTCCTCGAAAACTCCATTGGTTGCTAGGAAGACCTAGAGGAAGCATTCTGTAGGATCGAAAGCAGGTCTAAAGGGGCGGTGATTAGACTACTTGACCAAAGAAAATCTACTTTTTCCCAATTTTAATTCTTGGCAGATTTTAGCATTCATAGTATGTCAAGTACACCCTACACATGCATGTCTAAGAATATAGGGAAAGTAAAGACATTGTACATGTAATTAAAGATAGGGTAGGAAGAGCAAACACAATTAGTGACACGATGATTTTTCCTGTGGTTCTGATAGGTGGTGCCATCATACATCCACGTTCATGGAGTCTTCAACCCATGAAGGGTAACGGTCGCGAGAGTCCACAGAGGGCTCTACCCATGGAGGGTTCCACGAAGAAGCAACCTTGACTATACCATGACGGCCTACGTCCATGGAGGACTAGCCTTACTCGGGGTAGATCTTCACGAAGTAGGCGATCTCCTTGCCCTTACAAACTTCTTGGTTCACTCCACAACATGAAGTTGGAGGCTCGCATGCGACACCTAACCAATCTAGGAGGCACCACCCTCCAAAAGGTAATAGGCTCAGTAATGTCGATGAACTCCTTGCTCTTGTGCTTCAAGATGATAGACTCCTCAACACACAATCACTCTCTCACAGATATGGCTTGGTAGAAGAGATGGGATTGGTGGAAAGAAACTTGGGGAGGCTACAAATCAAGATCCATATGGTTGGAGTGGAAGATCTTGACCTCAACACAAGGGCAGGTGGTTTTCTCTTAGAAAACTGATAGGATAGGTATGGAATGGTTCTGAGTGCTTCTCTATCGAGTAGGTGGTGGTGAAGGGGTATATATAGGCATCCCCAAAAATCCAACCGTTACACACAAAATGACCAACTCGGTGACACCAATCTGTTAATGTCGATGGTACCGAAGTGACCAAAAGGTGGCAACTTTTGAATCTCAGAGGGACCAATATAGGAATCTCGGTTGCACCGATAACGTGACCAACGGTCAGAATGCCCATTCTTGGTGATGCCGATTCAACAATCTGAGAGGGACCCAAACTGTGAACTTGCATAACAGAAAGTTGTCAGCCCAACTCGGTGGCACCGAAAGTAGTATCGGCTGTACCGAAGTGTTAGGGTTTGGCTGAGTTTGTCTAGGGTTTGGAATCGGTGGCACCAAGATGGAAATGTTGGTTGCACCGATTTTGAGTGTTTGGCTTAGGACAAACTTTGGTTGGAGAGTTTGTGGGTGTCTTTGGTGACTATCACTTGTGCACGTATGAGCATTTTGTTCACCAACAAAACTTTACCCCCTTTTAATAGTATTGGCTTTCCTATGGACTCAAGGTGATTTATCACAAATATAAAATGGGAGTCCTTTTGCTTGAAGCTTTGCCAATCCATTTCCTTGCATCTTGGGGTGTTCCACAATCTCTTCGCCGACCCATCATTGAACTTTTCCTAAAATATACTTGATGGAAACATGAGTTCAATGACTTATATGTTGTTATGAATTACCAAAACCACCAAGGGAGCAAATGTGCTTTCAATATCCCCCTTTTTGGTAATTGATGACAACATATAGATCAGAGCTTCGACATATGATATAATTAATGAATGTAATCGTCGCTTTGAGAAGTATGTGATAAGCAAGAGCTCCCCCTAAATTTTTGCATTATTTTAAATTTGCGTTTGAATGCAAGTGCACAATCAATTAGGTACATGGGTCACTTCTTCCATGTCACATACATCTTGGTGGTGTGCGAGAATAATTAGAGTGAACATCACAGCACAACACAATTGAGCAATGTAGAAAGATCATCTCATAAAGCATTACGATGATTGGAAGTAGTAACATTACACAAAATGTGTATCACAAGCAACCAAAAGGCAATTGTTTTTGAAAAGCAATAAATACCAAAATGCTCTCTCACTCGAAGCCTAAAGATCTATATACACTTCTCCCCCTTTGGCAACAAGTTACCAAAAAGTTCAAATGCGTATGTCTAACCGTTCTTGGGCTGATCTCCTCCGGTTGTTGATGAAGGAGTCGAGAGAACAACATCGACAAAGATCTCTACAGATGTCATGGATGGAGTTGGAGTGGCAACTGGAGGAACTAGACCTGATGGAGCAAGAGCTGAGGTGACAACAGTAGGAGCTGATGAAGAGGGCCTCAAGTCTGGAGCTGGCATAGTGGCTGATCTCGACGGAGTAGGAAACTATGTGCATGTCCTGAGAGGTGATCCATCCTCATCATCATCATCTGAAGAAGAAGTGGTGTGAGGAAGAGGCCCTGAGTCAACTTCCTTCTAGAGCTTTGTGACTATCTTAGTCAGCCTGTCCACCTTATCATTAAGGGTCTTGATCCTAGTTTCAAAGATCCTCACAAGACTGTTCTGGTTGTCCAGAATCCCCTTAGTGCCTTCTGCGTGCCCTGAACTGATGATATCAACATATCCATTTGCTCATTTATGGATCTAGGGACTTGAGCACTAGTGGCTTGAGCTGCCTCTGCCTCTTCCTGAGTTGTAGCAGATGTGGGATGATCTGGGCCCATCACCATGATGTTATCCTCAAGCTCTGGCTGTAGCATCTAATGGGGATTGTCAAGAGCAAATATGTGCTTCTCCATCTGAGAGTTGATAAGCATCTGGATATAGGGTGCATAGCAGCAAGAGTGCTTCTGATCAGCAACAACCCTCTTGACTGTCTCAAAAATCAAGTCCATGACTCGGATCGTAGTGTGTCTATCAAGGTGGATCAACATGTTGATGGAGTAGCCTCGGATCATCTTGTCATCTCCTGACTTGGGCATCAAGGTATGCCTCAGAATTGTGTTCATGGTGTGGATGCCAGCTTGAAGATAGTAGATGGACCAAAGCTTGTGAGATTGCACTTTGTGTGTAGGGATAGGAGTATACATATCCTTCATGGCATTATGGCATGCCTTGGATTCCGTGTAGACATCCAAGTTTCCATCCTGAACCTTTGGGACTCCTAGAAGTGCATCCCACTCATCAACTGTGGACTCATATCTTTCTCCATCTATCATCCATACAATCCTACCACAACTGGGACTCCTAGAAGTGCATCCCATTCATCAACTGTAAATTCTCTGCCAACAAACTCATCCAAACCAATGCAAAGGAAATTGTCTTGGACACTTGGAAAATAGTCCTCATTCTCCTCAATGAATTTCTAGTCAACATATCTCATGTCACTCATAGCTGGACCCTTGTCAAATAGCACAGTCTCATAGAAATCCTATTGCTCTTTGGTATAGAATCTGTAGTCCACGGTTGTCTTCTTCCTTTGGGCATATGGATCTATAGCTCTCCATGCCCTCAAACCAGAGTCTTTCCTCTTATTCATATCTTCAGTAAGTGGATAGATGGCATTATGTACTGGAAGGTGTGGTCTAAGTTTCATCAAGGTTGTCAAGGCATCATCATTCTCACCTCTGGAGGTAGTTTCCTTGTTCTTTTCAGAAGCTGGAATCTGCCTGGATGTCCTCTTAGGCTTTTCAGCAGCACCCTTCTGGGATTTTGTGCTCTTGGATGTACCTCACTTGGGCATAGAATCAGCTAGAAGTTTCTTGGCCTTCTTCTTGGGAGGAGCCTTTGCAGTTGACTCTTCCTCCTCTTCAGCAGCAGCTGCCTCCTCTGGATCTTCATACATAGATGTAGGCCTGCCACTAACATGGATTATCCTCTTTCTGGCCTTCTTCTCCCCTGCCTCCTAAGGCATAGACTTCTTTGGGGGATCAATGGTCACTGTTGCCCTAGCACTCTCATGTGCTTTGAAGGTTTCATCAGGTGCATAAATTTTGTTAACCACCCTTCTGGAAGAGGTGGCCTCATTTGCTGACTTCTTGGCAGCTTTCTCTTGCTTCTTGGCAAGAGCCTCCTCAAGCACAAAATATGAATCTTCCTCAGCTGAATTCAGATTCTTCCTAGCCCTAGTGGCAGCCTTGGGCAACCGATGATAGCTGCGGGTACCTGGATCTGAAAAGGAGCTAGGCTCAGGGCTAGTGCCTGAACTCATGTCAACACCCTGCTCTGGCAAATTCTGACATCTGACCCTGACATGCTAACCCTATGAATAGAGTGTAGAAGAGTGGAATAGGATAAGTCATCACAAAATATTCAGCTGGTTTTTGAAAGTTTGAACAAAAAAATTATAGATGTAGTTCACTTCAAAATTGGATATCGGTGTCACCGAGTCAAACCTTTCGATGCTGCTGAGACTCACAAAACCCTTAACTGAAACTTGGCAACAGTTTCGGTCAGACCAAAAACAGTCACTCGGTCTCATCGAGTTATATCCTCAGTAGCACAAAAAGCAATCAGTGGAACCGATTTTTCTCACTCGGTCTCACCGACATGCAATTTCATGGGCAACTAAACCTAATTTTTTTGATTCGCTAGACTATAGAGTTAATCTTGTGGATAGAACAATCTCAAACTATGGCAAGATAATGGTGAAACCCTAATGCGCAAGATTCAGAGGTTCGAGCGCACGAGGGGGCTGAATCCGTACCCTAGCTTGGTGACGGATCCACTACGACGGCAACGGGGGCGAAGATTTCGTCGACGGCGGCTATTCCTAGCGGCGGAGGAGTGCATGAAGACAAGGGCGATGACCAAGGGTCCTTCTACGGCAGCTTAGGGCTTGGGGTGCGGCGGTTTGAAGAGTGAATTTTCAAACCGTCGGGACCACCGAATATATACCCTTTACTGTCGGTGAAACCGATTCTAAATTTTCAGTCACCGAGTTTCTCAACTATCAGCTGATTGGGAAACTCCATGTAACCGAGAATATGGAATCGGTAGTACCGAGGCAAGAAATCCAAATCAACCCCAGGCATTCGGTGTGACCGATATTTTGGTGTTTGTTCCAACAAGATGCACTTAGGAGGTTTTAATGGTCAATCCTTGTCGATACGGAACTCCGAGTGCTCCACACAGAGGGATCGAAAAGCACTTGTTCAATTTTTTGATGCAGCATGAATAGAGTATGAGATGAGAAAGCATAGATAGCTAAAGAAGTGGTCCTAGGCATTCATGTATATCCAATTGGCAAATAAATATGAAAAGCCAAATATCTACAATTGGATATTCTCGAATGAGTAAATAAATGCAGACCAAAATGCTCACACAATAAGATGTCAAATGAAATCATGGCAAACACGCACAAAACAATATCATCTAACAAGCACTTTGGCGATGACGGAGTCATCTATATATGGGTACATTGACTTAGGAGACAAGTAAGAATACTTGATCATAGGTCATACTCATCGTTTAAGCACAAGTGGGGTTACCACTTTCACATCAAGCATTTAATGTGGTCACATTATTTTGAGATGCTTTAACTCAAGTCTTAGAGTAAAGCTCCCCCTAGATGTGACATCCCCCCATAAGAGGGATAAGCTAACCTTGGGTTTTGTCGATGAAGACTTCATGTTGGTGAGGTAGTGGTGGCTGCTCAAGGTTGATGAAGATCACCAAGAGTTGGGAGCATCCTTGTAGTTTCATTACTCTTCTCACCTACATGGGTTAGTCCCAACACACAAGAGACAAATACAAGGATATCTATGGACATGGAGTGCAAATCATGTATGATGATGTCCATTGATTTGTTGATTACCTTGTCCCTTGCTTACCTTTGAGGGAATGTGTGACTCCTTGAACTATTGCATAGAATTGATGTTGATTGCAAATAGTCCTTGCCAATAATGAATATGAGTGAATTTCATTGGCGGAGTCACCCCTCAAGAACTCTCTAGTTCTTCTTCTTGGGGACCCACATCAAGTTGATGGGGATCATTGGTGTTGAAGTAGCACTTGTAGAAGTGGAGCTTGTAGTAGACTTGGGAACCCACTTCACCAAAGCTTGGGATTCATCTTCATATGAGTCAAAGTCCCCTTGAAGCTTGTTCTTGTCCTTGAGCTTAGTGTCTTGTGGTGGAAGGTCATCTTGAGCTTTCATTACCTTGGGATGAGTATTTTCATAATTCTCCTTTTTAGGAACAAACTTGGGATCGGGGTATTGACCTTCTTCCCATTCAACTCCATTAGCGTTGAAGTAGCCAACACCACGATTCTTCCGGTATCCTCCATGCTTGCATACAATCTCCTCATATTTTTTGCACCCTTCAAGACTCTTGTAAATAACTTTCTCTATAATTCCTTTCAAGAGTTCATTTTCTTGATCAAGTGTAACTTGGCTAAGAGAGGAGTTAGTGGGATCAAGAGAACTACTAGAAGCAATATCATTGGATTGATCATTTTTATTGCTACTAGTTGAAGAACCTTTCTTTCCTTTGTTACTAGCTTGCTTAGACTTAAATTGAGGCATGAATGTAGATAAAAGAAGTCGTTTGGCTAGATAAGAGGAAGTATTTTTTCAAAGATCATCATTGATACCTTTAAGTAACTCATGCTCTTGCTCTAAATTGAGCTTCTCGAAGCGTAGCTTCTCATGTGTCCTTACAAGCTCTCTATAAACTTATAGAGTTGACTCATGAGCTAACTTAAGAGTATTTAGTTCTTGAGTTAGTCATTCTATTTCCATCTTATCATCATCACACGACTTATCTATACTAGAGTGAGTACTAGCATGTTCATTTTGACTATCATTACTAGTTTTGTCAAATAGCAAGTCATCTTCAATTAACAAGTCATCTTCATCACTATTGAAATCAAGATAATCAGGGTGTGATACCTTGGGGCCTTTAGACATGAAGCAACTTCCACTCCCTTCATTTGGTGAATCAAATAGATCATAGGAGTTGGTAGTCACTAGAGCAATTCCAGCAACACCTTCATCTTGACTATAGTCGGAGTTGGAGTGATAGCTTCTCTTGGAGTGGTTGTCAGAGTCGGAGCCAGAAACCCATTCACCAACATGAGCTTGATGTTTCCTTATTGAGTAGCTCTTGGTGTACTTGTCCTTCTTGTCTGAGTCCCTACTTCTCCTTGAGGGTCTTCGTTCATAACGATCATCTCTACTCCTTCTCTATCTTTGAGGTAACTCGTCTCTTGAGCTTCGTCTTCTTGGTGACTCTTATCTTCATTTGTAAGGATATGTGCACTCATTGGAGTAGTGTCCGGGCTTCCCACAATTGTAGCAGTTTTGGTCACGACTTGACGAACGCTTCTCTTCATGTCTTGAGTTGGAGCTATGATCTTTGCTTGTATTCTTGTAGAACTTATTGATTTTCTTGACCATGAGTCTTATCTCTTCATTTGTGACAAGGTTGTCGTTTGAGGTAGCGGGAGCATCACTTGTGGCTTTGTAAGAACTGCTAGACTTGTGATGAAGCTCTTCCTTCTCTTTGAGTCTCATCTCATGAGCAACAATTCTACCAATCACTTCCAATGGCTTGAGATCTTTGTAGTTGGGCATCATTTGGATCAATGTGCAAACAGTGTCATATCGATCATCCAAAGCTCGAGGTATCTTCTTGATGATGAATTTGTCAGTCATTTCGTTGCTTCCTAAGCCGGCAATGTCATTGGTGATGAGAGCTATCCTAGAATACATCTCAACGACTCCTTCACCATCCTTCATCTTGAACTTGTCAAGCTGACCTTGAAAACATCTAACTTGGATTCTCTTAAGGACTCAGTTCCTTCGTGCATATCAACCAAAGTATCCCAAATCTCTTTTGCGTGTTCAAGACATCTGATTTTGTTGAATTCTTCGGGGCATAGGCAATTAAATAGGATGTCACATGCTTGAGCATTGAGTTGCAACATCTTCAATTCATCTGCAGTCGCTTCACGATCGGGTTCCTTTCCTTCCGCAAAGAATTCACCTTGCAAGCCAACACGAACAACAACCCAAACGGCAGGATTATGACCAAGCAAATGCATTTTCATTTTGTGCTTCCAACTAGAAAAAATTGTGCCACCAAAGTACGGACCTCTACGATGATAATTTCCCTCACTAGATGCCATACTTCTCCTAGGTTGTGAAACCAATACAATGGAGATCAAAGCTCTGATACCACTTGTACGATCGAAAGTAGGTCAAGAGGGGGGTGATTAGACTACTTGACCAAATTAAAATCTAGCTTTCCCAATTTTAATTCCTGGCAGATTTTAGCATTCATAGTATGTCAAGTACACCCTACACATGCATGTCTAAGAGTATAGCAGCAGAAAGTAAAGAAATTGCACATGTAAGTAAAGAGAGGGTTGGAAGAGCAAACACAATTGGTGACATGATGGTTTTTCCACTGGTTCTGATAGGTGATCCTATCGTACATCCACGTTCATGGAGTCTTCAACCCATGGAGGGTAACGGTCGCGAGAGTCCACGGAGGGTTCCACGAAGAAGCAACCTTGACTATACCATGATGGCCTATGTCCACAGAGGACTAGCCTTACTCGGGGTAGATCTTCACGAAGTAGGCGATCTCCTTGCCCTTACAAATTTCTTGGTTCATTCCACATCATGAAGTAGGAGGCTCCCAAGCGACACCTAACCAATCTATGCGGCACCACCCTCCAAAAGGTAATAGGCTCGGTAATGTCGATGAACTCCTTGCTCTTGTGCTTCAAGATGATAGACTCCTCAACACACAATCACTCTCTCACAGATATCGCTTGGTAGAAGAGATGGGATTGGTGGAAAGAAACTTGGGGAGGCTACAAATCAAGATCCATATGGTTGGAGTGGAAGATCTTGACCTCAACACAAGGGCAGGTGGTTTTCTCTTAGAAAACTGATAGGATAGGTATGGAATGTTTCTGAGTGCTTCTCTATCGAGTAGATGGTGGTGAAGGGGTATATATAGGCATCCCCAAAAATCCAATCATTACACACAAAATGACCAACTCGGTAACACCGATGTGTAAATGTCGGTGGTACCGAAGTGACCAAAAGGTGGCAACTTTTGAATCTCGAAGGGACCGATATAGGAATCTCGGTTGCATCGATAAGGTGACCAACGGTCAGAATGCCCATTCTCGGTGATGCTGATTCAACAATCTCGGAGGGACCAAAATTGTGAACTTTCATAACAGAATGTTGGCAGCCCAACTCAGTGGCACTGAAAGCAGTATCGGATGTACCGAAGGTTTAGGATTTGGCTGAGTCTGTCTAGGGTTTGGAATCGGTGGCACCAGGATGGAAATGTTGGTTGCACCGATTTTGAGTGTTTGGCTTAGGAAGACTTTGGTAGGAGAGTTTGTGGGTGTCTTTGGTGACTATCACTTGTGCACGTATGAGCATTTTGTTCACCAACAAAACTATACCCCCTTTTAATAGTATTGGCTTTCCTATGGACTCAAGGTGATTTCTCACAAATGTAAAATGTAGAGTCCTCTTGCTTGAAGCTTTGCCAATCCATTTCCTTGCATCTTGGGGTGTTCCAATACTATTAAAAGGGGGTAAAGTTATGATGATGAACAATATGCTCAAATGTGCACAAGTGATAGTCACCAAAACATCCACAAACTCTCCCACCGAAGTCTATCCAAAGACAAATATGCAAAATCGGTGCAACCAACATTTCTATCACGGTGCCACCGATTCCAAACTCTAGACAGACTCAGCCAAACGCTAACACTTCGGTGCATCCAACACTGCTCTCGGTGCCATCGGGTTGGGTTGCCAGTTTATGTTACGCAAGTTCACATTTTTGTCCATCCGAAAATTGTGAATCGACGTCACCAAGTTTGGCAAATGTAACCGTTGGTCACCTTGTCGGTGGAACCAAGATTCCTATATCGGTCTGACCGAGATTCAAAAGTTGCCACCTTTTGGTCACTTCGGTACCACCGACATTTACACATCGGTGTCACCGAGTTGGTCATTTTTTTGTAACAGTTGGATTTTTGGGGATGCCTATATATACCCCTCCACCACTACCTACTCAAAAGAGAAGCAGTCAGAACTATTCCATACCTATCCTACTCGGTTTTGTGAGAGAGATCCACCTACCCTTGTGTTGAGGTCAAGATCTTCCACTCCAACCTTATGGATCTTGATTTCTAGCCTCCCCAGGTTGATTTCCACCAATCCCATCTCTTCTACCAAGCAGAATCTATGTGAGAGAGATTGTGTGTTGAGGAGTCTATCATCTTGAAGCACAAGAGTAAGGAGTTCATCATCATTACCGAGCCTATTACCTTTTGGAGGGTGGTGCCTCCTAGATTGGTTAGGTGTTGCTTGGTAGCCTCCTACTTCGTGTTGTGGAGTGAACCAAGAAGTTTGTAAGAGCAAGGAGATCGCCTACTTCGTGAAGATCAACCCCGAATAAGGCTAGTCCTCCGTGGACGTAGGCTATCATGGTATAGTCAAGGTTGCTTCTTCATGGAACCCTCCGTGGGTAGAGCCCTCCATGGACTCTCGCGACCGTTACCCTCCGTGGGTTGAAGACTCCATGAATGTGGATGTACGATAGCACCACCTATCGGAACCACGGGAAAAACCATCGTGTCTGCTATTGCGTTTGATCTTCCTACCCTGTCCTTTTACTCATGTTTGTTGTTACTTTCCGCTGCTATACTCTTAGACATGCATGTGTAGGGTGTACTTGACATACTATGGATGCTAAAATCTGCCAAGGACTAAAATTGGGAAAAAGCATATTTTTATTTGGTCAAGTAGTCTAATCACCCCCCTCTAGACCTACTTTCGATCCTACAACTTTTGCGAGGGCGAGGATAATTGGATAGCAAGACGCAGACACAACTTCGAAGACCACGGAACCTCTGAAGTTCGGCACGGTAATGGGAAATCAAAGCGCAACAAAAACAAGCGCCGACACAACAACAGTGATGTCGATGACACAGGTGTTAACGCCGGCTTCCGCAATTCCTGACCCGGGCAATGGAAGCAACCTCCTAAAGGCAACCGCGACGGACCAACCACACTGGAGAAGATCATGGAAAGGCCTTGCCAAATCCATGGAACTCAAGAGAAGCACGCCAACCACACGCACCGCAATTTCTGGGTGTTCAAACAGGTTGGCAAACTCACGCCGGAGGATCAAGGGAAGAGCCCTCGTAATGAGGATGAGGATGAGCCTCGAGGTCCGATTGGTGGCAGACAAAAGAAATTCCCTCTAGTGGTCAAAACAGTAAACATGATATAAGCCACCCATATACCCAAGAAGGAGAGGAAGCGAGCCGTTCGAGAGGTCTACGTTGTAGAGCCTGTAGCCCCGAAGTATAACCCATGGTCAGCATATCTGATCACCTTTGATCAACATGATTTCCCGACCAATATCTTCCATGGGGTTACGACCGGCGTCCTAGACCCCATCATAGATGGGTATCTCCTCACAAAAGTCCTCATGGATGAAGGAAGTAGCCTTAACCTGATTTACTCACCCACGGTGAAAAAGATGGGTATAGGTCCGTCAAGGATCAAACCCAGCAACACTACCTTCAAAGGAGTAATTTCAGGCGTCGAGGCTTGTTGTATGGGCTCTGTCACACTAGAAGTGGTGTTCGGCTCGCCCGACAACTTTCAAAGCGTAGACTTCATCTTCGACATTGTACCATTCCACAGCGGCTATCACGCCCTACTCTTTCGAACAACATCCGCTTGCTTTAACATTGTACTGCACTACGCATACCTCAAGCTCACGATGCCCGGCCCCAAGGGGGCCATTACTGTCAACGACACCATAGAGCGCTCCCTGCAAACTGAGGAACATGCGCTGGACCTGGCGGCCGAATTTAATTACAACGATGATCGGCAAACTCTGACATCTGTCGTAAAGGCACGCAAGGTGGGGGAAGCAAGCATGGTTATAGTTGGAACTCTCAGAACCTTCCCCTCCCCTTAAATAGGGATTCAGCCCCCCCCCCCATCACAGAACTCCAGGACCGGCAAAGTACGTGCCAAGGAAGCACAACTTCGCACTTAAAATTACATGGGCAGCGGTGGGGGAAAAGGGTAAGTGTTTGGCCGACCGAACTAATACCATTACACTATCTTCGGACACAATGCAGGCACTAGCAAGGGACCTGCCAAAGGCTTAAAGCTCATCCACACTTCAGCGACTTCTCAAGACCTTGTTTGCAAGATCCGTTTGCGGAACAGTACCACCCATTGAGGTGCACCAAGGCGCAGGAGTAAACAAGCAGCAAGGCACACCAAGGACGTAAGGTCACCAATCGAAGACCCCTGGTACAACCACTCCTGTAGAATTTCTTCCTCTTTCACATACCTGTAAGCAGTTGCTTCGGCAATCCGAGCACTAAGAGTTGTTGAGAAAAATATAGCACCATTATACATGTTTGTCTCGTCGCCCTTGTTGGCACATATTTTCTTTCTCCCTCTTCTCGTGAAACTGTCCGGTATGTTGCGATGCACCTGGCTAATAGACCGGGGGCTCATCTTTAAAAATCAAATCACCTTCCAAACATTTTCTTATACGTTCAGCATCTTGGAATTCGCTTTATATGCATTGGTTCCGAACTATGTCTTGGGTCAATAGTTGGGTTGCCCCGCTCCTGTGCTTGCCCCTTTACGTTCCTCTAGTTCAGCTAAACAGGCAAAGGGAGAACCTCTGCGATTGTGTTTACGGCTAGTCTGTTCAAGAACCTTAGAGGGGAAAGCTGAAAACTGACTGTCATGGTATGCGAGAATCGGTCTACAAATCCGAGCCAAAGTGTTATACTCACGACCTCGTCAGAGGTCATCCCGTGTCATACGATGGGTTTGTTATTCGTACAAACGATGTGATATCAGTTTTAACCGCAGATCGTCCGACTATCACAATTCACCGGGGGCTAGTCACCAGCCTCTCGCGGGCCTTTTCGCACCCCTACGGCTAAGTGAAAGCAATAGCACTATGGTCTGCTTTGCCTGGTCTGCTGCACACTACCGCCTTCGGGTATCGATAGTTTGTCTAAGGGTTATAGTGCGTAACTACAGACACCCCACGTAGTATCTACATTGGGGCTGAAGCCGACGACTTGCAGCTTTCAGTTTAAATGGCCAAAAAGGAGTTATAAAGGAATGCAAACAATTAAAAACATGATTAGCCATGCATCACAAATATACAAGCATTCACAAGTCCTCATACATATTACAACACATCTAATCGTACATGTTCTCTTTGGAACATTGAGACTCTATCGCCCGAGCACCCTCCATTACTCTAGAGAAGTAGATCTCGGGGCGCCTATGTTCCTTTCCAGGAGGCGGCGGGGCGGTGGCTTTCTTCATTGGTTCCAGCCCCGGCCAGTGCACCTTGGCCTTTGCAAAGGACATTCGGGCTCCCTCGATGCAGGAGGAGCTCTTCAGAGTGTCGAGGTGGGGCGAGGCAGCAGTCAGCCTCTGCACGAGGCCGAAGTAGCTGCTCGGCAGTGGCTCATTGGGCCATAACCGGATGCAGAGATCCTTCATGGCCGGCTCCGACATCCTGTGCAACTCCATCAGCTGCTTCAGCTGCTCGACAAGAAGAGGAGAACGCTCGGGGGCTTTGAACTGAGCCCAGAATAAACGAGCTTCGTCTACTTCTTCCCGCGACGCATCGAGTAGATTCATGTCTGCCACGCTCTTCTGAAGGTCGGAGCAGGTGCCTGAGAAACGCCACACCTGGTAACAAACTCGAACTTTGCTATCCCCGAAGACACACTGTAATAAGTATGGCTTACCATCTGTTATAGCCTTCTCCTGGAAAACTTGTTCCTCGAAAAACCTCCTATCCACCCGCTCCTTTTGGAGTTTGGTTTTCATGGTGGATAGTTTGCCAGCCTGCTCCTTGCCTTTCATCTCAAGGGCCTCACACTTGTGGACGCCATCCTTGAGGTCCTGTTGGATCTCCTCAACCTGAGCCTCATGCTTGTCGTTAGTGGCCCTTAGGGCTGACAACGCGAAAGCCGCTTGTGTGGCCGCCACCGTCTCAACCGAAGCCTCCTACTTAACATTTTGTAGCTCGGCCCTGAGTTTCTCTATTTCCTTCGTCGAGGCTGTGTAAGCATCACGCATAAGAGTACTGCATCGACAGTAGTATAACCAAATTTTTTTGGATACTAAGTAAGGCTTACCTTGCGCCTCATCGAATGTTTTGTTCAGAGCATCAAGCTCATCTTTGGAGCCTTTGAGATTCCGATTCAGCTCGTTTAGCTCGGTGGCATTCACAGCCGCCAATGATGACAAATCCTGCAAAAAGGAAATCCTTATCAGGTTACATGAGCTCGAAATTACCGAAAAAACGTCAATCTAATTATATGGCCGGTATTCTTAAGGGTTGGCTAGAACGTTCCAAACATATAATTTGGTATATAGTTCGGATAATGTTCCATGATTGACCCCTAGGTAAGTTTTCTCCAACTCACCTAGGGCTCGGGGGATGCCATGTATATAAAAATAAACTAATATTTTACAAATAAAGTGTCATGTGGCTCACCTAAAAGCCCGTCGGGGGACCCTTGAAGGCCTCCTTCAGTCTGTTGTCGACGGACTGAATGCTCTGCAATACCACACCCATAAGGATACAATGCTCCTCGGAGATGGAGGCGCTCGATAGAGCCTCCCCCATGACCAGCCACCCATTGGTCGGTGGTGCCGGTTCACTCAATCACCGACCGGGGATTGAACCGGAACCCCTGGAGCCATGGTGCGCTGCGGAACGGTCCTCAGAGGAGACTGAACGTCTGCACATCCGATCTCCTCATTATCCAGGTGGGTTCCCGCCCCCAGTCTTTGGTGGCCGAGGTGTTAGCCTCTACCATGATATCATCTCCCCCACCACTGGTGCCCAGCTCCATAGGAGCATGCTAGGACGACACCTCTGTAGCGTCCTTCACGACGCCCGGAGTAGTGGGATGCGACGCGTTCCTGCTCTTTGCTGAATCGGCAGGCGGGGTCTCCCCATCCAAAATCTGGTCGGTGGGGAGGACGCGGGGGGCTGCATAATGAGCAAATGCTCGCATATTAGTAATCCTCATAGCCTATCAATAAAAGTCGAGGGAATGTTCGGATCCTTACCTCCGAGCTGGGGGCTTGACCCTCAGGCTCCTTCGTGGAACCCTCTCGAAGTCATCGGACTCAATATCTGAGTCCGAACTATTGTCGAATAGGATTACCTGTGTCCAACGCAATTTCTCCGGGGTGGCAGGGGGTACCTCTTCTGCGGCGTTCGACACCGCCGCTCTCTTCCTTGCAAGGGGGGAATCGTCCTCCACCTCGCCTTCGTCCTTGTCCTCATGCTCCTCTTGATTCGAAGAGGCATGGGTTTCTTCGGACACAGCCTCTGGATGGTCTCTGATGTGCAAGCCTTCTTGGCTTGGTTTCTTCTTCTTCTCTTTCTTCATAGGCTCTTCGTAAGGCGCCTCGACGAGCATCTCCGCTAACAGCCCGGACCTATTATCTTTGGGCTGAGGCGCTGGGCAGTCGATGTCCGTGGCTTTGCTTAATGATTTCTACAAAGAATGATCGGAAGGATGTTTTAGAAACTTATTTACAAGAAATAGAGCCGATCAAATAGAGCTATGCTATACCTTGGAGGCAGGCTTGGTGGCGTGTAGACACCTATCCTCCTCTTTGGCTGATGAATCTTTCTGCGACTTGAAGAGCGCCTTCCACAACTTCTCTCAAGTAGTGTGGAAGAGGTGCCGAATCATGGGCTCATCATCGAGCTGACGAGCCCACACGGGAGTATCCCGGCGCTAACAAGGGAGGATGCGACACCGTAGCATGACCTGCACCACATTGGTCAGCGCGATGTCGTTATCGATCATGGAGCCGATGCGCTTCTACATGTAGCACACCTCCTTGCTCGACCCCCAATTGAGGCCCTTTCAAAGCCACGATGTTAGTCTGGTGAGGGGACCAGATCTGAATCTGGCTAGGGTGGCTTGACCTTCCTCCCTCGGCTCGGTGATGTAAAACCACTCCTTCTGTCATACTTTGATGGTGTCGATGAAGGAACCGGAGGGCCATACGACGCGGGTGAGCTTGCCAGTGACCGCTGATACGTCTCCAATGTATCTATAATTTTTGATTGTTCCATGCTATTATATTATCTATTTTGGATGTTTTATATGCATTTATATGCTATTTTATATTATTTTTGGGACTAACCTATTAATCTAGAGCCTAGTGCCAGGTTCTGTTTTTCCTTGTGTTTGAATTTTGCAGATAAGGAATATTAAAAGGGGTTCAAACGGAATAAAACCTTCGGAATGATTTTTTCTGGAACGAAAGGAAACTACGAGACTTGAGAACCAAGGCAGTGGAGCCACCGTGGGGCACAAGCCCTAGGGGCATGACCAGGGGTAGGCCGCGCGGGGTAGGCTTGTGGGCCCACGGCAGCTCCCCTAACCCAGTGACAAAGTAGGGGTAGCAAGGCACGTATTGTATTTTTGCCATCAAGGATAAAAGGATGGGGGTTTCATCATATTGCTGGAGTTTATCCCTCTACATCATGTCATCTTACTTAATGTGTTACTATGTTCTTCATGAACTTAATACTCTAGATGGAGGCAAGAGTCGGTCGATGTGTGGAGTAATAGTAGTAGATGCATAATCGTTTTGGTCCAGTTGTCACGAACGTGATGCCTATATGAATAATAATTGGCTTGGATATCTTCATAATTATTCGCTTTTCTATCAATTGCTTGACAGTAATTTGTTCACCCACCGTAATACTTGCCATCACGAGAGAAGCCACCTAGTGAAACCTATGGCCTCGGGGTCTATTTTCCATATTATACTTTCAGATCTAAAACCAAAAATACAAAAAATACTTGCTGCAATATTTTTACTTTTAGTTTTACTTTCCGTTCAAGCGTCCTATTGAATCTATCTCTATTAGATCTCATCCTTGCAAGTAACCGTGAAGGGATTGACAACCCCTTTATAGCGTTGGGTGCAAGAGTTTGATTCTTTGTGGAGGTACATCTATTGGTGACACGCTTGTATCTCCTACTGGATTGATACCTTGGTTCTCAAAAATTGAGGGAAATACTTATCTACTTTGCTGCATCAAACTGTTCCTCTTCACGGGAAACCAACGCATGCTCGAGAAGTAGCAAGAAGGATTTCTAGCACCGTTGTCAGGGAGATACATAGCAAGTCAAGATAAGAACTCTCTCTACAACTTGCCAATTTCTAGCGCCATTTCCAGGGAGATCTACATCAAGCCTACCAAGTACCTATCACAAAGTCATCTCTTGCATTTACATTATTTGTCATTTGCCTCTCTTTTTCTTCTCCCCACTTCACAAATTTGCTGTTTTATTCACCCTCTCTTTTTCGTTTGCCTTTTTCTTGTCAAATCTCTTGTTTCCTATGTTTTCTTGTGTTTCCACGTGCCTTCTATTTGATTGCATCTTCGCTTTCTAAAAATCTATTGATATGGATCCTCATCCACTTGCTAATCTTTTTAGAAGACAAAATTATGATGAACCAATTGCTAGTGAGTTGAGTGTACTTGATTATCTCTGTAAATTTTTAATTGAACATCATGAAAAGTTTGATGAAGAGTTGAAAGAAGAAAATTATGAAGTGACTCATGATATCTCCTTGAATGAAAAACATGATTGCAATGTTGTTAGTATGAATTCTCTGAATATCCATGATGCTAATGATATGCAAAACCACAAGCTTTGGGATGCTATGCTTGATGAAGATGATACTTTTTGTTCCCCAAGTTTTGGTGATGACACGTATGCTATAATTGATCATGAAAAGAATGCTTTGTGTGATAGTTATATTTTGAGATTCCTTCATGATGTTACTGAAAATTACTATGAGAGAGGAACATATGCTTTTACATATTGCAATAATATCAAGTTTCCTCTCTATGTTTCAAAGTTTGGAAGTTATGCTTGTTTTTCCTTCAAATGGTAGTTCATTTTTGTTCCCATAATTTGTTTGCTCACAAAATCCCTATGCATAGGAAGTGTGTTAGACATAAATATACTTGCCATGTGATTCATGATGTTCCTATTGTTGCAAATAGGAATTATGTGCCCATAGATTTCATTGTTCTTGATATAGAATGCAATCCTACATGTCCTATTATTCTTGGTAGACCTTTCCTTAGAACGGTTGATGCAATTATTGACACGAAAGAAAGAAATATTAGATTAAAATATCCATTAAGGGTAAGAATGGAACACTTTCCTAAAAAAATAAGATTTCCTTATGAATATATTATGAGATCTACTTATGGATTACATACCAAAGATGACAATACCTAGATCTATTACGTTTTGCCTAGCTAGGGGCGTTAAACAATAGCGCTTGTTGGGAGGCAACCCAATTTTATTTTGCTTTCTGCTTTTTGCTTCTATTTTGGTGTGTTTTACACATTATTAATCCTGTAGTAATTGTGTTTTTGTGTTTTTCTTAGTGTTTGAGCTAAGTAAAACCTTTGGGGTGATCTATGGTAGTTCTTGATTTGATCTTGCTGAAAAACAGAAACTTTTCTGCTCAGTCCAGGAATGTTACAAATTTTTCAGAGCGTCGAATTGATCTGAAATTTTTACAAAAGATTTATATACAAATTTACCTAATTTTTCATAATTTTAGAGTTCCAGAAGTATTTGAAGTTTACAGATTGCTATAGACTGTTCTGTTTTTTGACAGATTCTGTTTTCTTTGTGTTGTTTGCTTATTTTGATGCATCTATGGGTCGTATCGGGGGGTATGAGTCATGGAAAAGTTAGAATACAGTAGGTATTACACAAATACAACTAAATAAGGAGTTCACAACAGTACCTAAAGTGGTGATTTATCTTTTTATACTAACGGATCTCATGAGTTTTCTGTTGAGTTTTATGTTGTGAAGTTTTCAAGTTTTGGGTGAAGATTTGATGGACTACGGAATAAAGAGTGGCAAGAGC
The DNA here is from genome assembly GCA_022496015.1 of Hordeum marinum. Classification (NCBI taxonomy): domain Eukaryota; kingdom Viridiplantae; phylum Streptophyta; class Magnoliopsida; order Poales; family Poaceae; genus Hordeum; species Hordeum marinum. The sequence continues at coordinate 156,917,483 of CM039677.1, forward strand.
CTAAGCTTGGGGATTCCCAAGGCACCCCAAGTCATATTAAAGGATACCAAAAAAGCCTAACCTTGGGGATGCCTCGGAAGGCATCCCCTCTTTCGTCTTCAATCCATCGGTAAATTTACTTGAGGCTATATTTTTATTCACCACATGATATGTGTTTTGCTTGGAGCGTCTTGATATGAGTCTTTGCTTTTTAGTTTTACACAATCATCCTTGCTGCACACATCTTTTTATAGAGACATGTTGAATCGTGAATTTCTTAGAATACTCTATGTGCTTCACTTATATCTTTTGAGCTAGGCAATGTTGCTCTAGTGCTTCACTTATATCTTTATAGAGCATGGTGATGTTATATTTTATAGAAATTATTGAACTCTCTATCTCTAGTTATATTATTTTGAGAGTTTCTTAAAACAGCATGGTAATTTGTTTAGGTTATGACTTTAGTCCTAATATAATGGGTATCAAAGAGGGACATAGTAAAAAAATCATATTAAGTGCATTAAAAACTATGAGAAGTTTGATTCCTTGCACATAGTTTTGAGATAATAGGGATGGTAATATGAGAGTCATGCTAGTGATTAGTTGTGAATTGGAAGAGATACGTGTGTTAAAGCTTGTGATTCCCGTAGCATGCACGTATGGTGAACCATTATGTAACCAAGTCGGAGCATGATTTGTTTAATGATTGTAGACCTTTGTGTGAGGGTCGGGAGCGCGGGATGGTTAACTCCTACCAACCTCTCCCCTAGGAGCATGTGTCTAATGCTTTGTTTGATAACTAATAGACTTTTGCAATAAGTATGTGAGTTCTTTCTGACTGATGTTGAGTCCACTGATTATACGCACTCTCACCCTTCCACCTTTGCTAGCCTCTCTAGTACCGCGCAACTTTCGCCGGTACACCAAACCCTCCTTCCTACAAACAGCCACCATACATTCCTCAAAACAGCCACCATACCTACCTATTATGGCATTTCCATAGCCATTCCGAGATATATTGCCATGCAACTTCCACCATGTAGTTTTTCTATGACTTGCAACATCACTTCATGTTGCATATAGAGTCATATTTTTTCATAGGAATCGAGTTGTAATTTCTTTTTCTTTGAGTTATAAGTAAATAAAAGTGTGATGATTTTTCATTAATAGGGCATTCTCCCGTGAGATAAAAGGATGATGGAGGCTATGACTCCCTCACAAGTTGGGATGAGTATCCGGACTTTACAAAAATAAAAGAGGCCAGCGAAACCCAAACAAAAAAATAATAAAAGAGGCCAAAGAAGCCAACCAATATATATATATATATATAATGAGAGAAAGATAGAAGGGACAATTACTACTACCTTTTTCCACACTTGTGCTTCAAAGTAGCACCATGATCTTCATGATAGAGAGTCTCCTATTTTGTCACTTTCAAATAACTAGTGGATATTCATTATGCACGACCACTTAGTTTTCTTTTTGAGCTTTCATACACTTATAGCTCAAAGTGCATTTGTTTCATGGCAATCCATACTCACTCACATTGATATCTATTGACGGGCATCTCCATAGCCCGTTGATACGCCTAGTTGATGTGAGACTATCTTCTCCTTTTTTCCCTTGCACCTCCTCCATATTCTATTCCACCTATAATGCTATATCCACGGCTCACGCTTATGTATTGCTTGAGATTTGAAAAGTTTGAGAACACCAAAAGTGTGAAACAATTGCTTGACTTGTTCATTGGGGTTGTGCATGATTTAGATACTTTGTGTGGGGAAGATGGAGCATAGCCAGACCATATGATTTTGTAGGGATGACTTTCTAAGGCCATGTTATTTTGAAAGGACACAACTATCTTATTGGTATGCTCGAAGTATTACTGTCTTTATGTCAATATTAGACTATTGTTTTGAATCTTATGGATATGATTATTCATGCCACTAAAGAATATTACATTGATAAATATCTTAGGTAGCATTCAACATACAAAAATTCTGTTTTTATCATTTACCTACTCGAGGACGAGCAGGAATTAAGCTTGGGGATGTTGATATGTATCCAACGTATCTGTAATTTTTTATTGTTCCATGCTATTATATTATCTGTTTTGGATGTTTTATATGCGTTAATATGCTATTTTATATTATTTTTGGGACTACCCTATTAATATAGAGCCTAGTGCCAGTTTGTGTTTTTTTCCTTGTTTTTGAGTTTCCCAAATAAGGAATATTAAATGGAGACCAAACGGAATAAATCCGTCAGAATGATTTTTCTGGAACAAAAGGAAACTACGAGACTTGAGAACCAAGGCAGAGGAGCCACCGTGGGGCCACAAGCCTTAGGGGCATGGCCAGGGTGTAGGCCACGCCCGGTAGGCTTGTGGGCCCATGGTAGCTCCCCTAACACTAATCTTCAGCCTATAAATTCCCAAATATTCCGTCATTATCAAAAAGAGCCACAAAAACACTTCTCCGCCGCCAGAAGCCTCCGTTACTGAGAGATCCAATCTTGGAGCCTTTTCCGGTACTCTACCGGAGGGGGATTCGATCACGGAGGGCATCTACATCAACTCCATTGCCCCTCCAATGATGCGTGAGAAGTTCACCACAGATCTATGGGTCCATAGCTAGTAGCTAGATGGCTTCTTCTCTCTCTTTTCTTCTCAATACCATCTTCTTCATGATGTTCATGGACATGTATCTGATGTCATACTCTTTTGTGGTGTGTTTGTCGAGATCCGATGAATTGTGGGTTTATGTTCAGATTATCCATGAATATTATTTGAGCCTTTCCTGAATTCTTATATGCATGATTTCATATCTTTGCAAGTCTCTTCGAGTTATTGGTTTGGTTTGGCCAATTAGATTCGTAATTCTTGTAATGGGAGAAGTGCTTAGTTTTGGGCTCAATCATGCGGTGTCCTCACCCAGTGGCAAAGTAGGGGTAGCAAGGCACGTATTGTATTGTTGCCATCAAGGATAAAATATGGTTTTTTCATCATATTGCTTGAGTTTATCCCTCTACATCATCTCATCTTACCTAATGCGTTACTCTGTTCTTCATGAACTTAATACTCTAGATGCAGGCAGGAGTCGGTCGAGGTGTGGAGTAATAGTAGTAGATGCGGAATTGTTTCGGTCTACTTGTCACAGACGTGATGGATATATGCATAATCATTCCCTTGGATATCTTCATAATTGTTCGCTTGTCTATCAATTGCTCGACAGTAATTTTTTCACCCACCATAATACTTGCCATCATGAGAGAAGCCATCTAGTGAAACCTATGGCCCCTGGGTCTATTTTTCATGTTATACTTTCAGATCTAAAACCAAAAATACTTGCTCCATTGTTTTTACTTTTAGTTTTACTTTCCGTTCAAGCATCCTATTATATCTATCTCTATTAGATCTCATCCTTGCAAGTAACCGTGAAGGGATTGACAACTCCTTTATATCGTTGGGTGCAAGAGTTTGATTCTTTGTGCAGGTACATCTATTGGTGACTCGATTGTATCTCCTACTGGATTGATACCTGGGTTCTCAAAAACTTAGGGAAATACTTATCTACTTTGCTGCATCAAACTGTTCCTCTTCACGAGAAACCAACCCATGCTCGAGAAGTAGCAACTGCCCCGCCACAATCTACGTGTTCGCCTGCGACACACTTTGGCTTGATGTTAAACACCTTGAGCCAAAGGTCGAAGTGTGGTTGGACCCACAGAAAAGCCTCATAGACGAGTATGAAGGCGGATATGTGCATGAATGAGTTCGGCAGGATATCATGGAAATCGAGGCCGTAGAAGAACATGAGCTCCCTGACGAAGGGATGGAGCGGGAAGCTCAATCCCCAGATGAAGTGGGGAATAAAGACCACCCTTTCACCAGGCTTGGGGGTGGGGATCACCTGGTCCTTCATCGGCGCACAATGGAAGATGTTGGCGGGGAGGTAGCCGGCGGCCTTAAGGTCTCAGTTGTCTTGGTCGGTGAACCTAGAGGCCTCCCAGTTGCCCTTGGAGCCGAAGCCCGCCATGGGTTAGCTCGGAGGAGGTGTGGTGTAAGACCTAGATATATGTTGTGGATGCTCAGAAGGATGGGGAAGCAAAGGGTGCGAATGGGGAGCGTGGTTAAGCCTTGGGGTTTTCTGTCCCTTTTATGAGGCTTATCACTATTTGGCCTCCCCTTGATGTGCCGTGAATCCCTCCGCTTCCCAAGACGTGACTACCGTTGCACGCACATGATTAAACGTATCTCGTATATAACGGTACACGATCTATGCATTGACGAAACGTTTTGAGGAAAAACGGCCTTGAACCGCGAATTGAGTTTCTACAACTGGCTTAGCGGTCGTGGTGGGCCATGACCTTTCATCAGAGGGGTCATCAGGGGACGTTATTTTTCCCCTTGACGTTTGTCCTTCAGGGACGACCTGTTCACGGTGTTCGGATGCGTCTCTATTCAGAAAACGACATGTCATCGGGGGCCGAACTAAACTCGCAAGCCAAAGACTCTGATTATATGAAGCAATTGAAGCTGGGACCCTTGGCATTGGAGGCAAGTTTGGGGGCTACTGAGGGAGTCCTGGATTAAGGGGTCCTCGGGAGGCCGACCTGCTTCTTATGGGCCAGACTGTAGGCCGCTTGCCGAACATTGGAACGATTGAAGGCCCTGTCTCCAGGAAGAAAGCTTCGGGAATCGCGGCTTGTCCTCCACGTTTAATGTAGCGAATAGGCATGTTTATCTCTTAGGTGTGTAACCAGCCATGTGTAAACCCTAGACACCCTCGGTGTCTATATAAGCCGGAGGGTTTTAGGTTGTAGATACGGAACAATTCATCTAGGGTTTAACTATTCGATCTCGAGGTAGATCAACTCTACAACCCACATATCATCAATACAATCAAGCATGAAGTAGGGTATTACCTCCATAGGAGGGCCCGAACCTGGGTAAACCTTGTCTCCCTTGTCTCATGTTACCATCGATCCCAGTCTCACAGTTTGGGACCCCCTATCCGAGATCCGCCAGCTTTGACACTCACAATGAGCATGAGATGGATGAATTCAGGAGGCTCAACCTTCTGTACCCAGCTTTGAATTTTTGTTATTTAGATTAAAGAAAGTAAAAATGCTATTGTTTTTCTGTCTGATTTATTCGTGCAACAAAAAAAATGACCTGAAAATAAAAATTCTCCAAATGCCCTAAAAATGTAGGATGATTTTTTTTGCAATATTTAAGATTTTTTGGCATTGAGAACATATCAGGGGGCTACACGAGTGGGCCACAAGCCCACAGGGTGCGTCCACCCCCCTAGGCTCTCCCCTGGCTTGTGGGTCCCACGTAGGGCCCCCTCACTTATTCCAGCACCCATCCACTTCATCTTCCTCCAGAAAAATCCTACCATTGCTCTAGCCCGAGTTCTAGCTCATTTTGCTGCCATTTTCGATCTCCTTGTGCAAAGCTCCATTTGCAAAACTATTTTGGGGTACTGATCTTCGGTATGTGCCTCCTCCAATGGTTCAATTAGTTTTTGTTTTAGTGCTTTGTATATTGCAAATTTTTGCTGCTGTGGTGACCTTGTTCTTGAGCTTGCATGTCAAATTTGTATAGTCCCAAGTAGTTTTGATGCTTGATATAGCCTCTAGGCACTTGTGGGAGTAGTTGCTACAAGTGTTGTTCAGTTTTGTTCACCTTTATTTTGAGTCACTAAAAATTTCAGAAATTTTTCAGATAAAGAAATGATGAGGATATTGTTAGGAGGCTCTTCAAGTCGGGGCTCTAAAGAAGATGAAAATGAGGTGAAGAGGAAGTTGAAATACAATCTTCCTAGCATCGTAGAGATTGGGCCATGTGAATGGCCAAGTGATGCATTCTTGAGGGTGGCCGGAATTTATGAATATTTCTATTATTTGGCAGAGAATGCAGTCATCACCTAATTCCTCAATGATAAGTGTGACTAGTACCTCCTACTCACAAATATCTTCGTACAAAACTTTCACTTTTATCCTAGGAAGGATGCTCCCATGGTAGAGTTTTACTTGTATGATGTGCCAAAGAAAATGACACTTGATGATTTTTTCAATGCTTGCAAAATACCTTAGGAGGGAAGCATAAGTTAACCACGTCCTAGAGACACGGAGGACTTTATTGGCGCAACCACTATTGGGGAAGAGAGAGGGGTGTCAAAGGCAAGAGCAACTAGTTTACATTTTCCTATTCCACACTATTATTCATTATTTGTGGGTAGATGTTTAGTTTATAGTGGGGAGAGTGGAGGCCTTAGTGCTCCCGACCTCACCATTCTACTCCACGCTTTACTTGCTGGTAGAACTTTTAGTCCGGGTGCTATGGTGGCCCAATGGTTGAACTTAAACCGTTTGAAGGGCCCCATATTCGGAGGTATCTATGCATCTTGTCTAGCCAAACACTTTAAGATACCCATTAGGCTTGACGAAGAAGAGGAAATGTTGCTACCTACAAGATATTTAGACTATGACAGTATGGTAACACATGATTTTATTAGGAAGGATAATGATAGGAGGCTGCTTTACAACTTAGTATTTAGTGAAAGTACTGGTGAGATTATTACTCTGCCTGCTTCTTATTTGTTTGATATTCATTCAGGCAGGTACACTATTATGCCCAAGGACATCTACAGATATTGGGGGCTGTCGCAACCCCCAGCACCTAAGCCGACACTAGCCCTTGGTCTGTATCAGGATCCAGTTTTTCAGTCGGAGCCACATGAGCTCGCCAACAAGTGGAACCCTACGGACCCTCTGGAGTATCCAGGAGATGGTTATTTACATCCATGGCCCTAGACCAACTTAGGCCAAAACCCTAAGCTTGGGGGAGTACGCATTTCTCACCGACATTACATTCATGTTCGCACACTCATCTTAGTAGTCGGTCCTCATACTTTTTCATTTTGCCATCCATGGTAGTTTATTTCTTCTTTCTGATTTCTTCTTGTGTGCCTAATTAACCTTGAGAAAATCCAAAAAAATAGTTCTATATTTACCTTCTAGTCTATTTAGTTGTAGCATTAAAAGAAAACCCAAAAATATTTAGTGTTCTTCTTTTGCTTGTTGGGAGCTTTCCCGTGTAAATAGTTTTTCTCGTTCTTGTTTTCAAATTTCTTTCTTTGGGTCGTAAGGAGAAGACCACAATGAAAATTATGAGTGGCTCTCATATGCATTATTGTTTATCTATCAGACAACCCATATTACCTTGCCTTCTCCCTTGAGTTATTGTTTGCAGATTCCAGCTTAGTCCAATGCACGTGGACTCTTATTATTATTCACGCCATTCGGTCGTGCAAGTGAAAGGCAATAATGACGATATATGATCAAGTTATTGAGATGGAGAAAAGATGGTATGGACTCGACTTATTTTGTTTTTGTAAATATGATTAGCTCATCATTATGGATGAAACATGTTTGCAATGACAATTAGAAATTATAGCTACTCATGTCATGCTTAATTAGCTAAGAGTGTATAATGGTTTGTATTGAGTGCCAACATGCATTTTAAAATTGTTGTGATGTAGTATGATAGGATGGTATCCTCCTTCGAATGTTTCAAGTGGCTTGACTTGGCACATGTTCACGCATGTAGTTGAAACAAAATCAACATAGCCTCCATGATATTTATGTTCATGGTGATTTATATACTACTCATGCTTGCATTCAATGTTGGTTAATCTCAATGCATGTTTATGACTGTGGATGCTATCTAGTTGGTCGATTCCCAGTCTCTTGCTAGCCTTCACTTGTACTAAGCGGGAATACTACTTCTGTGTCCACCTCCTTAAACCCAAAGTTGTTCCATCTGACTCTACCATACCTACCTATATGAGGTATTTACCTTCCATTCCAAGTAAATTTGCATGTGCCAAACTCTAAACCTTCAAATAATATTCTATTTTGTATGCCTGGATCGCTCATGTAGCGACCGGGGGCACTCAGTATGTTCCATGGTAGGTGGGTTATTCTCACGATATGTGTTCATTCACTATCATTCACGAAAAAGTGGTTGGTATTCGGGATGCCCAGTTCCATGCTCAAAATCAAATCAAAATATAATGAAACAAAACTCCCCCGGGATTGTTGCTTGTATGGATGGTACCCGTGGATTCGGCCAGCCGTGGAGTGCGTTCGATTAGTGGAGGGGGAGTAAAAACTTTATCATTCTGTTTGGGAACTGCCTATAATGTATCTAGCATGGAAGATGGTGAAATCTCTTGGTTATTATGTTGACAATAAAAGCATACCACTGAAATTATTATTCATCCATGTTTTAAAAGCTCGAGCTCTGGCACCTCTGCAAATCAATGATTCCCTGTGCGAAGGGCTTCTCTATTTTACTGTACTGTTGAATCATCCTCCTCTTATAAAAAGCACTAGTTAGAGAGCACCAGCATCATTTGTATTCTTTGTTATTAATTTATATTGAGTATGATTGTGACTCGATCTCTTTTACCATGAATTACAATTTCTAGTCAGTCCTTGTTCTTCAGGGGTGCTCTGCATTTATGTTTCGCGGTCGCAGAAAGGGCTAGCGAGATACCATTATATCATATTGTAGCATGATTGTTTTGATAAAACTGTTGTCATCCGAGATTTATTATTATTGCTCGCTAGTTGTTTATGCCATTGATATGAGTAAATGTGAGACCTAAATGTTATTGTGAACGTGGTTAGTCTATAATCTTTGCTGAAAATCTGAACATCAGTTAGACATATTTATAACAACAAGATCAAACAGAGTTTGTAAAAGTTTTTCTTTTTCACTTTCACTTTGTCAACTGAATTGCTTCAGGACAAGCAATGGGTTAAGCTTGGGGGAGTTGATACGTCTCCATCGTATCTACTTTTCGAAACTCTTTTGCCCTTGTTTTGGACTCTAATTTGCATGATTTGAATGGAACTAACCCGCATTGACGTTGTTTTCACCAGAATTACCTTGGTGTTATTTTTGTGCAGAAATAAAAGTTCTTGGATTGACCTGAAAATTTACGGAGAATATTATGTGAATTAATATACTGGTGAAATAATCAAGCAAAGGGGTCCACCCATTGGCCACAAGCCAGGGATGCCCGCCTAGGGCGCGCCTAGCTAGCTTGTGGGCCCCCTACAGCTCCACCAACCTCAAATCCAACTCCATATAACCCTATTCGGAGAGGAAAAAATCAAAGATAAGAGTTCATCGCGTTTCACGATACGGAGCATGTCGTGGTTTTGTCACGACAAATCTTTGGGTGAACGGACTTGGATTCGTGGCCATCGCTAAGGTGATGGACTCAAAGGGGTTGATCGGGACGAAGGAGACGGGTTTACCCAGGTTCGGCCCCTCAAGTAGAGGTAACAGCCTACCTCCTGCTTGTGTTTGTATTGCTTGGTGTATCGATACCAAGGGAGCAGATTGCTTGACCTAGCTCTCGATTGGTTAGTCTTTGTCTAAGTCGCCCCGGGTCTCGCCCTTATATAGGAGGTCAAGACCACGTGTCATACAAGTCATAACCGACTCTCACAATGTGTCCGAGTCTATCATGACATTGTCTTGCCTTCCCGAGCAAGCTATCTCCGGGCGGCTCACCTGCCCGGGTCTTCATACTTTCTCCATTCGGGCCACGTCCTGGCCCATCTTGTCATGCCGCCCATGTCTTGGGCTTGAGTCTTCAAGGCCCATCCTTGGGCTGGTGCATGAGCCGCCAGGTGTGACCCGGAGCCTCGGGGCGGGTCTCACCACAGGGTTATATCCACAACATTAGGCCCCAGGTTGATTTGAGCTTGCTCATTTCAACCTCCTTCTTAACTGGCGGCGAGTCTCGCTTATGTCACCTGAAAGTAAGACAAAATGACTCGCCGTGATGTCATATAAAATATGTTAGAAAGATCCTCTGACGACCACAATGAATCTTTCCCTTATTAAATAGACGGCCCGAGAATCGAGGCGTCCGCCTCGGTCAATCAATATCCGTCGCCTGGATTCTCGCGCCCATTTCCACCTTTTGCCTATTTCAATAGGACACGAGGAGCGGATTTCATTTCTTTCTCCACTTCACGCTTCTTATTCCTCCTTCCGATGCCAGACCCGGAGCGCTGGCTCTACCATTCTCATGGCCAGGTTATCTAACTCTCTAGCTCGAAAGAAGCGTCCGGCTGAGGTATCTATTTTCTCTATGCTTTATTTTACCAATCTTTCCTTTGTAATTCAAAATTGCCTTATATTGCTTGAACTGCATTTTAGGAATCACCTGCTTCGTGTGGCGACTCTATGGGAACCGCTTTGCCGCCTCCAAAGATTAACCCGTTGCATGTGTTTTTTCAGGCATTACATCCGAGTGTTTGGTGGTTTTAAACTTTGGGCTCTAACCTTTGTGCTTTCAGGGCTCAAGCCAAGCGAAGGAAAACCAACAAGTCCTCCCCTTACCCTAATGCTCAAGAACCGGAGCCTGCCGAGCCTGATGCTCCCATGCCTGATGTTGATCCCTCGGTGGCTTCGAAAGAGGCACCTAAAGAGGCTTGTCCTTCTGTAGAGCCAGCGGCCGGCAATATAATTCCTGAGAGTCCTCTGAGGGACCATTCCAAGTCGCCAAGCCCTGCAAAGGTTGCTGATGAAACAAATACTCTGAACGTCTTTATTACTGGCACCGGCTTCCACTCTCCTCAACCTCATGTGCTAACAAAGCATAGTGAGATGACTGAAACCTCCAAGAAGCTGCAGTTTGAGCTCCCCGCGCTAGAGAAGTTGACAACTGATGAACTTCATGCTGGTTATGTGAACCGCCTGTCTACAAGCCGAGACCTGGATATCAAGCTTGTCAATTTGATGAAGAAGAAATACGAGGTATGTTGGGGATCGTTGCATGGGAAGCTTCGGCCAAACTAGGAGAGGAGGAGTCCACCTCCTCCACTCCTAGTAGGATTAGGATTCATTCTTTTTTTCCTTTTTGCCTTTTTCCACCTTTTTCCTTTTGGGTTTTCTTCTCTAGCCACATGGGCCTTCTGTGGGAGTTTCCACCAGCCCACTAAGGGCTGATACTCACTCTCTCACAGCCCATGAAGCCTCTTGGGTCGAAATACCCCTCCCGGAGGTCTCCCGGTACACTACCGGCACTCCCGGTACACTACCGATAAGCCCGAAACTTTTCCGGCAACCAAAACAGGACTTCCTATATATGAATATTTACCTCCAGACCATTCCGGAGCTCCTCGTGACGTCTAGTATCTCATCCGGGACTCCGAAAAAACTTCGGTCACCACCATACATAACTCTATACTACCGAAACGTCACCAAACCTTAAGTGTGTAGACCCTGCGGGTTCGAGAACTATGTAGACATGACCGAGACACCTCTACGGTCAATAACCAATGGCGGGACCTGGATGTCCACATTGGTTCCTACATATTCTATGAAGATCTTTATTGGTCGAACCTCTATGTCAAGGATTCAGTTAATCCCGTATGATGTTCCCTTTGTTCTTCGGTATGTTACTTGCCCGAGATTCGATCGTCGGTATCTCCATACCTAGTTCAACCTCGTTACTGGCAAGTCTCTTTAATTGTTCCGTAATACAAGATCCCGTGACCAACACTTAGTCACATTGCTTGCAAGGCTTATTGTGATGTTGTATTACCGAGTGGGCCCTGAGATACCTCTCCGTCACACGGAGTAACAAATCCCAGTCTTGATCCATGCCAACTCAACAGACACCCTCGGAGACACCTGTAGAGCACCTTTATAGTCACCCAGTTATGTTGCGACGTTTGATACACACAAGGTGCTCCTCTGATATCTGTGAGTTGCATGATCCCATGGTCATAGGAACATATACTTGACATGCAGAAAACAGTAGCAATAAACTTACACGATCATAAGCTACATTTGTAGTTTGGGTCTTGTCCATAACATCATTCTCCTAATGATGTGATCCCGTTATCAAATGACATCTCATGTCCATGGCTAGGAAACCTTAACCATCTTTCAATCAACGAGCTAGTTCACTAGAGGCATACTAGGGACATTGTGTTTGTCTATGTATCCACACATGTATCCATGTTTCCAATTAATACAATTATAGCATGGATAATAAACGATTATCATGAACAAGGAAATACAATAATAAACACTTTATTTATTGCCTCTAGGGCATATTTCCAATAGTCTCCCACTTGCACTAGAGTCAATAATCTAGTTTCACATCACTATGTGATTTACATTGTAATGAATCGAACACCCATGCAGTTCTAGTGTTGATCATGTTTAGCCCGTGGAAGAGGTTTAGTCAACGGGTCTGCAACATTCAGATCCATGTGCACTTTGCAAATATTTATGTCTTTCTCCAAGATGTAATCACGGATGGAGTTGAAGCGTCGCTTTATGTGTCTGGTCCTCTTGTGAAACCTTGGTTCCTTGGCCAGAGCAATGGCACCAGTGTTGTCACAGAACAAATTCATTGGATTTAGTGCACTGGGCACTACTCCAAGATCTATCATGAACTGCTTCATCCAGACACCATCATTTGCCGCCTTCAAGGCTGCGATGTATTCCGCTTCGCATGTAGAATCAGCTACCACGCTTTGCTTGGAACTGCACCAGCTTACCGCTCCCCCGTTAAGAATAAATACGTATCCGGTTTGCGGATTAGAGTCGTCCGGATCAGTGTCAAAGCTTGCATCAACGTAACCCTTTACGACGAGCTCTTCATCACCTCCATAAACGAGAAACATTTCCTTAGTCCTTTTCAGGTACTTAAGGATATTCTTGACCGCTTGCTAGTGCTCCATTCCAGGATCACTTTGAAACCTTCCGTCCATACTTATGGTAAGGCTGACATCGGGTCTTGTGCACAACATTGCATACATGATAGAGCCTATGGCTAAATCATAGGGGATGACACTCATCTTTTCTCCATCTTCTACAGTTACTGGGCATTGAATCTTAGTCAACTTCACACCTTGTAATACAGGCAAGAACCCCTTCTTGGACTGTTCCATTTTGAACTTCTTCAAAACTTTATCAAGGTATGTGCTCTGTGAAAGTGCTATTAAGCGTATCGATCTATCTCTATAGATCTTAATGCCTAATATGAAAGCAACTTCTCCTAGGTCCTTCATTGAAAAACTCTTGTTCAAATATTCCTTCACGCTTTCTAGCATTTCTATATTGTTTCCAATCAGCAATATGTCATCCACATATAATACTAGAAACGCTATAGAGCTCCCACTCACTTTCTTGTAAATACAAGCTTCTCTGTAAACTTGTATAAACTCAAACGCTTTGATCACCTCATTAAAGCGCTTATTCCAACTCCGAGATGCTTGCACCAGTCCATAAATGGATCGCTGGAGTTTGCAAACTTTGTCAGCATTCTCTGGATCGACAAAACCTTTGGGTTGCATCATATACAACTCTTCCTCAAGGAAACCGTTGAGGAACGTTGTTTTTACATCCATCTGCCAAATTTCATAGTCGAAATAGGCAGCTATTGCTAACATGATTCTGACAGACTTAAGCATCGCTACGGGTGAGAAAGTCTCATCGTAGTCAACTCCTTGAACTTGTGAAAAACCCTTTGCCACAAGTCGAGCTTTATAGACGGTGACATTACCGTCCGCGTCTGTTTTCTTCTTAGAGATCCATTTGTTCTGAATGGCCTTTCGCCCTTCAGGTAATACTTTTAAAGTCCATACTTTGTTTTCATACATGGATCCCATCTCGGATTTCATGACCTCTAACCATTTCTCGGAATCCAGGCCCATCACTACTCCTCCATAGCGTAGGTTCATTGTTGTCCAACAACATGACCTCGAAGACAGGGTTACCGTACCACTCAGGGGTAGTACGCGGCCTTGTCGACCTACGAGGTTCAATAGCTGCTTGATCCAAAGCTTCATGATCATCATCATTAACTTCCTCTTCTACCATCGTAGGTTACACAGAAACATCTTTCAGCGCTGTGCTACTTTCTGGTTGAAGTAAAGGTTCAATAACCTCATCAAGCTCTATTTTCCTCCCACTCAATTCTTTCGAGAGAAACTCTTTCTCAAGAAATGTGCCGTTTTTAGGGACAAACACTTTGCCTTCGGATCTGAGATAGAAGGTATACCCGACTGTCTCTTTCGGGTATCCTATGAAGACGCATTTCTCCGCTTTGGGTTCCAGCTTTTCAGGCTGAAGCTTTTTGACATAAGCATCACATCCCCAAACTTTAAGAAACGACAACTTTGGCTTCTTGCCAAACCACAGTTCATATAGCGTCGTCTCAACGGATTTTGATGGTGTCCTATTTAAAGTGAATGCAGCTATCTCTAACGCATAACCCCAAAACGATAGTGGCAAATCAGCAAGAGACATCATAGAACGCACCATATCTAATAAGGTTCGATTACGATGTTCGGACACACCATTACGCTGTGGTTTTACGGGCGGTGTCAACCGTGAAACAATTCCACACTGTCTTAAGTGACTGCCAAACTCATAACTCATATATTCACCTCCTCGATTAGATCGCCGGAACTTAATCTTCTTGTTACGATGATTCTCAACTTCACTCTGAAATTGCTTGAACTTTTCAAACGTTTCAGACTTGTGTTTCATCAAGTAAATATACCCATATCTACTTCAGTCATCAGTGAAGGTGAGAAAATAACGATATCCACCACGCGCTGTAACATTCATTGGACCGCACACATCAGTGTGTATGATTTCCAATAAGTCACTCGCCCGTTCAATTGTTCCAGAGAACGGCGTTTTAGTCATCTTGCCCATGAGGTATGGTTCACATGTGTCAAGTGATTCAAAATCAAGTGACTCCAAAAGTCCATCGGCATGGAGCTTCCTCATGCGTTTTACACCAATATGACCTAAACGGCAGTGCCACAAGAAAGTGGTACTATCATTATCAATTCTACATCTTTTGGCATCAATGTTATGAACATGTGTGTCATCACTATCAAGATTCTATATGAATAAACCCCTAACATTGGGTGCATGACCATAAAAGATATTACTCATATAAATAGAACAACCTTTATTCTCTGATTTAAATGAGTAACCGTCTCGCAATAAACAAGATCCAGATATAATGTTCATGCTTAACGCAGGCACTAAATAACAATTATTCAGGTTCATCACTAATCCCGATGGTAATCGAAGAGAGAGCATGCCGACGGCAAACACATCAACCTTGGAACCATTTCCCACGCGCATCGTCACTTCATCCTTTGCCAGCCTTCGTTTATTCCGTAGTTCCTGCTTTGAGTTGCAAATGTGAGCAACCGAACCGGTATCAAATACCCAGGCACTACTACGAGAGCTAGTAAGGTACACATCAATAACATGTATATCATATATACCTTGTTTGTCGTTGGCCGCCTTCTTGTCAGCCAGGTACTTGGGGCAGTTCCACTTCTAGTGACCAGTTCCTTTGCAATGAAAGCACTCAGTTTCTGGCTTCGGTCCATGCTTGGGCTTCTTTGCAGGAGTAGCAACTGCTTTGCCATCCTTCTTGGTTTTACCCTTCTTGCCCTTGCCCTTGACTTTGCCATTTTTCTTGAAACTAGTGGTTTTATTGACCATCAACACTTGATGTTCTTTCTGGATTTTAGACTCAGCGACTTTTAGCATCGCAAACAGCTCGGCGAATGACTTGTTCATCCTGTGCATGTTATAGTTCATCACAAAGCTCTTGTAACTAGGTGGAAGTGATTGAAGAACTCTGTCAGTGATCGCCTCTGGTGGAAGGGCAATTCCCAACTCCGCTAGACGAGTTGAATACCCAGACATTCTAAGTATATGTTCACTGGTAGACCCGTTCTCCTCCGTCTTCCAAGCATAGAACTTATCGGAGGTTTCATACCACTCGATCCGAGCGTTCTTTTGAAAGATAAACTTCAACTCCTGGAACATCTCATATGCTCCATGACGTTCAAAACGTCTTTGAAGTCACGGTTCTAAGCCATACAATATTGCACACTGAACTATTGAGTAATCTCCAGTACGTGCCTCCCAAGCGTTCTTAATGTCTTCGGAGGTCATGTCTTCTGGTTGGTCACCAAGCGGTGCATCAAGGACATATGATTTCTGGGAAGCCGTGAGGATAATCCTCAGATTATGGGCCCAGTCAACAAAGTTACTTCCATCATCTTTCAGTTTAGCTTTCTCTAGGAACGCATTAAAATTCAGGGGTGCTACTGCGCGAGCCGTTGATCTACAACATAAATATGCAAAGTTCACTTAGACTGTTGTTCAAGATAATGAGTTTAGTTAATCAAATTACTAAAGCTCCCACTCAAATTGACATCCCTTAGGTCATCTGAGTGTCACATGATCCAAATCCACCAACTCAAGTCCGATCATCGCGTGAGTTGAGGTGGCTTCAATGGTGAACATCATTATGTTGATGATATCTACTATATGACTCATGTTCGACCTTTCGGTCTCGTGTGTTCCGAGGCCATGTATGTACATGCTAGGATCGTCAAGTTTAACCCGAGTGTTCTGCGCATGCAACACTGGCTTGCACCCGTTGTATGTGAACGTAGAGTCTATCACACCCGATCATCACGTGGTGTATCAACACGACGAACTTTAGCAACGGTGCACACTCGGGGAGAACACAATTTTATCTTGAAATTTAAGTGAGGGATCACCTTATAATGCTACCTTCGTACTAAGCATAACAAGGTGCATCAAAGGATTAACATCACATGCAATTCATAAGTGACATGATATGGCCATGAACTTGTGCTTTAGATCTCCATCTTGAAAGCACCGGCATGATCTTCATCGTCACCGGCATGACACCATGATCTCCATCATCTTGATCTCCATCAACGTGTCGCCATCGAGGTTGTCACGCCTTGCATGCTTCTACTACTACCGCTACCGTTTAGCGATAAAGTAAAGCATTACATAGCGCTTAATGATTGACACGCAGGTCATAAAATAATTAAAGACAACCCTGTGGCTCCTGCCGGTTGCCATACTCATCGACATGGAAGTTGTGAAATTCTATACATCACATGATCATCTCATACATCACATATATCACATCATGTAATTGGCCATATCACATCACAACATACGCTGCAAAAACAAGTTAGACGTCCTCTAATAGTTGTTGCATGTTTTACGTGGCTGCTACGGGTTTCTAGCAAGAACAATTCTCACCTACGCATAAACCACAATGGTGATACATAATTTGCTTTTCAACCTTCTCAAGGACTGCCTTTGTCGAATCCGATCCAATTAAAGTGAGAGAAACTGCCACCCGCAAGCCATCTAGGCAACAAGTTGCGTCGAGGGAACCGGTCTCTCGTAAGCGTACGAGTAATGTTGATCCGGGCCGCTTCATCTCACAATACTGCTGAACCAAAATCCGACCAAGGGAGGAAGCAATCTAAGCATCAACGCCCACAAACCTTTTGTGTTCTACTCGAGATCTCATCTACACATAAACCTAGCTCTGATACCACTGTTGGGGAACGTTGAATGGGAAACAAAAAATTTCCTACCCACACGAAGATCTATCCATGGTGATGAGCATCTACGAGAGGGAGAGTGGATCTACATAACCTTGTAGATCGCTAAGCGGGAAGCGTCAAGAAACGCGGTTGGTGTAGTCGAACGTCTTCGCGATCCAAATCGCCGTGTGTCCCACGATCCAATTACGATCTGTCCCGCGATCCAATCACGATCCTTCCTGCGATCCGATCATGATCCGTCCCACGAACTTGATCACGATCCGCCTCACGAACTTGATCACGATCCTTCCGATCTAGCACCGAACGGACGACACCTCCGCGTTCAGCACACGTATAGCTTGATGACGATC
Organism: Hordeum marinum; assembly: GCA_022496015.1. NCBI lineage: Eukaryota > Viridiplantae > Streptophyta > Magnoliopsida > Poales > Poaceae > Hordeum > Hordeum marinum. The sequence goes on from CM039677.1 coordinate 156,935,305, forward strand.
TCCACCGTCTTGATCGAGCAAGAAGGAGTGGAGAGGAAGAAGAGTTCTCTGGCAGCCTGATGGTGCTCTGGCGATGGTGGTGGAGCAATTCCGACAGGGCTTCGCCTAAGCACTGCAGAAAACCGATCTAGAGGAGAAACTATGCACTGGAGGAACGGGTAGCACGTGGCAGAAAATCTAGTGCAAAAACCCTCAATACCACCAGTATATATAGGAGAAGAGGAGGAGAGCAGGCAGCTTGGCCTCGAAGCCTTCGGCCGAACTAGGAGAGGAGGAGTCCACCTCGTTCACTCCTAGTAGGATTAGGATTCATTCTTTTTTTCCTTCTTGCCTTTTTCCACCTTTTTCCTTTTGGGTTTTCTTCTCCAACCACATGGGCCTTGTGTGGGAGTTTCCACCAGACCACTAAGTGCTGATATTCACTCTCTCACAGCCCATGAAGCCTCTTGGGTCGAAATACCCCTCCCGGAGGTCTCCCGGTACACTACCGGCACTCCCGGTACACTACCGATAAGCCCGGAACTTTTCCGGCGACCAAAAATGGACTTCCTATATATGAATCTTTACCTCTGGACCATTTTGGAGCTCCTCGTCATGTCCAGGATCTCATCTGGGACTCCGAACAAACTTTGGTCACCACCATACATAACTCTATACTACCGAAACGTCACCAAACCTTAAGTGTGCAGACCCTGCGGGTTCAAGAACTATGTAGACATGACCGAGACACCTCTACGGTCAATAACCAATGGCAGGACCTAGATGTCCACATTGGTTCCTACATATTCTACGAAGATCTTTATCGGTCGAACCTCTATGTCAAGGATTCAGTTAAGCCCGTATGATGTTCCCTTTGTTCTTCGGTATGTCACTTGCCCGAGATTCGATCGTCGGTATCTCCATACCTAGTTCAACCTCGTAACTGGCAAGTCTCTTTACTCATTCCGTAATACAAGATCCCGTGACCAACACTTAGTCACATTGCTTGCAAGGCTTATTGCGATGTTGTATTACCGAGTGGGCCTTGAGATACCTCTCCGTCACACGGAGTAACAAATCCCAGTCTTGATCCATGCCAACTCAACAGACATCCTTGGAGACACCTGTAGAGCACCTTTGTAGTCACCCAGTTACTTTGCGACATTTGATACACACAAGGTGCTCCTCCGATATCTGTGAGTTGCATGATCTCATGGTCATAGGAACATATACTTGACATGCAGAAAACAGTAGCAATAAACTGACACGATCATAAGCTACGTTTGTAGTTTGGGTCTTGTCCATCACATCATTCTCCTAATTATGTGATCCCGTTATCAAATGACATCTCATGTCCATGGCTAGGAAGACTTAACCATCTTTCAATAACCGAGCTAGTTCACTAGAGGCATACTAGGGACATTGAGTTTGTCTATGTATCCATGTTTCCAATTAATACAATTATAGGATGGATAATAAACGATTATTATGAACAAGGAAATACAATAATAAACACTATATTTATTGCCTCTAGGGCATATTTCCAACAAGCTATTCTCACTCCCCTTCTACCCTTACATAGCCCCCAAGAGCCGGGTTAATATTAGCGGATGATAATCCGGGTCTTCAAAGCTTGCTAGAAGTAGAAATGCTTAACCTGTAGGCCTCGACTTATTTAGAAGTAACCGCAAATCATCGTTCGTATCCCCCAAGGGCTGGCTCAAATTTGATAACATGGAGCTGGAGCTTTATTCAAGGTAGTTAATAGAGCCAATTGTAGCCCCCAAGGGTCGGCTCAATCTTTGTTTAAAGTTGAGTCGGATCTTTCATTGTAAATAACTTGAAAAGCCAGCTTGTAGCCCCCAAGTTCCGGATTAAGTTGATAAAGATGATCCCGAACTGCATTGTAATCTTGGAGATAAAATAGACATTAGCCCCTAAGTGTCAAACATATTGATATTGCTTGCAATCTATTTGAGACTTGCTTAATCTTCATTATCTGAAAAATTCCCTCCTGATGACTCATTCCATATTTTGATGTGTCATAGGAAGCTTTAAACGAAGCCAGGTCAGAAGTGGCCGGCTTAAAGAATAATCTAGACACGCAACAAGCCGCCCAAAGCGAGGCTGATGAAAAATGCCAGCTCCTTTCCGAGGAACTGACTAAGATCAAAGCTGACTTTGCCGCTTTCAAAGAGTCTGCTGAAATTGAACAAGCTGCCTTGACTCAACGAGCGGATGATGCTGACCAGCGGCTGGTGATTGTGTTAGATGAGTTGCAATCTTTGAAGCGCCATATCAGAAAGATGTCAGCCGCCATATTTGGTAAGTATTTAACAGCTTAACTCAAATTTTGTATGGGTACTTGTACTGGCGACTTATGACGAAGAGTCTATGTTATGCAGGTCCAAGGAGCCGCCAACTCGCTTCCGACAGCTTGCTGCCCTTGAAAGCTATTTATACTCTGACGGAACAACTTTATTGTGGAGATGTCTACACAATCAAGGCCGTGCTCTACAAGGATAACACCCCTTCAACTATCAAAGGGGTCATAGAACTATTCTCCACCCTGCCAAAACAGATGTAGAGCTTAAAAAATCAGCCGCCCGCCAGGGAGCTATTACAGCTATAAGCCGGGCATTGGCGTTTCCATACAAAAAGGATGACGACCCAGATTTCACCGATGCTGATTATGCCAATTGTGTGAAGGCTTTTAACGTTCTTGCCTCCGTTTTAGCTGAAGAGGTGAACTTATCAACTTATCAAGCGGCTTATGATGCTGATCAGAAGAGAATTCATGGCCACCTCTTTGAAGCCAAGGATCAGACACCCGCCCGCAGTAAGCACCTTTTTGCTTCTGAACTTGACCCGTCCCCCCTCTTTGAAGAGGGAAAATTTGCATCTTTAACCCACTACAACTGGGACTTGGACAATCTTCAGATCAAGGAGGTCGAAGATCCGGAGCAGGGTGACCCGCCAGTTAGCTAATGGAGTTGTGAACGTCGTTGATAAGCCGACTCTTGTGACCCGCCATGAGCGGTGTAAAACACTTTGAAATTTTTTTGGGCTCTACAAAGAGCATATGTAATAGGCTTGTAGTAACTTTGCCTTTGCCTGGACTGTGCCATCGTGCACATGTTAAATAGTCCGGCTTAATACATAACATCTTCCTTGCACTTCATATTGGATGCTTTGCCGACTCTTGGCGGTTTAATTGACCTGCAAGAATAGATGTATCTTGACATTGTTAGGAGGGCGGCTTAAAATAGCATAACCCAAAGATGTTGTATCTTCCTAACATATTTTTCAAAAACAGATCATGTGCCGGTTCTACTGGGTTGACTCGCCACTTAAAACTCCTTATAAGTACAGGGTCTCTGTGGAGATTGGTCACTAACATTTTGAACCGGCTCAAGGTCTCTAAGCGATATTAACTGAAAGGAAGTGTGACGTCCCAGAAGAGACACGTCAGGGCATGAGTACCCTGATAGCCCAAAAACTACCTCTCACGTGACATAAATCCGTCGTTTTAACCTTAAACACTACAGGGTCCTCAAGGATTAACTGTCTAAGAGTACGAGCGGGCCACATAGCGGAGAGTCGGCAGTAGGTGGGAGAGTTTATCCTTGCTTTCCGTAAGCTAGCCCTCATGTGACAAGAGCCGCTGTTTTAACCTTAACTAGTACAGGGTCTCTATGGAGATTGGTCGTCCATTGCTGTGAACCGGCTTAGGGTCTCTAGGCGAGATTAACTGGTAAGAGTTTCGGCGGGTCACCTAGCGGAGTAGCATCAGCTTACAGGCAGGTTTAACCCTGTTTAGCTTAAGACCCGACTGATAGGGTGTGATAAGCTACACCCGGAGGGTGGGAAGCCCCCTGGACGATCATGTTGACGGAGTCAACTTTTTGGCTTGAGAGCCGACCGATAGGGTTTGATAAGCTACACCCGGAGGGTGGGAAGCCCCCTGGACAATCATGTTGATGGAGTCAACTTTTTGGCTTGAGAGCCGACCGATAGGGTTTGATAAGCTACACCCGAAGGGTGGGAAGCCCCCTGGACGATCATGTTGACGGAATCAATTTTTTGGCTTGAGAGCCGATCGATAGGGTTTAATAAGCTACAACCGGAGGGTGGGAAGCCCCCTGGACGATCATGTGTTTGCACAAATTGAGATATGCGAAATGGCAGAGGCCTCGGCTTGCACAGATGTCAACTTTTATTCATATATAAATATGATATGTACAATGATAGTGTACAATGCCGAGTCTCAACAACTTAGGTATAGCAAGGCCGCAGATGCGCTATGTTCCACGGCCGGCGGGTCTCCTGCCCCGAGGTATCTGAATCGTCTCGAATGTCAATGAGGTAATATGACCCGTTGTTGACATTTCTGCTAACCACGAAAGGTCCTTCCCAAGGAGGAGACAACTTATGCGTATTTGTTTGGTCTTGGATCAGCCGCAACACTAAGTCGCCCTCTTGAAACGTTCGGGTTTTAACTCTGTGGCTATGATAGCGGCGCAGGTCTTGTTGATAAATCGCCAAATGAGCCACCGCCAAATCATGTGCTTCCTCCAGGGCATCCAACGCGTCTTGACGCGCTGTCTCATTGTCCATCTCAACGTAAGCCGCCACTTGTGGCGAGTCATGATGATATCACTTGGTAACATGGCCTCTGCACCGTAAACCACGAAGAAAGGTGTATAACCCGTTGATCTGTTGGGGGGGGTAGTCCTGATGCTCCATAAGAAGGACGGCAACTCCTCCACCCAACAACCCGGCGTTCGCTGTAAAGGAACCATAAGCCGGGGCTTGATACCTCTCAGGATTTCTTGGTTAGCATGCTAAGCCTGACCGTTGGACTGTGGATGAGCAACCGTAGAAACATCAAGCCGGATGTGCTCAATGTCGCAAAACATTTTCATAGCCCCCTCCGACAGGTTCATACCATTGTCCGTGATCATACTATGAGGGTAACCAAAATGGTAGATCAGCTTATTAATGAACTGAACCACCGTAGCCACATCGCACTTGCTGACTGGCTCAGCTTCGAACCATTTGGTAAACTTGTCAACCGCCACCAAGAGGTGGGTCTTTTTGTCTTTGGATCTTTTGAAAGGCCCGACCATATCGAGCCCCCAGACTGCAAACGGCCAAGTGATTGGAATCATACACAATTCTTGAGCCGGAACATGAGCACACCGGCCAAACTTTTGACACCTGTCACACTTGCGGACCAGATCCTCTTCATCCCTGTGAGCCGTTAACCAGAAGAAACCATGCCTAAAAGACTTGGCCACCAGAGAATTTGAGCCGGCGTGATGTCCACAATCACCCGCATGAATTTCATTCTAGATTTCCTTGCCCTCCTCCGGTGAGACAAAATGTTGAAACACGCCGGTGATGCTGCACTTATGTAACTTGCAATTGACTATCGTCATAGACTTAGACCGTCTGGTGATCTGTCCAGCCAGATTTTCATCATCAGGTAACTCGCCACGAGTCAAAACGACGACTTCATGAAGACATCTTCAAGTCCTGCATCTTCAAGACCTCAAGACTTCAAGACTCGAGAAGACAAGTTTTCAATACACACTACTGGGTGAAGGATGGTTGATTGGGCATCCCTGGAGAAACCAGTGGATGGCCGGGATGCATGGAGAAGCGCCATGACATCTTGCGGAAAGCTTCACCCAGACTCAAAGAGAAGGATGAATACTTCATGCCCGGAAGCTTACCTGTGTAGCCACAAGTCATTATAGGCTCTGGCTTGGTTGATCTTCGTTGTGACTCTGCTGGGCAGTGCTATGAGATGTAGTCGACGTTAGGATTGGGATGGGCACTGTCGGACAGTCAGGGAAGCACTCTGAAAGACCATCTTTCTTTCATCCTGTTCTCAAACACCAGGCAGTGCGAGGACTTACCAGGAGGGAAAGAATCTTGTGGGTAAAGTACACAACACTCTGCAGAGTTAAACCTAATCGATTAGCCGTGTCCCCGGTTATGGACAATTTGAGCTTCTAGACTTGGATCTATCTCTGAACTCTCAACACTGGACTGATAACTAATTGTGGGCAACTTATGATACTTATGGGCATTGAGACATTGGTTGGCGGAACCATGTCATGATAGGTAACTCTATAGTGAAATTCCTGATATTCCTTTGTTGTAGGAAAATAAAATCAGCTTTTACGCAAAAACTTAGACACAGAGCCACAAAGCCTTTGCATATAGAATAGTCTTTATTCTTCTGTTCTACTATGGTGATCTTGCCGGCATATTCAAAATGCTAACCTACACGGCTGCAACGTCTTATGTTGCAGATACTCTTCTACGACGGGTAAGAGTACGATTCAGGGTTACGGTCCGCACTCAAATTGCCGTTGGTGTTATTGGGACTCCACTCCCGTTGACTGTATCCGTTGCTATTTTAAGGTATATATCAGTTTTACGTTATTTACATGTGATTGCACTTTGATATATACATTGATGTACTGTGTGTGCCAGCATACTGATCCAGGGATGGCACAGAAAACACAGAGGCTTGACTCGTTTTGAGTCGGGTCGCTACAGAAATGGTATGAGAGCACATGTTGACTTTAGGACGTGACCCTAGAAACTGGAAAGCCCTTAGGAAATGATTTCTCAAAAAAATTTGTTTTCAAAATATCTTCTACTTCTCATCTCTTTTGAGTTTTATCAAGAGTTAGAAAATACCCTTTTCCCTTGACCCCACTAAGGATCAACTGAAGCCACTCCAAGAAGGACAAGATATCAGACAACTGGTGACCAACTCAGACAAAGATGTATTGCATTATGGAAGAGCTACAAAAAGGATTGAAGATTATACAGACCTGAAGAAATTGAAGACCATGAAGAATTTCCAAGATATTATGCCCTAGAAGACCAAACCCATGTTGTATACTTACGTTAGATACAATGATTTGTGAGGTGTCATTTGAGTGTAAGTTTTAATTTTTGACAGCCACAACTAAAATCTATTTTCAAAACCATTGTTTGTATTGTGTGTTTTCCCCTCCTTTCTGTCTCTTACCTATCTCATCCCAAAACCTTGAACCCAATAGATGGCATATGAAGCTGGACTTGTACTTTCTGGACCAATGACCCAGCTAGAGGCAGAAGTATGGATACACAACATGGAGAATCACTTCAGGAGCAACTCGATAGCACAGAAGTATGAGGTTCAATATGCTCTCCAGCACTTTACACAAAGTGCCGCAACTTGGTGGAAAATGCATCATGCCATACAAGGATTTAATGGAGCAAAGAATTGGGAAGAACTCAAGAAGACTCTGTTAAGATCCCGTCTCATTCAGAATCATTGTGTTATCCCGATGAAGAAGACCCGAGCATGCAAAATCTATGGAGAGATAGGACACACCCAAGAAGAACACAAGGAAGGATGTCCTTATTGTGAAGAAAATCACCCTACTGAGGAATGCCCAACTGGGCAGGTGACATGTTTATTGTGTGAAGGAATCAACCACTACCCGGCTCAATGCCAAATATACCCCAAGGTACAGGAAGTCATTAAGCAACAGAAGGAAGCCATGAAGGAAGCCTTCAGAGGAGAATTTGGAGAACTTGTGATGAAGAAAGATATTGAAGACCCTGATGGAGAAGGCCTAACTAGATTTTACTCCAATACCTGCTATTCATGTGGAGAAGAAGGACACTTCTCACATGACTGTACGAAGGAAAGAAAAGAGTATTCTGGGAACTTCCCGATAGAAGAAGTGGAGTTTGATCCACAGGAAATTGAACTTTTGATCGGAACCAAGGAACCCAAGAAGAGAAACCGAAGACTTCCTCTGAACAACCCAATTTCTACGAAGAAGGATCTGAGTCATATCATGTGTTTCAGGTGCAAGAATTTAGGACACTATGCCGATAAGTGCCCAAGAAAGGAATCAAGAACCCAAGGAGCAAGCACCAACATCAAGAAGACCCAAGATATGTCAGAAATCATTTGTTTTCAGTGCAAGAAGACAAGACAGTACTCCTATACCTGTCCAGAGAAGAATGGATAAACATGAGTAGTCTGAGTTTTGGATTCTGGATGTACCAAAGGTAATAGGTAGCACTCTTACAATTTTGGAGTTATGTAATGGAAGTCTCAGAGTCTGTAAATAAATTCATGAGTCAATGGAAATTATGGTGTCATGATTAATCTTATGTTGAAATATGTGATTTGTTACTCTATGACCCAAGATCTCCGACCATTTTCAAGGATATGAGAAAATATGGTCTATGCATACATGAGTGCATTTGATTTTAAGTGTGGTAGTAACCACAGGTACCTTTTTCCGGATTTAGGAGTTTGGATAAGTGAATACAGGTGAAGAGAATGTGGAACCATCTCAAACTGTGTGGATGATAACCTTTGTGACAAGGTACTTTTGAAGTTGGAATAGAGAATGATTGTGATGAAACCATACCCAAGGTTAAACAAACCAATGGAAAGGAAAATGGATTCTGCAGAGTGGAATCTAGACAAGAATAAGTCTGAGATTTGTTACCTCAAGGGTATGGTGTAGTGAACTGAAGGTAATGTTGGAATATGGATCGATAGTCACCCAACGGGTGAGATGAAGTTGTTCAAGAATTCAAGTGAATCCACAAGTCACTGACCTCAAGATTGATAAGGATCAAGCCCCACCTTTGTGAAGGAAGAAATTTGGAAGAAGCTACGACTGATCCGCAAACGTTTTCTTAGGAGCATACGATAACCTGGGAGTTGTGAAGAAACGATAGATGTTTTTGTTTAGCTTGCAGAATCAATGGATTTATCCGAACCTCGTTCGTTGACAAGAGAAATTTCTGCAATGCTTGTGAGGAACACCAAGTGTTAGAATACGAGATTCACTAAACCTTATACAAGGTAATGATTTCAGTGCGACATGGTTTGGCCACCATGACGACTTACTCTTATCATTCTCTTGCTATTCGGAATGGTAAATCTGAGTGACTTACCCATAGTAAAGAGACGACGTTCTTTGAAGCTTTTTGTTTAAGCCTTAGAATGGTATGATGAAAAAACCCTTGTACATGACAGTTGCTGTCACACGTAGGGATTTTACGGTGAGGAATGAAGCCAAGACCCATTTCACTGCAGGACAACCACAAATGGTAGACCACCATGAGATCTTCGATAAGTTATTTAGAATGAAAGCGAGGCCTGATAGCTAAGAAGACCCAGTATCAGAGGAAATACATGTTGTTATGAGAACACAAGTTTTTGATTTTAAACGGAAGAGCATCACCGAAGGAGCTATCATGAAGTATGTGAAGTGACAGATGCACCCAAAGGACTATCATGATTTTGAGGGACTAGTAACTCTCATTTTAAGTGTGGTAGACCCCACACCTTCCACGTCAATGGTTTTTTCTAGAAGGCCCCCAAACCCTAACCTTTTCTTTCTAGCCCTTTCCGAATCTCGAGGACGAGATTCATTTTAAGTGTGGTAGATTTGTAACATCCCAAACTTTGGAATGTTATAATAAATATAGAATGATTGTTTGTTTGCTTGAATGATTGAAAGTGAGTGAAATTTGAAACTTTTTGAAAGTTTATTGAGAGGGAATGAAATGACTTTCCCAAAACATTCAATCTGCATTTTGATCACCAGGAATTCAAAATTCATTTCATCACAAAACCCTAGAGTGAAGATGACATGACTTCTTCCATTTAAAGAAATGAAAAGGGATTTGAAAAGAATTTGAATTTCATTTGAAAAATATTTCAAATTCAAAAAACTTTATGCAACTCAATGATTTTCATGAGAGAGGATAATATGACTTCCTCAAATTTTAAGAAATATGAGTTGTAAGTTTAAAAGAAGGAATTGAAAGAGCTTTTGAAAACCTCTGGATTATTTTGAAAATCCATTTCATATTTGGTCCCTATTCAAAATTTTCAAAGTATTCAAACCCCTGACAAAAATTTGAAAGGAGTAACATGACACTCCAAGGCAAGGGCTAATTTTTGACGTTTTTTGAATCATCAAACCCAAAAACTTATTTGAAAAATATTTGCAAAAGTAAATAAAGCCAATTAAGGCATTTTCTGAAAAATGATTTTTTTAATGTATTCAAATGCCAGAATAAAAATGTCCATTAAATGGAATTTATTATTCTGTTAATTTTGATATAAAATTTGACTAGATTTCAAATTTATTCGAATGCATTGAACAAGTTTTATGGCTCTGGAAAAACATTAAATAGAAACGGTAACGGTTTTAGAATTAAAACAGGCCGACCCAACGGCTTTAAAGGAGAGAGCGTTACCGGTCGGTCAACCGACGCGCTCAGCCCCTACTCCCCTCTCACTGACAGCGGGACCCACCGCCCGATTTTCTCTCTCGCCGGTCACCTTCTTCCTCCTCTCGCACCCGTTGACCACACCGGCGACCTCTCGCCGTGGATCTCGCCCCCTTCCATTCCCCGACCCCCTGAGCCCGCCTATATAAAGCCGCCGCTCCCCTCGTCTCATTCCCCCTGTTTCCCCCTCTCCCCGAGCCCTCTCCTCGCCGGAACTCCTCACCGGAGAAACCCACGGCCGCCGCGCCATTTTTGAGCAACTGCTCCACTCCGATTCCCCCGAGCGCCACCGAGCCCTCCATCCACCTTCTCTCGCCCGTGCGCACCTTCCCCACCCCTCTGATTCACCGAAGACCCACCAGAACGGCACAACCACCACCTCGTCGGAGCTCCATTTTCCACCGAACTGCCCCCGAGCTCGTGCCGCTCGTCACCATCGCCCCCTCGCCTCTCCGACGCCGCCAATCATCGCCGGAGGATAACCGTCGTCATCTGGAGTCCTTCGACGCCTCCCTCGACCACCGGAGCTCCTCGCCGACGTCCTCGCCGCCTTCGGACCACTGGAGATCTCCATCGCCGGCGACCCCATCCTCGGTGAGCTTCCTCTCCCGTCCGATTTTGGATCGACGACCACGATTAGATGCTTTAATAGCGCGAAGCGTTATGTTGTAAGCTTCGGTCGCCCGCCCGTATCTACCGCACGCACGCGGTAGTAGCCAATAGGGTCTTGGCACGTAGCCCCTGGCCGTCCGGTAGATTTTTCCTTTTTCTGTTTTGTTTTAGTTAACAGAAACTATTCTGAATTTGTTCTAGCTATATCTTTTAATCTGTTTAGTGTTTTGAGTTGATTCTTTTTGCAATAGCGCACATTTTTTTATGTAGTTTCACCCTGTACTTTTAAATTTCAAATTTGAACTAGAAAATTTGAATTGAATCAAATTTGCTCAAAACATTCAAATCTGAATAACTAGAGTTTGAAAATAGATTTTGACATGATTCTTTTTGCTACTGTTTGGTATTAGTTAGGACTATATTCATGCTTTGTTTGAGAAATTTTTAGGATGAATTTGATTAGTGTTTTAGCTAAAAACAGATTCTGCCTATTAGTTAGTATAGTTTTATTTAATTAGTTTTTAGTTGGTTTAAATTAGATTTAGTTTTAGTTGTTTTAGTAGGTTCTGTTAGTTAAACATTTAGTGTTTTACTTACTGTTAATAAAAATATAAAATTGCTTAGTTTATTTCTTTATGGTTATAGGAATCTCAACTCCTTTTCAAATAGGTTTAATTTGTTATAAAACAAACTAGTTAGTAATAGTTTATTCCAACAAAGTTTTATATAATTAGATTCTGTTTTCAAATAAAATTTGTAGTAATTCGTTTCTGTTAAGTAATGTTTTGTTAATAAAATAATTTAGTTTTGCTCTATTATGATAGGAAAACTATATCCTTAATCATTAGGTAATGTCTTATAAAACAATTTAGTTTTTCATAGAAATTATTTTCACAAAGTTTTAGATGACTTAATTCTGTTTTATAATAAAGATTTTATTTAATTACTTTCTGTTAACTAAGTTGTTTCATAATTTGTTTTCTCTTAGTTTATGGTTGTGCTTGTAGTTAAGTTCATTAGGCAAACACTTATGTTGTTTAGAATATTGTTTGCATAGTTTTACTTGTTCTTCAAAAGTAATTCATTTTGCTAACAAAATATTTACTAAAATCCTTTTATTATATTTTACTTTGTTTTGGGTTTTGTGTTACTTTTGAATTTGTTGGAGTTTTGTGTTTCAACTTTGTCTTAAGTATTTCTTTCATCAACCTTGTTGATTTTGTTTCTTCTGTTACCTTGTGATTGTTACAATTGATTGCTAGTATGATTGCTTATATGTATGCAATGCTTGATTATAGATTTCATCGGAGAGTGACGAATAGTCTATCAAGTTATTTCTGAGAGCGATCATTATCTTCATCAATAGTACAGGCAAGTTCACCTTGACCATCTATTTCATACCTATGTTTTTATTGCATGTAGTGACATCATTCAGCACATCCCTCCCGTAGTGTTATTGAAATTCTTGTAGTTGAGTAGAATGCATGAGGTAGGAACCCACCACTGGTTACTAAAGCCCCGGGAACGTTAGTTACTTTTATGCTATGCTAAAGTAGACGGGGTTTGGTATGAGTGTTCGTGAGTGGTGTGAAGAAGGACTCCACGTCAAAACGACGACTTCATGAAGACATCTTCAAGTCCTGCATCTTCAAGACCTCAAGACTTCAAGACTCGAGAAGACAAGTTTTCAATACACACTACTGGGTGAAGGATGGTTGATTGGGCATCCCTGGAGAAACCAGTGGATGGCCGGGATGCATGGAGAAGCGCCATGACATCTTGCGGAAAGCTTCACCCAGACTCAAAGAGAAGGATGAATACTTCATGCCCGGAAGCTTACCTGTGTAGCCACAAGTCATTATGGGCTCTGGCTTGGTTGATCTTTGTTGTGACTCTGCTGGGCAGTGCTACGAGATGTAGTCGACGTTAGGATTGGGATGGGCATTGTCGGACAGTCAGGGAAGCACTCTGAAAGACCATGTTTCTTTCATCCTGTTCTCAAACACCAGGCAGTGCAAGGACTTACCAGCAGGGAAAGAATCTTGTGGGTAAAGTACACAACACTCTGCAGAGTTAAACCTAATCGATTAGCCGTGTCCCCGGTTATTCTGTTGCTGATGATGGCCACCAGAGTGCTGATGATGTCCTCCTTGATTACTCTGGCCATGATGACCGGATCCTGAACCGTCGGCCCCAACCCGGTTCCTAACCCGCCTGGTCCTGAACCGCCAGGCGGACCACTTCCATCGTTGTTATGCTGTTGCATGTTATAGTTCTTGAACTTCTGCATGATGTGGCAATTGCCCCATGTGTGACCCACCGGTCTGTCGATTCGGCTATGCTCCGGACAAGGCTTATTGAGCATTTCCTCCAAGTTGAAAGGGGTCTTACTCTTATTAAAAGGCAATCTAAACTTCCCGTTGCCCTTAGGACAGTTGTGGCCGGTGCTGGCGTTGGCTACCAATTCTGACCCGCCGTCCGGGTTCTTCCTTTTGCTTTGGTTACCATTGCCTGCCGCCCCTTTGCCATGATTATTCTTTTTACCCTGGCCGGTTTTCTCCTCATCAGCGCCTGGATCCTTTGTATTATCAGAGTCGGCGTATTTGGTGAGAGCCATCATGAGCTCCCCCATATCTTGACACGTGCGTTTAAGCCGGCCAAGCTTCTGTTTCAAAGGTAAAAAATGGCAATACTTTTCCACGATCAGAACTGCTTGAGCCGCTGTGATCTACTCAGACAAGTGGATGATAGTTGAAACCCGCCGGACCCAATGATGAGCCGACTCATTTTCCTGTTGCACACAGTGATCTAAATGCACGATCGTTATGGGCTGCTTGCACGTTCCTTGAATTTTTTTTATGAACTTCGCCTTTAACTCGGCCCAAGAATTAATGGTGTTAGGTGGCACACCCTTCAACCATGTGCGAGCCGGCCCTTCCAGCATCGTGATGAAATACTTGGCACATACCGCGTCATTGACATCCAACATCTCCATAGCTAGCTCATAGCTTTCGATCCAGGCCTCCGGAGGTAAGTTGGTGTGTGATTCGAGACTTTGCGAGGTCCTTTAAAATCCTTTGGCATCCGCTTGTTTCGCAGAGCCGGTACCAAACACAGTACTCCCACGGCCTTGGTGGTTACTCCCACTCCCACTGAGACGGAGGGCGCAGGCTCCTGGTGAGCCGCCGCTGCCAAAGCCACCGCCTCTTGTTGGTTTCTTTGCCCGGTCTACGAGCGTCTATGCATCTAGAGCCGTTTGATTGTCCCCTAGAGGGCCTCGGTGCTGACCGCTACTAGAAACCGCCGGCGAGTCATAGCACCGGCTAAAGCTATGGCTGGGGAGGGGGGTTGAGTGAACGCGGCTCCGGCTATAAGCATATTTCTCCTGTTGGGCCATCACCGTCTCAAGGTACCCAATGGTGTTCCGCACCTCTTCTGCAAAGGGCGCCTCATCAGGAATAGGGATCGTTTCGAGCCGGGTCGCTGCCGTGACCATGTTCTCTGCCGGGTTGGAATAATGACCCACCGGCATTGGAAAAGCCACTGGTGAGGCCTGGTTTCGTCGAGGCGGGTTACGCTGTTGTCGAGCCACCGACCGACTTCGAGGCACATCCACTGCCCTTCCCATTCCTAGCATGTTAAAGAGGTTCCTAGCCTCGTACTCTTCTGGTAAGCGGGATTGATGCCTCACCCGCTACACCGCAACTGCTAACTGCTTCTCTAGGTCAAGGCAGAAAGCATCCGTCTTAAGGCGCTTTGCCTCCGCATCCATCTGATCTTTTAACTCGGCAATCCTTTGCTGCACCTCCGCCATCCGGTCCTTAAGTCTTGCGATCTCCAAGTTCCCAGCGGCTTGATTATCTGGTGTGACTTCGGTGGTCATCAGGGTCGTGAGCTCATTCATCAGATCCAAAAGAACTTGAGTCGGTGGCGGCGGGTCAGCCCCCGTGTATGCTGCTCCAGCAGATGTGCTTCTCGTGCCTGGCGCTGACCCCGGCATGAACACAGCCGCATGAACTGGCGGCCCATGCTCGTCCGGCTCAGAGCATTTCGACTCAGGGCAAGGCTCGTCATAGCCCCTGAGCCCGCCGTTGTGAAGCGGGTAGATTGATTCCGCCTCTCTGCTCGAAGAACCGTCCTCTGAATAGACGAGAGTCTCCTGCGACGTAGAAGCCTCAAGATCCATCCCTTGAGTGAAGTCCACGAAGACACGCTTCCGGCCCGGGTTAGCACGGGCGGGTCGCACGTGTTGGGCGGGTTGCGCGTGCCGTGCCGGCTCGAAGATGTTGCTGCAGACGTCCGGCCCGGGCATAGATCCATCAACCTTGCCAATGAAGACGTGGATTCCGCCGAAGGGAACCCAGAATCCATATTTGATGGAGTCGGTCTTACGGCCCCAGCCGGCATCGTCGATGTAGAGCTGGCTACGGCCACTTTTGCTCATCCTTCCGACCACGTATCCCTCAAACCCTGGGAGAGAGCCCTTTGAGAACTCAACACCACTGAGCGCTGATCCCCATAGACGGCACCAACTGTCTTCGTTTTGTCACGGCAGATGCCCGGGGAACGGACTTGGATTCGAGGCCATCGCTAAGGTGATGGACTCAAAGGGGTTGATCGGGACGAAGGAGACGGGTTTACCCAGGTTCGGCCCCTCAAGTAGAGGTAACAACCTACGTCCTGCTTGTGTTTGTATTGCTTGGTGTATCGATTACAAGGGAGCAGATTGCTTGACCTAGGTCTCGATTGGTTAGTCTCTGTCTAAGTCGCCCCGGGTCTCGCCCTTATATAGAAGGTCAAGACCATGGGTCATACAAGTCATAACTGACTCTAACAATGTGTCCGAGTCTATCTTGACATTGTCTTGCCTTCCTGAGCACGCTGTCTCTGGGCGGCTCACCCGCTCGGGTCTTCATACTTTCTCCGTCCGGGCCACGTCTTGGCCCATCTTGTCACGCCGCCCACGTCTTGGGCTTGAGTCTTCCAGGCCCATCCTTGGGCTGGTGCATGAGCCACCAGGTGTGACCCGAGCCTCGGGGCGGGTCTCACCGCGGGGTTATATCCCCAATAGAGCTGCCACCACCTCATGTTCTTCATTGGGAGGCCAGATCTGGAGCCGTATTGGGCTCCGGAGAGGGGAAATCGATGCCATCATCATCTCCAACCATCCTTCATCACCAATTCCATGATGCTCTTCGTCGTTCGTGAGTAATTCCATCATAGGCTTGTTGGACGGTGATGGGTTGGATGAGATTTACCATGTAATCGAGTTAGTTTTGTTAGTGTTTGATCCCTTGTATCCATTATGTTATGAGATTGATGCTCCTATGACTTTGCTATGATTAATGCTTGTTACTAGGGCCCGAGTGCCATGATTTCAGATCTGAACCTATTATGTTTTCATGAATATATATGTGTTCTTGATCCTATCTTGCAAGTTGTAGACACCTATTATGAGTTATGATCCGCATCCCCCAGGATGACAATAACTGGCATTCTTTCCGGTGATTACCGTAGTTTGACGAGTTCATATATTCACTAAGTGCTAATGCTTTGGTCCGGTTCTCTATTAAAAAGAGGCCTTAATATCCCTTAGTTTCCATTAGGACCCAGCTGCCACAGGAGGGTAGGACAAAACATGTCATGCAAGTTCTTTTCCATAAGCACGTATGACTATATATGGAATACATGCCTACATTACATTGATGAACTGGAGCTAGTTCTGTGTCACCCTATGTTATAACCATTGCATGATGAATGCCATCCGACATAATTATCTGTCACTGATCCATTGCCTACGAGCTTTTCACATATTGATCCTTGCTAAGTTACTTTTCTGTTGCTACTATTACAATCACTATAAAACTGGTATCACTTTTGCCATCATTACCGTTACTTCCATACTACTTTGCTACTAAATACTTTGCTGCAGATATTAAGTCTTTCAGGTGAGGTTGAATTGACAACTCAGCTGCTAATACTCGAGAATATTCTTTGGCTCCCCTTGTGTCGAATCAATAAATTTGGGTTGAATACTCTACCCTCGAAAACTGTTGCTATCCCCTATACTTGTGGGTTATCCATTTCCCCTCCGAGAGGGAAGTTTCCACGGCGAAATCGCTCTGACAGAGAGCAGAAGTACACCTACCCAGGTTCCACCTTGAGACGGCATCGCTTCATCTCGAAAGTTTTAAACCCCTCATATAGACAAAGATGGGCATCGGAGGCCACCTGTGGGACCCACAAGGCATCAGGGCGTGCCTGGGGGTGGCCGCGCCATGTTGCCTTGTGGGTAGGTGGTGGCCCCCCTTTGGTATTTGTTTGATCCAGTATATTTATATATTCAATAAAAATCTCCGTGAAGTTTCAGGTCATTTGGAGTTCTATAGAATAGCTATCTCCGACGTAGCTTTTCAGGTCCAGAATTCCACGTGCCGGTAATCTCCCTCTCCATTTAAATCTTGCAAATTAAGAGAGAAAAGGCATTAAATTGCATCATAAAGTGGAATAATGACCAAAAATAATATAAATAATAATAGGAAATCATGATGCAAAATGGACGTATCAGCTATCTCTCCTTGGATTCTTTCCTAGAGATTGTAGTCTTACGCTTATGGTATTAGGATATACATCTTCCTCATGTGCTGCATCCATAGTAGATATGCAGTACTTCTTTCCATAAATACATCATGTAATCTATGCATTCTGCTCTCCTTGGATCTGGACAAAACCCGGCAAACCTGAAGGTGCCCCGGAAATTTTGGGCTGGCAAGAACATTCTGCCTCTCTAGGGTTTCAACATTCGGGCTAGGTCTGGTACTTCCGTTGGTTGAACTTTTGGGCTTTCTCCAGAATTTCCATCCCTACCCCGAAAATTTTCTGTCCTAGGTAGATACTTGGCGTAGTTGGCATGATATGTTCTTTGTCGGTTTTTGGAGCTTGTGCACTCATCCAATCCTATTGTGCTCTCACTTCTCTTTCGGTAGGTGGTTTTGGATAGCACTCTCGGCCCAAGCAAGTGTACGAGCCAAAGAGAGGGTCAAAAAGCATGTTGCTATTGTTCATGGCCCTGAGAGCATGTTCCACATTCATCCTCCTCACGAGGAAGATGATGTGGCTAATGCTTGTAAGTGCATCTAGTGCCCCTTAGTGATTTTGGTGTATTGAAGACTTATAGGTTAAGGAATTAATGTGTTTGTGAGTGTACATAGGCACTATAAGTCGATGAGGAGTTTGATATAGTTGGAGATTAATGACCCCTGAAAATCTATGCCTTTAACTAAAGACTTTGGTGAAGACTTTGGTATTCCCTGAAGACTTTCAAAATGAAGAAGTTGGCGTGACCTTGAAGATATGAACGAGGACTATGAAGTGTGAAGAGTTTGAAGAGTTTTGTTTTTGTAGTTTCATTTCCTTTATTTGAGTCATAGGAAACACCTTACCATTAAAGGGGGCTGAGGTAGTACTAAGGAAAATTTCCAATTGATGCTCAACTCAAAAGCCTCAACCTATCCAATCCTTCGAGTGAAGCCTTTTGGAAATCTCTTGTGGTTCAGTCAAGTTCTTTAGTGACAGAGACGAAGTTCTTCTGGTCTTTGAGGAAATTGATCTGACTGAGGAGTTTGGATTTCGCTAGTGCGAATTGCCTACAAGTGAGGAACATCATAAGCCTGAGGACTTTCATAGTTCGAAATTCCGACCGTTGTTGTGCTTAGCGCCAGCTGTCCCTAATCATCTTATCCACATAACGGTCATATCATTGGGGGCATTTATTTCTTATCATGTCAGGTTGCACCCTGGCTATAAATAGCCACCCCCACAACCACTAGCTGGTTCGCTGCTCTGAGAGAAAACTTACACTTGTCATTTGAGAGTAACCCATCCTCCAAAGACTTTGTGAGAAAATCATCAGTGAGGAAAAACCCAAATCCAAACCACCAAACCCAAAGTGATTGAGCACCATTGAAGAGATTGTTCCTATGTGGAACCGATGCTTGTTACCTTTGAAGACTGTGTATCTTCCAGACGGTTAGGCGTCATGGTCTAGTGCATCCTGGAGTCAATTGGGGATCACAAAGTGACCTTGGTCTAGAGCATCCAGCAGTA
This sequence comes from Hordeum marinum, assembly GCA_022496015.1. Classification (NCBI taxonomy): domain Eukaryota; kingdom Viridiplantae; phylum Streptophyta; class Magnoliopsida; order Poales; family Poaceae; genus Hordeum; species Hordeum marinum. The sequence goes on from CM039677.1 coordinate 156,954,343, forward strand.
AATTGTGGATCGTCGGGTGACTAGTTTGTGAGGGTTTTGGAAGTCAACCCTGAAGACTTACCACGAGTGCTGGGCGAGGACTTTGTGACCTTAGCTCAAGGAGAATACGGTAAGGACTGTGTGTCCTCTGGTTTAAATACCAGGCCGCTCCAAACTAGATGTACGACTGTCACAACAGTTGGAACTAGGTCATCAAATCATTGTCTTCATCGAGCTACCTGGTTCTATTTCCTCAACCCCTCTATTTCCTCATATACTTGTTAATGAAATTGCTCGTTACTGTTTGAAGAATTTGACTGGAAACTCTCACAATTTCCTCACCTCAAAATTTTCAAGTTACCTTGTTCCTCACCTGCTTATCCTGTATCACGCTACATGTAATCTATCCATGTTTTATTTCATCATGATGATTATGATGTCGCTGTGTTTCTCATGCACTTGAGTACTTATTCCGCTGCTATTTGTTCATCACATTTCAAATTCCTCGAGTTGAAATTCCTCAAGTGATGAATTTGTAAAAATCGCCTATTCACCCCTCTAGTCGTTATAATGCACTTTCAATTGGTATTAGAGCAAGGTACTCCCTTGTTCTGTCTGATTTTGGTTTAACGGCCTGGAGTTCTAGTTATGTCAACTTCAAGTATGATCAAGGTTTCCGCGGAATGTCCTACCTTCGATGGGACGGATTACCCCTATTGGAAGAACAAGATGCGCATGCATCTTGAAGCTGTTGACAACAATCTCTGGTACGTTGTGGAAAATGGTGTTCCCTCTGTTACTCCCACGGTCAACGCTACTGATTTGAAGAGATTCAGGCAACTCGATTCTCAGCGAAGAATATCATCTCTGGCCGTCTGAGAAAAGGTCAGTATGGCAGAGTGAGTGCTTTGGAGTTTGCTAAGCTTATCTGGGATAGGCTGTCCAAAGTCAACGAAGGTGTTTCCATTCTACGTGACTCTTGTGTTGATGTTCTTCGCAATCTCTTCAACCGCTTCAAGAGACTCGACAATGAAAATGTTCAGCAAACTTTTGATCGTCTCACTGATATCTCCAATGAGCTTCAAGCACTAGGTGCTACTTATATCACCGACCCTGAGGTGGTGAAGAAACTACTAAGATCTCTTGATTCCTCATTCGATACTCTAGCTTTGATGATCCAAGAGTGTGGAGACTACAAGTCACCTTATCCTGCTGATACTCTTGAGAGACTCAATACTCATGAATTCCAACAAGCTGAGAAGAGAGACCTCTACGGGCCAAGCCATGGAAGATCTCGTGCTCTGAAGGCAAAAGCAATCTCCTCATCCAAAGGCGAAGATTTTGATAGTAGCCTTGGTGTTCCTGAAGAACTGAGTCAGGAGCTGGCAATGCTCGTGAGGAAATTTCAGAAGTTCTAAAGGAAAGGTGTATTTGGAAAGTCATCAAAAAGTGGCTTGAGGAAATCAGATTCCTCGGACGATTACAAGAAGAGAACTTGTCACAAATGCAAGAAATCTGGTCACTTCCTCTCTGATTGTCCTCTCTGGGAAAAAAAATCAAAGAAGAAGAAGAAGTACAAAGACGACAGTTCTAATGAGTCAAGGAAAAAGAAGAAATCTTGAAAGTACTCATCTGCAAAGTATTCATCTTCAAAGTCCTCAACGCACAAGAAGAATGGTTCCAGAAAGGCTCGGACTTTCATTGGCAAGGAAATGGACTCAGAAGAAGAATCTGAAGAATTTGAAGAAGAGGAAGAATCTCAGGTGGAATCTGAATCTGGTGTCACTAGCCTTGCTCTCGCTATTGATTTCGTGAGCAAGTCCATCTTCAACGATGAAGAAAATGACTACTCCAACGACTCTGACGTTAGCAATGATGATTACTCTCCCACCTATTTCTTCATGGCTAAACGTTCCAAGGTACATCAGCATCACTCCTCCTCTGAATCAAGTAATGGTGAATCTGATGAATATGTCAAACCTAGCTATGCCAAACTTGCTAGTATTGCTACCAGGCAACAAGTGCACTTGAAAAGCTTCAGAAAATGCTAGACAAAAGCAATGATCTGTTGAATTGGGAAGTGGATCAAACTCAAACTCTGTTTGACGATCTCAAAAGTCTTCAGACAAAGTATGATAACCTTCAAAGTCATCATAATGCTCTCTTAGCCGATCATGAGAAGCTTTCTTATGAATTTCAGCAAAGAAAGCAAGATCTTGAGATACTAAGGGTGTGTCATGAGGATCTCCAAAGGAAAAACGATTCCTTACTAGCTCAATAGATCAGTATCGCTCAGGAAAAATTTGTTCCACCTTGTTTGAAATGCATCAAACGTGAAACTGCTAATTCTTCACCTGAATGTTCAAATGCTTCTATTGCTGCAAATTCTTCAACTATTCCAGTGGTCACAAATTCCTCATCTGAGGACACCACAAGTATCACTGACGAAAATGCAGGGTTGAAGGAATTGTATGTGATAGACATGTACAAAAGTCTCAAAGGGCATCAAACCCTTTGTGATGTCCTCAAAAAGCAGATTTTGAATAGGAACCCTAGAAAAGAGGGTATTGCCTTTGAGAGGAAACTCAAAGCTGATGGATCCTACTGGACACCTGAGCAGTACCCCAAGACCTCATGGGTTGCTGCAAAAGGACCTCCTGTAGATCCATCCACTCTATCTGGCTTTACTTGTGAAACTTCATATTCCTCTGATGAATCACTTGACTCCAATTACAAATTCTTCAAAAATCAGAAAGGTGAAGTATTGTAGCGACCCGACCTGAAAGGTCGAATCTCCGGTGTTTCTGTACCATCCCAAGATCATGCTGGTACACACACGGTACATCAATGTATATATCAAAGGGAAATCACACAGCATTATATTAATCGAAATCTCATATCGAGTCCTTTATTACAATAATCATTACAATAAAGTGGCTGAAGGCCAACTCATGAGAATATCTAAATCTTGCGGAAACGTCGAAGGTAGATGAGTCCATCTGACTCCAAGGGCATCTCAGTGAGCATAGAACGTGTCCTCACTCCTGGTCGGAAAAGTACTCTGCAACATGATACGTTGCAGCCATGTAGGTCAGCATAAGGAATATGCCGGCAAGGTCACAAGAGAGGGGTGAAAAGATAATCATCTAGTCTATATGCATATATGGCAGGTGGGGTAGAAAGTTTTGCGTAAAGCCAAGTTTTTCCTACATCAAGGGAGAGGCTAAGAAAAATATTACTAAGTTGGTCGCCTCCGTTTGATTTCTCGCACTTCATGGTGTTTGAGAAACGGATGACCAAAACATGGTCTTCCAAAGGGTTTCCCTGCGACTCTGTCGGTGCCCATCCTTTCCTACCGTTCTTCTACCTCTCGTAGCACCGCCTGTCCAGGGTCACCACGATATCGAACCAAGCCAGAGCCCATAATGACTTGTGGCTGTGCAGGTAAGCCTTGGGTTTTAAAGCATCCATCCATCTCTTTGTGCCTGGGTGGACCTTTCCGCGTGAATACTGCCATCTCCAGCATCACCTAGGCAAGTCCACTGGTTTCTCCAGGGTGCCGTTCAACCATCATCCACCCAGAGGTATGTTGAAAACTCGGAGTCTTAAATCTTGATCATTATGTAGGTCTTGAAATTATTAACTCTCTCAACTCTCATGAATCACACAACCAACCCCGTCTACTAATAGCATAGCAAAAAGTAAAACAACGTTTCCCGGGGCCAATGTGTCAAAGAGTTTGAGGGGGGGTACCTACCACATGATACTACTATAATGTAACCAAGTTTCCAACTAACCTATCTTGCATGCAATTTGGGGAGATGGTAGAACTAATGCATATAAAACATGGGTAAACATGATCAAAGTGACTTGCCTGTTTGATGATCTTCGTACTCGTGGGACTCTAAGTAACAAGCTTCGCACTCCGGATAATCTAACGAAGCAAACAAGCACTCAATAAGCATACAACAGAATATTGTAACCCACAAACATCAATCAAGAACTAGTAAACAATCAAGACAAAACAATGCACAAAAATCACAAGCAAGAAAACACACAAAGTTTTGTTTTCTAAAAGATGATTGATAAAACACTACTAACACAATGAAACTATTGGTATTAACCAAAACAATAGTTGACAGCAAGAAAACAATAAAATATTTTTATTAATAAATAGAATAAAATCAATTTAAGTTTGTTGGGAAAAGTTTAGTAAAGTTTATAAAAGTTTTGATAAGCACTAAATGGAACAATTATAGTTTTACTAACAAGAGAACAAAACAAAACTTATTAATTATTATCAAAACATGTTCTTAACAGAAAAGAATTTACAAATAAACTTGTTTTAGAAAACAAAATTAAATTATATAAAACTTTGTTAAAACAAAACTATTACTAACTAGTTGTTTTAATCAAAATAAACCTATTTGAAAAGAAGTTGAGATTCCTATGTTAAATAAAATTAAACTAAGCAAATTTATATTTTTATTAACAGTGAGTGAAAACACTAAATGTTTATTAACAGAACCTAATAAACAAATGAAACCAAAACTAAATTTAAACTAATTAAAACTAAGTAAATGCAACTATACTATAATACTAGGCAGATTCTGTTTTTGGTTAAAACACTAATCAAATATATCATGAAAATCCTCAAACTAAACATGAAGATAGTCCTAAATAATACCAAACATTAGCAAAAAGATTCATATCAAAATCTATTTTCAAACTCTAGTTATTCAGATTTGAAGATTTTGAGCAAATTTGATTAAATTCAAATTTTATAGTTCAAATTTGAAATTTAAAAGTACAGGGTGAAACTACATGAAAAATGTGAGCTATTGCAAAAAGAATCAACGCAAAATATTAAACATGTTAAAAGTTATAAGCAAAACAAAATTTGAAATCATTCTGTTAATTAAAACAAAAACAGGAAAGGAAAATGATTTGCAACGGTCAGGGGGCTACGTGGCGCTGTCCGATTGCTGGCTAGGGTGTGCGCGCGAGTGCTTTCGGGCGGGCAACCGATCCGTAAAGAAAAATGTTTCGGGGATAAGTGGCTTCTAATCTGGGTTGTTGGTTTTGGATCGGAGGGGTGGGAGTGCTCACGGGTAAAGTCGCCGGCGCCGGGGGTTCTCCGGTGGATCCGAAGGCGGCGAAGTCGACGGCGAGGCGTTCCGGTGGTCGGGGAAGGCAGCAAAGTGGTCCAGGCGATGGCGACGGGTCTCCGGAGTCGACTGGTGGCAACGGTGGGTGGAATGGTGGTCGAAATAGCTGGCTACGGTCGACGGCGAGGTCCGGTGGTGGCGCTACTCCGGCGAGCAATTGCGGCAGCCCTCCGGCGAGAGAGAGAGGGGGCTCGGGGGGAAATGGATGCGGGGAGTGGCCGGCTACTTATAGGGTGCTCGGGGGTGCGGGGAGTTAAGAGAGGAGAGAGATCCGGGAGGGGGAGGAAACGGCCGGTGTCGTCTCCGGCGCGTGCGGGGGGAAAGAAGATGACCGTTCGGTAGTAATGGTCGGTCAGGGGTGGGGTCCAGCGTCAGTGAGAGAGAGGGAAATGAATGCGCGTCGGTCGACCGGCTTCTAATCAATACGCGAATAACTGCCTGTGGGCCGGCCCGTTTAATACAGTAACCGTTACCGTTTTTGTTTAATGTTTTTCCAGAGACATTCAAAAGCTTTTAAAGCATTCAAACCATCTCTAAATATAGGGGTATTATATATCAGAATTAACAGAATAAATAATGCTATTTAATGAACATTTTTATTCTGTCATTTGAACACTTTGAAAAAAAATATTTTCAGAAATTGCCTAATTGTTTTTAAATCATTTTTGCAAATATTTTCAAAATAACCCCTGGTTATTTTTGTTCAAATAGATCACCAATCTGTCCCTGGTGTGGAGTGTCATGTTACTCCTCTCTTATTTTGAACATTTAACCAAAGTTTCCAATAGGTGAAAGCAACATAAGGAAAAGTAGAAGGGACTTTCAGAAATTTTGAAAAGGCATTTCAATTAACACATACATTCAAACAGTGATGCAGATGGATGCATAGCTATATTTCATAACATTCCAAAATGGAATTTTGGGATGTTACAAACCTACCCACCTTAAGATGAATCTCGCCCTCGAGATTCGGGTTGGCTAGAAAATAGGTGCGGGTGGTCTCTACGAAGATCTTCGCGTTCCCAGGTGGCTTCTTCCTCAGTGTGATGACTCCACAAAACCTTACAAAACTTGATGATCCTGCTGCGGGTAACTCTATTGTTAGTCTCAAGGATTCTGACAGGCTTCTCCTCGTAGGTCAGATCATTGTCAAGTTGTATGGCCTCTAGGGGCACTGTGTCTCTCAAAGGAATATCAGCCATCTCAGCATGACATTTCTTCACCTGGGACACGTGGAACACATTATGAACTTCGGATAATCCTTCCGGCAATTCCAGTTTGTATGCAACTTCGCCTCTACGTTCAAGAATTTTGTAGGGGCCTATGAATCTGGGTGCTAATTTTCCTTTAACACCAAACCTCTTGATTCCTCGAAGCGGGGACACACGAAGATATGCTCTGTCTCCCACTTCATATGTCACTTCTTTACGTTTGCTGTCAACATAACTCTTCTGTCGAGATTGAGCTATCTTGAGTCTGTCACGAATCAGCTTGACTTTCTCTTCAGAATCTCGGATAAGGTCGGGACCAAAAAATTGTCGGTCTCCAACACCATCCCACGTCAGTGGTGTTCTGCACCTCCTTCCGTATAAAGCTTCGAAAGGGGCCATCTTCAGACTGGTCTGATAACTGTTGTTGTATGAAAATTCTGTGTAAGGTAAGTTGTCATCCCAACTAGATCCATAATCTAGCGCACAAGCTCTCAACATGTCTTCCAGAATCTGGTTGACTCTCTCAGTCTGTCCATCTGTCTGCGGATGAAAAGCTGTACTGAACTCTAGCCTTGTACCCAAAGTTTCATGTAACTGATGCCAAAACTTTGAGGTAAACTGTGTTCCTCTATCTGACACGATACTCCTCAGAACTCCATGCAGACATACGATCCTGGTCATATATATCTTGGCTAGCTTAGCACTGGTATAGGTGGTTTTCACTGGAATGAAATGAGCTACCTTGGTCAAGCGATCTACCACTACCCAGATGGAATCATAACCTGAATGGGTCCTGGGTAATCCTGTGATGAAGTCCATACCAAGCTTTTCCCATTTCCACTCGGGTATCGGCAAAGGTTGAAGTAACCCTGCTGGTTTCTGATGTTCTGCCTTTACTCGCTGACAAACATCACATATTGCAACATGTTCCGCAATATCTTTCTTCATACCTGTCCACCAATAACTTTCCTTTAAATAGAGATACATCTTGGTATTGTCTGGGTGTATCGAGTAAGGGGAATCGTGGGCTTCCTGAAGTATCAACTTCCTGAGCTCTGGGTCATTGGGAACATAGATTCGGTTCTCAAACCACAAAGTTCCGTGTTCATCCTCACGAAAACCTTTAGCTTTACCATCTTCCATTCTCTGCTTTATCTCAGCTATCTCCTTGTCCGATTTCTGGGCTTTACGAATTCTTTCGGTCAAGGTGGACTGGATCTCTAGTGTACCAACATATCCTCTTGGAACTATCTCTAGCTTGAGCTCTCTGAGATCATCGGCTAACTCTTGGGGTAATCCTCCCGCTGTGAGTGTGTTCACATAAGTTTTCCGACTCAAGGCATCGGCTACGACATTAGCCTTACCTGGATGGTAATGTAATCTCATGTCATAGTCCTTGATTAGCTCTAACCATCTCCTCTGTCTGAGGTTCAACTCCTTCTGAGTGAAAATATATTTCAGGCTCTTATGGTCGGTGTAAACATCACAACTATTTCCGATAAGAAAATGTCTCCAGGTCTTGAGTGCATGCACTACGGCTGCTAGTTCCAAATCATGGGTGGCATAATTCAACTCATGAGGTCGTAGTTGTCTGGAAGCATAAGCTACAACCTTTCCATCTTGCATAAGTACTCCTCCAAGTCCTTGACGTGAAGCATCACAATAAACCTGGAAGTCCTTCCAAATATTGGGCAAGATCAATACTGGAGCTGTGACCAAACGTTTCTTCAACTGCTGGAAACTGGCTTCACATTCCTCAGTCCAAACATACTTAGATTCTTTCTTCAACAACTCTGTCATGGGCTTGGCAATCTTTGAGAAATTCTCAATGAATCTCCGGTAATATCCGGCAAGTCCGAGGAAACTGCGGATCTCCTTAACTGAGGTGGGTGACTTCCACTCGGTGACGGCTTCAACCTTAGCGGGGTCTACGGTATTCCTTCTCCAGAAATAACATGTCCAAGGAATCTGACTTCCGTCAGCCAAAATTCACATTTGCTGAACTTGGCATATAATTGATGCTCTCTTAGCTTCTCCAGAACTAAACGCAGATGTTCCTTGTGTTCTTCCTCGTTCTTGGAGAATATCAAAATGTCATCGATGAACACCACGACAAACTTGTCCAAATATTCCATAAACACTTTGTTCATCAGATTCATGAAGTAGGCAGGAGCATTAGTCAAACCAAAGGACATGACAGTATACTCATACAAGCCATACCTGGTGGTGAAAGCTGTTTTGGGTATATCCTGTTCACGAATCTTCAGTTGATGATACCCTGATCGAAGATCGATCTTAGAGAATACTTTTGCGCCTACTAGCTGATCAAACAAATCATTAATCATCGGTAGGGGATACTTGTTCTTGATAGTCACCTCGTTCAAGGCACAATAGTCAACTACCATTCTCAAGGTTTTATCCTTCTTCTCCACCAAAAGAACTGGGGCTCCCCAAGGTGAAGAACTTGGACGTATATAACCTTTGTCCAATAACTCCTTAATCTGCTTCTTGATTTCCAACAGATCATTTGCGGGCATCCGATAGGGTCTCTTGGAAATTGGTGCTGTCCCTGGCTGCAGCTCTATTAGAAACTCAATCTCCCTATCTGGTGGCATTCCTGGTAATTCTTCCGGAAATACATCCAGAAAGTCTTTTACCACAGGTACTTCCTCCTGAACAACTCCTGTGAGGGAATTTAACCGTGCACTCATCTGGGTGCGTCGGGATACATACTTAATCCTCTTGTTCTCCGGGGTGGTGAGTGAAACAGACTTGCTAGGGCAATCAAGATTTCCTTCATACTTGGTCATCCAATCCATGCCTAGGATTACATCCAATCCCTGGGATTCTAAGACGATGAGGTCGGTGGGAAAAACATGGTTTCCTATATGAAGTTTCAGGGCATGGCATCCTATTCCTGCCATCATCATACCTCCTGGGGAACTGACCTTAATGGGCTGTCTAAGGGTTTTGGTGGGAAAACCATACTTATCCACAACTACCCTTGATATGAATGAATGAGTTGCACCGGAATCAAAAAGTACTGTAACTGGACGTGAATGCAATAAAAACTTACCAACCACAGTCTCGGGTTGATCATAGACTTCTTCCACGTCAAGGTGGTTCACCTGGGCACGAGGAAAAGGGTTTGGCTTCTTGGCTGCGGAGTTGCCGTTTCCATTTCCCTGCTTGCTCTGGGGACACTCAGTAGCATAGTGCCCTGTCTTCTGGCACTTGAAACAGGTGATGTGGCTCAGATCCTTATGAGTAGGAACGTGACGGTGCTGATTGTTGTTCCCATTCCCATTATCAGTCTTGAAGTTGCCATGGTTGGGACGGGCATTCCCATTTCCTCCATGGTTGTGGCTTCCATGGTTGTGCACAGCATGAGTGTGTCTTCCAAACTTACCGGTCCCTGATCCGGTATTCCCTGAGTACGGGGAGTAGCGGGGCTTATGATGAGCTCCAGAGTTAAACTTCCCCTGAGTGTACTTCCTCTTGCGATTCTCAATTTGCTGCTGTTTACTCTCCAAGATGAGGGCCTTGTCCACCAGTTCTTGGTAGTTGTTGAAATTAGCCACTACCAGCTGCATGCCCAACTCATCGTTGAGTCCTTCCAGAAATTTCTCTTGCTTGGCCGCGTCATCGGCCACGTCTCCTGGTGCATAACGTGCCAATGTGCTGAAGTCATCCACGTATTGGGCCACAGAGCGATTTCCCTGGCGCAAGTTGCGAAACTCGCGCTTCTTCAGACTCATGGCTCCAGCTGAAACATGTGCGGTGCGGAAAGCTTGCTGGAACTGCTCCCAAGTTACATCAGCAATAGGATATGTGGTGGTGTAGTTCTCCCACCATGAAGCTGCTGGTCCTTCCAGTTGATGTGCGGCAAATCGCACCTTCTCAGCATCAGTACATCCAGCGGTGACAAGTTCTCTCTCCATCTTGCGGAGCCAGTCATCTGCCACAATGGGCTCAGTGCTGCTGGAGAAAGTTGGAGGATTCAACCTCAGAAAGCGGGTGAGATTGTCCGTCTGGGGTGGATGTTGGTGGTTGTTGTTGTTCTGGTTGTTGGTCTGATTCTGGATCAATAACTGCATCAGTGCATTCTGCTGCTGAAGGAGTTGCGTGAGTTCCGGCGGGAAAGTGAAGTCGGTCTCACGTCGTGGAGGCATCTTGCTGTTTTCAGAGGGGTGAGAATTAGAATAGAACAAGGGCCTAAAAGGAGAAATTCACTACCCATATGCAATGCAACAAACATATCACACCAAACACTCATTCATTTATTCAATCAATGTCAAACATCGGGAATACAAGTCTCAATCAAACTACACATCGACCTACGCTCTTAATGTTGAAAATAAAAGATACATGAAGGGCATAACTAAAGTTTTCCTCAGAAGTACATGGTGACTGAGTCTCCTCCAGTGGTGCTCTCCTCATAGTCATCATCGTCACTGATGAAAGGAGCCAAGTCTCCCTCAGGATGAAGATTTTCACCCATGTCTAGCTGCTCCTCCAGAGTTGCGATGCGTGCATTCTGCTCATCAATCCTCTCTAGGAAGTCCTTCACTTCATACTCATGCTCGTACTCGGCTTCCCGTAAGTCAGCTTCAAGGTCAATCTCACGGTTCATCAGATTCTTGATTGTCTTCGTATCAGCACGAACTCGAAGCTCCAGAGTCCTGATGTGAGTCTCCAGGGTCTGGATATATGACATGGTGGAGTCTCCAGTGGAAGGGGTTATGATGTTGCCATGGGCATCTCTGCGGCAAACCATGCTGAGTCCTGGTGAAATGGTTCCACCTCTGTATTCCTCCTGAATACGTCCAAGGGCACGATGAATGGCCATGTCTCTTCCAAGTATCCAGCTGGGTGCCACGAACTTGAAGTCGATGGGTTTCTTCCAATTCCCAAAGGTCTTCCCTGGGATGTGCACCTCGATCATGTAGCGTCCATCTTGTGGAAATGACATGATAGGAGTCCCGGTAATGCTCGGCAAAGCAATCCTTACGTCCTTGATGATCCTCATCAGCTCCTTACCAAAGGGCATCGTTGCGTCAGGCTGGCAAAACTCCGTGATCAACACTGGGATGAAGGTGGCCATCTATAAATTTTGAAATAATCGAAGAGAAATCAGAAATTAATAGATGAGAGTATAAGAATTTTAAAGACAAAGAGATACAATCCTAAGGCTTTCCAATCCTAGAGGTTACGTCCTACGGTCAGCGTGTGCTCTGATACCATTTCTGTAGCGACCCGACCTGAAAGGTCGAATCTCCGGTGTTTCTGTACCATCCCAAGATCATGTTGGTACACACACGGTACATCAATGTATATATCAAAGGGAAATCACACAGCATTATACTAATCGAAATCTCATATCGAGTCCTTTATTACAATAATCATTACAATAAAGTGGCTGAAGGCCAACTCATGAGAATATCTAAATCTTGCGGAAACGTCGAAGGTAGATGAGTCCATCTGACTCCAAGGGCATCTCACTGAGCATAGAACGTGTCCTCACTCCTGGTCGGAAAAGTACTCTGCAACATGATACGTTGCAGCCATGTAGGTCAGCATAAGGAATATGCCGGCAAGGTCACAAGAGAGGGGTGAAAAGATAATCATCTAGTCTATATGCATATATGGCAGGTGGGGTAGAAAGTTTTGCGTAAAGCCAAGTTTTTCCTACATCAAGGGAGAGGCTAAGCAAAATATTACTAAGTTGGTTGATTAATGAGATGGTTCCACCAACCAATTCTCATTCCCAAATTATTATTATTACCCACATCCTCATTATTAATTGTGTTGAGAGTTCCGGAAGTTTCAATTCCTTTGGCTCAAGTCGTCCATGACCGTGGACACGGCTAATCGATTAGGTTTGAGTACTCTGCAGAGTTTTGCACAAGTTCCCCACAAGATTTGGTCGCCTCCGTTTGATTTCTCGCACTTCATGGTGTTTGAGAAACGGATGACCAAAACATGGTTTTCCAAAGGGTTTCCCTGCGACTCTGTCGGTGCCCATCCTTTCCTACCGTTCTTCTACCTCTCGTAGCACCGCCTGTCCAGGGTCACCATGATATCCAACCAAGCCAGAGCCCATAATGACTTGTGGCTGTGCAGGTAAGCCTTGGGTTTTAAAGCACCCATCCATCTCTTTGTGCCTGGGTGGACCTTTCCGCGTGAATACTGGCCATCTCCAGCATCACCTAGGCAAGTCCACTGGTTTCTCCAGGGTGTCGTTCAACCATCATCCACCCAGAGGTATGTTGAAAACTCGGAGTCTTAAATATTGATCATTATGTAGGTCTTGAAATTATTAACTCTCTCAACTCTCATGAATCACACAACCAACCCCGTCTACTAATAGCATAGCAAAAAGTAAAACAACGTTTCCCGGGGCCAATGTGTCAAAGAGTTTGAGGGGGGGTACCAACCACATGATACTACTATAATGTAACCAAGTTTCCAACTAACCTATCTTGCATGCAATTTGGGGAGATGGTAGAACTAATGCATATAAAACATGGGTAAACATGATCAAAGTGACTTGCCTGTTTGATGATCTTCGTACTCGTGGGACTCTAAGTAACAAGCTTCGCACTCCGGATAATCTAACGAAGCAAACAAGCACTCGATAAGAATACAACATAATATTGGAACCCACAAACATCAATCAAGAACTAGTAAACAATCAAGACAAAACAATGCACAAAAATCACAAGCAAGAAAACACACAAAGTTTTGTTTTCTAAAAGATGATTGATAAAACACTACTAACATAATGAAACTATTGGTATTAACCAAAACAATAGTTGACTGCAAGAAAACAATAAAATATTTTTATTAATAAACAGAATAAAATCAATTTAAGTTTGTTGGGAAAAGTTTAGTAAAGTTTATAAAAGTTTTCATAAGCACTAAATGGAACAATTATAGTTTTACTAACAAGAGAACAAAACAAAACTTATTAATTATTATCAAAACATGTTCTTAACAGAAAAGAATTTACAAATAAACTTGTTTTAGAAAACAAAATTAAATTATATAAAACTTTGTTAAAACAAAACTATTACTAACTAGTTGTTTTAATCAAAATAAACCTATTTGAAAAGAAGTTGTGATTCCTATGTTAAATAAAATTAAACTAAGCAAATTTATATTTTTATTAACAGTGAGTGAAAACACTAAATGTTTATTAACAGAACCTAATAAACAAATGAAACCAAAACTAAATTTAAACTAATTAAAACTAAGTAAATGAAACTATACTATAATACTAGGCAGATTCTGTTTTTGGTTAAAACACTAATCAAATATATCCTGAAAATCCTCAAACTAAACATGAAGATAGTCCTAAATAATACCAAACAGTAGCAAAAAGATTCATATCAAAATCTATTTTCAAACTCTAGTTATTCAGATTTGAAGATTTTGAGCAAATTTGATTAAATTCAAATTTTATAGTTCAAATTTGAAATTTAAAAGTACAGGGTGAAACTACATGAAAAATTTGAGCTATTGCGAAAAGAATCAACTCAAAATATTAAACAGGTTAAAAGTTATAAGCAAAACAAAATTTGAAATCATTCTGTTAATTAAAACAAAAACAGGAAAGGAAAATGATTTGCAACGGTCAGGGGGCTACGTGGCGCTGTCCGATTGGTGGCTAGGGTGTGCGCGCGAGTGCTTTCGGGCCGGCGACCGATCCGTAAAGGAAAATGTTTCGGGGATAAGTGGCTTCTAATCTGGGTCGTTGGTTTTGGATCGGAGGGGTGGGAGTGCTCACGGGTAAAGTCGCCGGCGCCGGGGGTTCTCCAGTGGATCCGAAGGCGGCGAAGTCGACGGCGAGGCATTCCGGTGGTCGGGGAAGGCAGCAAAGTGGTCCAGGCAATGGCGACGGGTCTCCGGAGTCGACTGGTGGCAACGGTGGGTGGAATGGTGGTCGGAATAGCTGGCTACGGTCGACGGCGAGGTCCGGTGGTGGCGCTACTCCGGCGAGCAATTGCGGCAGCCCTCCGGCGAGAGAGAGAGGGGGCTCGGGGGGGAATGGATGCGGGGAGTGGCCGGCTACTTATAGGGTGCTCGGGGGTGCGGGGAGTTAAGAGAGGAGAGAGATCCGGGAGGGGGAGGAAACGGCCGGCGTCGTCTCCGGCGCGTGCGGGGGGAAAGAAGATGACCATTCGGTAGTAACGGTCGGTCAGGGGTGGGGTCCAGCGTCAGTGAGAGAGAGGGAAATGAATGCGCGTCGGTCGACCGGCTTCTAATTAATACACGAATAACTGCCCGTGGGCCGGCCCGTTTAATACAGTAACCGTTACCGTTTTTGTTTAATGTTTTTCCAGAGACATTCAAAAGCTTTTAAAGCGTTCAAACCGTCTCTAAATATAGGGGTATTATATGTCAAAATTAACAGAATAAAAAATTCTATTTAATGAACATTTTTATTCTGTCATTTGAACACTTTGAAAAAAAAATATTTTCAGAAATTGCCTAATTGTTTTTAAATCCTTTTTGCAAATATTTTCAAAATAACCGCTGGTTATTTTTTTTCAAATAGATCACCAATTTGTCCCTGGTGTGGAGTGTCATGTTACTCCTCTCTTATTTTGAACATTTAACCAAAGTTTCCAATAGGTGAAAGCAACATAAGGAAAAGTAGAAGGGACTTTCAGAAATTTGGAAAAGGCATTTCAATTAACACATACATTCAAACAGTGATGCAGATGGATGCATAGCTATATTTCATAACATTCCAAAATGGAATTTTGGGATGTTACAAGTATTTGCCAAATTGGTTGGAACTAACTGCAAGAACAGTTCACCTATGAAGAAAATCTGGGTTCCCAAGAGTTGCCTACAAAATCTTCAAGTGAATGTCCTCACGACACCACTCATGGAGAACAGGAACCCCAGATCAAATTCCTCATATGGACCAAAGTCTTCACATAGACCAAATTCCTCAAATGGTCAAAAATATCATTCTCGTGCTAATGCATCTGTTTCGCAGGGAAAATCTAAGAGTTCTGCATATGTGCATTATTCTTCAAATCATTATGTTCTTAACTCCTCGAAGAATTTCTCTACTTATTCATATGAGTACTCTAACCCTCGTCCTGTGAAACGAAACGCACTAGATTCAATGCCTCCCTTCTCATATGGTGATCGCAGAATGATGAACTCTTTGCCATGCCTCCTGACGTGGGTGGTGAAGAATTTGAACTAATTTCTTACGCAGGATCAGGTCTCCAAATGAACTTGAACATCTGATGAATTTGCTGGAGACCTGAGTAAATGCTTCAAAGGACGCAAGACAATCATGTAGAAATGAATTCCTAATTTCTCACGTCCTCACACTGCTTTACTTACTATGTTGCGTGATGTAATTTTGTCTGATGAAACTGATGTCATATTCTTCACTCTGAAGCATATGAGTTCGTAAGTTGTACTAATTCATCTGCAGGATGAATCTCCAAAAGCTACTGAGTGGGTCCTCGATAGTGGATGCAAAAACCACATGACTGGTGACAAGAATCTACTAATGAATTTTCCACTTGCTCCATCTCATGTAAAGCATATCACCTATGCTGACAAAGGAAAGAAGCAAGGTATTGGGTATAGGTAAGGTTGCAATCTCAAACGACTGAGCCATGGATAAGGTAATGCTTGTCGAATCCCTCGAGTTCAACCTTATGTCTGTCTTAATGCTTTGTGATCTTGATATGGTTTTCGTATTTGGAAAATATCGTTGTGTTGTCATCATGGAATCTGACAATTCCAAATTCTTCGAAGGCTTTAGGAGAGGAGACTTGTATATTGTTGATTTCTCTATAGGTCCTCAGCCTGCCACATGCCTACTTGCAAAGTCCTCAGAAGGCTGGCTGTGGCATCGACGACTTGGACATGCTGGTATGAGGAACTTGCACACGCTCGGGAAGAAAAAGCATGCCATTCGCATTCAAGGTGTCAAATTCCTCAAGGACCACCTCTGTGGTGCATGTTAGTCTGGGAAGATGACCAGATCCAAGCATCCCTCGAAGACAATCATGACCATGACTCGACCCTTTCAATTTCTTCACATGGACCTCTTTGGCCCCACTCATTACTCCACACTAACAAATTCTTCAAGTTTGTATGGCTTTGTCATTGTTGACGATTACTATTGTTACACTTGGGTGCATATTATTCTGTACAAGTCTGAAGTGCAGGATGTCTTCAGACGATTTGCTTCAAGGGCCTCAACAAACTTCGGCGTCAAAATCAAGCATATCAGGAGTGATAATGGGACTGAGTTCAAGAACACCAATGTTGATGAATATCTTGATGAACATGGTATTACTCATGATTTATCTGCCCCATATACTCCTCAACAGAATGGCATCGTGGAGCGCAAGAACAGGACTCCTGTTGAGATGGCTCGCACCATGCTTGATGAATACAAGATTCCTCGTCGCTTCTAGCCTGAGGCAATTGATACAGCATGCCACATCATCAATAGGGTATATCTTCACAAATTCTTCAAGAAGACCTCATATGAACTTGTGACTAGCAAGAAACCCAATGTAAGTTATCTCAAAGTCTTCGATGCAAAATTCTAGATTAGAGATCCTCACCATAGTTCTAAATTTGCACCGAAAGCACATCAAGGTTTTATGCTTGGTTACGGAAAGAAATCGCACACCTACAGAGTCTTCAACACCTACCACCACAAGGTTGTTGAAACTGTAGATGTGCGGTTCGATGAAACTGACGGCTTGCAAAGAGAGCACCTGCCTTCTGTGTTAGATGAACAGTCTCCTGATGAATCCATTAAGTTGAAGGCTACTGAAGATTTCATACCCACTCAGGAAGTCATTCCAACTAATGAACACATTCATGCTGATACACCTGAAGAAAATGGTGCTGATGAAAATCCTCAACCATGTCAACCTGCTCATCCAAGAGTTGCAAATGAAGTGCAGATTAACAAAATCATCAATGACATCAATGCACCAGGTCCCCTCACTCTCTCAAGAGCTTCACATTTAACTAACTTTTGTGGGCACTTTGATTTTGTCTCTATCATAGAGCCCACCAAAGTTGATGAAGCATTCAAGGAGCCTAAGTGGATTCAAGCTATGCAAGAGGAATTGCATCAATTCAAGCTCAACAACATGTGGGAACTTGTCAAGCGGCCAGATCCTCGCAAGCACAACATCATAGGTACCAAGTGGATCTACCGCGACAAGCAAGATGAAAATGGCCTTGTGGTAAGAAATAAGGCTTGTCATGTGGCTCAAGGCTACACACATGTTGAAGGAATTGACTTTGATGAAACTTTTGCACCTGTTGCTAGACTTGAAGCTATTTGCGTATTGCTTGCTTATGCTAACCATCATGATATCATCTTTTATCAAGTGAATGTGAAAAGTGCATTCCTCAATTGTAAGCTTGAGGAAGAAGTATATGTTCCTCAACCCCCAGGTTTTGAAGATCTTAAGCATCCTGACAAAGTCTCCAGACTCAACAAGGACCTCTATGGCCTCAAGCAGGCCCCTCGGGCGTGGTACGATACTCTAAAGGAATTCCTCCTGAATAAAGGCTTCAAACCTGGTTCACTCGACCCAACTCTTTTCACTAAATCCTAAGACAATGAACTATTCATATGCCAAATATACATAGATGATATTATCTTTGGTTGTACTGACAAACGTTACAGTGATGAATTTTCCTATATGATGAGTGAAGAATATCAAATGTCTATGATGGGAGAGTTGAAATTCTTCCTAGGTCTTCAAATTTGTCAGCAAGACAACGGCATCTTCATCTCTCAAGAAAAATACCTCAAGGATGTTCTGAGGAAATTCGACATGCAAGAATGCAAAGGCGTCAAAACTCCAATGCCTTCAAAAGGCCACCTCTGCACTGATGAAAACGGTAAATATTTCGATTAGAAGGTATATCTCTTCATGATTGGCTCTTTATTGTATCTATGTCCATCTAGGCCTGATATTATGCTGAGTGTTTGCATGTGTGCCTGATTCCAAGCAACACCGAAGGAATCACACCATAAGACTGTGAAACATATTCTTCGATACTTAGCTCACACACCAACGCTTGGATTATGGTATCCCAAGGGCTCAAATCTTCACCTCGTCGGATACTCTAATGATGACTATGCTGGAGATCGTGTGGATCGCAAGTCAACCTCAGGCACATGTCATTTCCTCGGACGATCCTTAGTCTGCTGGTCATCGAAGAAGCAGAACTGCGTGTCACTATCTACTGCTGAAGCTGAGTACATTGCTATTGGTTCATGTTGCGCTCAGTTGTTGTGGATGAAGCAAACCCTCAAGTACTATGGCATCAAGGTGAAGAATGTGCATCTCTACTGCAACAACGAGAGTGCCATCAAGTTTGCTTACAACCCAGTTTAGCATTCCAAGACCAAGCACATCTAGATTCTTCATCATTTTCTTCAAGATCATGTACTCAAGGGAGACATCTCCATCAACCACATCCCTACTGAAGAACAACTGGCCAATATATTCACAAAGCCCTTGGATGAAAAGATATTTTGCAAGTTGTGATGTGAGCTAAATGTCTTAGAATCTTCGAATGTTCTTTGAAAAAGGACACACATCCAAACATTTATGCAAAATTGATGACTTAGATGTGCAACACACGAAGTAACATTTTTCTTCAATCAATGAAGAATAACCCTCTAAGTGTGAAGAAATTAATGAAGAATTTGATTCTCAGAACCCTATGACAATTGTACGCGGTGTCTGAAATCATCATTCTTATACGTTGGGTCATGTCACCAACCACAGTTGAAATTCTTCAAAGTTGAGTTTTTCGTCATTTTGCAAATTCTTCAATTTTTCAAATTCCTCAAGTTTGCAAACTCCTCAACTTTTAAAATTCATCAACTCTTCAAATTCTTCAAACTATGAAACTCATGTCCTTCATTGACTATATATATATATGTGTGTGTGTGTGTGTGTGTGAGTTTTTCAATGTCCACAACAGCATTCACTTATTGATAATTCTTCAAGTTGATTTTCATCTAAGTGAATGTGATCGGACATGTTCCCCCTCGATGCTAAACTCAACCCAGTCTGTTCACAAATTCTTCATATGCGTTCTACTTTGAAACTCGTTCAAAGTCTTCACTGTGTCCTTCACAGCAGAAGAATTTCCAAACGGAAACTTTAAAATTTTCTCTATCTAAATTTTCGGCGCTTCCCACTCAAACCGTTCTGATTCCCACGACTGGATAACCCATGACCCCCCCACTATCGCCACTACTCAGAATGTGGGTGACACATGTCGCGTGGAAAGGAAGGGTCAGGGGCAATCTGGTCCAAAATCTTCGGGCAGATTGGTTTTCACCTCCACTATAAATACCCCTTCCCTTTCACTGTGCTCGTTTACTCCTCACTCCTACTCTCTCGCGAGCTCTGACCTTACGATGCCGCTAAAATCATCATCGCAGGTGTGGAAGAGCTTCACTGCCTCAACCTCGTTGTTGTCGTACTCGCATCGGCCTCGGAAGTCATCGCCTCGCCGCCGCTGTAGCTGTCTCCCTCTTCCAAGCTAGGGCGTGGGAGATCTGGACGGACGAACTTCCTCGTTTTCTTCTCTCAATTTGTCGTGTTCTTCATTAGGGTAAATAAAGTCTGTTTTTACTACCCTTGTTTGATCTTCAAGTTGTCCATAATTTCCTCAATGGTGTTTATTCTTCAAGAATCTCATTCTAAAGCACCTTACATGTTCATACACTTGATGTTTTTCCTAAGTTATGATTTTCTTCAAGATTCCTCAATTGTGTGGATCCTCAAAATTTGCACAACTCTAGAACCTAAGACAAAGAACACTTAGTGAAAATCCTCAAGACACCCATGGTCAAATTCCTCACACTTGATGTTTTTGAAAAACTTCTGAGAACGAGATGACCACTTCAAATTCCTCGCACCTATACCCTGTTCATAGGTACAAACATGTCCGCTGATGAATTACTAGGTTCTCATCAACTTAACTCATTTGCAGCATTTCTTGAGGAAAAGTTGTGTACATCCTCAGAATCCTCAAGAGTTCAGAATCCTCGGCTGAACAAAATGGCTGATGAGAAGAAGCCATAGAAAGGTGGAAAGAAAGCTGAAGTTCAGACTGCATTTGAGATACCTGAGGACTTGTATGAGGAATATTGCACTCCAGATGAAGAAACTCATGGCAAGGAAACAACAAAGCAGAGAAAGATTCGCATACAGAAAATTGAGAGAAGATGGGTATGGGAGTGGAAAGAATATCGCTATGTCACTCCCAAATACATGAAGAAATTCGTAGTTAAACCCTCATGCAATAGGCCACCCTTGGCTCCAAACCAAACAGCTGATCCCACTAGTCTCAAGACTAGTAATGACTTCCCTCAAGAATGGGGAAGACAGCAAGCCAAGCTAGCGAAGAAAGCAAAAGAGGCTATGAAGAAATTCAACGAACACTTTGCTATTGTCGCCTCTACCGGAGCCTCTGCTAGTGCTTTGAAGAAATCTATTGTGAAGAAGTCTGCTATGAAGACAAAGTCCTCAACTTCAAAATCATCACTATAGAATCCTCAAGCGAAATCTTCAAAGGCCTCAGCCATGCCTTCAGTAGCTGCTCTGTCTATTGGGGAACGTTGCATGGGAAACAAAAAATTTCCTATGCACACGTAGATCTATCCATGGTGATGAGCATCTACGAGAGGGAGAGTGGATCTATGTACCCTTGTAGAACGCCAAGCAGGAAGCGTTAAGAAACGTGGTTGGTGTAGTCGAACGTCTTCATGATCCAAATCGCCGTGTGTCCCGCGATCCAATCACGATCCGTCCCGTGATCCAATCACGATCTGTTCCGCGATCCAATCAAGATCCGTCCCGTGATCCAATCACGATCTGTCCCGCGATCCAATCATGATCCGTCCCACGAACTTGATCATGATCCGTCCCACGAACTTGATCACGATCCTTCCGATCTAGCGCCGAACGGACGACACCTCCGCGTTCAGCACACGTATAGCTTGATGACGATCTCTGTCGTCTTGATCCAGCAAGAAGGAGCGGAGAGGTAGAAGAGTTCTTCAGCAGCGTGACGGCGCTCCGGAGACGGTGGTGGAGCTATTCCGGCAGGGCTTCGCCTAAGCACTACAGAAATCCGATCTAGAGGAGAAACTATGCACTGGAGGAACGGGTAGCACGTTGCTGAAAAAACTAGTGCAAAACCCTAAATCCCACCAGTATATATAGAGGAGAGGAGGAGATCCTTGGCGCAAGGGCCAAGGCTCCTATGGTTCGGCTGAACCTACTAGGAGAGGACTCCCCCTCCAATCCTATTAGGACTGGGATTGCTCTTTTTTTTGCGTTTTTTCCACCTTTCCCTATTGGGTTTTCTTCTCCAAACACATGGGCCTTGTGTGGGAGTTTCCACCAGACCACTAAGGGCTGATATTCACTCTCCCAAATCCCATGAAGCCTCTTGGGTCGAAATACCCCTCCCGGAGGCCTCCCGGTACACTATCGGCACTCCCGGTACACTACCAATGAGCCCGAAACTTTTCCGGCGACCAAAACAGGACGTTCTATATATGAATCTTTACCTTTGGACCATTCTGGAGCTCCTCGTGACGTCCGGAATCTCATCCGGGACTCCGAACAACCTTCGGTCACCACTCTATACTACCGAAATGTCACCAAACCTTAAGTGTGCAGACCCTGCGAGTTCGAGAACTATGTAGACATGACCGAGACACCTCTACGGTCAATAACCAATACCGGGACTTCGATGCCCATGTTGATTCCTACATATTCTATGAAGATCTTTATCGGTCGAACCTCTATGTCAAGGATTCAATTAATCTCGTATGATGTTCCTTTTGTTCTTCGGTATGTTACTTGCCCGAGATTCGATCGTCGGTATCTCCATACCTAGTTCAACCTCGTTACTGGCAAGTCTCTTTACTCGTTCTATAATAAAAGATCCCACAACTAACACTTAGTCACATTGCTTGCAAGGCTTATTGTGATGTTGTATTACCGAGTGGGCCTGAGATACCTCTCCGTCACACCGAGTAACAAATCCCAGTCTTGATCCATGCCAACTCAATAGACACCCTCGGAGATACCTGTAGAGCACCTTTATAGTCACCCAGTTACGTTGCAACGTTTGATACACACAAGGCGCTCCTCCAATGTCTGTGAGTTGCATGATCTCACGGTCATAGGAACACATACTTGACATGCAGAAAACAGTAGCAATAAACTGACACGATCATATGCTACGCTTGTAGTTTGGGTCTTTATCCATCACATCATTCTCCTAATGATGTGATCCCATTACCAAATGACATCACATGTAAATGGTTAGAAAACCTTGACCATCTTTGATCAACGAGCTAGTTCACTAGAGGCATACTAGGGACAAAGTGTTGTCTATTTACCCACACATGTAATGTGTTTCCAATCAATACAATTATAGCATGCATAATAAATGATTATCATGAACAAGGAAATATAATAATAAACACTTTATTTATTGCCTCTAGGGCATATTTCCAACAGTCTCCCACTTGCACTAGAGTCAATAATCTAGCTCACATCACTATGTGATTTACATTGTAATGAATCGAACACCCATGGAGTTCTAGTGTTGATCATCTTTAGCCCTGGGAAGAGGTTTAGTCAGCGGGTCTGCAACATTCAGATCCGTGTGCACTTTGCAAATATTTATATCCTTCTCTATGTAATCGTGGATGGAGTTGAAGCGTCGCTTTATGTGTCTGGTCCTCTTGTGAAACCTTGGTTGCTTGGCCAGAGCAATGGCACCAGTGTTGTCACAGAACAGGTTCATTAGATTCAGTGCACTAGGCACTACTCTAAGATCTGTCATGAACTGCTTCATCCAGACACCTTCCTTTGCCGCCTCCGAGGCTGCGATGTACTCCGCTTCGCATGTAGAATCGGCTACCACGCTTTGCTTGGAACTACACCAGCTTACCGCTCCCCCGTTGAGAATAAATACATATCCGGTTTGCGACTTAGAGTCGTCCGGATCAGTGTCAAAGCTTGCATCGACGTAACCCTTTACGATGAGTTCTTCATCACCTCCATAAACGAGAAACATTTCCTTAGTCCTTTTCAGGTACTTAAGGATATTCTTGACCGTTGCCCAGTGCTCCATTCCAGGATGACTTTGAAACCTTCCAGCCATACTTATGGCAAGGCTGACATCGGGTCTTGTGCACAGCATTGCATACATGATAGAGCCTATGGCTTACGCATAGGGGATGACACTCATCTTTTGTCTATCTTCTGCAGTCACAGGGCGTTGAGTCTTACTCAACTTAACACCTTGTAACACAGGCAAGAACCCCTTCTTGGACTGATCTATTTTGAACTTCTTCAAAACTTTATCAAGATATGTGCTCTGTGAAAGTGCTATTAAGCATCTCGATCTATCTCTATAGATCTTAATGCCTAATATGAAAGCAGCTTCTCCTAGGTCCTTCATTGGAAAACTCTTGTTCAAGATAATGAGTTTAGTTAATCAAATTACTAAAGCTCCCACTCAAACTGACATCCCTTAGGTCATCTGAGTGTCACATGATCCAAATCCACCAATTCAAGTCCGATCATCATGTGAGTTGGGGTGGCTTCAATGGTGAACATCATTATGTTGATCATATCGACTATATGACTCATGTTCGACCTTTCGGTCCCTTGTGTTCCGAGGCCATGTCTGTACATGCTAGGCTCATCAAGTTTAACCCGAGTGTTCTGCACGTGCAACACTGGCTTGCACCTGTTGTATGTGAACGTAGAGTCTATCACACCCGATCATCACGTGGTGTCTCAACACGACAAACTTTCGCAACGGTGCACACTCGGGGAGAACACAATTCATCTTGAAATTTAAGTGAGGGATGACCCTATAATGCTACCGTCGTCCTAAGCAAAACAAGGTGCATAAAAGGATTAACATCACATGCAATTCATAAGTGACATGATATGGCCATGAACTTGTGCTTTTGATCTCCATCTAGAAAGCACCGGCATGATCTCCATCGTCACTGGCATGACACCATGATCTTCATCATCTTGATCTCCATCAACGTGTCACCATCGTGGTTGTCGCGCCCAACATGCTTCTACTACTATTGCTACCGTTTAGCGAGAAAGTAAAGCATTACATAGTGCTTAATGATTGATATGCAGGTCATACAATAATTAAAGACAACCCTATGGATCCTGCCGGTTGCCATACTCATTGACATGCAAGTCGTGATAATCTATACATCACATGATCTTATCATACATCACATATATCACATCATGTAATTGGCCATATCACATCACAACATACCCTGCAAAAACAAGTTAGACATCCTCTAATTGTTGTTGCATGTTTTACGTGGCTGCTACGGGTATCTAGCAAGAACAATTCTCATCTACGCAAAAGCCACAACGGTGATACACTAGTTGCTTTTCAACCTTCTCAAGGACCGCATTTGTCGAATCCGATCCAACTAAAGTGAGAGAAACTGGCACCTGCAAGCCATCTATGCAACAAGTTGCGGTCAAGGGATCCGGTCTCTCGTAAGCGTACGAGTAATGTTGGTCCAGGCCGCTTCATCTCACAATACCGTTGAACCAAAATCCGACCAAGGGAGGAAGCAATCTAAGCATCAGTGCCCACAAACCTTTTGCGGTCTACTCGAGATCTCATCTACACATACACCTAGCTCATGATGCCACCTTTGGGGAACGTTGCATGGGAAACAAAAAATTTCCTATGCACACGCAGATCTATCCATGGTGATGAGCATCTACGAGAGGGAGAGTGGATCTACGTACCCTTGTAGATCGCTAAGCGGGAAGTGTTAAGAAACGCGGTTGGTGTAGTCGAACTTCTTTGCGACCAAAATTGCCGTGCATCCCACGATCCAATCACGATCCGTCCCGCAATCCAACCACGATCCGTCCCACGAACTTGATCACGATCCGTCCCACGAACTTGATCACGATCCGTCCCACGAACTTGATCACGATCCTTCCGATCTAGCGCCGAACGGACGGCACCTCCGCGTTTAGCACACGTATAGCTTGATGACGATCTCCGCCGTCTTGATCCAACAAGAAGAAGCGGAGAGGTAGAAAATTTCTCCGGCAGCGTGACGGTGCTCCAGCGATGGTGGTGGAGCTATTCCGACTGGGCTTCGCCTAAGTACTACAGAAATCCGATCTAGAGGAGAAACTATGCACTGGAGGAACGGGTAGCACGTGGCTGAAAAAACTAGTGCAAAACCCTAAACCCCACCAGTATATATAGGAGGAGAGAAGGAGAGCATTGGTGCAAGGGCCAAGGCTCCTATGGTTCAGCCGAACCTACTAGGAGAGGAGGACTCCTCCTCCAATCCTAGTAGGACTAGGATTGCTCCTTTTTTGCCTTTTTTCCACCTTTTCCTATTGGGTTTTCTTCTCCAGCCACATGGGCCTTGTGTGGGAGTTTCCACCAGCCCACTAAGGGCTGATATTCACTCTCCCACTGTCCATGAAGCCTCTTGGGTCGAAATACCCCTCCTGGAGGCCTCCCGGTACACTACCGGCACTCCTGGTACACTACCGATGAGCCCGAAACTTTTCCGGCGACCAAAACAGGACTTCGTATATATGAATCTTTACCTCTGGACCATTCCGGAGCTCCTCGTGACGTCCGGGATCTCATCCAGGACTCCGAACAACCTTCGGTCAGCACCATACATAACTCTATACTACCGAAACGTCACCAAACCTTAAGTGTGCAGACCCTGCGGGTTCGAGAACTATGTAGACATGACCGATACACCTCTACGGTCAATAACCAATAGCGGGACCTGGATGCCCATATTGGTTCCTACATATTCTACAAAGACCTTTATCGGTCGAACCTCTATGTCAAGGATTTAGTGAATCCCGTATGATGTTCTCTTTGTTCTTCAGTATGTTACTTGCCCGAGATTCGATCGTCGGTATCTCCATACCTAGTTCAACCTTGTTACTGGCAAGTCTCTTTACTCGTTCCGTAATACAAGATCCCACAACTAACACTTAGTCACATTGCTTGCAAGGCTTATTGTGATGTTGTATTACTGAGTGGGCCCTGAGATACCTCTCCGTCACATTGTGTAACAAATCCCAGTCTTGATCCATGCCAACTCAACAGACACCCTTAGACATACCTATAGAGCACCTTTATAGTCACCCAATTACGTTGCGACGTTTGATACACACAAGTCACTCCTCCGATGTCCGTGAGTTGCATGATCTCATGGTCATAGGAACACATACTTGACATGCAGAAAATAGTAGCAATAAACTGACACGATCATATGCTATGTTTGTAGTTTGGGTCTTTATCCGTCACATCATTCTCCTAATTATGTGATCCCGTTATCAAATGACATAACATGTCAATGGTTAGGAAACCTTGACCATCTTTGATCAACGAGCTAGTTCACTAGAGGCATACTAGGGACAAAGTGTTATCTATTTACCCACACATGTAATGTGTTTCCAATCAATACAATTATAGCATGGATAATAAATGATTATCATGAACAAGGAAATATAATAATAAACACTTTATTTATTGCCTTTAGGGCATATTTCCAACATTGTCCTCTGCTGTTGCCGCAAAGTACTCAACACCTGTACATCTTGCATCTTGTTAGAGGACCGAGGGTTTCTCAATTGCTTCAGGGGCATCAGCATGTTCTTCCGCCCAAGCACATTCCTCAACCAGTGCCACTCTAATGAAAATGAAAGCTACTGCTGGACGAGGCACTCGACCAAGTCCTCAACCGAAGAAGGTGGTGTTCCAAATACCATTAGATTCTTCAGATGATGAAGCTGATGATGAGGAATTAGAGGCAGTCATCAAAAACAAGCAAGAACGAGTGGCTCAAGCAAAGGGCACTCAAATTCCTCTCTGGTTGGATCCTAAGATGGTGTTGAACTTCATTGATATCTGGCACAAGGATCCCAAAACTCCAATTGATGATTTGAAGCTACCTCCTGGTATGGATCATGCCCTCACTGCCTTCACTGCTGAAGAAAAGTGGAAGTATGAGAAGGCTAGACAAACCAAGAAATCTAAGTACAAGAAAGAACACTACTTGAAGAACAATGTTCTAAAGCTTTCCCCTGAGGAACTGGTGAAGATGCAATCTGAGATCAAAGACATCAGTGATGAATTCAATAGATAATATGCTGATTGGCAAGGCACCAAAGTTTGTTTTGTCAAAGTGGCTGATAAAGCCATCAAAGACTATAACTAAAGGGTTGCAGCTCGATCGCAACCACAAATTCCTCAGGCTGAAGAATCTGCTCAGCCTGCTGAAGAATCTTCTCAGCCTGCTGAAGAAACTGCAAGTGCAACTAAAGAAATTCCAACTGTTGAAGAACCAGCCAGGGCAACCTCCACGGTTGTGCCTGAAGAAATTGCCAGGACAGCTGAAACTTTTGTTGTGCCTGGTGAAATTGATACCACAAGGGAGACTGCATCAGTTGCAGCTGAAGAAAATGCTCCTCCTTCACCCACTTCAAAAACAGTAAAATCATCAAGGGTGAAATCATCAACCTTCCTTTTGCATCAGAAGCGAAGAAAACCAAGGCTACGGAGAAGAAGGCACTGGAAAGAAAAGGATTAACTTCAGATTCCTCAGCAGTGAAGAAATTGAAGACACTGCCAAGTTCTTCAACTAAGCCGTTTGATGCAACTCCTATCAGCTCCGTGCCAGCCTATGAAATTGTACCATTTGGTATTGACTGTGTCATCCCAAATGATGATCAAGGAGAAAAAGATCAGTCTGCTGCTACCTCAGAGCAGATTGATGAAGAAATTGAAGTGGAAGCAAATGCTTCAACTCCACAGGTATCATTGCCCCAGCCTCACTTGACTGATGAACAAGACGGCGTTGAAGAAACTGATGAGGATGTGGATATTGGAAACACAACACCTATTACCAATGATGAATATTGGGAAGCTGCTCACCCAAAATCCCCAATGACCACTCCTTTGTCACAAATTCCTCAGTCTCCAGCCCAAACTGAAGAAATTCATACAGAATCTGATGAGTTGGCTACAACAGCCACTAAAGATTTTCCAGCTACATCAGCTGAGGAAATTGTTGCTCCAACTGCCACTAAGGAACTTGCTGAGCAAATTCCTCAGACTGAAGAAATTCCTCAAATGCCTAAAGAAATTGTGGGCCGCTTCAAGCCAAAGCTTAAGCCGAAGCCTAGGATGCCATTCAAAGGCTCAAAGCGCCCCATATTCATCAAGACCAATTTCTTCAATGAGCACATTTTCTTCACTGGACCCAATCCATATGACTCAGCCAGGGCCGGTCACACTAGATTCTGGACTCCTACACAGATGAACTATTATGCATAAGTGTTATTTGACAAGAAGAAAGTCTTCAAGCACCATCAAATTCCTCATGTGGATATGGAAACAATCCCATCCTTCATGCCGGTGCTCGCCGTTCTTCACGACGCAGGCATTCTTCCATTACGTGTGGACGTCTGTGGTTGGAATGAAGAACTGATTCTTCAATTCTATGTCACCTTGCACATCAGAGGTAATGCTTCTGATGTCAGCTCATGGGTCTTGGACTGGATGACTAGATCAACCCACTACACTGCACCATCCTCTGAATTGCTTTGGTGAGTCCCAGTTCCAATTCCTTCAGAAGAAGCCTGCTACCTGTTTGATGAACCTGCTCTGCCCAACCATATGATGCAAGTGCTGGTGAAGCCATTGGCTCATGGAAAACCTTAAAGGAACACCTTCCTTGTGAAGGATTTGCTCTATGTGCCCAGGACGGTTTATCGCATCCTAATTGATATGTCTCCAACATATCTATAATTTTTGATTGTTCCATGCTATTATATTATCTATTTTGGATATTTTATATGCACTAATATGCTATTTTATATTATTTTTGGGACTAACCTATTAATCTAGAGCCTAGTTCCAGTTTCTGTTTTTTCCTTGTTTTTGAGTTTCGCAGATAAGGAATATTAAACGGAGTCCAAACGGAATAAAACCTCCGGAAAGAATTTTTTTGGAAAATATGGAAGCCACGAAACTTGAGAACCAAGACAAAGGAGCTGCCACGGGGCCACAAGCCCGCTTGCCGCGGCCAGGGGGGCACCCGCACCGGGCAGGCTTGTGGGCCCTTGGCACCTCCTCTAACCCTAATCTTCGGCCTATAAATACCCAAATATTCCATCATTATCAAAAGGAGCCACGAAAACACTTTTCCGCCGCCAGAAGCCTCCATTCCCGAGAGATCCAATCTTGGAGCCTGTTCCGGTAATCTACCGGAGGGGTATTCGATCACGAAGGGCATCTACATCAACTCCATTGCCCCTCCGATGATGCCTAAGTAGTTCACCACAGACCTACGGGTCCATAGGTAGTATCTAGATGGCTTTCTTTTCTCTCTTTGCTTCACAATACCATGTTCTTCATGATCTTCATGGAGATCTATCCGATGTAATACTCTTTTGCGGTGTGTTTGTCGAGATCCGATGAATTGTGGGTTTATGTTCAGATTATCCATGACTATTCTTTGAGTCTTTCCTGAATTCTTATATGCATGATTTCATATCTTTGCAAGTCTCTTCGATTTATTGGTTTGGTTTGGCCAACTAGATTGGTAATTCTTGCAATAGGAGAAGTGCTTACTTTTGGGTTCAATCTTGCGGTGTCCTCACCCAGTGACATAGTAGGGGTAGCGAGGCACGTATTGTATTGTTGCCATCAAGGGTAAAAAGATGGGTTTTCATCATATTGCTTGAGTTTATCCCTCTACATCATGTCATCTTGCTTAATGTGTTACTCTGTTTTTCATGAACTTAATACTCTAGATGCAGGCAGGAGTCGGTCGATGTGTGGAGTAATAGTAGTAGATGCAGAATTGTTTCAGTCTACTTGTCACGGATGTGATGCCTATATGCATAATCATAGCCTTGGATATCTTCATAACTATTCGCTTTTCTATCAATTGCTCGACAGTAATTTGTTCACCCACCGTAATACTTGCAATCATGAGAGAAGCCATCTAGTGAAACCTATGGCCCGGGGTCTATTTTCCATATTATATTTTCAGATCTAAAACCAAAAACACAAAAAATACTTGTTGCATTGTTTTTACTTTTAGTTTCACTTTCCATTCAAGCATCCTATTATATCTATCTCTACTAGATCTCATCCTTGCAAATAACCGTGAAGGGATTGACAACCCCTTTATAGCGTTTGGTGCAAGAGTTTGATTCCTTGTGCAGGTATATCTATTGGTGGCTCGCTTGTGTCTCCTACAGGATTGATACCTTGGTTCTCAAAAAACGAGGGAAATACTTATCTACTTTGATGCATCAAACCGTTCCTCTTCACGGGAAACCAATGCATGCTTGAGAAGTAGCACTCACCAACACCCATTGTCCTCAGAAGGGTCACAACTCTAAAGAATAAGAAGTCGAGGGAGTCATGAAGAACATGTTGTTCAACATCATTCATGAGGACTTTGGCCAATGTAGCATTAGCCCCATTTGAATTGAAGCCTTATGCTCCCTGGATCATGAAATTCATCAAATCAAGGTCTTCAATTCCCTTCAAGGCTGACTTCCGAAATCACTTCGGCTTTCTGCCTCCGATTGAGGTCCTCAAAAACACAATTGCCTCAGTTAAAGGAAAAGGCAAAGTTGTCATTGATGAAGGAACTCGTCCTTTGGATGGTTAGTTTCGCAAAGTTGCATCTTACTCCACCAATGATGACACTCCTACCCAGGACTCTGCTACAAAATCCTCAACACAGAAGCCTCCAGAGTATGCCCCTCATGTGATGACTGACCGTGAACTTCTCATAAGTCTTCATCAGAAGGTTAATCGCAATCACAAGTGGGTGAAGCGTCAGTTTGCTTCAATTCTTCAGAACATGACTGTGATGCAAAACTCTATGAGGAAAAATCACTACTATGTGCATGAAATCTTCGATCGCGCGTGGGCCATTCTCGCACATCTCAAGACTCCTGAGGAACTCAAGGATATGGACTTTCAGTAGAACTTTGACTGGTCTCATCCTCCTCAGAAGAAATTCAAGAAAGTTCAAGTTCCTCACCTGGTTAGAAGCTCATATTCTTCATCGCGCGAGACGATGAAGCTGAGGATATTGACGACACTACAGCAGGCCCTACATCGACAATTGACCCCGACAACGCTGGCGCTCCTACATCACCTTCAAGATGAAATTCTTCAAGGGGCGTTAGTCCTCATTTTTTCGTCCCTTTTGGTCTTCGATGACAAAGGGGGAGAAAAGTTGAGTTAGTCTTCAAGCGGGTCTCTATATATGGGCAGCTTTTTGTTTAAGTTACAACTCTCGCTCTTTTGAAGCTTTTGTTGGTTAAGTTGTAAACTTAAGTCCGATGGTGGTCTAACTCTTTTGAACTGCTTTCCGCATGCTATTTCCTCAAGTTAACTTAATGCATGCATGCTGAATTTCGTTAGACACCATTTTCATCATGCATTTCAAATTCTTCATACCATATGTTAAATGCGTGTACTAATTACAGGATATAGGGGGAGTTCTCCATGTTTTTAACCTACCATGTGCATTTTGAGTCCAAAGAAAATTCCACAAATATGCACATCTTCAGGGGGAGTTCTTCTATATCTTGTTATCAAATTCCTAAAACTCGGTACTTTCACTTCATATGTTTATCCCCATTGAAAACTTAACCCATTTGTCATCAATCACCAAAAAGGGGGAGAATGTAAGAGCATCTAGTGCCCCTTAGTGATTTTGGTGTATTGAAGACTCATAGGTTAAGGAACTAATGTGTTTGTGAGTGTACACACGCTCTATAAGTCAATGAGGAGTTTTATATATTCGCAGATTACCGACCCCTAAAGATGTATGTCTTCAATTGAAGTCTTTGGTGAAGACTTTGCTGAAGACTTTGGTATTCCCTGAAGACTTTGAAAATTAAGAAGTTGGTTTGACCTTGAATATATGAATGAGGACTATGAAGCGTGAAGACTTTTGTTTTTGTAGTTTCATTTCCTTTCTTTGAGTCATAGGAAACACCGTACCGCTAAAGGGGGGCGAGGTAATACTAAGGAAAATTTCCAACTGATGCTCAACCCAAAAGCCTCAACCTATCCAATCCTTCGAGTGAAGCCTTTTGGAAATCTCTTGAGGTTCAATCAAGTTCTTCAGTGATAGAGACGAAGTTCTTCTGGTCTCTGAGGAAATTGATCTGACTCGGGAGTTAGGATTTCACCGTGTGAATTGCCTACAAGTGAGGAACATGATAAGCCTGAGGACTTTCATAGTTCGAGATTCCGACCGTTGCTGTGCTTAGCGCCAACTGTCCCCAATCATCTTATCCACATAATGGTCATATCATTGGGGGCATTTATGTCTTATCATGTGAGGTTGCACCCTAGCTATAAATAGCCACCCCCCACAACCACTAGCTGGTTGGCTGCTCCAAGAGAGAACTGACATTTGTCATTCGAGAGCAACCCATCCTCTGAAGAATTTGTGAGAAAATCATCAGTGAGTTAAAACCCAAATCCAAACCACCAAACCCAAAGTCATTAAGCATCACTGAAGAGATTGTTCCAGTGCGGAAGCGACACTTCTTACCTTTGAAGACTATGTATCTTCCAGATGGTTAGGCGTCATGGTCTGGTGCATCCTGCAGTCAATTGGGGATCACGGAGTGACCTTGGTCAAGAGCATCCAGCAGTAAATTGTGGATCGTCAGCTGACCAGTTTGTGAGGGTTTTGGAAGTATACCCTGAAGACTTACCACGAGTGTTGGGCGAGGACTTTGTGACCTTAGCTCAAGGAGATTACGATAAGGACTGTGTGTCCTGGAACTGTGTCTCCTCTGGTTTAAATACCAGGCCGCTCCAAACCAGACGTACGATGGTCACGGCAGTTGAAACTGGGTCATCAAATCATTGTCATCATCAAGCTACATGGTTCTGTTTCCTCAACCCCTCTATTTCCTAATATACTTGTTGATGAAATTAATTGTTACTGTTTGAATAATTTGACTGAAGACTTTCACAATTTCCTCACCTCAAACTCTTCAAGTTACCTTGTTCCTCACCTGCTTATCCCGCGTCACACTACTTGTAATCTGTGCATGTTTTATTTCATCATGATGATTATGCTATCGCTGTGTTTCTCATGCACTTGAGTACTTATTCTGCTGCTAGTTATTCATCGCATTTCAAATTCCTCAAGTGATGAATTTGTAAAAATCACGTATTCACCCCCCCCCCTCTAGTCGATATAACACACTTTAAAATGTTGAGATTGAAGAAGAACATGTTGCTCCCTCCACTCCAAGAAACGAAAGACTGCTTCCGAGAAGGCCAAGTCTATTCCAGTTCATGCTCCACCTCTTGAGCCTGTCACAATGAAAGAGTTGTCAGCATCGGAGTGGATTGCACTTCGGAGGGACAATCCTTATCTCCACGATCATGAAAATTTGGATGAGCCCAAGTTTTGGACAATGTTCCATCAGCGCACCTATGAGGAGAATTTCTCTCAGTTTGTCAACAAGTGTGTCATTCAGAAGAGTATCAACCCCACTCACTTTGAAAAGAATCTCACAAACATTGCATACTTCGATAAGATCTAGAGCATGCGTGTCAAGCTCAACATGCTTCCTCTCATGAGATTTCAGTATGATGTGTCTACACCTCTTGTGTCTCAATTTTATGACATTGTGCATTTTGGGACTGATATGCAGTGCACTCTTACTTGGATGAGTGGTGAGGAAAAGTGCTCTGTCTCGTTCTCTATGATGGCTCAACTTTTGGGCTATGATTGCACCGACATTACTAATGATCCTGGATACAACATCCATGACAAACGGGTTTTTCAAGTTCATCACTTGGATGATATATATCCTTCAGGTGGAAAGGTTAGCGCTGTTGGTGATCTTCTACCTATTTATGATATCATGCATCGGATCCTTCATGAAGTTCTTGAAGTAAAAGTGGGTGAAAATACAAGATTGATGGCCACCTCATAAACATTCTTTACTACACTTGCCATGACTCTTCTAGGGGGCCATTCATGTGATTGATTTTATGTGGCATGAAATGTATAGTGTGGTGATGAAGTGCAAGGTGTTGATCTATACTCCCTATATCATTGCTTTCATTGTTGAGGTGGAACCTGAGGCATTTTCTAGTCGGTGTTTGGCTTTCCACTCCTTGTCAACTGGTTGGTTAAGAAAGGAAAGGCTACGATCAATGAGCCTGATGATGATGAGGAAGGGGATCTCCATGCTGGAGGTCCACATCACTTTGAGATTCGTTTTCTCTCCTAGTCTCAGCGTCATGGTGAACCAAGTGTTTTAGGGTCTTGGAAGAGCAACAAAATTTGGCTTCACCTCAAGAACATGTTTTGTCTACAGTAAGAAATCCACAAGAAGCGGTGGAATGAGGTCTAGGAAGGAGGGCATGAAGTCTCTTAAGGATGTTCTGCTTGAGAGTGGTATGACCCTTGCTCACGGCTCCTAGTCTAATGTGACTCCATTTGATCGCTATAGTCTAAGTTTGATCGGTTTGATGTTGAGGTCAAAGCTACCTCTCATTTCCCTCATGACATGGTCTCTTCAAGAGATTCTTTTGAGGACATCTCTGTTTACTCCAGCCAAGGCTTGCTAGTGCCTACTCCATTTACCTTTTTGCCATCTTGATGACAAAGGGGGAGGTGTGGTTTGCTTGATAGGTTTGGGAGTTGCCTTTGGGGTAGTTCGTTCTATTATTTGCCTTATTTTATGTTGAACCTTGATTATTTGAACCTTTTTCTCTTATTTTGAACCGTGCCATTATATATTCATTAACTATCTATCCAAGTGTGAGCACTTTATGGTTACATGTGGTGCATGTCTTATCTTAAGCTCATCTCATAGTGTGAGTGACATCTATTATGATTGATATACCCCTTCTTGTCTCCTCACATGTTAAACCAAGGTTAGTAAATAATTTTATGTTTCTGTTTCCCTCTTGATTGGGTAGCTAGGTGTGAGCGGGAGGTGCTCCCAACCGTTTCTTTTGTATTCAAATCCAAAGTTAAAATAAGGCACTGGCTATGGGGGAGCTCTTGCCTCTCGCTATAACTGATAAACATTATACATATCCTCTGTTGTTACCCTCTCAAGCATTGTTTTCATCTATGTAAAAGGGGGGATATTGATGCCCTTAATATGTTTTTGACATCTATGAAAACTTATTTTGTGTATCTAACCACATGCTCTAGTGTAAACAACATCGTCTAATTTCAAGAGAAGCATGCATGGTTATTTCCTCTCTCTTGGAAAAAGGAAAAAAGCGGAGTGACATATTCCTTTCTAGTATTGAGTCCTTAGGTCAGCCGCACATTAAGAGGGGGTGCATCATGAAAACACTAGGGAATCAACTTCATGCACACATAAGTTCTGGCACAACTATATTCTCAAGTCTCTCTAAGTGGAATGAGTGTTTCTTTCTAAGTGGAATGATTCTGCCCTGGTAAGAATCTCCGGGCTGGCTGGAACTCTTGGGAACCAGAAGGTCCTGGTGATTCCAGGAAGCTTTTTGGGTACCCAGACGAGTTGCACATTTGGGCAATCTCTTTGTGTAGCGCGGAACCTTGCGAGGACCACGCCTGGAACTTCTGCCCCAGATCTGACAGCTTTCGGGGTCCTCATAGAGGATGTAAATATGCAGACTATCTGTGTAGCCTCGAACCTTCCCAGACCGTGGCCGGAACTTCTGGGGTCCAGAACTTCCGTCCCTCGGTTGAACTTCCCGACATCGTAGAAAGCTGGCTCCAGCGACTAGATTTTCCCCCCGCCTATAAATAGTCTTGTTCCCCACAAAGAATGTGACGACTCCATTTCTCTCTACACCATTTTCTGACCTTGATTTCCTGGAGTTCTCCCTCCTTAATCAAACAAAGTCCTTCATATTTTGAGGAGTTAACAGGAGTGCCTGATCTACACTTTCACCAAAGCAAAAGTTGATTCCCCCTAGTTTTCTTGGTGCATCTTGTTAGTCGTGGAGGTTGGAGACTCCTAGGTTATAGGAGTGCTCCGGCGAGGAATCATTCTTTGTGATTACCCTCGGAAAGTTTGTGAGGGTTTGGAGACCACCCCAAGGTCTACTACTAGTGTTTGAGAAATGCCTTCGTGATGTTGTCTCGAGGAGAGAATAGGGTGAACATTCATGGCGTTGATGATCCTTCATGGTGTTGGGTTCTACCGTAGGTGCATCGCATGTGAATTAAAATTTCCTATGCGCAGAACAACAAGAACATGCTACGGAGATGGATCACGGATTGTTACCACTAGATGCGCAGTGACGTGCAGCGGAAGTAGAGTTGGGGCAGCGCGTTCGTGTGGTCCGTCTCCTCCTCGTTCGATCTCCCTCGAACAGCCGTTCTGATCTCCTTTGAACAGGTTCGCCGGAGTGGTGCAAGTGCACCGCCTCTTATGGTATTCGCGTGTGCATGAGGAACACCCGTGCGGCGGACTGCAAGGTCCGATCACATGGTCGATGGCGGCGAGTGGAGGTGGCTATTTGCAACTCATGCAAAGCCCTAATGACGGTGCCGAAACAATCAACCGGATGGGTGAGGCATCCGGCGCGGGATCAACTCTTGGGACTCACACGGATCCTAAAGCCCATGTGTTCCTTCCCTTAAGCGCACAATGCTTTAGGTTCTCATCCACTTGGTCGCAAGTTAGATGACATTCGACTCGACCGGTCGGTAGCGGCCACTAGAAAGATGTGCCGACTCCAAGTGTCCGATGAAGCTAGTTAGGCGAACCTGTACTACACACTTCTGTTCCCTTTGACACACGATATATGTTGTCGTGCACAAGGCGATATGGTCATCCTTGTTGCAGCACGACCTCTTTCTCGTTCCGGTGAATCCGACCAACACTTCGGATTATCTCATAATCCTTATCGCATGGCCAAGCTTATCTAGGTCGGACCAGCCGAGGGACCCAGAGTATATCTCTCCTGATCGGAGGGGAAAAACCCATCTTGCTCGACCATGTCTCGCAGCATGGGTCTGGACAAGCCCGAAACCTACCTTTGTAACTACCCAATCACGGAGTAGCGTTTGGTCGGACCAAAGCAAGTCTTTCACCATCCCGGGTACATGCGCCATCTCAGGTCTTAGGACATAGAACGTATGTTGTACTAGAGACTCAGAGATGACCTATCCCTGCGTCTCATAGTTGGGTCTATCCAACTGAGACCTTATCTTGACTCGGATCCGACTATGTCGAATCTGACCAGACCTTTCTGAGTCCATATTATCTGTCTAGCATCCAATGCTACATGGTCAGTGAGACCGGACTATCCATCGTGTCATGTGCTAGTTTAACTGGCTACGCGTCCACACAGCCCTTTCAACTAGGGACCATTTAGGACAGTCATCATACAATGCATAGTCTCACAAACAAGTCACATACTTGTTAATACACATTAATGATAATGTCCAAGGACTATCTTTATTCATAAACACATAGGAAATATCATCATACATGATTGCCTCTAGGGCATATCTCCAACACGTGGTAACATACACCTCTTTAAACAGTGACATAGCTTCCCTCCAAGGAAATGAACATCCGCATACATCCTCGTCTCTCGGATTTGTGGTTACCCCTAAATCCCTACTTGTGGCTATTTGTATCACAATCCTTACTTGCATTATATTGTGTGTGCTTGTCAAATTACTAATTGTATTTATCTCTCTTGTTTAAGATCTTTCTCACCTTGCAATTCTTAGGATCACTTTCATATTCTGCATTATTGTACAAAATTGCGAAGTAACAATTAAAATTTGTAATTGTACCTATTTAGCCCCCCCCCTTAGGTTTGTCTTGATCCTTTCAACAGTCCCTGAGTACAGTGCACCCCTCCACCGATCGAGCAACGGGCTGTCGTTGTGTCGCCCCATCGGGCCACAGTACCGTCGAACCGTGGTTCTCCTCGTGGTTGTGCCGACCCATATGCCATGATACGTCTCCAACATGTCTACTTTTCCGAACACTTTTGCTCTAGTTTTGGACTCTAATTTCCATGATTTGAACAAAACTAACCCGGA
Organism: Hordeum marinum; assembly: GCA_022496015.1. NCBI lineage: Eukaryota > Viridiplantae > Streptophyta > Magnoliopsida > Poales > Poaceae > Hordeum > Hordeum marinum. Next base: position 156,992,895 of record CM039677.1, read on the forward strand.
CTGACGATGTTTTCAGCAGAACTACCATGGTGTCATTTTTGTGCAGAAATAGAAGTTCTCGGAACGGAGCAAAACTTTTTGGAGATTTATTCTAGAATATTTAAGAATTTTGGAGCCAGAAGCCCCCTGAGAGGGGGCCCAGGGGGCCCATGCTCCACCAGCGCGCGCCAAGCCCCCCTCGCGCGGCATGGTGGAGGGTGGACACCTCGTGGGTCCCCCGTCCCTAATTCCAACACTATAAATTCACATTTTTCAGAAAAAATCATAGAGAAGGTTTTACCTCGTTTCATGATATGGAGCCGCCGCCACCTCCTGGTCTTCATCGGGAGGCCAGATCTGAAATCCATTTGGGGCTCCGGAGAGGGGAATCTTCGGTCTTTGTCATCATCAACCCTTCTCCATCACCAATTCCACAATGCTCCCTAGCGGGAGTGAGTAATTCTTTCATAGGCTTGCTGATCAGTGAGGAGTTGGATGAGATTCATCATGTAATAGAGTTAGTTTTCTTAGGGCTTAATCCCTAATATCCACTATGTTCTAATATTGATGTTGCTATGACTTGGCCATGCTTAATGCTTGTCACTAGGGACCGAGTGCCATGATTTCAGATCTGAACCATTTATGTTATCATCATTATATCTATGTTCTTGATTCGATCTTGCCTAGTCATATGCACCTATTACGTGTTATGATCCGTCAACCCCATAGTGACAATATTTGGGATACTTCACGGTGATGGCCGTAGTTTGAGGTGTTCATGTATTCACTAAGTGCTAATGCTTTGTTCTAATTCTTTATTAAAAGTAGGCCTTAATATCCCTTAGTTTCCTTATGGACCGCGCCACCACGGGAGGGTAGGACAAAAGATGACATGCAAGTTCTTTTCCATAAGCATGTATGACTATATACGGAATACATGCCTACATTACATTGACGAATTGGAGCTAATTCTGTGTCTCCCTAGGTTATGATTGTTATTATTCTTGCTAAGTTACTATTTTTGCTGCTACTGTTACACTCATTGCAAAACCACTACTGCTATTGTTACCACTACTTTTACTGTTACTGCTGCTATCAACCTATCATATTACTATACTACTGATCACTTTGCTGCAGATATTTATCTCCAGGTGTGGTTGAATTGACACCTCAACTGCTAATACTCTCAAATATTCTTTGGCTCCCCTTTTGTCGAATCTATAAATTTGGGTTGAATACTCTACCCTCGAAAACTGTTGCGATCCCCTATACTTGTGGGTTATCAAGCCACTGTTTCGTCAACCCTTTTAGCAATGGAGTCATGATATGTGATCCATGTCGCTGCCCCGAGGCCGTCCCCGTAGCTGCACCGACCCATGCGTTGCCGCTGCGTCGTCCCTTCAGGTCATAGCGCCGCGGGTCTTCCCCGTTGTCGCCCCGACTAGCGCGCTGCCATCACCTCACCCCTTTGGGCTTTAACACTATGGAACGTGGTCTATTATTCCGTCCCCACATGTTGACTTCTAAGTGGTATTCGTGATGCCACCTCCCTAGGCGTGGGAATAGCATCATCCATGCTATGGTCTTCGTCATGCTGTCGAGTTATTTGCCTACTTCGAGCAATGCCACCATGATTCTCACCTAGATACCACTGTTGTATCCTCGAGCCACTGCCACCGCACTTCATCCGCTACCACTACCCCGGTAGTCATCACCAGCATCCATCTCTTCGTCTTCGTCCAACAAAAACTCATCGTCAGCATCGTCGTCATTTTCCCCGTCCACTTCATCTACAACCACAACTACGGACAACATCGGCCCTGATATGTCTCCAGCCTATTGACAATTTTTTATTGTTCCATGCTATTATATTATCAATATTGGATGATTTATATGCAATTATATTCTATTTTATATCATTTTTGGAAACTAACCTATTGACCCAGTGCCTAGTGCCAGTTGCTGTTTTTTGTTTGTTTTTGGTTTCTAGGAAATTAGTACCAAACAAAGTCCAAATGCTAGGAAACTTTTTGATGATTTTTTCTGGACAAAAGAGACCCTGGAAGCTTCGGGAGGAGACCATATGGAAAGAGAGGAGTAAATTCTATAAAATAAGGAAACCAACAAAGAGTCACCAAAAACACTTTCCACCGTCGCAAGTCTCTGTTCAGACAGGAGCCCATCTGGAGACCTTTTCCGGTACTCTACCGAAGGGGGAATCGATCATGGAGGCCTTCTTCATCAACCTTTCTGCCTCCATGATGATGTGTGAGTAGTCCACCATAGACCTAAAGGTCCATAGCTAGTACCTAGATGGCTTTCTCTCTCTCGTTGATCTTCAATACCATGTTCACCGTTATCCTCATGGTGATCTATCCGATGTAATCCTCTTTTGCGGTGTGTTTGTTGGGATACAATGAATTGTGGGTTTATTTTAAGATTTTTCATTGAAAGTAATTGAGTCTTTATTGAATTCTATTATGCATGATTGTTATAGCTTTGTATTTCTCTCTGATCTATCGGTTTGGTTTGGAAAAATAGATTGATTTTATCTTCAGCGGGTGTGGTGTGTTGTAATGGGTTCAATCTTGCGGTGTTCTATATCCTAATGATTGAAAGGGACAAGACATGTATTTATATTTTTGCCATTAAGGATAAAATTATGGGGTCTGAACGTATGCTTGTCTTACTTTGTCTACATCATTTCACCTTGCTCCAAGCATTGCTCTTTTTGTGATGAACTTAATACCATAGACGCGGAATCACTTCGGCCGATTGGTGGAGTAATAGTAGTAGATGCAGGATCGTTTTGGTCTACTTGTTTATTTAGGATGCCTATATACATGATCATTGTCGTGAATAACATGTCATAACTATGTGTTATTCCATAAATTGCCCCACGGTAATTTGTCTACCCACCGTATGCTATGTTCAAGAGAGAAGCCTCTAGCAAAAACTATGGCCCCCAAGTCTAGTTAATCATAAATAATAAAATCCTAAAAATACTTTACTGCAATATATTTACTTTTATTTTATTTTTCTTTTATGCCATCTATCTCTATCAAGATTTAATCCTTGCAAGTAACAAGTTCGAGGGGCTCTACAACCCTGTTGCCCTTGTTGGGTGCAAGTGTTTGGTTTTGTGTGTGTAGGTGATGTTGAAAGGAGTTTGTTTGGTTATTCTATTAGTTCGATAACTTTGGTTTTAGGGAAATACTTATCTCTAGTGTGATGCATCTCATCACCTCTTTGTGGTAAATCCCAATGTAGTTCACAAGTAGCAGGAAGAATTTCTAGCACCGTTGACGGGGAGACATCATCAAACTCTTTTCGCGTCCCTTCACACAAATTATCATTCATTTGCTCTAATTTTTATTTGCTATTATATTTGAATTATATAAAAAATATAAAAATATTTATATTTGCTTGCTTGTCGTTATGGCTAGTTCTTGTCTTATTCCGTGTACCTCCGAGAATGAAGTGCCTAATTTTAAACAAAGGCGAGTAGAAAATTTAAAAGACGCTTAGTATAGGATTTGCAATGCTAGAAATAGATCATATTGTACGCAATCCACCACTATTTTTCTTTGTAATTTTTATGTGGGTGTTACTACTTGGTATAGATATGTGCTTGACACTCTTACCGATGGTAATTTCTCAATGAGTCACACTTTGGATTCTTTCAATGCCATGGAAAATCTAGTAGGATCACCCCTATTATTTTTAACATAGCCATGTTGACATTGGATGATGTTATGTGTAAGCTAGATGCTATAGAGAATAAAATGCTTATAGTTGAGCTCATTGAAAATCTAGGCAAGACGGTCCACAATCGAGTAACTCAATTTGATTCGAAAGTAGGAACTATTCTAAAGATGCTAAAAGATAGTGAGCTAAATATTAATTAACGACTAGGGCAAAGTCCATCCAGAATTGATAAGTTGGAGGAAACCCTTAATGAAATGGGTTCCGCTTTTGCTTCCACTACAACTATTGATAAGGCTCCCCTCAATAAGAGTCCCAAGGTTATGTATGTACCTAAGTATACAAGTGGTGCACCTAGTAAAAGGAAGGAAGATTTTAAAATGATTATTGTGCACCCCAATTTCATAGATGTAATGAAGGAACCTATCATTAAGCCTCATCTATTTGATCCTAGGAGCATGCTCATTAATAACTTATGTGCTAAACCTCCTAGGAAGCATGGTTGCATAATTTATGAGTTGGATGTCAAGGATGACAATACTTGAAGCTATGCATTATGCCTAGCTAGGGGCATAAAACAATAGCGCTTGTTGGGAGGCAACCTTATAGTTATCTTTAAATTTTGTTTTATGTTCAGTTTTGGTGTGTTAACATGACTATTGGTACTATAATGATTGTGTTCTTATGTTTAAATTAGTTTTTGTGCCAAGTAATCCTTTGGGATGATTTGGAAGATAGTAGAACTGATGTTGCGCAAAAATAGAAACTTTTACGCCTAGTGTAGAATTTCTCTGATTTTACTAGAAGGTATTTTTGATATGAATTTTTACACAGTATTGGTATACATATTTCCCAGGTTTTCCTAATTTTCAGAATTTCCCGAGTTATAGAAGTATGGTTTTAGTACAGATCATTGAAGAATGTTCTGTTTTTGCTTGCATAGTTTGCTTGTTTTGATGATGCTATGGATTGTATCGATGGGTATATGAAATGGATATGTTAGAATAGAGTACCTATTATGTAATAATAAAATATGAATCAATTTACATTATTACCTAAAGTATTTGATAATGATTCTCACGAGGTTTTCTTGAGTTTTGGGTGCTGAAGTTTTCAAGTTTTGGGTGAGACAATGTTGGATGAAGGAATAAGTAACGACAAGACCCTAAGATTGGGTATGATCTAAGCACACCAAGGTAATATTCAAGGAAGACCCAAGCATCTAAGATTTTGGATGACCCAGAAGGCATCCCCTCTTTTGTCCCCTCTTTCGTCTCCAACCTATTGGTATGCCACTTGGAGCTATATTTTTATTCATCACATGATATGTGTTTTGCTTGGAGCGTCATGTATTATAGTTTGATTTTCCTTTAGTTTTCCACAATCATTGTTTCCTGGACATTCATATTTGAGAGAGACACATGGCCATCATAATTTGTCAGAATACTCTATATGATTCACTTATATCTTTTGAGATAGGCAGTTGCTCTAGTGCTTCACTTATACCTTTTAGAGCACGTGACGTTCCGATTTTATAGAAATAATTGAAATCTCATGATTCACTTAAATATTTTTGGGAGTCTAAGAAATAGGAACAATAATGGGCATGTGTTGTAAGACTAGTCTGAAAAGGATAGGTATTCAAGGGGGATATAATAAAAACTTTCATGTAGATCACTAAAGAAGAAACATGGGTTAATTATATTGATGTAGTAATATGAAAGGGCATGAGTACATGATCATTGGTTAGTAGAAATATCGGCATTAAATCTTGTTGTTTGTTATTAATCTAATTATTGACTACAGCATGGTGATGATGTGTGACCATTTTTATGTCTGAAATGAAATCTTATCATGTTGGTCGAATCAGGGGGTGGGTGATGGTTAACTTATACCAACCTCCTCCCCAGGGGCATGTGGTAGTGCTTTGCGTCGAGATAGCTAATAAGGTTTTACAATAAGTATCTAATCTATTTATGACTAATGTAAATCCATTGAAATACGCACTCTCACGTTTCCCTAATTTTCTAGCCTCATCGGTACTGTGCATTGCCCATTCTCACCTCGAGAGTCGATGCAACCTCCGCTGGTGCATCCAAACCCCGTGATACTATACGCTCTATCACACAAAAGCCTCCTTATATCTTACTCAAAAAAGGCATCATACCTACCTATTATGGAATTTCCATATTCATTATGAGATATATTGCCATGCAACTTCCACCGCTTCGTCACATGACTTGTGAGTTCATCATCATATTGCTTTGCATGATCATATATCTGACATAGTATTCGTGGAAAAGCCACCATTCATAATTATCTACATGTTATGCTAGATCATTGCACATCCTCGTACACTACCATAGGCATTCATATAGAGTTGTATTGTTCTTCATTGAGTTGTAACATTGAGTTTTAAGTAAATAAAAGTGTGATGATCATCATTATTAGAGCATTGTCTAGTGAGGAAAGGATGATGGGGACTATGATTCCGCCACAAGTCATGATGACACTCTTGACGAAAGAAAAATAAATGGGGCAGGGGTGAAAAGGGGAGAAAAACCCACCATGAAAAAATTGAGAGAAAAGAGAGAAGGGTTAGTGTTACTATGCATTTACCACACGTGTGCCTCAAAGTGGCATGATGTTCTACATATAGAGAGTCTCCTGAGTTATCATTTTCATATGCTAGTGTGAATATTACATTATAGAAGTTGGCCTGTATATTCCGATGAAGGGCTTACTCAAATGCCTGAGGTCTTCATGAGCAAGCAATTTGGAAACACACCCACTTAGTTTCCGTTGAGCTTTCAGACACGTATAGCTCTAGTGCATCCGTTGCATGGCAATCTCTACTCCTCACATTGATATCGATTGATGGCCATCTCATAAACCCGTTGATCCACCTAGTTAATGCAAGACTTTCTTTCCACTTTGACTCCTTTTGATCTCTACCACCATACTCTATTCCACCCATATGATATAGCCATGGTTCACGCTCATGTATTGCATGAGTTTAAAAATGTTGAAGCTGTTGGAAATATGCCCTAAAGGCAATAATAAATTAGTTATTATCATATTTCCTTGTTCATGATAATCGTTTATTATCCATGCTATAATTGTATTGATCGGAGACTTAAATGCATGTGTGGATACATAGACAAAACCATGTCCCTAGTATGCCTCTAATGGACTAGCTCGTTGATCAAAGGATGGTTAAGGTTTCCTAGCCATGGACATGAGATGTCATTAGATAACAGGATCACATCATTAGGAGAATGATGTAATGGATAAGACCCAAACTACAAACATAGCATATGATCGTGTTAGTTTATTGCTACTGTTTTCTGCATGTCAAGTATATGTTCCTATGACCATGAGATCATGCAACTCACGGATATCGGAGGAGTGCCTTGTGTGTATCAAACATCGCAACGTAACTGGGTGACTATAAAGGTGCTCTACAAGTATCTCCGATGGTGTCTGTTGAGTTGGCATGGATCGAGACTGGGATTTGTTACTCCGTGTAACGGAGAGGTATCTCGGGGCCCACTCGGTAATGCAACATCACAATAAGCCTTGCAAGCGATGTGACTAATTGTTAGTTGCGGGATCTTGTATTACGGAACGAGTAAAGAGACTTGCCGGTAACGAGGTTGAACTAGGTATGGAGATACCGACGATCGAATCTCGGGCAAGTAACATACCGAAGAACAAAGGGAACGTTATACGGGATTAACTGAATCCTTGACATAGAGGTTCGACCGATAAAGATCTTCATAGAATATGTAGGAACCAATGTGGACGTACAGGTCCCTCCATTGGTTATTGACCGTAGAGGTGTCTCGGTCATGTCTACATAGTTCTCGAACCCGCAGGGTCTGCACACTTAAGGTTCGGTGACGTTTCGGTAGTGTAGAGTTATGTATGGTGGTGACCGAAGTTTGTTCGGAGTCCCGGATGAGATCCCGGACGTCACGAGGAGCTCCGGAATGGTCCGGAGGTAAAGATTCATATATAGGAAGTCCCAGTTTGGTTTCCGGAAAAGTTTTGGGCTCATCGGTAGTGTACCGGGAGTGCCGGTAGTGTACCGGGAGTGCCGGTAGTGTACCGGGAGACCTCCGGGAGGGGTACTTCGACCCCAAGAGGTCCATGGGCTGTGGGAGAATAATAACCAGCCCTTAGTGGGCTGGGAAAACAGCCACAAAGGCCCATGGCGCAGGAGAGAAAGTCCTAAAGCAAAAAGTGGAAAATCAGCCAATAGGAGGCAATCCTACTCCAACTAGGATTGGAGGTGAAGTAGGATTGCTCCCACCTCCTATTTCGGCCGACCCAAAGGCCTTGGCTGCCTCTCCTCTCCTCTCCTCCTATATATACTAGTGGATTGGGTGGTTTTTGGACAGAATTTCCGGCCACGTGCTACCCGTTTCACCGGTGCACAGTTTCTCCTCTAGATCGGTTTTCCGCAGCGCTTAGGCGAAGCCCTGCCGGAATGACTCCACCACCATCACCAGAGCGCCGTCACGCTGCCGGTGAACTCTCTCTCCTCTCCACCTCCTCTTGCTGGATCAAGACGGTGGAGATCGTCATCAAGCTGCACGTGTGCTGAACGCGGAGGTGCCGTCCGTTCGGCGCTAGATCGGAAGGACCGTGATCGAGATCGCGAGACGGTTCGTGATGAGATCGCGGAACGGATCGTGATGAGTTCGCGGGACATATCGTGATCAAGATCGTGAGACGGATCGTGATGAGATCGCGGGACGGATCGTGATGAGTTCACGGGACGGATCGTGATGAGTTCACGGGACGGATCGTGATGAGGTCACGGGACGGATCGTGATTGGATCGTGGGACGGATCGTGATGAGATCGCGGGACGCTTGGCGATTTGGATCGCGAAGATGTTCGACTACACCAACCGCGTTTCTTAACGCTTCCCGCTTAGCGATCTACAAGGGTACGTAGATCCACTCTCCCTCTCGTAGATGCTCATCACCATGGATAGGTTTGCGTGTGCGTAGGAAAATTTTTGTTTCCCATGCGACGTTCCCCAACAGTGGCATCATGAGCTAGGTTGATGGTTCGATGAGATCTCGAGTAGAACACAAAAGGTTTGTGGGCGTTGATGCTTAGATTGCTTCCTCCCTTGGTCGTATTCTGGTTTAGCGGGATTGTGAGATGAAGCGGCCCGGACCAACATTACTCGTACGCTTACGAGAGACCGGTTCCCTCGACGCAACTTGTTGCCTAGATGGCTTGCGGGTGACGGTTTCTCTCACTTTAGTTGGATCGGATTCGACAAAGGCGGTCCTTGAGAAGGTTGAAAATCAAACTAGTGTATCACCGTTGTGGTTTATGCGTAGGTGAGAATCGTTCTTGCTAGATACCCATAGCAGCCACGTAAAATATGCAACAACAATTAGAGGACGTCTAACTTGTTTTTGCAGGGTATGTTGTGATGTGATATGGCCAATTACATGATGAGATATGTGTGATGTATGAGATGATCATGTGATGTATATATTATCATGACTTTCATGTCGATGAGTACGGCAACCGGCAGGAGCCATAGGGTTGTCTTTAATTATTGTATGACCTGCGTGTCAATCATTAAGCGCTATGTAATGCTTTACTTTATCGCTACGGTAGCAATAGTAGTAGATGCATGCAGGGCGTGACAACCCCGATGGCGACACGTTGATGGAGATCAAGATGATGGAGATCATGGAGTCATGCCGGTGACGATGGAGATCATGCCGGTGCTTTCTAGATGGAGATCAAAAGCACAAGTTCATGGCCATATCATGTCACTTATGATTTGCATGTGATGTTAATCCTTTTATGCACCTTGTTTTGCTTAGGACGACGGTAGCATTATAAGGTGATCCCTCACTTAATTTCAAGATAAATTGTGTTCTCCCCGAGTGTGCACCGTTGCGAAAGTTCGTCGTGTTGAGACACCACGTGATGATCGGGTGTGATAGACTCTACGTTCACATACAACGGGTGCAAGCCAGATTTGCACGCGCAGAACACTCGGGTTAAACTTGACGAGCCTAGCATGTACAGACATGGCCTCGGAACACAAGAAGACCGAAAGGTCGAACATGAGTCATATAGTAGATATGATCAACATAATGATGTTCACCATTGCAGCCACCTCAACTCACGTGATGATCGGACTTGAGTTGGTGAATTTGGATCATGTATCACTCGAATGACCCGAGGGATGTCAATTTGAGTGGGAGTTCTTAAGTAATATGATTAATTGAACTCATTATCATGAACATAGTCAAAGTGTCTTTGCAAATTATGTTGTAGATTACTAGCTCGCGCTGTAGCTCCCTTAAATTTTTATATGTTCCTAGAGAAATAGAGTTGAAAGATGTTGGTAGCAATATTGCGGACTGGGTCCGTGATCTGAGGATTGTCCTCATTGCTGCACAGAAGGCTTATGTCCTTAATGCACTGCTCGGTGCGCCACCCCCTCTAGCGTCGTCTATAGATGTTGTGAACATCTAACAGGCACGTTTCGATGACTACTTGATAGTTTAGTGCGTCATGCATTACGGCTTAGAATTGAGGCTCCGAAACGTTTTGAACGTCACGGAACATATGAGATGTTCTAGGAGCAGAGATTGTGATCTCAGGCTCGTGCCTGTGTTGCGAGATATGAGATCTCCAACAAGATTCTTTACCTGTAAGATGAAGGAGAATAGCTCAATCGTTGAGCATGTACTCAGATTGTCTGGGTACTACAATCGCTTGAATCAAGTGGGAGTTGATCTTCCAGATAAGATAGTGATTGATATAGTTCTCCTAGTCACTGTCACTAAAGCTACTAGAACTTAGTGATGAACTATAATACACCAGGGATAGAAGTATTGATCCCTGAGCTGTTCGGGATGTTTGACACCGCGAAGGTAGAAATCAAAAAGGAGCGTCAAGTGTTGATGGTTAATCAAACCACTAGTTTCGAAAAGGGCAAGAGCAAGGAGGGTAACTTCATGGATAGCAAGTCAGTTGCTGCTCCAGTGAAGCAACCCAAAGTTGAACTCAAACCCGAGACTAAGTGCTTCTATTATGAGGTGAGAGGTCGCTGAAGCAGAACAACCCTAGATACTTGGTAGATAAGAAGGCTGGTAACATCGACAGAAGTATATTTGATATACGAGTTATTGATGTGTACCTTGCTAGTACTCCTAGTAGCACCTGGGTATTGGATACCGGTTCGGTTGCTAAATGTTAGTAACTCGAAATAAAAGCTACGGAAAAAACGGAGAACTAGCTAAGGGTGAGGTGACGATGTGTGTTGGAAATGTTTCCAAGGTTGATGTGATCAACATCGCACGCTCTCTCTACGTTCAGGATTAGTGACGAACCTAAATAAATGTTATTTGGTGTTTTGCGTTGAGCATGAACATGATTAGATCATGTTTGTTGCAATACAGTTATTCATTTAAGTTAGAGAATAATAGTTATTCTGGTTACATGAATAATACCTTCAATGGTCATGCACCCAGTGAGAATGGTTTGTTGAAATCTTGATCGTAGTAATACACATGTTCATAACATTGATGTCAAAAGATACAAAGTTAAATAATGATAGTACCACATACTTGTGGCACTGCCGCAAAATGTCATATTGGTATAAAGCGCATGAAGAAACTCCATGGTGATGGATATTTGGACTCATTCGATTTCGAATCGGTTGAGACATGCGAACCATGCCTCTTGGGCAAGATGACTAAAGGACCCCGTTGGATGGAGCGGGCAAGTGATTCATTGGAAATGATACATGTTGATGTATGCAATCTAGTGAGTCTTGTAGCGTGCAGTGGATATCGTTATTTTCTTACCTTCACTGATGATTTGAGTAGATATAGTGTATATTTACTTAATGAAACACAAGTCTGAATCGTTTGAAAGGTTCAAGCAAATTCAGAGTGAAGTTTAAAGATCATCGTGACAAGAAGATAAAAATGACTGCGCTATGATCGTGGAGGTGAATATCTGAGTCACGAGTTTGGCATACAACTTAAGACAATGCGAAAGTTGTTTCACAACTAAACGCCACCTGGAACACCATAGTGTGATGGTGTGTCCAAACATCATAGTTATGCTCTATTGGATATGGTGCGTGCTATGATGTCTCTTATCGTTTTACTACTATAATTTTGGGGTTATGCATTAGAGACAACTACATTCACTTTAAATCGGGCACCATCTAAATCCGTTGAGATGACACCATGTGAATTATGGTTTGACAGAAACCTAAGCTGTCATTTCTTAATGTTTGGGGTTGCGATGCTTGTGTGGAAAATGTTTTCACATAATAAGCTAGAACCCAAAGCGGACAAATGTATCTTCATAGAATACCCTAAGAACAGATGGGTATGCCTTCTATCTCAGATCCGAGTGCAAAGTGTTTGTTGCTAGAACTGGGTCCTTTCTCGAGAAAAAGTTTCTCTCGAAAGAATTGAGTGGGAGGAAGATAGAACTTGATGAGGTTGTTAAACCTTTGTTCAACCAGAGAGTAGCGCAGCGCAGAAAGATGTTTCTGTGAAGCCTACGTTAGTTGAAGAGGAAGTTAATGATGATGATCATGAAGCTTCTAGATCAAGTTACTATCGAACTTCGTAGGTCGACAAGGATGTGTACTACTCCTCAGAGGTACGACAACTCTGTCTTGGAGGTCATGTTGTTGGACAACGATGAACCTACGAGCTATGGAGAAGCGATGATGGGCCCGGATTCCGACAAATGGTTGGAGGCCATGAAATCCGAGATAGGATCCATGTATGAAAACAAAGTGTAGACTTTGGCAGACTTGCTCGTTGGACGGCAGGTCGTTGAGTATAAATGGATCTTTAAAATGAAGACAGACACTGATGGTGAATGTCACTATTTGTAAAGCTCTACTTGTTGCAAAGATGTTTGTGACAAGTTCAAGGAGTTGACTACGATGAGACTTTCTCACTCGTAGTGGTGCTAAAGTCTATTGGAATTATGTTAGCAGTTGCTGTGTTTTCAATTATGAAATCTGGCAGATGGATGTCAAAACATCGTTTCCTTAACGGTTTACTTGAGGAAAGGTTGTATGTGATACAACCAGAAGGTTTTGTCAGTCCTAAGGATGCTAAAAGGTGTGCAAGCTTCGGTGATCCTTCCATGGACTGAAGCAAGCATCTCGGAGTTGGAATATACGCTTTTATGAGTTGATCGAAGTTTTTGAGTTTATACAAAGTTTACGAGAAACTTGTATTTGCAACAAAGTGAGTGGGAGCACTATAGAATTTCTGATAAGTATATGTGGATGACATATTGTTGATCGGAAATAATGTAGGATTTCTGGAAAGCATAAATGGTTGTTTGGAAAGTGATTTTCAAAGGAAGACCTGGATAAAGCTACCAAATTGTTGAGCATCAAGATCTATAGAGATAGATCAAGATGACTTGATGAGACTTTCAATGAGTGCATACCTTGACAAAGATTTTGAAAGAGTTCAAAATGGATCAGTCAGAGAAAGAGTTCTCGCCTGATTTGTAAGGTGTGAAGTTGAGTGAGACTCAAAGCTCGACCACGGCAGAACGAAGAGAAAGGACGAACGTCGTCCCCTATGCCTTAGCCATAGGCTCTGTATAGTATGCCATGCTGTGTACCGCACCTGTGTGTGCCTTGCCATGAGTCTGTCAAGGGGTACAAGTGTGGTCCAGGAGTGGATCACTGGACAGCGGTCGGAATTATCCTTAGTAACCAGAGGACTAAGGAAATGTTTCTTGATTATGGAGGTGATAAAGAGTTCGTCGTAAAGAGTTACGTCGATGCAAGCTTTAACACCTATCCGGATGACTAGTAGTAGCAATCTGGATACGTATAGTGGAGCAGCCGTTTGGAAATAGTACCAAGTGGAGTGTGGTAGCAGTGTTTACGGTTTGACATAGAGATTTGCAAAGTACACACGGATCTGAATATCGCAGACCCGTTGACTATAAGACCTCTCTCACATGCAAAGCATGATCGAGCCCTAGAACTCATTGGGTGTTAGATTCATAACAATGCGAATCACATGGTGATGTGAACTCGATTATTGACTCTAGTGCAAGTGGGAGACTGTTGGAAATATGCCCTAGAGGCAATAATAAATTAGTTATTATCATATTTCCTTGTTCATGATAATCGTTTATTATCCATGCTATAATTGTATTGATCGGAGACTTAAATGCATGTGTGGATACATAGACAAAACCATGTCCCTAGTATGCCTCTAATGGACTAGCTCGTTGATCAAAGGATGGTTAAGGTTTCCTAGCCATGGACATGAGATGTCATTTGATAACGGGATCACATCATTAGGAGAATGATGTAATGGATAAGACCCAAACTACAAACATAGCATATGATCGTGTTAGTTTATTGCTACTGTTTTCTGCATGTCAAGTATATGTTCCTATGACCATGAGATCATGCAACTCACGGATATCGGAGGAGTGCCTTGTGTGTATCAAACGTCGCAACGTAACTGGGTGACTATAAAGGTGCTCTACAGGTATCTCCGATGGTGTCTGTTGAGTTGGCATGGATCGAGACTGGGATTTGTTACTCCGTGTAACGGAGAGGTATCTCGGGGCCCACTCGGTAATGCAACATCACAATAAGCCTTGCAAGCGATGTGACTAATTGTTAGTTGTGGGATCTTGTATTACGGAACGAGTAAAGAGACTTGCCGGTAACGAGGTTGAACTAGGTATGGAGATACCGACGATCGAATCTCGGGCAAGTAACATACCGAAGAACAAAGGGAACGTTATATGGGATTAACTGAATCCTTGACATAGAGGTTCGACCGATAAAGATCTTCGTAGAATATGTAGGAACCAATGTGGACGTCCAGGTCCCGCCATTGGTTATTGACCGTAGAGGTGTCTCGGTCATGTCTACATAGTTCTCGAACCCGCAGGGTCTGCACACTTAAGGTTCGGTGACGTTTCGGTAGTGTAGATTTATGTATGGTGGTGACCGAAGTTTGTTCGGAATCCCGGCTGAGATCCCGGACGTCACGAGGAGCTCCGGAATGGTCCGGAGGTAAAGATTCATATATAGGAAGTCCCAGTTTGGTTTCCGGAAAAGTTTCGGGCTCATCGGTAGTGTACCGGGAGTGCCGGTAGTGTACCGGGAGTGCCGGTAGTGTACCGGGAGACCTCCGGGACGGGTACTTCGACCCCAAGAGGTCCATGGGCTGTGGGAGAATAATAACCAGCCCTTAGTGGGCTGGGAAAACAGCCACAAAGGCCCATGGCGCAGGAGAGAAAGTCCTAAAGCAAAAAGTGGAAAATCAGCCAATAGGAGGCAATCCTACTCCAACTAGGATTGGAGGTGAAGTAGGATTGCTCCCACCTCCTATTTCGGCCGACCCAAAGGCCTTGGCTGCCTCTCCTCTCCTCTCCTCCTATATATACTAGTGGATTGGGTGGTTTTTGGACAGAATTTCCGGCCACATGCTACCCGTTTCACCGGTGCACAGTTTCTCCTCTAGATCGGTTTTCCGCAGCGCTTAGGCGAAGCCCTACCGGAATCACTCCACCACCATCACCAGAGCGCCGTCACGCTGCCGGTGAACTCTCTCTCCTCTCCACCTCCTCTTGCTGGATCAAGACGGTGGAGATCGTCATCAAGCTGCACGTGTGCTGAACGCGGAGGTGCCGTCCGTTCGGCGCTAGATCGGAAGGACCGTGATCGAGATCGCGAGACGGTTCGTGATGAGATCGCGGAACGGATCGTGATGAGTTCGCGGGACATATCGTGATCAAGATCGTGAGACGGATCGTGATGAGATCGCGGGACGGATCGTGATGAGTTCACGGGACGGATCGTGATTGGATCGTGGGACGGATCGTGATGAGATCGCGGGACGCTCGGCGATTTGGATCGCGAAGATGTTCGACTACACCAACCGCGTTTCTTAACGCTTCCCGCTTAGCGATCTACAAGGGTACGTAGATCCACTCTCCCTCTCGTAGATGCTCATCACCATGGATAGGTTTGCGTGTGCGTAGGAAAATTTTTGTTTCCCATGCGACGTTCCCCAACAGAAGCATGTTAGAAGTATGATCCAGTTACCATGTTTGACACCGGGGTGCTCATGATTTATACTTATGTGGTGAATACATAGTCATTCCATGGTTGATATGATAAAATCATTAGGGAATAACATTCTGTGAAGATTGTATATTTTGAAAAGTAATGATTATGCTATTTGTGTTCATGGATATTATTATGTTGATATTAAATAGTTCATCGTTTCTCAATGATCGTACCTATAAGATATTATATGTTGGGTAGCATGTCACATCAAAATTTCCATTTTTATCATTTACCTACTCGAGGACGAGCATGAATTTAAGCTGGGGGATGTTGATATGTCTCCAACATATCAATTTTTTTGATTGTTCCATGCTATTATATTATCAATCTTGGATGCTTTATATGAAATTATATGCTATTTTGTTTTATTTTGGGGAACTAACCTATTTACCCAGTGCCTAGTGTCTGTTGTTATTTTCTGCTTGTTTTTGGTTTTTCAGGAAATCGGTACCAAAGGAAGTCCAAATGCTACGAAACTTTTTGATGGTTTTTTTATAGACAAAAGAGACCCTAGAAGCTTCCGGGGGAGAACGGAAGTGAAGCGAGGAGACGGCAAGATAACATGGCGCGCCCAGGGGGTAGGCGTGCCATGTTTCCTTGTGGGCCCCACATGGATCCGTCTGACCTAATTCCACCTTCATAAATTCTCTAAAATCGGGAAACCTATAGAGAGAAACCAAAAGACTTTTTTTGCCTCCACAAGTCTCTATTTTGATGGGAGCCTGATGTCTACTACGCAACTTTATTCTTGTAGACACTATTGGGCCTCCAAGCGCAGAGTTTTGTAGGATATTAGCAATTTCCCCTCAAGTGGATATCCCAAGGTTTATCAATCTGTGGGAGCTGTAGGATGGAGATGGTCTCTCTCAAGCAACCCTGCAATCAAATACAAGAAATCTCTTGTGTCCCCAACACACCCAATACAATAGCAAATTGTATAGGTGCCTAGTTCGATGAAGGGATCATGATACAAGTGTATTATGGATAGTAGATCTAGGTTTTTGTAATCTGAAAATATAAAAACAACAAGGTAACAAGTGCAAAACAGCGAGCAAAACGTTGTATACTTGCTTAGAAATAGGGCCTAGGGTTCATACTTTCACTAGTGCAATCTCCCAACAATGCTAACATAGTTGAATCATACAATCATCCCTCAACGTGCAACAAAGAATCACTCCAAAGTTCCTATTTAGCAGAGAACATAAGATGAAATTGGTGTAAGTAGTAGAACCACATCAAAGTTATTGTTTCCGATCAATCTTTTGAGCTATTCCTATAAGTGTCACAAACAGCCCTAGAGTTCATACTAAAATAACACCAATAATACATATCAATCCACCCTAATGTCACCTAGATATTTGATGTCTACTACGCAACCTTCTTCTTGTAGACTCGTGTTGGGCCTCCAAGCACAGAGTTTTGTAGGATAGTAGCGAATTTCCCTCAAGTGATGACCTAAGGATTATCAATCCGTGGGAGGCGTAGGATGAAGATGGTCCAACCCTGCAATCAAATAACAAAGAGTCTCTTGTGTCCCCAACACACCCAATACAATGGTAAATTGTATAGGTTCACTAGTTCAACGAAGAGATGGTGATACAAGTGTAATATGGATGGTAGATATAGTTTTTTGTAATCTATAAATATAAAAACAGCAAGGTAAATAATGATAAAAGTGAGCACAAACGGTATTGCAATGCTTAGAAACAAGGCCTAGGGTTCATACTTTCACTAGTGCAAGTTCTCTCAACAATACTGACATAGTTGAATCATATGTAAATACCTCTTGTGCGACAAAGAGTTCACTCCAAAGTCACAAATAGCGAAGAACTAACGAAGAAATTATTGTAGGGTACGAAACCACCTCAAAGCTATCTTTTCCGATCAATCTTATGATCTATACCTATAAGTATCGCGAACAGCCCTAGAGTTCGTACTAAAATAACACCTTAAGACACACATCAACCAAAACCATTATGTCACCTAGATACTCCAATGTCACCACAAGTAACCATGGGCTTGATTATACGATATGCATCACACAATTTCAGATTCATCATGTTCAATCCAACACAAAGAACTTCGAAGAGTGCCCAAAGTTTCCACCAGAGATTCAAGATGAAAACATGTGCCAACCCCTATGCATAGATTTCCAGGGTCACGGAACCCGCAAGTTGATCACCAAAACATACAACAAGGGGATCAATAGAGCATCACATTGCCACCACGGATATCCCATCACAAGACATACATCAAGTGTTCTCAAATCCTTAAAGACTCAATTCGATAAGAAAACTTCAAAGGGAAAACTAAATTCATCACAAGAACATAGAGACGGGAAAACTCCATATGATTCATCTGTATCAATAAAGCTCGCGGTACATCAAGATCGTGCCATCTCAAGAACACGAGAGAGAGATCCAACACGTAGCTACTGGTACATACCCTCAGCCTCGAGGGTGAACTACTCCCTCTTCATCATGGAGATCGCCGGGATGATGAAGATGGACTCCCGTGATGGTTTCCCCCTCCGGCAGGGCGCCAGAACAAGCTCCCGATTGGTTTTTGTGGCTACAGAGGCTTGCGGCGGTGGAACTTCTGATCTAGGTTTCTTTTCAAATATTTCTGTATTTATAGGAATTTTTGGCGTCAGTCTCACATCAAGGGGGGCCACGAGGCGACAACAAGCCACCCAGGCGCGACTAGGGGGGTGGTCACACCCTCCTGGCTTGTGGCCTCCTCGTGGATCTTCTGGCCCAACTCCAATGCTTCGGGGATCTCTTTTGGTCCAAAAAATTCATACTAAATTTTCAGCCCATTCCGAGAACTTCTATTTTTGCACAAAAAACGACACCATGGTAGTTCTGCTGAAAACAACATCAGTCTGGGTTAGTTCTAATAAAATCATACCAAAATCATATAGACTTATTGTAAACATGGCATGAATACTTCATAAATTATAGATACGTTGGAGATGTATCAATACTCCAATGTCACCTCAAGTATCCGTCATTAAATTATGCGAGATGCATCAAACAATCTCAGATCTATCATATTCAACCAGCACAAAGAACTTCAAGGAGCACCCCAAGATTTCTATCAGAGAACTTAGTATGAAAACGTGCAATCAGCCTCTATGCATAGATCCCCAAGTCACCGAAATACGCAAGTTGATGTCATAACATATATCTAGTGAATCACTTGAATACCCCATTGTCACTACGGGTATCCGCAAGCAGACATACATCAAGTGTTCTCAAACCAAAATATTCAATCCAAAATAAGGAGATCTTAAAGGGAAAGATTCAATTCATCACAACAAGATGGCAAGGGAACAACACCATATGATCCGATTATATTAACAAAGCCCGTTATACATCAAGATCGTGACATCTCAAGAACACAGGAGACAGAGGGAGAGAGATTGATAACATAGCTACTGGTACATACTGATACGTCTCCAACTTATCTACTTTTCCTAATGATTTTCCTCTTGTTTTGGACTCTAATTTGCATGATTTGAATGAAACTAACTCTAGACTGACACTGTTTTTAGCACAACTACCATGGTGTTGTTTTTGTGCAGAAATAAAAGTTCTCATAATGGAGCGAAACTTTGCGAGGATTTTTTTATATCAATAATAAGAATTTCTGGAGCCAAGACCTGCCAGAGAGGGGCACCTGGGTGGGCACCGCCCACCAGGGCGCGCCTGCCTCTCCTGGCGTGCCCAGGTGGGTTGTACCCACCTGGTGGCCCCGCAGACCCTGATCCCAACGCTATAAAATCACATTATTCCAGGAAAAAATAAGGAGAAAAAATTATCGCAATCCGCGAGATGGAGCCGCTGCCACCTCATGTTCTTCATCGGGAGGCCAGATCTGGAGTCCGTTTGGGGCTCTGGAGAGGGGGATCTTCATTCTTCGTCATCACCAACCCTTCTCCCTCGCCAATTACATGATGCTCCCCACCAGAATGAGTAATTCCTTTGTAGGCTCGCTAGTCGGTGAGGAGTTGGATGAGATTCATCATGTAATCGAGTTAGTTTTGTTAGGGCTTGATCCCTAGTATCCACTATGTTCTTAGATTGATGTTGCTATGACTTTGCCATGCTTAATGCTTGTCACTTTGGGTCCGGGTGCCATGAACTCAGATCTGAATCATTTATGTTATTATCATTATATCCATGTTTTAGTTCTGATCTTGAAAGTTATAGTCACCAACTATGTGTTATGATCCGGTAACCCCGGAGTGACAATAACCGGGACTTCTTCCGGTGATTACCGTAGTTTGAGGAGTTCATGTATTCACTATGTGTTTATGCTTTGTTCCGGCTCTCTATTAAAAGGAGGCCTTAATATCCCTTAGTTTCCAGTATGGACCCCGCTACCACGAGAGGGTAGGACAAAATATGTCATGCAAGTTCTTTTAATAAAGCACATATGACTATTTACGGAATACATGACTACATTATATCGATGAATTGGAGCTAGTGACGTATTGCCCTAGGTTATAACTGTCTCATGATGAATATCATCCAACAAGTCACCGATCCAATGCCTACGAATTTATATTCTATTGTTTCTGCTAAGTTACTACTCCTATCATCATTGTTACACTTGCTACAAAATTACCGCTATCACTGTTACCGTTTACTATTACTGTTGTCACTACTATCAAAATTATCATATTACCTTGCTACCGATTACTTGCTGCAGATAATTAATCTCCAGGTGTCATTGAATTGACAACTCAGCTGATAATACCTCCAAATATTCTTTGGCTCCCCTTGTGTCGAATCTATAAATTTGGGTTGAATACTCTACCCTCGAAAACTGTTGCGATCCCCTATACTTGTGGGTTATCAAGACCTTTTTCTGGCGCCGTTGCCTGGGAGCATAGCTATATTTGTTGAGTCACTTGGGATTATTATCATATTATCACTATGAAGAATCTGAAGGATCCTAAGACTAAGGTATTTCCCTCAAGGACGAGGGGAGGTAAGGAATGCCATCCAGTTCTGCTTTAGATTCGCCTTCTGTTATGAGTAAACTTGCAACACCACCACATGCTATTAATTCTGATATGTCTCAAGTTATTGATGATGCTACTTCTATTATGGAAAATGCTTATGATGATGCTAGTACCTTGTTTGATAATGCTGATGTGCCACTTGGTGAATTCCTTGATAAACAAATTGCTAGAGTTATACAACATGATGTTGTTGAATCTGATGATGAGCTTGAAACTGAATCTCCTGAAACACCTGCTAGAACTAGCCTTCCTAGATATGAATTGCCTAAGGTACCGGAAGGTTATGTTATGAGTGAAGAAACAACTAGAGATATTCTTGCTTGCAAAGATAGAGATGATCTAGAGAAATTATTACACGAGTATAAAGAAAAATCTCTGAATGCTAGAATGAAGTGTGATCCTAAGTTTGCTACTTCACCTATCTTTATTGATGATAAGGATTATGAATTCTCTATCGACCCAGAGTTAATTACTTTGGTTGAATCTGATCCTTTCCACGGTTATGAAACTGAAACTGTTGTGGCACATCTCACTAAGTTGAATGATATAGCCACCCTTTTTACTCATGATGAGAAAACTCGCTATTACTTTATTCTCAAATTATTTCCTTTCTCATTAAAGGGTGATGCTAAATCTTGGTACAATACTCTTGCTCCTGGTTGTGTGCGTAGTCCCTAGGATATGATTTATTACTTCTCTGAAAAATATTTTCCTACTCATAAGAAACAAGCTACCTTACAGGAAATATTTAACTTTGTGCAAATTAAAAGAGGAGAGTCTCCCACAAGCTTGGGGGAGGCTTTGCCAGTTACTTAATGCTTTGCGTGATCATCCTCTTAATAAGAATGAAATACTTGATATCTTCTGTAATGGACTAACCGATGCTTCTAGGGATTTCCTAGATAGTTGTGTTGGTTGTGTTTTCAGGGAACGAACTGTTGGACAAGCTGAAGAATTATTAAATAACATATTGAAAAATTATGATGATTGGACTCCTCCTAAACCACTAGCTAAACCCACTCCGAAGAAGAGGGGTATATTATATCTCAGTCCCGAAGATATGCAAGAGGCAAAGAAATCTATGATGAAAAAAGGTATCAAAGCCGAGGATGTTAAAAATTTACCTCCTGTTGAAGAAATACATGGGCTTAATACACCACCACTGCCTAAGGTGGTAGAGTTAAATTCTCTAATGAAGTTCAATGATAATGTTAATCCTCACAATATGCATCCTTGTCAATGCCTTTATGAGTTTGAAAAGTATATTAGAAAACAAGATCACTTCAATGCAAATGTTATGAAACAATTGAAATCTAATTCTGGTATGATTGCTCACTTGAGTGACTTGTTATTTAGAATCTCAAATGATGTTAGAGGTGTTGGAAAACATGCTTCTATCGTTCAAACTCAGTTAGAACAAGTTGCTAAATCTCAAAGAGAATTGCTTGATTAAATGAATCATAATATGCATGACTTTGTTGTCAGAGTTGCAACTAGAGGAGGTAAAATGACTCAAGAACCACTTTATCCTGAGGGACACCTAAACAGAATTCAACAAGAATCACAAAGAGCTAACACTAGTGCACCAAGTCCTTCTAAAAAGAAAAAGAAAAGGAAAAAATGATAGGACTTTGCATACTTCTAGTGAACCTGAAATAGAGAAACCTCTTGATAATGATAATGAAACTTCTATCTCAGATGCTGAAACTCAATCTGGTAACAAACACTCGCCTAGTGATAATGAAAAGGATAATGATGAGGTTCATGAAGATACTCAAACAAATGATAAAGAACCAGATAATGATGTTGAGATAGAACCATGTGTTGATCTTGATAACCCACAACCTAAGAATAAAAGATATGACAGAAGAGACTTTGTGGCTAGAAAACACGATAAAGAAAGAGAACCGTGGGTTCAAAAATCTATGCCTTTTCCACCCAAGTCAACTAAAAAGAAAGATGATGAAGAATTTGAACGTTTAGCTGAAATGCTGAGGCCGGTCTTTTTGCGTACTTGCTTGACTGACATCTTGAAAATGCATCCTTATGCAAAGTATATGAAAGAAATCATCACAAATAAGAGAAAAATATCGGAAGCTAAAATCTCCACTATGCTTGCTAATTACACTTTCAAAGATGGAGTTCCAAAAAAACTTGGAGATCCGGGAATACCAACTATACCTTGCTCTATCAAAAAGAATTATGTTAAAACTGCTTTGTTTGATTTAGGAGCTGGTGTTAGTGTCATGCATTTCTCTTTATATAAAAGACTTGATTTGAATAAACTCACACCTACTAGAATATCTTTGCAAATGGCTGACAAATCAACTGCCATAGCTATTGGTATCTATGAGGATGTGCCCGTTGTTGTTGCTAATGTTACTATTTTGACTGACTTTGTTATACTTGAGATGCCCGATGACAACAACATGTCGATTATTTTTGGTAGACCCTTCTTGAATACTGCAAGGGCTGTTATTGATTGCAATAAAAGCAAGGTCATTTCTCATATCAATGGTAATGAGCATACGATGCACTTTCCGAAGAAACAATTCCAAGTGAATGGCATTAATGTTATTGAAAAATCGCCGACAATCACTATTGGAAGTTTTCAAATACCTCTACCTACTATCAAAGAGAAATATGAAATGCTTATTACTGGGGAAATGCATATCCCCATATAGATAACTTAGTGATTTACGGAAGTTCTTCGGTTTCATGCTAATCGAAAGTGGTTGTTAATAAGACCTGATCAATCTTATTAATGAATCATTTTTGAGCAATATGAAGTTGATAAATTTAGTAAGCACTACGTTTTGTCCCTACCTTTTGTTTTCTGTTTTTATTAGTTGAATAAAATAGAATGACGTGTGTTGTCTGTTTTCTGAATTTCCCGTACAATAAAAATGACCCAAAAATAAAAGTTCTCAGAATGCCCTGAAAATTTCACACGATTTTTTTCTAAATATTTCTGAATTTCTGGTGCAAATAATATCATAAGGAGGTGCACCAGGTGGGCACAAGCCACCTGGGCGCGCCAGGACCCCCAAGCGCACCCTTGTGGGTTGTGGTCCCCACGTGGGCCCCCTCACTTGCCTCTTCATCCCACATCACCACTTACCTCCAGAAAAAATCTCCATCGATCTCTCTCCCGTGTTCTTGAGCTCAAACCCATGGATTTCGATCTCTTTGCTCGAAGCTCCATTTCCGAAATTGTTTTGAGGGATTGTTGCCTGGTATGTGACTCCTCCGTTTGTACAATTAGTTTTTGTTTTAGTGGTTTATATTTTGAATAATTAGCTACTCTTGGTGCTGTTGTAGATGTTCTTTCATGTTAAATTCTTAGAGTTCTAAGTAAGTTGAATGCTTGTTATGGCCTCTATGCATCCCTGTGAGTAGTTGCTATCAATCTTATAAAGTTTTGTTGACAAAATTTTTTCACCCCCAAATTGTAGGGAGGAGTTCTTCGAGGAGATGATCCTCGGGGCATCTTCTAGTGACAGTTCTGCTCGCCGGTCTTATGTTGAACCAAGTGAAAGTTGCACACGAGATGCCACCACCAAAACATGCTTATGGCCTTGCGATGAGTATATGATGCATGTGGGCATTAAGGAGGAATTTGAGAAAAATGTTCACAATGCCGGTCTCGGTCCCTACATCTCAGATAAGTGCGAACAACGCCACATTCTCACTGAATCATTTGTCAAAGGATTTAAATTCCATCCCCGTGAGTCTAGGGTGTCGTTTATGCTTTATGATAATCCATATACCATCTTATTAGAGAATTTTGCTTATCACTGAAAACTCCCGTTCTGGGGTTAGCTTGACGAACCGCCAAGGGCTGAGTACCAATTATTCTTAACTAGTCTTTGCTACGGTGAGACGAGGGGAGTGACACAAGGTAGAATAAAGAGCATTCATTTTCCCGCAATTCAGTGCTTTGCATTATTTAACGGGAAATGTATAGTAGGCAAGCAAGACTGTAGTACACTCTATGCTCCAGACTTGAGCCTCATTCGCACTGCTCTCACCGGTGAAAGGAATTATAACCTTGGAGCGATTGTTGCACGTAGACTTCAGCATAACGCTAATAGTGGCTATTTCTATGGTGGAATATATGCCACGTGTTTAGCACGAGGGCTAGGTGTTTCACCTTTGCCCTTTGACCCTATCCTACCCATGCAGTATTTAGATTTCAACACCTTAAAAGATCATAAAATTCTCAAGGGAAAGGTTGATAACTTCACTTATAATCTATTGTTTAACCAAAACTCTGTTGTGCACACATATTTGCCTGCGCCTGCTCTTTTTGACTATCACAGCAAAGGAAGATATTTTGTTCTTGAGAGCGAGGTCCGAGCTCACAACACAGCAGTGGAGGCAGCACGGCAGGCCGAGGCATCCGCACTGAGAGCCTCCATGAGCAACCACTCCAACTACTATCCAGGCTACTAATCGACTACCAAGTTAGGCCAAAAGCATAAGCTTGGGGGAGTATGTGTTTCCCACCGACTTTACATTCATGTCCAGTTATTCTATTTGTTGATGTCCACACTTTTTCATTGTATCATCCATGCTTAGATTTATTTTCTTGCTTTGTTCTTGTGTGTTTGAAAAACTTTAGAAAAAACAAAAAAAATTAGTTGTAGTCAATTTACTTTCTATTAAATAGAAAACCCAAAAATATCTCCTCGTTCTTCTATTGCTTGTTGAGAGCTTTCCCGTGTAAATAGCTTTTCTCGTTTTTGCTTTTTATTTGCTTGTTCAAGAAAACCAAAAACTCCACAAATATTTCAGTGGGTTTCTCTGAATTTATTTTCTTTTTATTTGAGTCTTACCTAGGAGAAGACCACGATGAAATTGTTGAGTGGCTCTCATATGAATAATTGTTGAACTAATAAAGTGCATATTTTACCTTGTCTTCTCCTGTTGAATAAAATGTTTGCAGATTCCAGCTTAGTCCATGGCACTCTTGCACTATTATTATGTTCATATCGTTCGGTCATGCAAGTGAAAGGCAATAATGACGACATTCGATGAACCGGCCGTGGCAAAGAGAAACTGGTATGAACTTGACTTGTTCTGTTTGTATAAATATGTTTAACCTAGTATCCATGATTCGGCCCATTATGATTAAACATGTTTGGAATGACAATTAGAGATTATAGTTTCTCATGCCATGCATAAGTAGCTGGGAGTTGATAATAATTTATCTTGGATATCGACATAGCGTTAAAATGATTGTGATGTAGTATGATGATATGGTATCCTCCTCTGAATGTTTGAGTGGCTTGACTTGGCACATGTTCATGCATGTAGTTGTATCAAAACCAACATAGCCTCTATGATATTTAAGTTCATGGTGTTCATATCCTACTCATGCTAGTGTCCAATGTTACTTATGCATAATGCATGGTTATGACAGTTGTTGCTCTCTAGCTGGTTGCTTCTCAATCTAATTGCTAGCCTTCGCCTGTACTAAGTGGGAACTCTGCTTGTACATCAAAAAACCTTGAACCCAAAAGTTATTCCAGATGTCCCCCATACCTACCTATATATGGTATTACCTTGCCGTCCTAAGTAAATTTGCATGTGCTACCTCTAAAAATTTCTAAAAATTATCCGTTTTGTGTGCCTGGATCGTTCATGGAACGACGGGAGGTGATCGGTATCTTCCATGTTAAGCAGGTTATTCTTAGCTAGAGTGTTTATTCACTCACCATCGCATGAGAAAAGGGCGGTAATAGGGATGCCCAGTCCCAAACTGCAAAATACAAAAGGAGTTAATTGCTCGAATAATCAAATAAAAACTCCCTATGGAGTCAAAACCCTTTACTTTTATCACTTGGGAACCGCCACTAACGTGCATAGCATTGAAGATGTTGATAACTGATGGTCGTGAAGTAAATGAGAAGGGTGCATGCCTCAAAATATCATTTATCTCTGTTTTAAAAATTGAGCTCTGGCACCTCTGCAAATCACTGTTCCCTCTACTAAGGGACTATCTATTTACTTTTATGATGTTTCATCACCTTCTAAAACAAGCGCCAGAAACTGAGAAGAGCACAGTTGTCATGATTTATGAATTGTATGTAGCTAATGTTGGGTGCATCAAGACTGGATCTTTTCTACCATGAATTGCAATGTTTAGTCGCTGCTTGAACTTTGGAGGTGCTCTGCATTTATGTTTTGCAGTCTCAGAAAGGGCTAGCGAGATACCACTATTGTCATATTATATCATGGTTGTTTTGAGAACATGTTGTTGTTTGAGATATCTTATTATTCCTCGCCAGCTGATTATGTCATTGATATGAGTCATTATAACCTTTAAGAGTTATTGTCGACATGGTTAGTTATAATGTTGGCTGAAAACCTGGGTGTTGTTTAAGCTTATTTATGCAAACAAGAGCAAAAGAGTTCGTAAAAGTTTTTCTTTTTCACTTTCAGTTTATCAACTGAATTGCTTGAG
The DNA here is from genome assembly GCA_022496015.1 of Hordeum marinum. Taxonomy (NCBI): domain Eukaryota; kingdom Viridiplantae; phylum Streptophyta; class Magnoliopsida; order Poales; family Poaceae; genus Hordeum; species Hordeum marinum. Next base: position 157,020,224 of record CM039677.1, read on the forward strand.
GACAAGAAAAGGTTTAAGCTTGGGGGAGTTGATACGTCTCCAACGTATCTACTTTTCCTAATGCTTTTCCTCTTGTTTCGGACTCTAATTTGCATGATTTGAACGAAACTAACCCCGGACTGATGCTGTTTTCAGCAGAACTACCATGGTGTTGTTTTTGTGCAGAAATAAAAGTTCTCGGAATGGAACGAAACTTTGCGAGGATTTTTATATCAATAATAAGAATTTCTAGAGCCAAGACCTTCCAGAGAGGGGCACCTGGGTGGGCACAACCCACCAGGGCGCGCCCCTCACTCCTGGCGCGCCCAGGTGGGTTGTACCCACCTGGTGACCCTGCAGACCCTGATCCCGACGCTATAAAATCACATTATTCTAGAAAAATCAAGGAGAAAGAATTATCGCAATCTGCGAGGCGAAGCAGCCGCCACCTCCTGTTCTTCATCGGGAGGCCAGATCTGGAGTCCGTTTGGGGCTCCAGAGAGGGGGATCTTCGTTCTTTGTCATCACCAACCCTTCTCCATCACCAATTACATGATGCTCCCCACCAGAATGAGTAATTCCGTCATAGGCTCACCGGTCGGTGAGGAGTTGGATGAGATTCATCATGTAATCGAGTTAGTTTTGTTAGGGCTTGATCCCTAGTATCCACTATGTTCTTAGATTGATGTTCCTATGACTTTGACATGCTTAATGCTTGTCACTTTGGGCCCGGGTGCCATGAACTCAGATCTGAATTGTTTATGTTATCATCATTATATCCATGTTTTAGTTCTGATCTTGCAAGTTATAGTCACCTACTATGTGTTATGATCCGGTAACCCCGGAGTGACAATAACCGGGACTTCTCTAGGTGTTTACCATAGTTTGAGGAGTTCATGTATTCACTATGTGTTGATGCTTTGTTCCGGTTCTCTATTAAAAGGAGGCCTTAATATCCCTTAGTTTCCAGTATGCACCCCGCTGCCAAGGGAGGGTAGGACAAAAGATGTCATGCAAGTTCTTTTAATAAAGCATGTATGACTATTTACGGAATACATGCCTACATTATATCGATGAACCGGAGCTAGTGCTGTATCGCCCTAGGTTATAACTGTCTCATGATGAATATCATCCAACAAGTCACCGATCCAATGCCTAAGAATTTATCTTATATTGTTTCAGCTAAGTTACTACTGCTATCATCACTGTTACACTTGCTACAAAATTACTGCTATCCCTGTTACCGTTACTGTTACTGTTGTCACTACTATCAAAACTATCATATTACTTTGCTATTGATTACTTGCTGCAGGTAATTAATCTCCAGATGTGGTTGAATTGATAACTCAGCTGCTAATACCTTAAAATATTCTTTGGCTCCCCTTGTGTCGAATCTATAAATCTGGGTTGAATACTCTACCCTCGAAAATGGTTGCGATCCCCTATACTTGTGGGTTATCACATACCCTTTGCCTCGAGGGTGAACTACTCCTTCCTCGTCATGGCCTCTACCGGGATGATGAACATGGCTACCGGTGATGGTTTCCCCTCTCTGGCATGGTACTAGAATGGCTCTAGATTGGGTTTTTTGGCAATACATAGAGTTGTAGCAGCGGAGCGGAGAGTCTCTCTTTATTTCTGGGGTTTGTGGGATTTATAGGATTTTTCAGCGTTGCAATCACGCGCAATGGAGCCGCGTGGGCCCCACAAGCCATGAGGGTGTGGCCTAAGGGGGGCGCCCTGTTGGCTTGTGGCTCCCCTCTGGTGGTTCTTCGCTCCAATATTGCTTATTTCCTCCAAAAATTTATAAAAAAGTTTCGGACGATACCGAGAACTTTCATTTTCTGCACAAAAAACAATGCCACGGTAATTCTTCTGAAAACAGTGTGTGTCTGGGTTAGTTCTAAATAAATCATAAAAAGTGTATCAAAGCCATATAAAAATATTGTAAACATAGGTGAATATGGCATGAATACTTCATAAATTATCAATACATTGGAGACGTGTCAGCATCCCCAAGCTTAATTCCTACTCGTCCTCGAGTAGGTAAATGATAAAAGAAATAATTGAAGTGTGAATGCTATAAAAGTATATAAGTTTGATCAATGATAATTCTAGTCACATTTCTATCATCATAACAACCAATTTCTCATAAAAATCATCATGATAGAGTAGCAATCAATTCATACGTCATGGTTCAAACAATGCATTCTCTTGAAACTCAACAACCCATGTTCTTAGTCACCAAACAATTTCAATGCATCATAAACTGTAAGTAAGAGCTCCACATACTCAATTATCATATAGTATTTTATGATTGCTAGAACTCATAGCATATTTTAAGAACAAACAACATCCATTGAACACAGAGAAACATAGGGGCTTAACGTTTCGCCTCCCAACATACTTATCGTAAAGATAATTGTTAACAATAATGAATCATGATCAAATATATTTTATTGGATATATGTGTTTGGATCGTTCCCCGCCATATGATGCTTGCCAACTAATAGACTAAGGTTGGATAGGAAGTTCACTCGACATGAAAACTAAATAATAGGAAAGTAAATAGATTGTCCCTTCATAGAGGGAAGTAGAGATTTGCAGAGGTGCCATATCTCAATGTTTTAAAACAGATAGAAATATGTAATTTTGGGTGTTCTGCCTTTCCTGTCAACTTTACAACAAGGATTTTCAATATCTTCCATGCTAATCACATTATTGGCAATTCCAAAACAGAATTGAAATTTTACTCCCCCTTCACCATTGAAACAAATTCCATGACTAGACGTATCCACAGGCACCATCCAAACAATCAACTTTCTAGGGGGAGTTCTTGTTTATTTATTTTTGTATTATGCAGGACTATGCATCCTTTTACCAGCCTCTCTCGTGCAATGACAAGTCAATAAGCACTCATCTTGAGAATAACCCGTTTATCATGGAAGATAATGACTACCCCGTCGCTCCATGAGTGGTAAAAGCACACAAAACAAATGTTTATTTGAATGTTTAGAGGTGGCACATGCAAATTTACTTGGAATGACAGTGAAATACCATATATAGGTACATATGGTGGACTCTCATGGAAGAAACTTGGCTCGAGGATTTAGATGCACAAGTAGTATTTCTACTTAGTACAAAGTTTTGGCTAGCAAAAAGTTCTAAACAAGCACCACATGTTGGAGGATCCATAACAATACAACTTATAAGAAAATATACCCAAACATAACCATTACATTGTATTCCTTGTCCAACTTCAACTATTTAAACAAGCTTGAAAATAATTGATGGGTAATCACAATCATAAAGTATGTCCAAGATAATATATTTGTATGTGAAAGTTCTCTTTCTTATACTAACCATTCATGAATTGCTCATATGACCAATACAGTGATTGTTAAACTTCAATAGTTTTACTTTCTAAACCCAACGTGAACCTGCTACTATGGATATAGCACATTGATAATTTTAGATTTTTGATATTTCATTCATTCACAATTTACTCTTAGGATATAAGTGAAGTACACGAGTAAACATCAAACTACTCTCATAATATATAAGTGAAGATCAATGAGTAGTCAAACAATTAAGTAGATATGTGAGGACTCTCTGCCTCAATAAATATTTTCAGTTCTGAGTATTTTATTCAAACGGCAAACAAAATAAAAATGGCACCCTAAGAATAGCACATATCATGTGTAAAAATAAAAAAATTAGGCTCAACATAGGTTAACCGATATTTGTTTGACGAAGAGAGGTGGGATGTATAGCATCCCCAAGCTTAGATGCATGAGAATTCTTGTGGTTTTTACTTGGCGTGCCTTGGGCATCAACAATATTGAGCTTTTGCATCTTTTTCAATCCTCTCATACCCAGTTTCACCTAAGTTCCAAAAACTTCATCCACAAAAAGCTTAAAAAGAACTCGTGAGATAGGTTAGTGCACATAACAATAAATCAACACTTCTTGTACTGCCAAGACAAGTTGCATAGTAATTTTAAAACATTAGGTATTGTATACTATTATTTCAATAATTTATTTCTACTAATATAAACTATGAAAACTCTAGGATAAGTAGCTAACAAAACTATGACAGCAATCTGTCCAAACAGAACAGCCTGTAGCAATATATTAAAACAGTGTACTTCCGTAACTCAAAAAATAATGAAAATTTAGTACACGATAAATAATTTGCATGATAGTACAGTGTTATAATTTCAGAAATTTTCCACGTTCCAGTAAAATTTGAAAATTCAAACACTATAGCAAATGTTTCTGTTTTTGCACAACACACATCAGAACATGCAATGGAGGCATCTCAAGGCAATTATTGGAAACTTTTTTATTGAAAAACAAGATTATAAATAACATATAACATATAACCAATAAAATAAAATGACGCTCTAAGCAAAACTCATAACATGATCTAAGTAAGATATACCGATAATGTTGGAGACGAAAGAGGGGATGCCTTCCGGGGCATCCCCAAGCTTACACGCTTGAGTCTTCCTGGATATTACCTTGCGAGTGCCTTGGGTATCCCCAAGCTTAGGTTGTTTCTGCTCCTTATTCACATCATATTGGTATCTCACCCAAAACTTGAAACTTCAATCACACCAAACTTAACGGAACTTCGTGAGATGAGGTAGTGTAACAAAGATAGATCATTCTCTTAGCTATTGTCAAGACAAGATTCATACTTATTATTACATAATACCTATTATATTATAACATTCCAATAATTTATATCACTCAATATAAGCTATATAAACACTTAAAACAAGCAAACCATGCATGCAAAACAGAATCTGCCAAAAACATAGCAGCCTATGAAGATCTCAATGAACACCATACTTCCCTGACTCTAAAAATTCTGAAAATGTAGGACAAAGCAGATAATTTGTATAACAAGAATGTATAAAAAACTGAATTTTTTCTACGCTCTAGTAAAATCAGAGAAATTCTACACTGGACGTAAAAGTTTTTGTTCTTGCGCAAAATTAAACTAACAAGTTTCCACACTATCCCAAAGGCTTTATTTGGCCCTTTATTGAAATAAAAGACACAAAAATGATTAATACAGTAGCTTAATCATGTAACACAAAAAAATAGAAATTATAACAAGCGCTTTTATTTAAAGCCTTTTAGCTAGGCATGATTATTTCAATAATGCTCCCGTAGGAATAGTATTTGAAACATGCAAACGAGCGCCATGGATCACATGACAAGCACATTTAAGCCTAACCCACTTCCTATGCATATGGATTTTGTAAGCAAACAATTTACGAGAACAAGAATCAACTTGCATAGGAAGGCAAAACAAGCACAACTTCAAAACTTTGAACACATAGAGAGGAAACTTGATATTATTGCAATTCCTACAAGCATATGTTCCTCCCTCGTAATAATTTTCTATACTATCTTGAAGAAATTAAACCTATCACATAAAGCATTTTTTCATGATTCACAAGCATAGAATTTTCATTACTCTCCACATAAAAAAAATTCTTCTCATTCATGATAGTGGGAGCAAACTCAACAAAATAACTATCATGGGGTACTTGATTAACATAACCACTTTGAATATTAAAATCATGATGAAAAGTTCCATGGCTACTATCACTCTTTATAGAATACATGTCATCACAATAATCATCATAGATAGGAGGCATGCCATAATCATAGTAAATATCATCATCACAAGTAGGGGAACTAAAAATATCTTCTTCATCAAACATAGCATCCCCAAGCTTGTGGCTTTGCATATCATTAGCCTCATGGATATCCAGAGAACTCATACTAGCAATATTATTATCATGCTCATCATCCAAGGAATTCATATTAAACATTTTCATAAATTCTTGCTCTAAAAATTGTGCACAGTTTTCCGAACCATCATTTTCAAGAAAGACATTATAAAGACGAAGCCAATGAGGCAACCTAAACTCCATTTTTTGTAGTTTTCTTTTATAAAACCAAACTAGTGAAAAACAATAAACTAAAAGATTTAATTTCAAGATCTAAATATATACCTTCAAGCACTCACTTCCCCAGCAACGGCGCCAGAAAATGGCTTGATGTCCACTATGGAACTTTATTCTTGTAGACTTTGTCGGGCCTCGAGGCACAGAGTTTTGTAGGCCAGTAGCAATTTTCCCTCAAGTGGATGACATAAGGTTTATCAATCCATGGGAGGTGTATAATAGAGCTGGTCTCTCTCAAGCAACCCTGCAATCAAATACAAGAAATCTCTTGGGTCGCCAACTAAAGGGATCGATAGAAGAGATGTCTAGAGGGGGTGATTAGACTACTTGCAAGAATTAAAACCTAACCTTTTCCCAAGTTAACTGGTTGGCAGATTTTAGCAATTATGACAAGTATAATGCACCCTACACATGTTAATCAACAAATATGGCAACGTAAAGTAAGACAAGCATATGTAAGAGGGTAGAGAGGAGAAGATGAAACGCAGTTGTGGACACAAAGATTTTTCCGCATAGCTCGGGACCCCCTACCCGAGATCTGCTGGTTTTGACACCGACATTGGTGCTTTCATTGAGAGTTCTGCTGTGAGATCAACAGAAAGGTCGATGGCCCGCTTGGTCATGAGCGATTGGCTCTAGTGCAGGGACGTCTTCGTCCCTGGGCAGGTTTTCACCTTCGGCGGCTTCACGCTGCAACCTAACCAGACTGGCCATCTGGGCCAGATCGGGATCTTTTCCATCGATTAGGGAAACAGGCCCGAGAACCTAGAATTCTCCACTAATATGACACCCGCCGGGCTCTTGGTCTCACCCAACAAGTCTGGCAACTTTGAAGCCTTAACTTGGGGTCCCTTTCCCGGCTTCCCCTTCACCGGGGAGTTGTGCATGTGTTTGGATCCAGTCATAGAGACCGAACACCCTGATCCGGCTCTCGCCTAAAACCTGTCCCTTGAGGACACTCCGGACAATACTCTAGAAAACCTCCAAGAGACGAACCCGAACAATCTCTCGATGATAAACGAGACGCTAGAACGGATCCAGTTATTGGTGATCGCGAACGACCGAAGCCCGACACATCTTCAGTACGGGCTGTGATCGGATCATGAAGAATTTCATCACCCACTCACCACCCACTTGGTAGCCACTATCGAAGACTTAATCGATATGCTAGATTATGCCTCCGATGGGACGTAGGACATGTATCACGAGGTCGACACCCCAACCCCTATCAACACGGGACGATGGACTGCCACCTCCTCTTACGATATCTACGTGGTGGATACACCTCCAAATAAAGACGATATCACCCCCGAGCACAACAGTGACATATCCGAGGAGCCGTCGAAACGCTGGAAGCAACGCAAGCGGTCCAAGGCAAACAAAGGGATGGGAGCCATCATGGGCACCGGAGAAAATGATACACTGGCAGACCCCAAGGACCTCGAAGCCCTAGCGCAACCACATGAAAACATCGAGAAGCCTTGTGACCCCGAGGACCCTGATAACTCCGAGGACGATAAGTATCTCCCCCCGGTCGATGAGGACTATAGCCTCGAAGACGAAGATTTCAACATACCGGAGGATCTGCAAGACCAAGAACGCTTCAGGCGACGGCTTCTAGCCACTACACGGAGCCTAAAGGCCAAGCAGCGGCAGCTTCAAGCTAAGTAAGACACCCTCAATGATATATGGACAAAGGTCCTAGCAGCCGAAGAAGGGTACTGCACCGAGCGTCCGGACCAAACCAGAAGCTACCCACGTTGATGTTTGCTGCCCCAATTCAAGAAGAAGGCTCTCGAGCGCACACTTCCTAGGTACACAAAGCATGATTAGCCGTATCGCCCCTATCAAAGAAGAGATGAGCGGTTGAGGACCCCGAATACATACCGGGGTTGCCCCATAGGAGGGGGAAGGATCCAATGCAGCATAGGGATCGGCACGACCTATGTCAGGACCTGAATAATAGAACTATTAGTGCATCTAGTGCCCCTTAGTGATTTTGGTGTATTGAAGACTTATAGGTTAAGGTACTAATGTGTTTGTGAGTGTACACAAGCTCTATAAGTCGATGAGGAGTTTGACATATTCAGAGATTATCAACCCCTAAAAATGTTTGTCTTCAAGTGAAGATGTTGTTGAAGACTTTCTGAAGACTTTGGTGAAGACTTTGTGAAGACTTTGAAAATGAAGAAGTTGGTGTAACCTTGAAGATATGAACGAGGAATATGAAGCGTGAAGACTTTGTTTTCGTAGTTTCATTTCCTTTACTTGAGTCATAGGAAACACCATACTGTTAAAGGGGGCCGAGGTAATACTAAGGAAAATTTCCAACTAATGCTCAACTCCAAAATCCTCAACGTATACAATCCTTCAAGTGAAGCCTTTGGAAATCTCTTGCGGTTCAGTCAAATTCATCAGTGACAGAGACGAAGTTCTTCTAGTCTCTCAGGAAATTGATCTGACTGAGGAGTTAGGATTTCACCAGTGCGAATTGCCTACAAGTGAGGAACATGATATGTCTGAGGACTTTCACAGTTCGAAAATCCGACCATTGCTGTGCTCAGCGCCAGCTGTCCCCAATCACAAATATCCACATAACGGTCATATAATGGGGGGGATTTATGTCATATCATGTCAGGTTGCACCCTGGCTATAAATAGCCACCCCCCCACAACCACTAGTTGGTTGGCTGCTCTGAGAAAGAACTGACACTTGTCATTTGAGAGCAACCCATCTTCCGAGGACTTTGAGAGAAAATCATTAGTGAGGAAAAACCCACAACCAAACCACCAAACCCATAGTGATTGGGCATCAGTGAAGAAATTCCTGTGTGGATCCGACGCTTGTTACCTTTGAGGAATGTGCATCGTCGAGACGGTTAGGCAACATGGTCTAGTGCTCCTGCGGTCAATTGGGGATCACGAAGTGACCTAGGTCTAGAGCATCCAGCAGTAAATTGTGGATCGCCGAGTGACTAGTTTGTGAGGGTTTTGGAAGTCTACCCTCAAGACTTACCACGAGTGTTGGGCGAGGACTGTGTGACCTTAGATCAAGGTGAATATGGTAAGGATTGTGTGTCCTGGGACTATGTATCCTCTGGTTTAAATACCAGGCCGTTCCAAACCAGACGTACGACTGTCATAGTAGTTGGAACTGGGCCATCAAACCATTGTCTTCATCGAGCTACCTAGTTCTATTTCCTCAACCCCTCCATTCCTCATAAACTTGTTGATGAAATTGATTGTTACTGTTTGAAGAATTTCACTGAAGACTTTCACAATTTCCTCACCTCAAAATCTTCAAGTTACCTTGTTCATCACTTCTTACCCTATATCACGCTACTTGTAATCTATGCATGTTTCATTTCATCATGAAGACTATGCTGTTACTATGTTCTTCATGCACTTGAGTACTTATTCCACTGCTAGTTATTCATCACATTTCAAATTCCTCAAAGTTGAAATTCCTCAAGTGATGAATTTGTAAAAATCACCTATTCACCCCCCCCCTCTAGTCGATATAACGCACTTTCAAGAACAGGCCACACTAGATCCATATACGAATCCAGAGGATACTCCCCCGCTAGACGGAACGGAGACCAACCTTGGTTCGACCATAGCAACCGAGAACCAGAACGACATCGGGCACCAGAAGCCAAATTCCAGCACAATGTGGCCTGAGTCAGAGGCAATGTCCACCCACTGTGCTTCATAGACGAGGTTATGCAGCAACAGTTCCCCGAATGGTTTAAACTCGTGAACATCGAACAGTATGACGGGACCATAGATCCCTCCATGTGGATCCAAGATTTTCTCCTACACATACATATGGCCAGGGGAGACGACCTCCACGCCATTAAGTACTTACTGCTAAAGCTAAAGGGGCCAGCTAGACATTGGTTAAACAGCCTCCCCAAAAGCTCCATTGGAAGTTAGGAGGAGCTTGAGGATGCCTTTTGACCTAACTTCCAGGGCACTTATGTCCGACCTCCAGACTCCTCCGACGTAAGCAATTTCATCCATAAGGAAGGAGAGTTGGCCCGACAGTTTTGGAATAGGTTCTTAACCTAGAAGAACCAGATTGTCGACTGTCCGGATGCCGAGGCAATAGCCTCCTTCAGGCATAATATCTAGGATGAATAGTTGGCCCGACAGCTTGGCCAGGACAGACGAGGACAATGCCTGCCCTTACCACACTCATGACCTGCTTTTGCATGGGCGAAGACAACTGGCTAGCCTGCCATAGTCATAATCCTAAAGATCCGAGCACCTCGATCGGAAGCGCGAGATGGAAATGGCAAGCCACGGTGCAATTAAAACAAGCGCCATGATAGCAATGGGGACGCCGATGATACAACGATAAATGCCGGATTCCGCACCTCAAAGCACGTCCAATGAAGGAAGCCCTCTAAAGGGAACAGGGATGGACCTACTACACTGGACAAAATGATGGAGAGACCCTGCCAGATCCATGGCACCCCGGACAAGCCTGCCACACACACCAACCTTTAATGTTGGGTGTTTCGATAGGCTGACAAGTTAGTAGCCAAGGAATAGGGCAAAGGACCACGCAGCAATGATGATGAGGAGGAGGAGCCCCGCAGTCCTAACAATGGAGGCCAAAAGCAGATCCCTCTAGAGGTAAAAACTGTGAACATGATATATGTCACACATATACCAAAGAAGGTAAGGAAACGCACCCTTTCGGAAGTCTACGCCGTAGAGCCTGTAGCCCCGAAGTTCAACCCCTGGTCGGTTTGCCCGATCACCTTCGATAGGAGGGACCATCCGACTAGTATCTGTCACGAAGGTTCGGCGGCTGTCGTCTTAGATCCCATCATCGATGGATACCACCTCACCAGACTTCTCATGGATAGAGGAAGTAGCCTTAATCTGATCTACTCAGATACGGTGAAAAAGATGGGCATAGTTCCGTCCAGGATTAAACCTAGTAACACTACCTTAAAGGGAGTTATTCCGGGCGTTAAACCCTGCTGCTCTGACTATGTAACACTCGAGGTTGTGTTCGGATCTCCCAATAACTTCCGCAACGAAGACTTGATCTTCGACATTGTATCGTTCAGCAACGGTTACCACGCGTTGCTCGGTCGCACAACATTTGCTCCCTTCAACGTCTTGCCCCACTATGCCTACCTAAAGCTCAAGATGCCTGGACCAAAGGGGGTCATCACTGTCAATGGCAATACGGAGCACTCCCTCCGAACAAAAGAACATACCGCAGCCCTAGCGACCGAACGCCAATACGACAACAAAGCCCTAGGACCCCAACCTGCCTCCAAGATGCGATAGGCGGGCAAGTGAGCTCAAGCCCAATCAGACCTGCCACCTCCACCTCCCTCTCAGGGCAAATAGGGACACGCTCCCCACAACATGGCCCAGCTACCTGTCAGGTACGTCCCTCGAAGACATAATTTTTCTCTTAAAATACCATGGGAAGCTGTGGGGATCTACTTCCGAGGACTGAATACCCGGCTTAACCGATCTACAATCCGATTTCTTCTCCGCCAGAGGCGAGATGCCATTAAGGGTCTACAAAAGGGTAGGCCGACACTATCTACGAAGGCTTCTCTCGGCCCCCTCAAGGTCCGTTCGCCAAGCAGCAACCACCCCCAATAGGTTTCGCAACTCCCTGCTCGACGGCAACAACGTGCAGCCAAGATCGAGGAGGACGTCAAGACCCATCAAGGCCCCTGAATAAAAATGTTATCCTATAAAAGATTGCTTTTCCTTTTTTCCGTAATGAATAATTACCTGTAATAGCCGTCTCAGCAATGTGAATCATAAGATTGTTACATGTGCCTCAATTTTTCTACTTGTTTTCCACACATATACACCATATAGATCAACCAATTATAGGACAGGTGCGATCCACTAATAGACCAGGGGCTGGGGTATGACTAAAACACCCCAAGCATGACCCCATCATTATGTCTTACCCATTCGACGTCTCGGATAGCACACTATATGCATCAGTTCCGAATTATGTCTTGGGTCACTAGTTGGCTTGCCCCGCTCATGTGCTTGCCCCTTTATGTTCCGCCAGTTCGGCTAAAGGGGCAATATGGAGAACCACTGCAATTGTATCCCCAGCAGGCCTCACAAATACCTCAGTGGAGAAAGCCAAAAACTGATTGTCATAATAAGCGAGAACCGACCTGCGATCCGAGCTAAAGTGTCAAACTAAGAATCGATGGAGGTTCTCCCATGTGATACGAAAGGTTTGTACCTTTCCAAACCATGTGGTACTAGTCGCAAGCTTCGGCCGAACAGACTACCACAAAAACTGGGGGCTGGTCACCAGACCCCGCATTCCAGCTCCTAAGGCTACGTGAAAGCACTAAAGCAAAGAGTTTGATTGCCTAGTTTCCCCCTTTTACCGCCTACAGGCACCGGTATATCGGTTAAAGATCCGGCGCGGAGGCCAAAACACCCCTCATAGTATCTACATGGGGGCTGAAGCCGACGAATCGCAACTTTCAGGTTAAACCGGCCACACAGGAGTCAAAATAATGCATAGCATGATATACTCGGACAAACATAATAAAACATAATTGTCTTTAGGGTATAACAATAACACCCTCACTCATACATTACATTTTTCGGGCACTGGGTCTCTATAGACTGAGCACCCTCTAATGCGGCACGGAAGTACAGCTTGGGGCATCTGTGCTCCTTCCCAGGAGGTGGGGGTGCGGTGGCTATCTCAAATGGCCTGATCCGCGATAGTTGCATCATGCTCCACGCAAAGGCCATCCACTCTCCCTCGATGCAAACTAAATGTTTCATAGCCTTAATCCGTGGCACAGCATCACGAAACTTCTATAGCAGGCCGAAGTAGCTACTCAGCAGTGGCTCAGTAGGCCACAACTGGATGTAGAGGTCCTGCAAGGCCGGCTCTGCCATCCGGTGCAGCTGCATCAGTTGCTTCATTTGGTAGCTGAGGAGGGGATGTGTGATGTCTACTACACAACCTTCTTCTTGTAGACTCGTGTTGGGCCTCCAAGCGTAGAGTTTTGTAGGACAGTGGCAATTTTCCCTCAAGTGGATGACCTAAGGTTTATCAATTCATGGGAGGCATAGTCTGAAGATTGTCTTTCTCAAACAACCCTGCAACCAAATAACAAAGAGTCTCTTGTGTCCCCAACACACCCAATAGAATGGTAAATTGTATAGGTGCACTAGTTCGGCGAAGAGATGGTGATACAAGTGTAATATGGATGGTAGATATAGGTTTTTGTAATCTGAAAATATAAAAACAGCAAGGTAAAAAATAGTAAATAATGAGCAAAACGTTGTATAAATGCTTGGGAACAAGGCCTAGGGTCCATACTTTCACTAGTGCAATTTCTCTCAACAATAATGACATAGTTGAATCATATGTAAATACCTCTTGTGCGACAAAGAGTTCACTCCAAAGTCACAAATAGCGGAGAACTAACAAAGAAATTATTGTAGGGTATGAAACCACCTCAAAGTTATCTTTTCTGATCAATATTATGAGCTATCCCTATAAGTGTCACGGACAGCCCTAGAGTTTGTACTAAAATAACACCTTAAGATACACATCAACCAAATCCCTAATGTCATACTAGATACTCCAATGTCACCACAAGTACCCATGGGCTTGACGATGTGCATCACATAATTTCAGATTCGTCATATTCAATCCAACACAAAGAACTTCAAAGAGTGCCCCAAAGTTTCTACCGGAGAGTCAATATAAGAACATGTGAACCAATATGCATAGATTCCCAAGGTCACAGAACCCGCAAGTTGATCACCAGAACATACATCAAGTGGATCAATAGAACATCCCATTGTCAGCACGGATATCCCATCGCAAGAGATACATCAAGTGTTCTCAAATCCTTAAAGACTCAATCCGATAAGAAAACTTCAAAGGGAAAACTCAATTCATCACAACAAGATAGAGACGGGAAAACTCCATATGATTCATCTATATCAATAAAGCTCGCAGTACATCAAGATTGTGCCATCTCAAGAACATGAGAGAGAGAGAGATCAAACACATAGCTACTGGTACCTACCCTCAGCCCCGAGGGTGAACTACTCCCTCCTCGTCCTGGAGACCGCCGGGATGATGAAGATGGCCTCTGGTGATGGTTTTCCCCCTCCAGCAGGGTGCCGGAACGGGCTCCTGGTTGGTTTTTTGTGGCTCTGGAGGCTTGCGGCGGCGGAACTCCCGATCTAGGTTTATTTTCGGAGGTTTCTATATTTATAGGAATTTATGGTGGTGGAAACACGTCCTGGGGGCCACGAGGAAGTCACAAGCCAGGGGCGCGCCCTAGGGGGTGCCCCTGTGGCTTGTGATCTCCTCGTGGCTCTTTTGGCACAACTTCGATGCCCCGTGGGTCTCTTCTGCTCCATAAAAAATCATCGTAAATTTTTATTCTGTTTGGACTCCGTTTGATATTCCTTTTCTGTAAAACTCAAAACAAGGAAAAACAGAAACTGGCACTAGGCTCTAGGTTAATAGGTTAGTCCCAAAAATAATATAAAGTTGTAGTAAAATGATTGTAAAACATCCAAGAATGATAATATAACAGCATGGAACAAGCAAAAATTATAGATACGTTGGAGACGTATCAGCATCCCCAAGCTTAATTCCTGCTCGTCCTCGAGTAGGTAAATGATAAAAAAAATGATGTGGAATGCTGCCTAACATGTTCATCATAATCTTTTCTCTTTGTATAGCATGGACATTAGGACTTGTAAATGATTCAAAGCAATAGTCTAGTTTTAACATAATGACTTCAATACTCAAGCATGTCAACAAGCAACCATGTCTTTCAAAATATCAACACTAAAGAAAGTTATCATTAGCCCATCATGCCCAATCATTGATCCATTCATGAAACACACTCAAATATTACCTATGCCCAATGCTCAAGTACGATCATAGTGCCCCCTAGTTGGTGCTTATAAGAGAGGATGGAGACTCAAAGCAAAAATAAAAATTGCATAAAGTAAATATATAGGCCCTTCGTAGAGGGAACTAGGGATTTATAGAGGTGGCAGAGCTCAAGGTTTAAATTGAGAGAGAAAAATATTTTGAGTGGCATGCTTTTCCTGTCAATGAAATAAGTCGAAGTAGCTCAAAATACTTTCCATGCTAGATACATTATAGGCGGTTCCCAAATAGAATAGTAAAGT